>CM051842.1:85242284-86442284 GCA_028451465.1 Erethizon dorsatum | reverse complement strand
TATTAAAAAATTTTTAAAAACCTATACAAAATGAGAAACTTTTAGGTAATGGCAAAAAATATGTAGAGACAGAGACATAGAAATTTGCTGTCTTTGTTTTCTGCTCTTATGCCAAATGGCATAGAGATCCATCTTTCTGTTAAGGCAAAAATCAGCAGTTCATTAACAAAAAATGATGACAAAAGAGTATACAATCTTCTGCCTTTTAGGGTATTCTTTGTTCTGATCTTCTGAAAGTTGCAGATATCCAGTAAGTTTGAAAATCTTTCATCTTAGGAAGGCTGCATCTCTAGGAGATTTGTCTGACGTTATCTCCAAGTTTGAAAGGCCATACATGATACTACTATGATGAGTAATAAAAGTTAGGATTATCTACACCATAAAACAATGTCTGACCAGTTGTCTATTGAGATAGACAGATTTTACATGCATAGACATGTCTCTTCATTAGACTAGAAACAAGGAGTTCATCATTTTAAAGCATTGGATGTGGTTCCCAACAACCACAAATTCTCTAGGTTGTCATTTCCTTTATCACTCAGTCTATGAGTGATGGGTGGTTTGGGCCAGGAGTTTAAAGGAAGTCTAACCAGAGACCTTCAACATCTGTTGACCCAGTAATGGAGTGACATCATTATTATCTTCCCCTGGTGTGTCCTTCTAAAACCTACATTATTACCCTAGTGTTCTGAACTTCCCAAAAGACTTTTGGCTTCCATTTCACCTTTGGCAGAGGAGCTACTGCAGGTCTTTCTAGAATTCTTATTCACTGGAAGACTTATTGGGCCTATCCTATTTTTTGCTAAAGTGAATTGTGAATTATTTCTGCTTGCACATTGGGAGGGATGAAATGCTGTGTGGCATTCATCAAAAGTGTCCAGTCATTGCTCTGCTACATGCGGTTGTCTCCTTAAGGACCTTGTCTCAAATCCTTTTGTTGATATTCACAGATTTTGCTGAACACTGAGTTCCTCTTCGCCTGGGGCCCTTGAGGAGAATCTTCATCCAAGAGTTGCCTTTCCAGTCTCCTTTCCAATTACTCCCAGAGAGTAGAAGTGGTTTCTCAGAAGTTCTATGCCTGGCCCTAAGTAGGCACGGATCTCCTCATTTTGCTGGGAGGGTTGGATTAATTCATTTAAAACAATCTATTCCATAAACCACCATATTCTATGACTAAGTATCTCCTTGTCTTTATTTTCTGGACCTAAAAAGAGTTTCTAACCAGAAAGAGCCCTCTTTTAAAGAGAATCCTCCTACCTCCTGCTTCACCGAAATGATCCACCAGCTTGAGAAAGATACTCATCAGGAACTAGCCAGTGCCCTGGAATGTAGGAACCCTATACTCATTGTCTAACAGCAGGCCTTTTTGTTATGATGACAGATCTTCAGCAGCACATTGGAAAAGGGAAAAAAAGAAAGTACATGGTCTGAAGATGGACCTGCTACAGTCAAGTATCTGGCATAACATTACTCAGCTAGTAGTGAAGGGGGCCACGGGAATGTAAGCTCAAACATGAATGCCTTGCAGAGAGTATGTGGCAAGAAGAGGGGAAACACTGGCACCTTTCTCTTTCCACCATGAATTCGTGTCATTTCTTTGGGGTGGAATAGGTGCCCTGCTGGGGCTGGGGGAAGGCAAGAAGGCAATTACAACATTTTTGTTCAAATGAAGTGACAATTTCCCCCATTTCTTCATATTTTCTGAGTGTCCTCATCCCCTTAACTTATCCCCTTATTTTACATGAGAAAAGTGTGTTTCCTTTGAGCTCCTGAAGGGTGAGATAGAATCTTCATACTACGTCTGTTGGACAGGATACTGGAGCTAAAAATGCAGGATATTTTCCTAGGCAGGCATCAGACCCAAATCAGAAACCATGAAACATTCTCAACCTCTGAGTAAGTCTATTTGCTCTCTTGACCTCGTGTGGAAATCAACCTCATCTGGAGATCTGCTATGCATGAGGGTCCTTTCTGTGTGAGATGGAATGGTGGTAAGACAAACAGATGAAACTGGAAACTGAATGCTTGGTGGATGAACCAACATCCAGGTGTGAGTTCTTGTACCTTTGTTTCCTGATCTCGTTCTCATGTCCAGCACTTCTCAACATTCTGTCTTAACTCAAGGCAACCCAGATCCCTGCCTTATTTTTATGTCCCCTACTGTCACAAAAGACTGTAAAGGAGTGGGGAATGGAGCAAAGACACACAAAGAGAGGCAGATGTGGCCCCTGGAGGACCTGTTGTTCTCTGCTCTTTTCCTTTGGAGGGGTTGGAGAGAAAGAAAAAAAAATTGTCCCATGTCCTCTTGATCCATGTGCTGCCAAGTTCCCATATTTCTCCACACAGATAAACTCAGAAAGCATGTTTCCATTGAGTCTTTGAAAAATTCATTACTATGTAGAATCAAAGACAATTTCTGTATCTCTTAGAATGGAGCCAGCAGTACCAGACAAGAGATTTCCGTAGGTCCCACTGGAGAGCTCACCTCATAACTCTGCCGTGACCTTAAGTAAATCACCTCTCCTAACTTGGCCTCTCATTTCAAATAGTTTCTCCACCAGTGCATTCTTTCAGCCACCAGCGTCTGGGCCAGAGAATAATGTAATCCTCATCCAGAAAAACCCTTTGAGTTTCTATAGGTAATTACACAGAATTATTTTGCAGCATTCATGCTGCAGGCTCACCAGAATTCTAAATTCAGTCACTACATTCATTTCAACTCAGTTAAACAGAATGCCAGGCCTTGATCAAGGCTTTAGAGGTATATGTTATCACATGGTAAGATATCTTCATAGGTAGAAGTAGTGGGCTTCAATACCAGTCCTGTTTAGCTCTCTGCCCATGCCTTCTCTAGCTGTGATGCCCTGGGAAACATTCTTAACCTATTTGTGCTTTGAGTTGTGAAGATGAAATATGTTTTAGTCATTAGAGTTTTTATGTGGTAGCTGGCACAGAAATGTAGGCTATATTGACTCTTCAGTCTTTTGCTCAGCTATCTCAGTGTTGAAACTACTCTGTCTCTGGCTTTACCTGGTGCTCATGTAACTGATTTCTACATATTCAACCTTTAAAAACAAGGCTTTTTACATAGGCAAAATTAAGCAATAAATTTTGGATTGGAAATGTAGACTTTGAAGAACTCACGTAAGAGTGGAAAAAGACTAATGACTTAGAATTACATACGCCATGTGCATTCATTGAATTAATATTTACAGAAGACCATGATATTCAAGAACCCCCAAATCCAACAAACTATGTCTCCATCTCTGAACCTTCTTCTAGAATTGAAACCCATGTACTTAACTAACCAGACTGTATATGTAGACCAGTGGTTCATAAATGCGAAGATTGTATATTCCACCTCCAAGGACATGAGGACATGTCAAGAGATATTTTTGGTAGTCACAACTGAGGAGAATATGGAATCTTTAGGTAAAGGCTGGAAATTCACCCAGTGCTTAGAACAGTCCCTGAAACAAAGAGCTCTCTGGTCCAGAATGTTGATACTGCTGAATTTGACAAGCATGCTCTAGAGCAAAATGAATAATACTACTCACATCTTTGTGTTTAGATTCAAGGTAGAACCCACTTTTGGAGACTGGCAACCCTGGATTAGAATAATCATGCCATCTCTTACCAGGCATGTGTCCATGGAAAATATGCACATCATCCATAAGCCTTAGGAGAACATGCCTAAGGGAAGCATGAGTTATAGCAGTGAATACTGATAACTAACTTAGAGAATGGGTATAAATAGTTAAAGAAGCATTATGTACAGTGACTAACACAGTTCCCCTGCCACACCACTTCCTTCCTTCTGAGATGATTTTAACCTAAATTTAAATGCCCTAAAATGCATCAGAGTGTCCTAAAGAACAACATGAAGGAAAATAACGGAAGGAATCAATAAACCTTACTGAAGTCTTGAGGGCCCTCTCAGTGTGGTAACATCAGGAATGCCTATTAACTGGGTTTCTGGGATCTCCAAGTTGCATCTGCATAAAGATCAGTTTGATTAAAGAGAAACAAAGCATGAATATTAGTCTACTAGAGAGAATTATGGAAACAGATATTGGTTTCAATCCCTGACAAACTGCTATCTGTGTCCTGTGAGCAAAATGTGTGCCTTGAATACTGACTCAGATTGAGGGCATGTGAGTTGAGATGATCTCCTGGCAGGTCAAATCTGGGTATGAGTCATTTAACTTCCATCTTCCCAAGCATTCCTGTCATCATTTAAATTGTCTTATTCCCTCCACCTATAGACAGAAACTTCTACAAACTGTACACCAAAATAAAGCTTTCCTTTTTAGAATTGTGGTTGTCAGGTATTGTGTCTCAGCAATGAGAAAATTACTAAGACACAATCAGAAAAAAATTATATCTTTAATATAAAAAAGAATCCTTACAAAAAGAAAATGAAAATAACATCCCACTGGACAAGCAATTCATATAAGTGGAAATACAGACAGCCAATAAATGTAGGAAAAGATGCTCAATTTCACTAATAATCAAAACCCACATACGAAAAAGGGGCCGGTGATATCGCTCAGCGGCATGGGCGCCTGCTGACGCGCAAGGTCCTGAGGTCGACCCCCCAGTACCCACAAAAAAAAAGTAATCTTTTTGCCTATAGATTAGTTACAATGAAAAATAATATTACTTTGTATTGATGAAAGTGGGAAAAATAGGTTCTCTCATTTTCTGGTTAATTTGAGTGTCAAAGCACAAAACTTTTTGGGGGGTATTTTGACATTTTGTATCAAAATTATATATGCATTTACACACTGAGCCAATGATTCTATTGCTAGAAAACAATCAAGTGTACATCCCAATGTATCCACACCATGTTAACTGAAGAGTTGTTTGTAGTAGGGAAAAGTGGGGCAATTATAACTTATTGTAAGTGCTAGTATACTTACAGCATAAAAATGTACCATATGGTATATTCATACAATAGAATACAATAAAGCTACATAAAAGAATGATATAAGCCTATATTTATACACATGATATGTATCCACAGTATTACATTTTGTGAGAAAAAGCAAGTTACAAAACTAAGAACAATACATAGTGATCTTATTTTAATGTAAAACTTAAATATTATTATTGTTGCTAAATGTCTTAGTTACTTTCTTCTTGCTGGGACAAAATACTAAACATCCACAAGTTAAAGAAGGAAAGGTTTATTTTAATTCACAGTTTGTAGAGGTTTTACCCGGTTTTGGGATGCTTACCTCTTGCTGTCTAGGTTCTTCTCGTCTCAAACAATGAATTGAACAAGACAAGCAAAAATGGTGATGAAGTTTATTTGAAAAAGTAAAAGTGATGAGTAAGAGAGAAGCTGGCTCTGCAAAGCAAACTTGGGCGAAATAAAAGAAGTTTAAAAAAGTACACCCTGAAGAACACAGAGTGGGTTACTGTAAGGAAAGATATGGTAGTAAGCTCCATGGCATCTGTGTCTTTTTATTCTGTCCAAACCTCTCAGGATCCTGCAAGAACTTCTACATATGAAGACCACTTGTTGGCTAATTTGGTCAGGGAGACCTGGTGTAGTTCCACAAGTAAAATTCATTTTGGCCTTAGCTAGGGATTTAGGATCTCCCCCAGTTTTGCTAGTAAATCTCTTCCTAGCAAGGGAGTAGGACACTGTGGAGCAATTAGAAACTCATGGTTAAACATTTGGCCTTCAAAGTTATACATCAGAGGAGGAATAAAGAATCTTTGATTAGGGGCCCCCTCAACCCCAGCTATGGCCATAGACCTAGAGAAGAGTTTTCCAGAGAAAGAAATCAAAACAGAATGAGCCACCACTGTATCAATAAGCAGTTGAATTGGCTCATCCATGACATCTAAGGTTACATCGGGTTCATCAGAGGAGATGGTTACCTCTTTCCCCTGTTGTCTCTGGGTTTTTTCTTAAGTGACCTAGGTGGGCTTAAAGCATTACCAATTGTAACAGCTATAATCTTAACCCTTCTCGTTTGTCCCTCTGAGTCCCAATTGTTGAACACAAAAAGGCTACATACAGCAGTTGGGCCATAGATGTCTTTGGCCCCATTTGAAGTTTGGAAGTTTTTGTACCTTATGCTGAATATCTGCGGCTGACTGACAGATGAAATGATGTCCTACTAGTGCTTCTCCCTCCCTAGAAGATGGATCTATATTAGTATATTTATGAAAGACTTCTACTAATCAGTTATAGAAGACAGCTGGATTTTCCTCTGTGCCCTCTATGACCCCATTCACTTTATCATAGTTAACAGATTTTTTAAAGAACCTTTTTATCGGGCCGGTGAGATGGCTCAGTGGCATAAGCGCCTGCCTTGCAAGCGCGAGGGCCCGAGTTCGACTCCCGGATCCCACATACGAAAAAGGGGCCGGTGATATCGCTCAGCGGCACGGGTGCCTGTTGGCGCGCGAGGTCCTGAGGTCGTCCCCCCGGTACCCAACAAAAAAAAAAAAGAACCTTTTTATCCCCATGATAAAAGCAGCTAGCATATTTGGCATCATTTTTAGTCCATAAGTAGTATTATGATACCTGTTTTGTCCTGTTGAAGGGAGAATAGCCTCTCCAGGGTGGTTTCCTTCCTTTTTGAAAGCATATTGCTCATCTGCATAGTTCCTAGCCTTTTGTATGATTCTTTGTCTTTCATCTGGGGTACAGCAAGTGACCAAGATGAATTAGACCTCTTGCCATGGTAAATCAAAAGCAAGGGTTAAGACTGAAACCCATCTGCAAGCTAACTAGGGTCTTCTGACGGTTGGCCTAGTCTTTCCTTACACTGCTAGACATCTACTACTGAAAAAGAAAACTCCACTCAAGTATTCCCTTCCACCTCTGGGACCTCTCTGAAGGTTAGGATAAGTTGTGAATTAGAGTAGTAAGAAATATCACTTCATGTTTGACCTAAGGGGCTTAAAGCTGTCTGTGTGTACCTAGTGGGACTTAAGGCTGTTTGAGAAACATGATAAGGGGGCTGAGAAACACTGGATTACTCTGGGGAACTAGGCTGTAATAGACATCCTGAGTCACTTGGAGGGGATAGACCTGATTTATTGGCCTAAGGACTGTAAGGAGGAGGTTGAGGACACCTCCCAGTCTCATCAAACAGGTCACAGAGACCCACATCCTTCTAAAAGACAAGTAGGGGACTCAGGACAGGGTCATCCAGGATGTCTTTCTCCTCCTCAGGGGCTGCTCTAAGTATCATAATTCCTGAGCATTCCCTTTGATAGAGGTACAAAAGCCTGCACATAAGGGATTTCATTTCACCATGTGTATTTTAAGCAGAAATGCTGTAACTGGAGAATAGTCTCATAAAGTATCACCCTGTATCCATCTCTCACCACCTTCCAATTCACATTGAACTCAAACCATATTGCAATAGTAGGTAAGCTGTTCCTGTTTCAGACTGTCAGGATCAGACCTTTCCCATTCATCAAGGATATGACCTAATGGTCAAGATGGTGAAATTCATGTGGTGGTGAGATCCAAGAGGCTTCCCATTGGCTTGTCTTGGTGCCTATAGAGAGAAGGAGACAACTAGATCTTGACTCCTTAAGATGACGTCCTTTGCGGAAAAAGGAGACCTGAGAACCTCACAAAGCATCCCTTGTGAGATCCTAACACAGACTAGATAGATGTCTCTATCTGAACCTTTAGAGTGATGCTAGCATCATTCACAAAACCACATAAGAAACCCCCTTGAGGGCCTTTTTCTCAATATTTGGGGCCCATTACCTCCTTGGGGAGGAGAGGGAAAAACCACTTGCTGGCCTTACCTAGTCCTTTCACTCCCATGGGATAAGGGTGGAACTTTTCCTAAGCAAAGTTCTCTTAGCCAACCAGTTGAGCCCCTTGAAACCTCAACTTGCATTTTGAGCCTCTTTATGTCTACTTAAACAGAATGGAGCCAATTGGGGATATTATCTCTTGCATTTACTCTGATAGCAAAAGGACTTTAGTACTTTGTTGAAGGCAGTAGATATGGGAATCCTTGTTTTTTTTTTTTTTTTTTTTCCTAAGAATAGGGATGGGTCTGCTTTTATATACTCATGGTCACTTTAGTTAAATTTTAAACCCAGTTCATTTGTCCTGCTCAGGCGGTCAAGCATAGGTTTTTAAATTGTATGCACTTTTAAATTATCTGAAAAAATTCAGCCGGGAAGTGATAGCCCCATGCTAGGTTTAAGATAGGGAGGAAGCCAAATCAGCCAAAGCTACACAGGACACAGGCAGATATGGGTGGCTTCAGCCTGCCCACACTCAGCACACTGCCAAGCGGACTCGGGTGCTTCATCCCTGGAACCACCCGCTGGTGCTGTGCTTGGAGTGGTTCTGTTCACCGTCCCAGAACAGGCCTCCGGCACTGCCTGAGAACAAGGCCTCCGGCACTGCCTGAGAACAAGGCCTCCCGCACTGCCTGAGAACAAGGCCTCCCGGCCATTGCCCTACCCCAGCAAAAGCCTCAAGCATTTTTGTTAAATGGAAATTTTTTTTCTCTTCTGTGCAGGAAGAGCCACTGTGCTGGTTAAAATAGTTTAAAAGAAAAGAGGTTCTTCATTCTTGTTTTCCAAAAGCCCACATGTTTGCCAAAATTACAATATTTTAATGTTTTCCTTAAGGAACTGTAAGATGTTGAATGACGTCTGCTCTACAAAGTCAATGCCTTCTTTTTGCATTATTGTAATCAAACACAAGATCAGGTTTTATGTTTCCAGGTTTTTCTTCAAACAATGTACATGTATGATTCTTATAAGTCATTAACATACAAATTCTTTTATCACCAGAAAAATTTTCAAAGTTTATGATTTTGCCATGATTTTGCCTTGTCTTTGCTTGTGATGGTAATAATTTTCAGTTTGGCTGTACTGTGCTGCAAAAATGCAATTCATTTTGTACAATATCTTAGCTAGAGGTATACTTGAATAACTATCTGCATATAATGTTCAGTGTTCAAATAAAATACTGTTCATTAATTTCAAAACAACATCACAAGAATGCCCATGCATCAAAGCATTTGCACTTTTTCCAGCATAAACATGTAAATTATAGGTGTAACCATTAGGCAAAAATAATTCATGTAATGTATAATAATTTACATAATTATTTACTTGGTGTTATTTTTCTTTGGTGAATTGGTGAAAAAGCAGACATTTTCAGCATAAAATTATGGTTTTATCTTGTTAAAGGTGGTGCATGAAGGAACACAGGAGACAGGATCAAGTGGGGAAAAGGCTGGATTTAATTATGTTTAGGTACAGGCAGGCTGAAATTGGGGTGATATCAGCAGCTGGTCTGCGGGCGGAATTAAGTTAATATAGGATTTGGGGATGGGGTTAATAATCTCAAGGAATCTGAACAGAATGCGTGGGTCAAAGTTCCAAGGATGGTCAGCGCAAGTGTGTGGACACTACTGGACATTCTGGCACATGGAAGATTGTATGTCCAGTCCTAAATTTTTTTGTGGCCATCTGTTCTGTTTGCTGAGGGCAGCATGGTCATTTTAGTGGATTCCTGTTGTTTGTAGAGGGCAGCATGTTTTATTGTGAAGGTCTTTCTTAGGTTAGTGCTGACACATTTATCACTACAGTTTTCCAGGTTTTATTGCATTCTTGAATGTACTAAAAATTTCTCCCATGATTTTACTAAATTTATTAAGGAATCCTCAGTTCTGCATGTGGTATTATCAGAGAAATAAATGTAAACAGTTCAAAATAGCCAAAAATTATCACATTGCATGGCATTCTTTATATGTCCATTGGCATACACATTTATTTCAGAGCAATACAATCTAATATCTGGTAATGGTACTATCCCCATAATTAATAATATTAATGATTTTCATCTCACTAATTGTAACGGATTCCCAGTATTGCTGATGTTTTCTTCTTCTTGCACTAAAGCTACACTGTATATCATATCTATCTGTTTCTTCAACTATAATTTCAAGTACATTAGCAGATATAAATAATTTATGTCATGCAAAAGGATCACTGCAATTAATATTTCTTACTAGAAGTTGCACATTTCGTAGTACTGTGTGTTCATGTTCTATGACATTTCTTTCTATTATTGGCCGCCATTCTTCCTCTTAATCTTCTATATTCATACACGTATCAGCACTGTTTGTTAAATATGTATTGGTCACAAGATTACATTCATCTAACTCTAATTCATCTTCATCTGAAGAATAATAGATAGGCCATAACCTTTTCCAGTGATGAGATATAATTACAGATCCATCTGAAGAATCATCCATTTTCTATTTTTGACACTAATGGGCAAAATTTTACAAAATCGTAGTACTCTTTAAGTTGAAAAATGAATAGGTTAGAATATACATGTATGTACACAAAAATTATATATTACTTACAAATGAAAATCCCAAATGTAAATGAAAAGAACCACCAACGAACAACATAGGAATAATAAAATAAAAATTTACCACTGATCCTAATAATAATCTAGTTGTGAAATAAAAATGACTGTTTTTGTTTTAGCATTTTATATTAACAAAAGAGCATGCACAAGTTAGCTAGATAACATCACACAATCGAATTCAAATCAAAGCCACCTGGCAGTGAGATATACAAATTAAATCAGAGCCATCCAGAAGCATGACATATGAATTAGGCACCATCATGAATGTGTTAAAGGAGGAAAGGTTTATTTTATGTCACAATTTGTAGAGTTTTCAGTCCATAGTCGGCTGGCTCTAAGGCAAGGCAGCATGGTAGAGGAGCATGGCAGAGTACACTTGCTCATGGCATGGCAGCAGGAAGCCATCAAGGGAAGAGGAGGGATATATATATATATTTTTTCATTTAGAAACTATATATATATATATGTAGTTTCTAAATAAAACTTTATACCCTTTGATTGGAATCTTCCCTTTTCTCATACTTCCCTCTCAGACCTAAGCCTCAGATAACCACCTTTCTACTTAGTTCTTCTGTGAGATCTACATTTTAGATTGCACATATAATTGAGGTCATACATTATTTGACTTTCTGTGCCTGGTTTATTTCACTTAGCATAATGGCTTGCAGGTACAACCATGTCTCAAATAATAGACTTTCCTATTTTATCAGGCTAAATACTATTACTATATTTCCTGGGAAATAAGACCTAATAGGAAAATAAACCATAGCATGATTTTTCAGGATGCTTGTAATACAAGCCCTACTCCAAAAATAAGCCCTAGTTAAAATTGCCAGTCAGATGGACGCATTTATTATGTCTGTTGCAACTCATGACTGTAGTATTGAATTATAAAATAATAATATTAATATGTAATTATGAATAAGTATTATTGATATTAATGTTTAAAATAAATAATATAAACTATAATTAAGTATTTATACATACCCAAGTAGGCACCCTTGGACAAGAGGAAATGTGTATGTAAACAGATGAACTCAAGATTTATTGCCACATGACCAGAGTATAGACGCCATGCATGAGTAACATGTGCACTTCATAATGAACAGATGTGTCTGTGTCTAGTGTAAATCTTCATACTTTGATATGCAATGTGTTATAATCAGTGTACTTAATGTGCTCATCTGAAGTAAAGAATTTTCTGAATTTTAACACCTGATATTTTTCATTGCTTTTGTGTGGACCATCATTCTTTTATGTTATTGTTTATTGGTACAATTTAGATATACATAATGATCACACTCATAATAGAACATTTGTACCTGTACATGAAATCTCTTGATTCCTCATTTTTTCTCCTTTTCCTCAACTCCTTTCAGGCCCATTTCCCCTCCTTATTTACAAAGCCCTCTTTCCATTTTATATTTCTTTTCTCATTTTTTTCTTTCTCCATTCCTTCCTTTCCCCCTCTACCTTCCCTAGTCCCTTTTCATTTTGAATAATTTCTTCCTATTTCACAATATCTATTATATATTTTGTTTCTTATTTACACATTCACTTTCTCATACCAGAGAGACAATGCAATATTTACATATGCGTAGCCAATTTATTTCACTTAGGAGTATGGTCTCAAGGCCCATCCATTTAGCTATAAATGTCTCAAGCTTATCCTTCTTTAGGGCTGAGTAGTACTCCATTGTATAAAATAGCCTACATCCTTTTTATCCATTTGTCAGTTGATGGGCTTTTAGGGTATTCCCAAGATTTAGCTATTACAAACTGTGCTGCTATAGACATGGATGCACAAATATCACTGTGATATGATGCTTTTAATTCTTTTGGAATATACCAAGAAGGGGAATAGGTGGGTCAAATAGAGCCTCTCATCTGAGATTTTGAGGAATATCTATACTGATTTCCACAGTGGTTGCACAGTCTACACTCCCACCAACAGTAGAGAAGGATTCCTTTTTGCCCACAGGCCCTCCAGCATTTGTTATTGGTTGATTTCTTGATAATAGCCATTCTTTCTGGAGCGAGATTGAATCTCAGCATTGTTTAATTTGCATCTCTCAAGTGACCAATGATGTTGAACTTTTTTATATATTTATTTGCTGTTTATACTTTATTAGAGAAATGTGTATTCATCTCAGATGCACATTTTTGGATTGGGTCTTTGAACTTGGGGGGTTGTTTTTTCAATTCTTTATTCTAGATATTAGTATATTGTCTGAGGAAAAACTAGATAAGTTTTTTACCCACTCTCTGGGTTGTCTTTTCTCTGGGTTGGTGATTTCCTTTGCTGTGTAAAAGCTTTTAATAAGATGAGACCCTAGTTATTGATTCTTTGTAATATTTCCCATGAAATTGGGGTTTTGTCCATGAAGTCTCTAATTATTCCCATGTTTTCAAGAGTTTTACCTATTCTGTCTTCCAGCAGATTTAGTGTTTCTGTTTTAATATTTAGATCTTTTTTTTTTCCTGTGGGTACCAGGGGGTCGACCTCAGGACCTCGCGCGCCAGCAGGCGCCCGTGCCGCTGAGCGATATCACCAGCCCCTTTTTCGTATGTGGGTTCCGGGAGTCAAACTCGGGCCCTCGCGCTTGCCAGGCAGGCGCTTAAGCCACTGAGCCATCTCACCGGCCCTAATATTTAGATCTTTGATCCATTTTGATTTTGGTTTAGGTCATGGTGATAGGCATGGGTCTAGTTTCAGTTTTAGCGTGTGGAAAGCCAATTTTTTGAGCACCATTTATTAAAGAGGCTACCTTTCTTCCCATGAAGGTGAGATGGAATATTCAGTAGACAGATACTAAGTCCATTTGTACACATGTTTCATTCAGTTTGGTATTTCTTTGTTGATTTTTGTTTACTTGATCTCTCTACTTGTGGCAGTGAGGTATTGAGGTCCCCCATTACAATTGTGTTAGTGTTTATTTGATTTTCCATATCCATTAATATTTGTTTTATATAGTTGGGCGAACCTGTATTTGGTGCATATATATTTATGACTGTTATCTCTTCTCCTTGTTTAAAGGAATTTTCCATTAAACAAGTGTGTAGTTATCACCTTTACCTCTTTTGATCAGTCTTGGCTTGCTGTTTTCATTGTCTCCAAATAGAATAGCAACTCCTACTTTTTTCCAGTTTTCTCTCCCACGTACTATTGTTTTCCATCTTTTTTTCCTTCTTTCCCTCTTTATTAGTTTGTTTCATTTTCCTTTTTCTGTTGTTTTGTTTGTTTTCTTTTTGTTTGTTTGTTTTTTGGTTGGGGATTGGTTTAGGTCTTGACATTAACTATTTGTTTTCTTCACTGCATCCTGTTTCTATTCTCAATTGTCTTTCTAGATTCTTTGATAGTTACATGTGAATGAACAGTGTCTCTAGTCTTTCTGGTTCATTTTGGTTTTCTTTTGCTTTCTATTTCATCCTTTCTCTCCTGTCCTCTTCTCCAGTTTCCCAAAGCTTTGGTGGATCACCCTTTGTCTTTTAGCCTTGCTTCTACTATATTTCTCTATAGTTATAGCTCTGTTTTGCCACCATTCCCACTTAAAGTTCCACAACCCACAGGGTAAAATCAATCTATCAAGGGGAATCTCACTGCAAACAAGTTCCTGATTTATGTTAGATTTTGTTATATAACTGTAGATTTTACTAGTATGGATAAAAGAGTCGGATTAATGGTTATCACAGTTTGATAGTTTCTAGGCTATGCTTGATGATATTGTTATTACTAATTGTACTACTTTAGCCAGGATGCCATACCTGATGTAATCAGTTGTGCACCCTTGTATGACAACACTGTGATTGTCTGGGGTCATAATCATCACCATAGTCCAGTACCAAAGGACTAGGTGCTGAGCCAAACAGATAGCAATTTCTCATCCCTAATAAATTGTGAAGGTAGAATCTTGGGACAGACACAAAGGCCAAGACCCAGCTACACCTAAAAGACATCTCTGAGGAATAAACATATCCTAAGGAAGCCTTGATGCTAATGAAAAAACTACATAACATAAGAAACTTGAGGGCCGGTGAGATGGCTCAGCGGCTTAAGCGCCTGCCTGGCAAGCGCGAGGGCTCGAGTTCAACTCCCGGATCCCACATATGAAAAAGGGGCCGGTGATATCGCTCAGCGGCACGGGCGCCTGCTGGCGCGCGAGGTCCTGAGGTCGACCCCCCGGTACCCACAAAAAAAAAAAAAAAGAAACTTGAAGCATCAACACTAAAATCAAGTCAAAAGAAAAAGAAATAACAACTATAATAAAGGAATTGCTCAGCAAATAGAGTAGACATAGACAAAAAAAAATAGGAACACAGGAAAATGATGGAAGCCATGAATGCCCAATACAGGAAAGAAGTAGAATTCATGAAATGGATTCAAAGAGATATCCAGAAAGATAAAAATTTCATTCAAAGCCTGCAAAACTGCATGAATGAAACTGAAGATAGACTTTCAGACCCTGAAGACAGGATCATGGCTAGTGATCACAAAAGGAAAGATCTCTCAAAATAAAACAAAAGGTCAGGAAAAACTAATTCAGTAGCTGCAAGACAATGCAAACAAAAGCAATATAAGGCTGACTGATGTCAATGAAAAAGCAGGAGTCAACACAAATGACATAAAGACTATTTGCAGAAGTAATAGCAGAAAATTTCCCAAGCATGGGAAAAGAATGTGACATACAGATAAGTGGGGCATATAAAACTCCAATAAGCCATGACCAAAATAAATCTACACCCAGGCATATAATAATCAAGATCCCAGAAATTCAGCACAAAAACAGAATATAAAAAGCTGTTACAGAAAAGAGACAAATCACCTATAAAGGAAAGCCTATCAGAATCACAACAGACTTCTACACAAATATTCAAATCAAGAAGAGCTTGTAGTAAAATATTTCAAGTCCTGAAAGAAAACAACTTCCAACCCAGATTGATGTACCCTGCAAAACAGTCTTTCAAAATTAATGGAGAAATAAGATATTTCAATGACAAAGAACAAATGAAGAAATTTATGACTACCAAACCAACCCTACAAAGCATACTGAAAGATATTCTAGACAGAGATAAAAATGACCGCAATTCCAAGAACAACAATAGAAAGAATCAACCAGGCAGGGCAAGCAATTAAACACAGGGGAAAAACAGGGAACCAACAGCAGGAAAATAAAATAACAAGGATAAGCCAATACATATCAGTTATAACCATCAATGTAAATGGCCTCAATTCACCAATCAAAAAAAAAAAAGCAGATAGGCAGAATGGAACAAGAAACAAGATCCAACAATATGGCCGGTGAGATGGCTCAGCGGCTTAAGCGCCTGCCCGGCAAGCGCAAGGGCCCGAGTTCAACTCCCGGATCCCACATACGAAAAAGGGGCCGGTGATATCGCTCAGCGGCACGGGCGCCTGCTGGCGTGCGAGGTCCTGAGGTCGACCCCCCGGTACCCACAAAAAAAAAAAAAAAAGATCCAACAATATGCTGTGTACAAGAAACACATTTAACTCAAAAAGAAACTCATAGACTGAAAATCAAAGGATGGAAACAATGCAACAGGAACCCGACAAAAGCAGGGGTAGCTATTCTGTTTGCAGACAATGTGAACTTCAAACCACGAATGCTCAAAAGAGATAAAGAAGGTCACTACATACTTGTTAGGGGAAAATGTCAAAAGGAAGAGGTAACAATCATAAATATGTATGCACCAAATATGAGAGCACCCAACTATATAAAACAAATATTAATAAACATGAAAAATCAAATAAGCAATAACATAATTTTAATGGGGGTAACTTAATACCCCATTGTCATAAATAGATAGATCAACTAGACAAAAAATCAGCAAAGAAATATCAGAAGTGAACCAAACCTGTGAACAAATGGACTCAGTAGATGTTTTCATAGTGTTCCCCCCAACAACACCAGAATACACATTTTTCTCAGCTGTACATGGGACGTTCTCTAAAATAGACCATATAGTAGCCCACAGAACATGCTTAACTAAATGCAAAGGAATTGAAATCATCCTATGCATATTATCTGACCATAGTGCAATGAAATTGGAAATTCATGGCAAAAGAAACTGCAAAAACTCCATAAACACATGAAAATTAAATAATACCCATCTGAACAACCAAAGAGTCACAGATGAAATTAAAGAAGAAATTAAACAATATCTACAATTAAATGAAAATGCAGATACAACATATGGGAACCTGTGGGATGCAATGAAAGCAGTCCTAAGAGGGAAATTTATGGTGGTGAATTCTCACATCAGGAAAACAGAACAAGGACAAATACACTACCTAATGTTGCAACTCAAGCTTCTAGAAAAAGAAGAGCAAGTCAAGCCCAAAGCCCATACAAGGGAAGAAATTATAAAGATCATAGCAGAAATTCCTGCAATTGAGACTAAGAAAACAATCAATGAATCGAATAGTCTGTTCTTTGAAAGATTAAATAAAATTGGTAAACACTTAGCCAACCTTATTAAAAAAAAGAAAAAAACTCATATTCATGCAATGAGGAATGAAAAGGGTGAAATCAATACAGATCCTGTGGAAATTCAGAAGATCATCAATACCTACTTAGAGAATCTTTATTCTAATAGGATGGAAAACACACAAGAAATGGACAGATTCCTAGATATGTATGAATTACCAAAGTTGAATCAAGAAGATATAAAAAGTCTGAAAAACCCAATATCAGTTAATGAAATTGAAAATGTAATTAAAAACTTAACAACAAAGAAAAGCCCAGGTCCTGATGAATTCATAGCTGAATTCTACAAGAAATATAGAGATTTAATCCCAATACTCCTCAAACTCTTTAATGAAATTGAAAGGGAAGCGATACTCCCTAACTCATTCCTGGAGGCAAGTATTACCCTAATTCCAAAACCAGTGAAAAACCCAACCAAAGAAGAGAACTACAGGTCAATCTCCCTAATGAACATAGATGCAAAAATCCTCAATAACATACAGCAAAAAGAATGCACCAAATAATGAAGATTATACACTATGACCAAGTGGGATTCATCCCAGGAATGCAGGGATGGTTAAACATATGCAAATCAATAAATGTAATACAGTATATCAACAGAGCCAAAGACAAAAATCACATGATCATCTCAATAAATGCAGAAAAAGCTTTTGATAAAGGCCAACCCCCATTCATGACAAAAACTCTACATAAAACTGGAATAGATGGTCTTTATCTCAATCTGATAAAAGCCGTCTATGACAAACCAACAGCCAACATCATACTAAATGGACGAAAACTGAAAGTTTTCACTCTAAAATCCGGAACAAGACAAGGATGTCCACTATCACCATTCCTATTCAATATAGTTCTGGAAACATTAGACTGAGCAATTAGACAAGTGAGAGAAATAAAAGGAGTAAGGACAGGAAAGGAAGAAGTTAAATTATCATTATTCGCAGATGACGAGACTCTACATAGAAGACCACAAATACTCCACCAAAAACTTATATACTTAATAACTAAATTCAGTTGAGTGTCAGGATACAAAGTCAACACTCAAAAACCAATAGCATTCCTGTACACAAATAACAAATTCACTGAGAGAAAAATTAGAGAAACCACACCCTTCACAATAGCATCCAAAAGAAATGGAATACTTAGGAATCAATATAAGAAAGAAAGTAAAAGATCTATATGTTGAAAATTACAGTACTCTGAAAAAGGAGATCAAAGAGGATATCAGAAAATGGAAAGATATCCCTTGTTCATGGATAGGAAGAACCAACATAGTGAAAATGGCCATGCTCCCAAAATTGTTATACAGATTTAATGCAGTGCCAATGAAGACGCTATTAGCATATCTCACAGAACTAGAGAAAACATTCCTAAAATTCATTTGGAAACAAAAGAGACCTAGAAGAGTGAAAGCAATTCTGGACAACAAAGGCAAGGCATCACAATCCCTTACCTGAAATTATACTACAAAGCTACTCTGACAAAATCAACATGGTACTGGCAAGAAAACAGACCTGAGGATCAATGGAACAGATTAGAAGATGCAGGCGCAACTACAAACACACTCAGCCACTCATCTTTGACAAAGGGGCCAAGCACATTCACTGCAAGAAAGATAGCCTCTTTAATAAATGGTGCTGGAAAAACTGGCTTTCTACATGCCCAAGACTAAAACTAGACCAATGTCTATCACCATGCACTAAACTAAAGTCAAAATGGATCAAAGATATAAATTTTAAAACAGAAACACTAAATCTACTGGAAGAGAAAGTAGGTAGAAATCTTGAAAACATAGGTGTAGGCGGAGAGTTCATGAACAAAACCCAGACTGCACAGGAAATACTTCAAAGAATCAACAACTGGGATCTTATCAAAAAGATTCTGCACATCAAAATAAATCACAAACAGAGTGAAAAGACAACTCACAGAGTGGAAAAAATTTAGCCAAAATTTTAGCCTAGATATAAGACAAAGGACTTATATCTAGAACATATAAAGAATTGAAAAAAATCAGACCCCCCAAAATCAAAGACCCAATCCAAAAACGGGCATCTGAGAAGAATATGCACTTTTCAGTGGAAGAAATACAAATGGCAAATAAATATATGAAAAAAATGTTCAACATCATTGGTCATTTGAGAGATGTAAATTAAAATAACATTGAGATTCCATCTCACCCCAGAAAGAATGGCTATCATTAAGAAGTCATCCAATAACAAATGTTTGAGGGTCTGTCGGAAAAAGGGAACCCTTCTCTAGTGTTGGTAGGAGTGCAGACTGGTACAACCCCTATGGAAATCAGTATGGAGATTCCTCAAAAAGCTAGGATTAGAGGTTCCATTCAATCCAGCTATTCCTTTTCTGGGTATCTTTCTGGAAGAATTAAAAACATCATACCACAACAATATATGTGCACCTATGTTTATAGTAGCACAATTTGTAATAGCTAAATCTTGGAAACAACCCAAATGTCCACCAACTGAGGAATGAATAAAAAAATGTGGTCTTTTTACACAATGGAGTACTACTCAGCCATAAAGAATGATAAACTTGAAACATTTATAGGTAAATGGATGCAACTTAAGACCATACTCATATGTGAAATACATCAGACTCACACGTATAAATATCATATTATCTCCCTGGTGTGAGAAACTGAAAGAGTAAGTAAGGTCTAAAATGTACAACAGATATTGTGAAATGGGAAGAAATTGTTCAAAAGGAAAAAGGAACTAGGATGGGGGAAAGGAGAAAGGAAGGAACGGAAAAGGGAAACAAATGCAAGTTATACTACTAGTGTCTCTTAGTTCATTAAAAGGAAGGATTGTGCTAATATTGATTGAAGAGTTTGTATGTCCATATTTTGTACTCTGAGTAACTACTTTAAAGATTACAATATGCAATTATTAACTATTGTTATTCTACTACGATTTTGTTTTACTTTTTTTCCATAAAATAAAAAAATTTTAAAAACTAAGCATGCAAACTAACCAAAAAAATGACAAATTTACCAAAGATATAGAATCCATGAAAAAGTATCAGTTGGAAATACCAGACATAACATATTGTATAGAATTCATAAATTGCAGAAATGATCAATATGAAGACAGGATTTCTGAAATTGAGGACAAAATGCAAATTATGACTTATTACTCAGAGAAGCCTTAAAAATAATGAGAATGAGAAAAACTCATCCAACAGCTACTAGACAACACTAAAAAGATCAATCAAAAGCTAATTGGAGTTAGAAAGAAACAAAAAGAGAACCACATGGAATAAAAGTTTACTTACAGAAGCTATAATAGAAAACTTGTAATTTATAAGGAAAGATTTCAACATACAACTGAGTGAGGCTTAAAGAATACCAAGCATGATGAAAAAAGTAACTCCACATGACAAATAATAATTAAGATGTCAGATGTCCAACAAAATAATTTTTTAAATTGGTCAGAGAAAAGCAAAAACGTCACACATAGTGGTAAACCCATTAGAATCACAGCAGACTTCTCAACACACACTCTAAAGGCCAGAAGCTTGGAGTAAAGTATTTTAAGCCCTAAAAGCAAACAAATTCCAACCCAGATTAACATATCTGGCAAAACTTTTTTTAGACATAGATGGATATATAAGAGCATTCCATGAAAAAAGAACAACTCAAGAGATTTTTGAACAATAAACCAGCACTCCAGAGAATATTCAAGAGTATCCTAGACAAAGGCAACGAAGCCAATAAAGAGAAAAACCCAGATGACATGAATACATCAAGCAAAGTGAATAGATAAACCAAGAAAAGGGAAAGAAAAACTAAGGAGTTATTAATAAAAAAAAAGTGCAATGCAGGGCCGGTGAGATAGCTCAGTGGCATAAGCACCTGTGTGGCAAGCGCGAGGTCCTGAGTTCAACTCCCAGAACCCACATAAAGGAAAAACAGCGCCAGTGATATCGCTCAGCGGCACAAGCACTTCTTGCTGGCAAGCGCAAGGTCCTGAGGTTGACTCCTGGTACCCACATTAAAAAAATGGCAATTATAGGAATAAATCAACACCTCTCAGTAATAATTCTTAATGTTAACGGCCTCAACTTACCAATTAAAAGACATACATAGGCAGACTAGACCAAAAAACAGAATCCAATAGTCTTTTGCTTTCAAAAATCTGATCTAATCCAAAAAGATATTCATAGACTAAAAAATCAAAGGATGGAAAACAATATTCCATGCACCAAGACTCTAAAAACAAGCAGGGGTAGCAATTTTACTTTCAAAGTAGATTTCAAGTTAAAACTGAAAAGAAGAGACAAAGAAGGTCACTACATACTAGATAAGAGAATAATCCAACAAGAAGTTATAACACTTGCAAATACATATGTACCAAATACTTTAGCACCTGTCTTCATAAAACAAATGATGCTGTACCAAAAAAATCAAATAAGCGCTAATGCAGTCATAGTAGGTGACTTCAGTACCCCCCATTTGCAAAGAAATAGATCAATGAAACTAAAAATCCATAAAGAAACATCAGAGCTGAACCATGACCTTGAACATATGGATTTAATAGTTATCTACAGAGTGTTTTACCCTACCACAACAGAGTACACATTCTTTTAGCAGCACATGTAACTTGCCCGCAAATAGATCACATCCTAGTCCACAAAGCCTACTTAAGTAAAAATGAAAGACTTGAAATCATCCCATGTTTACTATCAGATCAGAGTGCAAAAAACTAGAAATTAACCATGCAAGAAACCACAGCTAATTTAGAAATATGTAAAAAAAAAAAAAAAAAAAAAAAAAAAAAACAACTCGAACACTCAATAGGCAACAGAAGAAATCTAGAAGAAATTCAATATTATCTGGAAACAAATGACCATTCCAGTACAACACACCAGAACCTACAGGACAAAATGATAGCAGCCCTAAGTAAGCTTCTTGCAATCAATGCTCACATAACAGAGCAAGCTCAAATAAATACCCTAATGAGAAACTTTAAGATACTTGAAAAACAATAATTCCAGCCCAAATTAAAATTAAGGAGCGACATCATAATGATCAGAGTGGAATTTGAAAACAAGATTTTAAAAAAGCAATACAGTGCCGGTGAGATAGCTCAGCAGCATAAGCGCCTGCCTGGCAAGCGTGAGGTCCTGAGTTCGACTCTCAGTACCCACATAAAAAATTTAAAAATAAATAAATAAATAAGCAATACAAAGAATCAAAAAATCAGAGAGTTGGTTTTTTGGAAGAATAAACAAAATAGATAAGCCCTTGGCCAAACTTACCAAAAGAAAGAAACAAAGGATTCACATCAATACAATTTGAAATGAAAAATGTGAAATCACAGTGGTCACCATCAAAATCCAGGTGACAGTGACTGCTACAAAAAGTTGTATTGCAAGAACTTGGAAAATCTTGAAGAAATGGAAGGATTCTGAGAATCATACAAATTACCAGAACTAAACCAAGAAGATACAAAAATTTTGAACCATCTAATAACAACCAATGAAATTGAGGCAGTAATAAACACATACCAAGTAAAAAAAAAGCCCAGGGCCAGATGGGTTCACTGCTGAATTTTACAAAAGCTTTAAGGTCCCTATATCACCCATAGTCCTCAAACTCTTCAAGTAATTGACAAGGAAAGAGTGTTCCACACTCATTTTTGGAAACCAGGATCACTCTATTCACAAAACCAGACAAAGACCCAACTAAAAAAGAAAACTACAGGTCATTTCCTTAATGAACAGAGAAGCAAAAAAACCTCAACAAGATACAGGCAAATAAAATGCTACACATAATCAAAGGATTCATATATCATGACCAAGTAGGTTTTGTCCCAGGTTGCAAGAATATTTCAACATGTGCCAGTCAATAAATGCAATATACCACATAAACAAAAGCAAGAACTAAAAACACATGATCATATCAATTGATGCAGAAAAAACTTTTGACAAAATCTAACTTTTCTTCATAATAAAAATTCTCAAAATATAGGTATAGAAGGACCTTACCTGTATCTGATAAAAGTCATTTATGACAAACCAACAACCAACCTCATATTCAATGGGGAAAAACTGAAAGCTTTTTCTCTAAAATCAAAAATGAGACAAGGATCCCCACTAACACCACTTCTGTTCAACATAGTATTCAAAACATTAGCCAGAGCAATCAGGGAAGGCAAATATATAAAAGGGATATGTATAGGAAAGGATGAAATCAAGTTGTCATTATCAGCAGATGACATGAAATACTCCATAGAAAATCCAAAGAATTCCACCAAAAAATTAATAAACAATTAGAATTAATAAACAATTTCAGCAATGTAGCAGGACACAAAATCTACATACAAAAATCAATAACTTTTGTGTATACCCATAACTAACTCACTAAGAAAGAAATTAAGAAAATAGTACCATTCACAGTAGTATCAAGAAAAAATAAACACCTAGGAATTAACCTAAAGAAGTGAAAGACATCTTCAACAAAAACTAAAGGACTCTGAAAAGGAGATTGAAGATCAGACATCAGAAAATGGAAAGTCCTCTGTTCCTCTGTTCCTATATGGTCAGAACCAATAATGTCAAAATGGCCATATTCCCAAAACCAATGTGCAGATCCCCATCAAACTACCAAGAGCATTCCTCACAGAACTAGAGAAAACAATCCTAAAATTCAGATGGAAGAAGAGATGTAGAATAGCAAAAACAATTCTGTGCAACAAGGGGAAATCGGGAGGCATCACAATACCTGACTTCAAGTTATACTACAAAGCAACAGTGATTAAAAAATGAATTAGTAATAATAACAATAGTAATAACAATATGCCAGACTTCCTTCTCTGCCTCCCTTCTCCATCCCAACTGCTAGGGTCTGAATGTTAATGTCTCCCAAAATTCACAGGTTGAAAACTAATACTCAAAGGGATAATATTGAAAGGTGAGGCCTTAGGAAGTGATTAAGTAATGAGGATTCCACCCTTCTGAATGAAATTAGTTCATTTATAAAAGAAGACCAGCCCAAGGAAACTCGTTTGCCTTTCTGCCACATACCAACACAAAGAAGGCACCATCTGTGAGGATGATCTTAGGCTTCGGTTCCTTCACAACAGTGAGCAATAAATTTCTGGTTTTTTTTTTTTTTATAAATTACTCCGTCTAAAGCATTCTGTCACAGCCCAAATAGACTAAGATACCACCCATCTGCCTCCAAAGTGTCTCTCATCAGACCACTTTTCCTGGATGTCACCCTTGCCTCCCTTGCCCAGGCCATCTGTCTCCTGGATAACTGCAGCTGCCACCTCCTCTGTTGCAGGGTGGTGGTGGGGTTGGGTATGGCTCCATCACACTCTACAGCTGGAGTGATCCTCCTAAACTCTTAATTCTTCCATGTCTGACTTAAAACATCTCCATAGCTGGCTTCCTACTGCATGGGGAATTTGGTCAAAACATTTTAATGCACCAGGCAAGGACTTCTGCAACCTTGCCCCTGCCTTTCTACCTTCCTTCACTACTTTGGGTATATTGAAGTTTTCTAAGTTCTCTGATTGTAGGTACTGTTTTCTCTCTCTCTCTCTCTCTCTCTCTCTCTCTCTCTCTCTCTCTCTCTCTCTCTCTCTCTCTCTTTCTCTGTCTCTCTCTGTCTCTCTCTCAGCTGCTGCTGCACATGTGGGGTTTTGGCCTAGAAAAATGTCCTTTCTACCTTTTCATCTTCAGGATCCACTCCACCTTGACTGACATGTTCATGTGTGGATAGCTGCTGTCATACCTGGGCAGGCATCTTTTTCTTGGGTCCTAGTCTATTCTTCATATCCACTGTAGCTGTCTTTACTTGTTTAACTTTCAGAAGGAAACTTTATTTCCAAATCCCAGTGTGTGTGTGTGTGTGTGTGTGTGTGTGTGTGTGTGTGTGTGTGTGTAAGTACCTCACCAAAACTCCTAACTGCCAAAGTTAAACATCTCCTATCATTTCTTTAAAAATATTCAACTATTGCCATCCCATCAAAGTAGGTGACAGAATGATTTCATAATTTATTGCTAGAAATAGATTTTTTGGTCTTTGTCTCAGTGCAAGCATTCCTTTAATTATCAAGTACACTTTCTTATTACTGGTCATTAGTAATAATCAGTAGTGTGCTAAGATCTAAGAAATCAGGCCTGTATTACATCAACATTGTCAGCTTGGATACTACTTTTTCCAGCTCATGTGATTTTTTAAGATTTTTACTGGCCATTATTTTTGCAACTTTTACTTTTAGAAACTTTGGCAACACAACTTTGAGTAGCTTTTTGTTTTATGTCTAAATCCAAACCTCTTCCTTTTTCTTTTTTTTTTGTGGGTACTGGAGGTCGACCTCAGGACCTCATGCGCCAGCAGGCGCCCGTGCCGCTGAGCAATATCACCAGCACTTTTTTCGTATGTGGGTTCCGGGAGTCGAACTCGGGCCCTCGCGCTTGCCAGGCAGGCGCTTACGCTGCTGAGCCATCTCACCTGCCCTCTTCCTTTTTCTTTACAGTAGGCACTAAAGTAGGAGTGTCTCCTGTCTTAAATACCTTGCTTAGTTAGTAGGTGGCATTGTTTATGAATCTGATTTTTTCTGGTGCTTACATTGGAACCCAGAGCCTTCCACATGCTAGGCAAGTGCTCTACATCTTGCTACACCCCTAGCCTCAAATTTTGTTTTCTAAGTTTTGGAAATGCTATTAGGCACAAATTCATCTTTATATTTCTTTAGTTCTTAATATTCATAAAGCAAGTTTGATGTCATCATACCCTGGCTACCAGTTGAATTCTACTACTTATAATTTCTTTTAAGGTTTTAAGGTCAAGTTCTATTTAATTTATTCCTTTCTCAGATTATATCCTCATCTGTCTTAGGTTGTGTTAGACAGAATATTTTGGTTTCATTTATGATTAAAGTATGTCGGGGGCTGGTGAGATGGCTCAGTATCGTAAGCGCTGCCTGGCAAGTGCAAGGGCCCGAGTTCGACTCCCGGAACCCACATACGAAAAAAGGGCCAGTGATATCGCTCAGCGGCACGGGCGCCTGCTGGCGCATGAGGTCTTGAGGTCGACCCTCAGTACCCACAAAAAAAAAAATAAAATACGTTATTTAGTGATTACTGATTTCTAATCTCTATTTTCACAATTTTCCAAATTTGATATGAATCTTTATGTTTTATTTTCTTCATGTACCAATGCCTATCCCTTGTTCCCAAATGAGGTTAACTCTATGTACCTCTCTTATTTAAAACCAGTCATCTTCCAAGTGGGGTACATAGGCCCACATAGGTGTATAAGATGCTTGTTATTTTTCTATCTCACTCTTTCAAATGATTAAGTTTTCTGTCTTATAATGTGCAAGTTAGTACAATATTATATGTTTATTAGTTATAATGAGATAAATGTACATTGGTGTACATACCATTTTTATAATAGGCACCAACATTAAAAACTTTTGGAAACCACTGACCCAGAGTATTAACCATCAGTCTTGCAATTTAGAGTATTCTCAGGCACAATGGCCTAGAAGACATTGAAATTTCTCTGAATGAGCTATATACTACATTCATCAAATGTTCCAGTCCACCTTTTGTAAATTCTGGAGTTGTCACAGACCAAAGCACATCATATCAAATTTTACGTGATATGCTGCATATATAATTAATTCAGCAGTACAGAATTAGTATCACAACCCTAAATTATCAATTAAATTCATAATGAACTCTTTCATTAACATTGGCTGTATAAGCCTAATATTAGAACTCACTACCACAATTTTTCATTGCCTGTAACAAATAGCTACTCTAATTTACAAGATAATAACACCCTGAGGATATCAAAAAAGTTCTTAATAGTGAGTTAATTATTAAAATCAAATTAATAGAGGCTAGGTATACTCAAACTAATGATTATTAGGCATACTCAAACAGACAGCCTAATCCTATCGACCTTCAATTATTTTCAACTGGACAGGTTTTTAGTTAATTACCCTCCAAACAAATCTAGCCTATACTAGTACCACTGGTGTCTTAGCTACTTTTGTCACTGCCGAGACAAAATACCCAACACCCAAAGTTTAAGGAGGGAAGGTTTGTTTAGCCCACAGTTTGTAGAGGTTTCAGTTCATAGCTGACTGGCTCCAAGGCAGGGCAGCATGGCAGAGGGGCATCACAAAGGAGAAAGAGTTCATGTCAAAACAGGGCAGGCAGAAGGCAGCAAACAGCAAGCAACAAGAAGAGGTTCTTTCTGTCCCTTTATATTGTATCCAGTTTATCTGCCCTTTAGGGTGGGTAGTGCTCACCTCAAGGTGGGGCACCCTTAATCCTACCCAGAACTATGCCAAACCAATCAGTGAGCTATTTTAGTAATCAGACACCCTTAATCCCAACATCGTACACTCTAGATCCAGCCACCTCTGAAAAAGCCCCACCTATGACTGCATGAGGCTTTGGGGGGACATGTAGTCACAAGCCACAACAATTGGTAATTTTAAATCCAGGAACACATTTCTCTAAATTTAAATTCTAATTTCTCTACATTCTAATTTGAATGGTATATTTCCAATTACACTGACATCTGAAAACTATTAGATTGAATCATATGTAATCACTACTTGTATATTTTGAAATGAAAATACCTCACTTGATAATTTTTATTAAATTGGAATAGGCCTCAACAACATTCATGGCTTTTTTCCCACATTGGAAGATATAAATATGGTAGTTCAAATTGTCCAATTACTGCTTATTGAATGATAAATAATTTGTTTCTTATGAAAAGGTCATATGATGACAAAGGTAGTCTTTCAAGAACATTCCAGTGGATGTAAAAAAAAATCACATAACCCAATCCACTTCATTCTCTGAAGGTGTTGTGTGATATGTTTGTTCAAAAGTTGTCATGCAGAGGATGAAAATATGACTCATTTGTACAGCACATGCTTCTCGCTTAGTGTATGCCAACTCCCATGCTCAATCCCTAGCACACAAAAAAAAGCCGTTACGCGAAAGTATGGATTCTTTCCTGCCAGAGCCTGAGAAATAGTATAATCTAGTGATGAAGAGCATGAGTTTTAGAGACAGTTCCATCTCTGCGTCCAGTAATTTCTAGCTGTATGCACATGAACAAAATTGCTTAACTTTCCTGAATCTATATTTCCTCATCTCCAAACTACTATCCCCAATAAGATTTTGTAAAACATTGAAATAACATAGAAAACTCACATCACATTTATTATTATTACTATTATCGTTTTTATTTTTATTATTTCTGCTCCAGGATAATCTGGAGGCTGCAACCCTTCAACTTTTATGCCAAGTACAAGGAAAAGGAAAGAGTATCTGACAAGCACGTTGTCTCCATGAACAATAATCAACTTGATACTTTCCAAATGAAGGGGAAGCCACAGCATTGATCTGAGAGTGGTAGAACAGCTCTGGGTGTTGATTCTGGTAACTCAATGTGAGGGTTCCCCTTCTCAAGATACCATCTGACCTACTGCAACCTCTAACAGAGAATTCATATATCCAAGCAGATTGATTTAGAGTCATAAAACCCTTCTTGAGATTTTGATTATATGGTTATCCAATGAACGAGTTCTAGATGCATCTTTTAAAATAAAACAAAAATAGATTAAAGATAATTTTTATGGATTTTCAGACCTTGGGGTCATAGATCTAGATAAGAGAAATGCACTTCTCCACTTAGTAGTCAGGATTGTCATGGTTACCTAATGTTTCACATGACTCACTAGCACACCTTGCTCTCCTATAAAGCAGTACTTGCATTTCAAAGTAACCCACATGTTTAAAAATCTCCTCGTGAAAACAATGGGGAAAATGGAAGTAAGATCTAAAAAAGTTGAAACTTGCAATAGCAAAGTTACACATTCTGCAGGAATTTTTCGATAATAAAGGTTTTATTAGAGCTATAAGTGCATAGCTATAAAACAGACTTTATTGAACAAATTCAGTTTGATTACATAGAACATTTGCTCAGGAGTAATAGTTTTTCTTTTCCTTATCACAACCAGTTCTATCATTGGCACAAAGCTTATTATGCATTCTCATTGATTTTTATCACCTTTATGGCCCACTGCTAAATAAACAAAGGTTAAAGGCATCGCAACTATGTAGCGGGTACTTAAGGGTTTATTTTATAGCGTCTCTCAAATTGTGATGGCATTGTTGCTAACCACTTTTTGCATAAAGCAATTTGTATTTTCTAATTGATCAATCATGTTATATCTAGTTTGAATTATGAAAACACGTTTGTGAGAGAATGTTGGTACTGAATAAAAATAGGCCATTAGATGGGACTTGGGAACTCTTGGTGTATAGATATATTTTATAGATTCTCAGCTTGTATCTTATAATTTGTTGTAAATAATGACCTCAATATTAGAAAGCATAACTTCTGATTATTAATGAAACTGGTTGGGGAGAAGAGAGAGGACTAATCAGAATTATAGCACAATTTCTCAATATGTAATTATTTTAACTGGATATTTTTTTTAATGAGAACACTTCTCTAATGACCTAAAACTCTCTGTAGGGTTTTGGCAAAATTTTTATCATCTTTTGATCTCATCTGTGATGTGGAGGAACATAACTTGTGTTTAAACAGACAGGAATTTCTCCTCAATAAAAAATAAGTTCTCCTGTTCTGAAAAAGACCAGTGAAAGATGAAGAAACAGGAGTTACTAAACAAAGAGATACTTGAGCCCTACTTCAACAGTGTCTTAAACTTATGGCAGGCTCCAGACAAGGCAGTCATGATATACACAAGGGAGACTGGATCCTAAGCCCAGGAACTGTAACTTTAACAAGATTTCTGTTCCCCTACGTAGCAGAAGCACCAGAACATTGAAGCTTGAAGTGTTTGCACTTTGGAACAATATGTGTCTCAGCAATAGTCCATGTGGAGGGGCCTGCCTTCCTTATATCCTGATTCCTCAATTTTGACAACATTCAGTAAGTGTGGGGGGCACAGAAAGAAAAAATAAATTTGTTTGCCTTCCATATTAGCAATACTGGTGCTGAAAGTTTAAATTCTTCCAAGGCATCATCTTTCCCCAAGAGACCAGGATTGCTACATGAACATTACATTAATGGGTAGCCTATTTGTTGGTGTAGCAGAGTCCCTTTGCCTTGACAACCTCCCACCTCTGCTTGGCTTACCTTGGATTGTAGATGAAAATACTTGCCCTTCCTTTAGCAACTTCTCCACTAGTTTCAAGAAACTCAGAGGAGATTTGTTCTGCAGTCAGTTGCAACATCTGCCAAAATCTGTTCTAACTAGGTCTGAGCCACACATCCTACACCTAAACTTCCCTCAACCTGTGTACTAGCTCCAGTCTCATTACATATGAAGCACGCCATCACTAGGTACTAAATTGCTTATGCAGCCCTCCTCTGAAATTCATACATGGAAATAGATTTGATTCTAGTTAGAGAGAAAAAAGACTAGGCTCTGAAGGAGAGTATTTCTGACACAACTACTAGGAAATCAGTGAAGTTCAAGCACTCTCCTCTTTCCCTTTTGTTTACAGAAGACCTAGTCATTTCCTGCCAGACTCCACAAATGAAAAGACTTCTAAGCTAGTAATTCTGGAATTAAGTTTTCCTATGACAGGTTGAGGTATCCCTCCTTCTTTTTTCCCACAGTAACTCAACCTCCAAGGAAATATGGAGCTGGTACTTGAGCAAGAACCACTATCTAGACCAAGAATATGGTGCCTAGATTCATGATCATGTAAGACCACATCTCTAGTGAGTTGGGGCTCTAAATCTCTCCTCCCATTATTAGCAAAACAGAGGGCAACCTATCCCTCCTTTCTTGCCTTCCTTCCCTCCACCGCCATACAAGGTACTGTCCCTATTCTTTTTTAGTTTTTGCACACAAAAGTGTTTTCTTTCTCTGATCAGAGGAAGAGGCAGCATCATTTCCAAGGCTACTGACCATTTCTACCTCTCTGGGAAATGGCCTTATGCTTTTCTCTGCTCCCTCTACTCTTTTCTTTGAATCACTGATGTTCACCCCTGAATCCCTGAAAATACCTGGAAAGGAGGCGCGTAAAAAAGGAAGTAGAGAGTAGGAATGGATTCTGTTACTTGTTAACACGGTTCTGTTCCTTTGTTTTTTCACTATCATACATTCTTTTTATTATTGGGAAATATGGTAGAATTATTCTCAGTTAAGAAAAAAGATTCAGGGCTGGTGAGATAGCTCAGCAGCACAAGCGCCTGCTCGGCAAGCATGAGATCCTGAGTTCGACCCCCAGTACCCACATAAAAAAAAAGATTCATTATTTTTAAGGCTTGTATCATGAACAATAATTATCAAAGCGTAATGAGTTTTATACATGTCACTCAAAACTATCTTAATGCCATCTACATCTTGTTAAATGACAGTATCATGACTTAGCTAATCACTTACTTGAGAGTTAACAAATCTGATATTATGCGATAACTAACCAAGCTTTATTTCTGGGGTGCAAAAGTGGTTCAATGTTGAGAAGCCATTTATTCAAGTATTCAACACATACATTGAGCACCTATTACATTCCCTGCATTGTTCTGCATGCCATGGTTATAGCAGTGAATAAAGCAGACCTAAATCTCTAATTGGTGGTCCATATTTCTAATGAAAGAAGTAACCAATTAACAAAATAGATAGTATAGTGTTTGTGGTAAGTTAAAAAAAAAGAGAGATAAAAAAAGGCACATGTATTAGTCAGCTTTACTGTTACTGAGACACAATGCCCAACGCCCACAATTATAAGGAAGAAAGGTGTAATATAGCTCATGGTCTCAGGAGATTCAGTACATGGTCACCAGGCTCCAAAGCAGAAGTCTCATGGTGGAAGGACATGGCAAAAGCTGTTTACCATAGTTCCTGGTAGCAAGGAAGCAGAGCAGGGGAAGAGTGCCAAAGAAGAACAACCTAGGGACCATATATCGTACTCAAGGTCATGCTTCTTTGACCCATCCAGACTCCCAGGAGTGTTCTTTACTAATCTACTGCATATTTCCTAATCCAATGAAGTTACCAAATCAGGATTAAAAATCACAACAAGAAAAGAAAACATCAAGTCAAGGTAGGTTGGACTTTTAGAAACAGTGATCAGGGAAGGACTAACTACAAATATCAGCTTTGATGAAGACCTAAAGTCAGTGAGAGATGTTTGATGATATCTGGAGAGAGAACATCCAAGGCAGGAAGAAAAGCAAATGCAAAGGTTTTGTAAGGGGAAAGTGTCCAATATGTTCCAGAAACATTAAGGAAGCCAAGGTGACTAGAGAGAGATATCAATAGAAGATGAGGCAGAAATGTAGTAAGTTTGAATGGGGTAGGACCTTACCAGCTGTAATAAGGACATTTGTATTTACTCTACACAACACAGGAAGGGGGTGGAAAGTTTGAACAAGGAAAAATGTGTTTGTATGTGTTTAGAATAGACTATAGGGAGACAAGAGTGACAGGGAGACTGGCCTATACGCATCATTTATTATAACAGTAAACCTATCAAAAAACAAACCCTATAATCAAAGCATCTGATAAAATATGTCAGCCATTCTTATTTTATTTATTTTTTATTAGTACAGGTTTGCAGTATATGATGATTACATTCACTGTGAGGAGTTGATACATGTATATAACACATTTAATTCTTTTTTATCCTTTTTCCATCCTCCTCTCCATCCCCCCTCCCTTCATCTCTTTTAAGAAAAATAGGGATAAATTAAACTTAATTTATATAGTAAAGAATTATACATAATTTGACATCATTCTTGGATGAATTAAGTTAATTATAAAAAAGTGTCCTTCACCTGATTAAGAATACATCAGCCTGGGCCGGTGAGATGGCTCAGCGGCATAAGCACCTGCCTGGCAAGCGCGAGGGCCCGAGTTCGACTCCCGGAACCCACATACGAAAAAAGGGCCGGTGATATTGCTCAGCAGCATAGGCACCTGCTGGTGCGCGAGGTCCTGAGGTCGACCCCCGGTACCCACAAAAAAAAAAAAAAAAGAACACATCAGCTAATCCCAGCACTCAGGAGGCTGAGCAGGAGGATCACTGTGAATTCGGTGCCAGCCTGGGCTACATAGTGAGTTGAAGGCCAGCCTGAATTACAGAGCGAGGCCCTGTCTCAAAAAAAAAAAAAAAAAAAAAAACACCATCAGCCACATAATTTATGATTGGCCTTCACTCACTGATAATGTTTCTTTGTAGTACCTTTTTTTGATACTGGTAAAGATAAGTGAAAAATAACCTTGAAAAAAATGAGCATATCAGAAGCAGCAAGCACAAGGTCCTGAGTTCGATTCCCAGTACAAAAAAAAAAAAAAAAAACAAAGAAAGAAAGAGCAAATGTTATACTAAATGATCACACAAAAATAGGCATCCCTGCTGACTTCAAGAACAAGATCAGGAGGCTTGCAATGAGGTCCTGGTCAAATGCAAAAATGGAAAGAGAAAGAACCACAAATATTGAAAAGGAAGAAATGAAAAATACAGTTTCCAGAAAATTACATACAGTATATACCTAAGCAAATCAAAAAATACAACCTGAAAACTACTGGAATTAATAAGACAGAGCACAAAACTTGGCACAGATAAAATAAAAATACAATAGTAGAACATTTTCTTTTAAACAGAAAACTTCCTATCAGAAATTATTAGAAGAATTATGTATTTAAAAAAGAAGAAATAGCATTTCAGCCACATAGACTACATTAAATACCTAAGAGAAACCTAGCAAGTAACATGAATTACTTATCTGAAGAAATTTATTAAATTTGCTTAACAAACATAGAAATATAATGCAGCAGAGCAAAGCTCATACACCATATTCCTGAAGAAAAATCTCAATTTTAAGATGTTAATGTTCCTCAAGTTAATCTGCAGATTTACTGCAATTACAATACAAATCTCAATGTTTATTTTTATTGTTGTTGGTCAATTTGGAACTTGATTAATAAGCATGGGTTATGGGACATATCTAGATGTCATCTCCAAACCTCATGTGGTTATAAGTGGGGAGTTTCAAAGGTGGCTGGATTAGGATGTGTGAATGTGGGTTAAGGATGTAATACTGGGATTAAGGGTGTGGATAATGGAAGCCCTTCCCTGGGTATGGGTGGAACCAATCAATATGCTTGTAGCCTGGATGGAATATAAAGGGACAAAAAGAAGGCAGACCTTCCATTGCTGCTCACTGCTTTGGCTGTTTGCTGCCTTCCTGTCTGCCTCGCCATGGAGCGTTTTTCCTCTGTGATGCCCATCTGCCATGCCACCCTACTTTGGAACCAGCTAACCATGGACTGAAACCTCTACAAACTGTGGGTTGAAATAAGCCTTTCCTCCTTTAACTTTGGGTGTCAAGTATTTTTGTCTCAGCAATGAGAAAAATAAGACAGCATGTATTCACTTACTAATATGCACATGAAAAGAAAGTTGGAAATCATTAGCAGTGGCTAGGATGGAAAAGATGGAGAAAGGTTCTTTTGCTGTACACCTTATAGAATTCTTCATTGTTTTAAATTATTTTGCAGTGCTAGGGATTGAACCCAGTGCTTTGTACGTGCACTTAGCCACACAGAATCACAAACAAAACCCTGTGAGTTAATACAATTTCAGGTGGTCCACGGAGTTGGGCCAATGAGAACACCTACTCTCAGTTAATTAGTGTGGTCAGTGGGGATTATTCCTTGTACCTGGGCATATATTTGGCTGAGGAGGCACCAAGGTGGATAGGAAATGAAAGGCAGTGACCTTGCAACAAGGTTAGGCTCTTCCTTGGTGACCTATAGTTGGAGGCCAGAAGTCAGAGGCCTAGCAAGCTACACCTCTCAGGCCAGGTAGTAGTAGCACACAGTGTTAGGAGTAATTTTCATCAGGGCACTATGAATAAGAACAGACAGCAGCCAAGCCTAGGAACTGCCCCCAGCCATCACTTCTTCAGACTTCATGAAAATCCTCAGCTGCAATGGCAGGTGGAAACAGTAATCTGTTCTATATATTCCTCAGTTGTACTTATGGAAATTTCAGGGAGGATAGGAGCCAAAGGCATTTATTCAGGTCGCCACCTTGGCTACCTGCCCATGTATATATTTAGAGTAAGCAGCAGACTCAGGTGTCTGAATGCAAAGGATGAAAGGTTCTGGAACATGGGAGGCATGGGAAGGCAACACCTTCCACCTCTCTAAATAGGGCAGGGAGAATTTGATCACCCTGCACCCTTCAGGCCCTTAAGTTGTCTCAACATTGCAGCTCTTCTTTTTACCCAGAGCTGAATCACTAAACTAGAATCTTTTTTTTTTTTTTGTGGGTACCGGGGGTCGACCTCAGGACCTCGCAGGCCAGCAGGCGCCAGTGCCACTGAGCGATATCACCGGCCCTTTTTTCGTACGTGGGTTCCGGGAGTCGAACTCAGGCCCCCACGCTTGCCAGGCAGGCGCGTAGGCTGTTGAGCCATCTCACCGGCCCTAAGCTAGAATCTTACCCAGGACCAGGTGTTAAAAACTATCATGGTTGGGCTGGTGAGATGGCTCAGTGGCATAAGTGCCTGCCTTGCAAGCGTGAGGGCCCGAGTTCAACTCCCGGATCCCACATACAAAAAAGGGGCCGGTGATATCGCTCAGCGGCACGGGCGCCTGCTGGCGCGCGAGGTCCTGAGGTCGACCCCCGGTACCCACAAAAAAAAAAAAAAAAACTATCATGGTTACAGCCATCAAACTGCAGGAGGTTCACACAGAAGTCAGCATTGCTTTAGAAATACTAAATAAATATGCTTCTTTAGCCAAACAAGACAAGATCATTTATTCGTTCAACTGAAAAGCTGTCCCAGAAGCAAAAAAGTAGCACTATCATTCGTCCAAAATAAATAAGATAGAATAACTAAACATTTCCCCATGAATCAATTTACAGATCATATGAAAAAATGCTTATCTGGTTACAAGAAAATATTTTTAGATGTTCAAGCACCTTAGCACGTTCTGGTAACTATACCTATGTGTCAAATAGAATTCATTTTTGATGTGGTAAAGATTAACCACAATTAATAATGCTTTACAGGGCCGGCGCGAGGTCCTGAGGTCGACCCCCGGTACCCACAAAATAAATAGATAAATAAATAAATAAATAAATAAATAAATAAATAAATAAATAAAAATAAATAATGTCTTACAATGGAAATGGCAAAAAAAATTTTTTACAAACATGCCCATCCTTTTTTGTTGCTGTTTCTTACCCTGAATTCTTGTTCTATTATTTTTTTACTATAAAAATCAAGCATGGTGATAGCTTTTTAAAAAGATCAGGAATATTCCAATACAAACCTCACCTCTATTCCCTGTCTCCTTTCTGACACCCCTGCCCTTTATCTATATTGGAGCAGGGATTCAACTTTAAGGGTAATGGTATGAACTACACAGGGGCTGTAAGGTTGGAGTTGGAGCCAGGGAAAAGTGTCCAGTAGCCCAGGAAAAGATGAGACAATTCCCCAATTAAAAAATAATAAATTTTCAGCTCTCCCGGGAGATACAGGGCCTCCTCAGTAACCAGAAAAAGGCAAATTCTTACAAGGAAAAGGGACTACTTTTAACCTCTTAAACTACAAAAGCAGAATAAGTGACAGGACCTGATGAGGTGGGAGTGAGGAAAAAGGAAGGGGCTCTTGGTAGGAGTGGAAACAGGGAATCCAAGCTTACTGGAGAGGCAGCCCTCACGTGACCAGGAGCTGACGTGGGCAAAAGTACTTAAAGCCCTGAACGCCGTCCCCGTCCTCCTCTGGGTACCAACTCTTTTGTGCGGCGCAGAGCCGCGCATTTAACCCAGGCGAGGAGGAGGAGAAGGAGAAAATTTCCGGTCAGGTTGGTGTGAGGGTGGCCATGGCCTGGGATTCCATAAGTAGGAGTAAGTAGCCTAGGGATGCTGGAGTCAGAGGCTGCGGGCCCCTCTGCCTTTCCCTCTCGGGGGCCGCCTCTCCAGACGTTCAGACGCAGTTCATCTTGATGGGCAGCGGGAAGAGGGGGAGGGGGAATGAAAAGACTGATAGACTGAGAGGAATCTGCTTACTGTCCTCCTAGCCGGTGTTTTTTGGAGGGTTTGTTTTTGACACTCAGGCCCGCACTCCACATCCCGTGCTGCTCTGAGAGGAGGAAGGAATAGAAATAAAAGTGGCAGTGCATATAAGGCCACAGGGGAGGTTGGGAACCGGTGATCGGAGGGGCATGGAATTTCGCAACAATCCGGATCGTTGGCTCCCACCCTCACTTTGCATACACCTCCCTACCTCCGCCCCTGCACCACCCCCACACACACACTAGCCCTCTGTCATTTGAGGGGCTGGGAAATGGGTGTGCCAGCCTTTACAGGAGAGATGGCGGGTTTGGCGCTGTCTGGGCTTCACAAGAGAAGGGAACACTGACAGAATCTGGTACTAAACCGCCCGCGTTAATTCCTAGACTGGTTTCCAGACACCTCCGATCCACCCAGCCCTTCATCCTAGTCTTTTCTGTACTGGAAAAGGAATTCGGGTATGCAAGAGGGAGAAACGGCGGTTATCAGAGGATTTGGGTGGGAAGTGGGAGGCGGAGCCCAGAGTGAAGAAACCATGGAAAATCACGACCCTGAAACCGAGAAAATAAGATGTTGGGGCCCTTGATATGCAGGCCAGTTTGAGGCGTGGGGAGTGGAGAGTGGAATACGGTTGACCATGGAGGGGGACTCTAAATTATAGGTCAAGAATACCCCCTGCTACGTCCCGTCCTGCTTTCCAGAACCCTCGCCTCACACCCCGCCCTCGCTTCTGTGCACGAGAGGGGGTGGGGCAGTGTATCTGGGAGAAATGGCGGCCGGGGGCGGGGCAAAGTGGAAAGAGGGATTAGGGGGCCAGCACTAGAGAGGGGACTAGGGTGCCATGGGAGGAGTGAGAACAGAATAAATTGGGAGGTAGACCTCGTTTGACATCGTTGTGTGAACACTAAAAGGCAAGAACTGGGATGCTTTTCCTAGATGCTGGTGTATCTACTAAGCTCTCAGTCTCCAATGTCTGCAGTCTGTTTTTCTGCTCTTCAGTCTGTCCTTAGCATGAAGCTATAATTGAACTAAAGGGAGGAGAAACAGCCCTGAATCCTTGGAGGTCAGTGTTAAAGTTGGAAACTGTCTTGCTGTCTTGGGACTCCTGGTGTGGTTGTGGCAGACATCAGAGCAGAGTCTAGGACCAGAGGCTGCTCCTCCTACATCTCTCTCTTGCTATGGCCTGTCTTTTTTGGTGCAGGGAAAGGGACGTGGCATATACCTTTTTAGTTAATAGTACGAGGAGTTAAGAATAGGGAGGAAAAGAGGAACCCTGAGAGGGAGAAACGTTTTACCCCCCAAGAGTACAAATCAGGAAACAAACCAGAATCCATTTGCCAACAGCTCAAAAACACATTTTCTGTGATCTGTCCACAGGTCTGACTTTTGGGCTCTGTGCAACTGCAGGTACTGTGGAAAAGAGCAAACTGCTCCTGATCCCAGAAGTTGGTATGTGCATAAGTACCATCTAGGGATCTTTGGGTAGGTAGATATGGTGGAAGGACATGAGAACTGAATATGAGATTTCCCATCACCACCAGCTTTCCATACTGCCTCTCATCTCCCCATTTAGGGGACAAAATTATAGGTTTTACCACAAAGAGTGCAAGCTGGGGTTACAGATATAACCTGGTCTATTAAGTCTCTAAATCAGCAAATGTAGTTCTATGCACCTGTTTCGGGGTGCTAGCCCACTAACTAGGCACTGGGTCCCCAAACTTTCCTCTAAGTAAGCTTGGTTAGACACAAAGTGAGCCAGAACCCTAAGCCTCATTTCTAACATTTACTCCTAGGTCCTGCTTTGTTTGCAGTTTGGCAGAATTTGTGAGCCTGAAACCTCACTTCAACGTGCACTCATCCCACTCAGGCAAACCAGCTGTGCACCCTGGATCAGAGAATCACCCCAGCTGCACCATGAGCCGAGTTCGGGATGCTGGCTGTGTAGCGGCAGGGATAGTGATTGGAGCTGGTGCCTGGTACTGTGTCTACAAATACACCAGGGGAAGAGACCAGAAGAAGAGGAGACTGGCCAAGCCCAAGAACCGGGCTGTGGCTGGGACTGGAGCCAGGGCTAGAGCAGGGCTAAGGGCTGGATTCACAATTGACCTTGGGCCAGGATTCAGTCCACCAACCACAATCTGTGCTGGGGCAGAGGACAAGGCCCAGGATGAAGTCTCTGCTTTTGATGTGGCTGGGGCTGAGGCAGTTGTCCTAGCTTCATCCAGTACTGAAGCTCAGAGTGAGGCAGGAAGTCTGGCTCAGGAGTCAGAAGGGGTAAGGATTGGGCCTAAGACTGAATTTGTAGTAGGGGCTGCAGTGACCTCTGCAATCGCACAACCTCTAAGGGTGGCAGAACCTCCCAAAGCTCTAGAGGGTTCTGCAATGGCAGGGGTTCCCAAAGTGGCAGAAGCTCCCAGCACAGTAGAGGCTCCCAGGGCAATAATGCCTCCAGGGGTAGCAATGTCTTCTAGAGCAGCAGTGCTTCCCAGGGCAGTAGTGTTGCCTTCAGGGACAGCAGTGTCTACCAAGGCAACAGCATCCACAGAGACTGTGGAGGCTCCTGGAGTGGCTGCACCTACTGAGGTGGCAGAGGGTTCTGGAATGACAGCGCCTGGAGAGGCAGCAGAGGCTCCTGTGTCCACAACACCTGCAGGGGCAGCAATAACTGCCAGGGTTGCAGAGGTTCCTGGGACTTCAGGGTCTACTAGAACAACAGCAGTTGCCAAGAAGGCAACCCCTGGAACTCACACTGGGGCTATACCTAAGGGTGGGTCAGCCACTGGAGCTGTACCTAAAGGTGGGGCCAAGGGTGGAACCAGATCCCGGACTGGAGGCAAGGGCAAGAGCAAGAAAAGCAAGGCTGAAGTAGACGAATTGGGGATGGGCTTCCGCCCTGGTGATGGAGCTGCAGCAGCTGCTGCAGCCTCTGCTAATGGGGGACATGCTTTCCTAGCAGAGGTCCCTGATTCTGAGGAAGGGGAGTCCGGGTGGACTGATACAGAGTCAGATTCAGACTCTGAACCTGAGACCCAACGCAGAGGGAGAGGGAAAAAAACAGTTCCTATGCAAAAGCGCCCCTTTCCTTATGAAATCGATGAGATTCTGGGTGTGCGAGATCTCAGGAAAGTCCTTGCTTTGCTTCAAAAATCGGATGATCCTTTCATCCAACAGGTAGCTTTGCTCACTCTGAGCAACAATGCCAATTATTCATGCAATCAAGAGACAATTCGTAAATTGGGAGGCCTCCCAATTATTGCAAACATGATCAACAAAACCGATCCTCACATTAAGGAAAAAGCCTTGATGGCCATGAATAATCTGAGTGAAAATTATGAAAACCAGGGCCGGCTTCAGGTATACATGAATAAAGTGATGGATGATATCATGGCCTCTAACCTGAACTCTGCAGTACAGGTAGTTGGACTAAAATTTTTAACAAACATGACTATTACTAATGACTACCAACACCTTCTTGTCAATTCCATTGCAAACTTTTTCCGTTTGTTATCTCAGGGAGGTGGAAAAATCAAGGTTGAGATTTTGAAAATACTTTCAAATTTTGCTGAAAATCCAGCTATGCTAAAGAAACTTCTCAGTACCCAAGTGCCATCATCATTTAGTTCCTTGTATAATTCTTATGTGGAATCAGAAATTCTTATTAATGCCCTTACTCTATTTGAGATTATCTATGACAATCTCAGAGCAGAAGTATTCAATTACAGAGAATTCAACAAAGGTTCCCTTTTTTACTTATGCACTACATCTGGAGTGTGCGTTAAGAAAATTCGAGCCTTGGCAAATCATCATGATCTCTTGGTGAAAGTGAAAGTTATAAAATTAGTGAACAAATTCTGATGGCTACATGCTCTCAAAAGATGAAATTTCTTAGTTTCATGGCCTAGAAGCATTGCAAATTTAAAATTACTGCATTTTCATTTGCTTATTTGGTAAAGGGATCCTTTCAGCTGCCACTTTTGAAAAATCTATCTTCCAGAGTGATGCTACCTGTGACAGTCACCAGCTTTAAGCTAAACCATCTTATGAATACCAAATAGTCCTCTTGTAATGAAGACATATTGTGACTTTAATCATGCTGCTTGGGCGGAATACTTTACTGGTTCCTCTGTGAATTAACAACATACCTGTCCATTATAAATGGCCTACTCTGCTATTTGTTTTGACTTGAATTTATCCACCAAAGACTTCATTCGTGTATCATCAATAAAGTTGAATGTCTCAAATTTTTAAAAAGTGTTCTTATTCTTGAGCTTAAAATCTAGCTGAAGAGATAAGGAACATAAGTACAAAAAAGATTACTAACAGTACCCACATATGCTCTTTGTCAAATATTTGCCATCTGGCTTAATGAAGCAGAGCCTGCGAAGATAGCTTCAGTGAAGAAAGGCATACTTAAGATGGGCCTGAAGGGCAGTCCAGGAGAGGAAATGATTGAAAGAAAGGCACGAAGGTGGGAAATATGTGCCCATGTTAGAAAATCAGTTTACCTGGAATGACAGCGCTGGGAAGAGACATGAGGAAAGATAAAGTTGCTAATTTAAGGTGAAGAATTTTAAGGAAGATTTTGAATTCTAGGCTGAGATATTGAAAAGTTATCCTGTCATATTCTGGATCACTGGATATTTTTGACAAAAGGAAAAATAATCTGGCAGCAAAGTTCGAGATGGATTGAGGTCGACATAAGGTTAGTGGTAAGGAATGGAAGTGAGAACATTTGTTAGAAAGTTATAATAAATCAAGCATGAGATAATGAGTGAAATGGGGTGGTGGCTAAAGGAACTGTTAGAGTGTATTGGTTATTAGAGACTTACAAAAGCAAGGACCAAGATCTGCCACCTTACACTTGGTTATGAGTCCACAAAGAGAGAAGATTATATGATCTGGTGCAGATCCTGACAGGCAAGAGCCTTCTTGGGCAACTGTGAGGACTGCATAATTATAAATGAGTTCCCAGTTGGACTGAGAAAAAAATCAGTGTGGCCGAAGAAATGACTCTTGGCTCAGACCAGTGGTTGGATTCCTAGGGCTAAGGGTCTAGGTCAGACTTCTCTGGAAAAGGAGCAATAGTGAGGATTTTATTGGGGCCCGCACCCCCACTTCCAATTTCACCTAAGAGTAAGTATACTGTACCTTCCTTCTTCACCTCCCTGATACACTGAGGCAATGAAAAATTGGGAAGGCTTCCAGAGATTTTACCAAACACAGCCTGCTTTTCTGACAACCTTCACAAAATCATTTTGTGCAAGTTTATGGTAGGCTATGACAGGATAGAAATAGGGACTCCTGCGATGGGGGCATATAGAAAAGGAATAGATTGGCATTACAAATTGATATAAGTTATCTGGAGAGCAATTGGGTAATATTCATTTCTTGAAACTTAAATTTTAAGTGTTCTAACCACAAAAAAATGATAACTATGTCAGGTACTCCATATTTAAATAATTCAGTTTAACCATTGTATGATGTTTACATATACTGAAACATCATGTGCTCCCAAACTATATACAATATTTATTTTTCATTTAAAATAAGTTTTTGAAAACTTTTATGTACTTACATAATGTCAAGCAAAGATATTCACCATATATAAGATCCTATGACATCAGTCAAACATATTCACACAATATGAAACTGGTTGAAAATTCTTTCAGATGGTTATTATGTACATCTCTGCATATTTTGTACATAAAATTGAGGTCATATTGTGTATCAGTGGTTCTCAGTGTGTAGCCCATGTACTACACCAGGTCCCTAAAATTTAAGGTCAAAACTACTTTTAGAACAGCATTAATATGTCACTTGCTGTTTTTACAAGGTTGATATTTGCACTGGTGGTGCAAAAACAATTGTGAGTAAAACTGCTGATGTCTTAGCACGGATCAAGGTAGTACTCACAAACTATACTAGCAGTGATTGCATTCTTTACAGTTACACACTCAATTTTTTAAAATCCGGTTTCATTTTTAAATGTTTAATAAAGCCTTTACTCATAATATAATTACAAATTTTATTATATCCTGCTGCTTGAGTTCACATCTTTTTTAATATTCTGTGTGATGAAATAGAAAATATGCACAAAGAACTTGTGCTGCATATCTTAGGACAATGATTTTCTCAAAGCAAAATATTTGCACGTCTATTTAAGTTTTGCACTGAATTAGCCATTCTTTTCTTGGAACACCATTTTTACTTAAAGAATGACTGGCAGGCAAACTATGATTGTTCAGACATGTATATTTGGCAGACATTTTCTTGAAAATAAATTAAGTAGGGCCTCAAGGAAACGACTGACAGTATTAGTCATCCACAGCAATATTTGAACTTTTAGGTAAAATTAAAATTTTGGAAAACTTGCATCCACAACTGTAAAATTGAGAGCTTGCAACACTTGAATATTTTTCTGAAGAAGTTAATGGTAATGATAATAATAAGATGGCCTTTTTTCTTCTTCTCCTTCTAGGAGAAAATTAATGGAGAACCCTATGGAGTAATGTCAAAATATTCAGTTTTACTGTGACCATTGTAACCCATATGACATTGAAGCCATGACCATTTAATAAGGAATACTGTTTCTGTGGCAACAAGATGACCCTAGATGACAACAGTCACAAGATTTTTAAAATAATAAGGAGGCCTTAAAAAGATGTCAGTCTTGGAACATTAATGTCACCTGCTGGCTGACATAAAGGTAGTATTTGAGGTGATATATTGAAGATAGATGCATCAGCATCTCTTACTTTGATCCCAGTTATTAAAGTAATCCAACCATCTTCCTTTGCTCTGATTAACTGTAAACTTCCATCCTCTTCAGGTGAAGCCATTCCTATAGAGAGATGTGTAGTCTGGCCTTATGAATGAGCAAAGAATCACATAATAGACAAATATTTCATTCCCTAAAGTTTGGGTTTCCGTGTCTTAAATCACACCACATGTAAAAAATCAGAAAGCCCAGGTGCAGCTGATACTTAAAATACTATTTCTGTGGAAGTTATAAATTAGTAAAATAATGACAATAAGTACTAGGAAGTGAACTCCAGCTATATATTATTATATTATTCCTGAAACGTGACTTTTAAAACATTCTTTAGACATTCTGTACAATAGTGTTTACTTTTTACATTGTGTATCTAGGTCTTGGGTACAATGGAGCAGTTCTCACAACTATGCTTACACTGAGTTGTCCTGCTTTCCCTGCTTTAATTTATGGTGTTGCGCAAACAACTAGATCAGGAAGAAGATAAGTTTTTAAAATAATGTGACTTCATAAATTCAAAGACTGAAAATACAGGAATAAAGTGATGCAAACTTCTCTTGGTGTTGCTGAAGCTGCCTTTGTTTCTATCCTTGATCGGCCTAGGTTATTCAACTTTTCCCTTACTTGTAAGATACATCATAACATCCTTCCTTCAATTCCATTTTTATGTTTAATCAAAAGGCTATAGATCAGAATAATATAAGTGGAGTAGTAGCAAATAGATTTTCAAGTAATCATGGGCCTGGGGATGCAGTTAAATGTTAGAGCATTTGCCTAGCATGTGCAAGGCCTTGGGTTCAATATCCAGCACTGAAAAAACATGGAATGTTTAAGTCAAAGAGGTCAATGATATTTCCTTCTATAATTTGTGGTTGAAAATTAATAGCCTACAATTAACTGAGAGTGCTTTCCCTCTGACAATAGATTCTTGGTGACAAGGTGATTGGTTCTATAGAATGATTTTATGAGGAAAAGGAATTCAATGGAATGAGATGTTTGTTTCTAAGGGCTTCCTGTAAAAACAGGAAAAATACGTAATTCAATGTAAAAGATAAAAAAGAGAATTTAAGGAATCCTACTACAAGAATCCCTTTCCACTTAAAGCTATTAGACAGACCTCTTGAAATATGACTTTAGAAATTAGCTTTGTCTAGTATGATGTTATTCAGTTGGATTCACCACTTATTGATTTCCTTATTGAAACTAGGAATACTGCTATCTGGGAAATCCTCAGCTTCTTTGGGCTTTTAAAACTAGTTCCCACTGTGCTCTGGTAGCATGAAAAATAGCAATTTATCTCACATGAGACACATATTTTGAAGTATTAAAATTTCCTGGTCTGGGTATGATATTGGAATAGCAGAACAAAAAAGAGAAGCATTACAGACTTTGAATGTACCTGACTTAAGAACATAAGTACAGGGGCCAGGGATATAGCTCAGTGGCACAAGCGCCTGCCTGGCAAGTGCAAGGTCCTGAGTTCAATTCCCGACACACACAGAAAAAAATGTAAGTACAGTTCAGTCCAAATTAATCACAGTTGAGGCTTTCAACTATTGTTAGTATACTGATAATATATTGATTAGCCCTAGACTTAAGTTTGATATGAATGGTTAGATTTCAAGAATGATCAATAAAATAATAAAAATAGAGAATATAATATCTAAAGCAGTAAAGAAAATGTACTAAAGAAAACTATATTTAATCCAAAAGAAGGTAAAAAATGAGAAAAGTGAAATGTTTTTGAAAAAGCAAAAATACACAGTTCAAATGCATTAGTAATCACAATAAATGAAAATGGGATAAATTTACTAGTTAAAAGATACCATCCTTTTTTTTTTCCAGTGTTGGCAATTAAACCCCAGGCTTTCACACTGAACTATATCTGCAGCCACTTTAATTTTAATTTTTATTTATTTTAAGACAAAGTCTCACTAAGTCACTAAATTACTCAGGCTATGCTCAAATTTGCAGTCTTCCTGCCTCAGCCTCCCAGAGTGCACCACCATGACTGGCTGATACTATCCAATTTTTAAAATCCAGTGTTATACTAAAGAATAAGCGTGCAGAAACTTTGTAAATAAAAATGTAGAAAAAGTTATACTATGCAAGCACTAACCAAAAGGAACCTGGCATAGTCAACTGATTTTAGACCAAATAGACTTTAAGACAGCATCATTTAAAAAAATAGTTAAAGGGTTTAACAAACTGTATTACACCTACACCATTACTATTCAGCAATTAAAAGGAATGAATTATTGATACAAATAACTTCAATGGATCTCTAATTATATGTTATAATTATAATTCTTTTTTTTTTGTGGGTACTGGGGGTCGACCTCAGGACCTTGCGCGCCAGCAGGCGCCCGTGCTGCTGAGCAATATCACCGGCCCTTTTTTCGTATGTGGGTTCCGGGAGTCTAACTCGGCCCTCGCGCTTGCGAGGCAGGTGCTTACGCTGCTGAACCATCTCACCGGCCCCCTAACTATAATTCTTTTTTTTTTTTTTTTTTTTTTTTTTTGTGGGTACCGGGGGGTCAACCTCAGGACCTCGCGTGCCAACAGGCACCCATGCCGCTGAGCGATATCACCGGCCCCTTTTTCATATGTGGGATCCGGGAGTCGAACTCGGGCCCTCGCGCTTGCCAGGCAGGCGCTTACGCCGCTGAGCCATCTCACCGGCCCCTAACTATAATTCTTAAAATTAAAAAAAAAATTATAGAGATGGAGAAGAGGTTAGTGTTGCCAGAGATTAGGGATGGTGAGTGGGAAGTGTGGAGTGTACATAACAAGTAAGGAGATCTTTGTGGTACTGGACTAGATGGACAAAGGTAATGGACAAATGAGATCTTTGTGGTAATGGACTAGATCTGTATCTTGCTTGCAGTGGTTGAAAATGTTACAGAACTATACACACATTTTGTACAAATGTCAATTTTTTAATTTTGATATTGTACTACAGTTATAAAACATATAAACATTGAGAAAAACTGTGAGAAGAGGGCAGATCTTTCTGCATTATTCTTGCAATTACCTGTAAATATGTAAGCATTTCAAAAGAAAAGTTTTGGGCCGGTGAGATGGCTCAGCAGCGTAAGCGCCTGCCTGGCAAGCGCGAGGACCCGAGTTCGACTCCCAGAACCCACATACAAAAAAAGGGCCAGTGATATCACTCAGCCGCACGGGTGCCTGCTGGCGCACGAGGTCCTGAGGTCGACCCCCGGTATCCACAAAAAAAAAAAAAAAAAAAAAAGTTTTGAACTGAGCTGCGGAGCAACTGCACAGAGTCTATACACCAGGGATTTTGGTGTTGCCCTGTGACAGCAACTAGGTCAGAGACAGCCATGGGAGACAGTCACAGAGAGGACACAAGCTGGATATAGACAAAATGAAAAATTTAAGCGCCAGCCAGGAGGGATGCAAGAGCCCTGCCCTCCATGGTGAGAAGCCAGACCAGGCATGTGCGGCTTCTAGAGGGGGCTAGGTCTGAATGTTCTGGCATTAAATGCAGCAGACGACTTGACCCTCCCCACTCTCACCCTGCCCCACTGCCTACATCAGAACAGAACTCAGTGGTCTATTTGCTTTCCCCATCTACCAAAGTGAGCAAGGATTCAGCTTGACTGGGAAGGGTGCTACACCTTTGAGTGTACAGACGGAGGTACCTCTGGAGCAGGGGAATACTTCACACTCCCATAGACCATACAGCTAGGCAGAGAAAATCATGAATAGGGTACACAGAGGGACAGGGAAAGTAGTAGTTGCCAGTGACTACAGCCATAGAACAGACACCACTGACCAATCATTCCCAGCAGGAAATGTCAGTCAGCATCCAGCACTCACACATAAAAACATGAATATGGACACAAAATATGTCTTAGCAATGACTTACTAAGCTTTGTCCCATATATGTTGGATTTTTAGAATGCAGATCCTAGAAAGAACCTACTTATTCCAAAACACAGAGAAAAATTTTGGACTCATTTTTTCCTCATTACTTCCTTGGGATTTTGGAGGATTTTTTGTTTGGTTGGTTGGTTGGTTGGTTGGCTTTTCCTTTTTTTTCTTTTTTCCTATTTTTTTCTTTATTTTGTTCTTTTCTTCTTTCTTCTTTTTCTTGTTTATTCTTTTCTGTTACTTTTATCTAATTCTATTAATTTTCTTTTACTCTGCAATATGCTCTTTATCTCACTTTTCACTCATCTTTGTTTTAGTTTTCAATTTTTGCTTCTTTCATTTTCCCATTCCCCACCTCCTCTGTCTTTTCTTGTATCACTATTAAGTTTGTTAATCTTTACATATTTAGTTAACTCTACACTATTACTGTTGAAGTTTTCCATTGCTAATGAAGGTATAGTTGTTGCATTTAACATTACTGTGTATCAATATTTTGTTTGTCTTTGGGATTATACTATAAATATACATCTCTTTTCTATGATTAACAGTGGTACATTATTGGTTCTTATTGTATGTCAATATCAACTCAGTTATTGTTACTAATTTTGTTGTTATTACCAGAGTGGTATAGTTGTTGCTATTAATTGGTATTTCTTGCATGCCAATATCTGGATTGTCTGTGCCATTAAAAATACTGTGGTTCATTCCCAAGAAACTGAATTTGGGGCTACATAACCCCAAAGTAGGCACCCTATCCTCAAAAAATAATGGACATGGCTGGATCTTACAAGTAAAAATCCTACAAGTAACTATGCCCATAGTGCATCACCAAAAAGCAGACAATAACTGAAGAAATCTCCACACTAGCAACAAAGTCTTTCAGATATAATGTATCCATAAACCTCAGGAAATAAAACTAACAAACAATAAAACCTAAGAAAACAAGGCAATAAAATACCTCTAAAAACTCCTACCTCCCCCAAAGCTGATCCATGAGGCACTGATGGGGAGAAAATACGAAGCCAAACAGCTGAATTATTTTAAATAAGATAAAAGAGGAAATTAGAAAGCAGATCGATAAAGTGCTCACTGAGCTCACAGAAGATATAACTGAATAGAAAAGAAAATAAAACAATCACCAAGTTTAAAGAAAATACTAATAAAAAGCTAGCTGAACTAAACAAAATTATACAAATCATGAATGACCAGTTTAGGAAAGAATCCATGAACAGTTACCAAACAAATCCAGGAGATTAAAAATTCTACTGAAAGTATGGACAACAGAAGTAACCAAAATAAGGATAGAGTGATAAAACTGAAAGATAGGGTTGATGCTTGTGACATGTACTCAGATATACCTTAAAACGAAACAAGATAACATGAAAAATGGATCCAATAGCTGCTAGATATACAAAAATGGCAATGCTTATCTTAATTAGAATTAGTGAAAAATCAGAAGATAGCACAAATGGCATAAAAACTGGTTTACAGAAATAACAGCAGAAAACTTTCCAAATATGGGGAAAGAAGATAACCTACAGATAAGTGAGGCACATAGAACTCCAAATAGCAACAATCAGAAAAGAACTTGTCCACAATAGATCATAGTCAAAGTCCTGGGCTTCCAGCACAATGACAGAAACTTAAAAGCTGTTAGACAAAAGCAACAAATCATTTCCTTTTTGGCATTGTTTCTTCATGCTCTTTATCTGATATTCTTGGGAATTTTTTGGAGTGCTGATTTGGTGGTCATGAATTTTTTAGGTCAGCACTCCAAAAAATTCCCAAGAATATAAAGAAACAATGTCAAAAATCTAATAGAATAAACACACAAAGCAAGGTGAGCAGTTAGGCACAAAGGAATAAAAGTAAATGAGCAACAGGCCACTGTGTTCTCTCTCGCTTGGTGGCCCACCCTCATGTGTACTTCTTTCCCTACTTTTACTCTGCCCAAACTCACTCTGCAGAGCCTGTTTCTTTCCCTATCTTTAATAAAACTGCTTCCCTTCATGATTGTCTTGACCAATTCTTTGCTGAGGAAAGAAAGAACCTAGAAATTGTCTCTAGAAAGACACACCAGCACCCCAAAACCTAGTAACATAATTTGGCTTAGCCAGCCTGGAGAGCAGGTAAAATCTTTTGGGCACCTTTTTTCTTTCTTTCTTTCTTTTTTCTCTTCTCTAGGCTGGGAACTGTTTCCTGCTTTTCCCACCATGTGGGAGGGGAGAGGAGAGTGCACAGCCTCTGTGTTTTTCTTCCAGCCATAGGAGATCAACAGGCCTGACCCATGTTTATCTCCCCTTTTCTTTTATTTCCTCCATTTGCAGTCACTCCACCTATTTATGAGTCAAGTAGCCAAAAAGCCTGTTATTATGCCTTTTTGTACTCACATTTCTGTTTGGCATGATACTTTGCTACTCTTTGGGGAAATTAGCTTGGTCTCTGCTTACCCCCATTTATTCCTTTTGAGCTCAAATTCCCATCAATATTTTTCCCCTAGAGGGCCATTTCTTTCTCACGGTGCTATCTTAGGTTCACCATCTTGTCTCATCACATGACTGGCCACCATCTTGTCACATGACTGGCTGCCCATTGTGGATCAGCCACAGGGGTTTGACTGTCTTTGTTTTCAACTGGTCGCCAGAAAATCTCACCCTTATACATATGATCTAAGCCTCTGATTACAAGGATCATGTAGGTTTCCTCCCTCTTTTCTTTTGAATTGGGCTAGACCCCTTCCTTGTTTCTAACAAAATGCAGGTAATTTAGAAAAATACGCCTGACAGCCTGAGAAGAGCAAAAGAACAGCCAGTAAAGTTTAACTCAAGTCACTGTGAATTAAAGGTAGAACCATCCTCATTCTTTGGATTTTTTCTTTAAAAAAAATGGTTTCCATCTCTACTAACTTAAACAAAGCACCAGAAATTTTGCTATGGGGTAAATGTGAAGGGTATTGTACCTGAAGTGGCTCCACCATGCTTAAGCAGAGATATCCAGTGGCGCAACATGGCTAAGGAAATCCTGGTGGGGGGTTCCATCCTGACCTCATGGGAGTTTTGAAGGGCTAAATAAAACCATCAAGCGCTTCAACACCCTTCTCCCCAAAGAGTTAATGAGCCTCCATATGGAGACAAAAAGACCTCAATAGGGCTTTCTTCTATGCTACTGTGAAAGACACTAGCATCATCCTAGCTTCAGACAAAAACATCTGCCTCGTGAATAATGGAGTTTCACGAGGGATGTTTTGTGGGCTTAAATCAGGTCTCCTCTGTTTGCATGGGACACCATCTTAAGGACCTAAAATCTAGTTGCCTCTCTCTCTGTAGGCCCCAAGACAATCCATGGGAAACCGCAGAAAGCATGCCCTGCAGATTCCACCAACTTTACCACTAGCCTCTATCCTTGATCAGTGGGAAAGGTTTGATCCTGCCAGTTTCAAAAAGGAACAGCTTATCTACTATTGTAGTATGGTTTGGGCTCAATATGAACTAGGAAATGGCAAGAGATGGGTACAGAATAGCCGTTTAAATTACGAGACCATTTTTCAGTTAAATTATTTCTGCTTAAAGCATAGAAGGTGAAATGAAATTCCTTATGTTCAGGATTTTGCAATACTTTATCTCAGGAAAAGGCCAGAAACTACAGCATTTAGAGTGGCTCCTGAGGAAGAAAGAGATGTCTTTGATGATCCCATCCTTGGATCCCCACCTGTTTCTCAGGGAGTTATGGGTATTTTCCATCTGTTTAATAAAGAAACTTCAGATGGGACCCCAGACACCTATGACCCAATTGCTGGATATGACCTTTTCTGTATTCAACAATCCAGATCTTGATGAGCATCAAAAGAAAAATGATAAAATTATAGGTGTCACCATTGGCAATGCTTTAAACTCAGTCAGGTCATCTAAGGGAAAAACCAAGGACAACTGATGTTCCTCTTTTAAGTGCAAGAAGTCTGGATGCAGGGAACATGACTATGCCAAGCCTCTGCTTGGGCCCTGCTCTGAGTGTGAGGCAGCCAAGTGCCTGACTCATGGTGCTGGAGAGTTAATCATCCTTGCTCCAAGTGAGATGCTAGGCCAGCTAAAATCTTCATTTCCTGCTCTGACAATTGAAGAGTGCCGAGGAAACCTACAATGCCCCTGTCTATGAACATCACCATTTCCTGTGAAGAATGCTGGGTAATGCTGGATGTTATGGGTGAGCCAATTCAATACATTCTGCTTTGACTTCCTTCTCTGGAACACCCTCCTCTAGACCTATAGTCATAGTTGGAGCTGAGGCAATCCCTAGTCAGAGATTCTTTACTCCTGCTCTGACATTTCTATTTGAAGGCCAAATGCTTAACCATGAGTTTCTAATTGTCCCACAGTGTCCTACTCCTTTACTAGGAAGAGATTTACTAGAAAAATTGGGGACAATTCTCAAAGTCTGACAAAGACCAAAATGGATTTTATCTGTTGGGACACCAGGTCTACCAGACCAAATTAGTCAACAGGTAGATCCTGATGCATGGTATAATGGAATACCTGACTTAAGAAAACACTTCTTCCTCTACATATCAGAAAAGGAGGGAATTACGTTGGGTGTCTTGACACAAAGGCTATGAAAATAACTCTGCACAGTGGCATACTTTTCAAAAAAGTTAGATGGGGTGGCTGCTGGATGGTCACATTGCCTGAAAGTGATGGAAGTTACAGCTATGCCAAGATAGGAAGCTGCAAAATTAACTTCAGGACAGAGATTAGAAGTCCTAACTCTTAGGCAGGTCAGGACTATTCTGGAGACAAAAGTTTACTTGTGGTTAATGAGCATAGAGCTTACTAAGTATCAGGGCATGCTCTTAGGCACCCCTTAGGTTATTATAAAAACTTGCATTACTATTAATCCTGCCTTTTGTATGCTTACAGGCCCAGAAATTAGTCACTCTTGTGGACAAGTGATCTCCCAGACCTATGCAAGCAGGCAGGACATCAGTGACTTGCCCCTTTAGACACTGAGGAGGTGGGGTTCACTGATGGAAGTAGTTTTGACCAAGAAGGACATCAAAAGGCAAGTTAAGCAGTTGTCAGTTCACAAGAGGTCATCAAAGCAAAACCTTTCTTCCAGAGACCTCTGCTCAAAAGGCAGAGCTAATACTCTTACTTGGGCATTGATATTAGGAAAAAGCAAAAAGCTAAATATATATACTCCAAAGCTAAATATATAGACTCCAAATATGCCTTTCTGATGCTACATGCCCATGCAGCAATCTGGAAAGAAAGGGTCTTGCTAACTAATAAGCAATCATTTATAAAGCACATACTATAAAAATCCTACATAGGAAATGGTCACTAGCATTTTCACAGAACTAAGAAGAAAGCTATTCTGGAGAACCTCTGGAAGACCTGAGGCTCCTCCTCAGAAAGCAGGACTCCAGTATTGCTCTGGGTGCAGATCAGTAGAGCCACTAATGACCGTAATTCACCACAGCTTAAATGGGCACCTGTGTTTAGGATCCCATTTTTAATTAGGTCCCTTATGTGGGTAATCTTGCTAAGGCTTTGGCTCTCAGGCTCTTGATAATTTATCTAACCTTTAACTTTGCCATACTTTGTCCTCCACAGGGAGCATGGAAATCTGACCTACTTCTCATATTTGGGTTCTACATCCCTAACATAATAATACCAAAGTTACTTTCTTTCTCCTATTAAACAGACAGCTCAATAGTCAATAATTCTTTTCTCATTATCTTCTAACAATTCTTCTCTTCAACCCAGTCAGTGAGCCACAACACCCCAATGTAGTCAGAGAGCATGCAATTCTCATTAGGTAGGGTCTACAGCCACTTCCAGCTTAATGAAGATATAGAAGACAGAGTCCTTCATTCCCTCAGCACCCCATAAATAATTATGGGAATACGTGCCTCTCAGGGAAATGAGAGGTAGGCAGGGCATGGCTAAACTGGCTGGGGAAAGAGGCATAACAAAATGCCAGAACACATGCACAGAACAGTTCTCAGAGCCCTGCACATAAACTTCTCACAAGAACTTGAGCAGGTTTTCCATAGGATGGGCTAGACCTGACATCAACCTAGGAACTGGTTGATACAAAAAGGGCAGTCCACATTGAGTTTTTGTCACCGTGTTTTCTCTTGCATTGTGGGCACCCTCATGCTGTAGGGTGCACTCTTTTTGCTACTTTTGGTTGGCCCAAACTTGCTCTACAGAGCCTGTTTCTTTTACTACTTTTAATAAAATGATGCCATCATTAAAAAGTAAATGAGCAGCAAAAAATAATGCAATGACAGCAATACATCAATACATTTCAGTAATAACTCTCAAGGTAAATTGCCTCAATTTCCCAATCAAAAGAAACAGCTTTCCAGAACAGATCAAAAAACAAAACAGAAAAGTATGTTGTATACAAAAAATATATATAATCCAAAATGACACTTATAAAGTTCAAAGGATGGAAAAAGTATTCCTTGCAATGGGAACCCAAATTCAAGCACAAGTACTATCTTATTTACAGACAAAGTGGATTTACACCAAAAAAAGATCAGAAGAGACAAAGAAGGTCAAGATATACTGATTAAGGAAATAATTCAACAAAAGATAACAATAATAAACATATATGCACTGCACACCAAATTCAGGAAACAAATACTACTATACATAAGAGATCAGATATATATGAACAAAATTGTATGGGGGAAATCTATACCCCACTGTCACAAATAGACAGATCAACTAGACAAAAAAATCAACAAATACCAAATTTGAGCCAAACCTTCAAACAAATGGACTTAAATATCTACAGAATGTTCCACCCAAAAACAACAGAATACATATTCTTCTCAGCAGCACATGGAACCAGCAGAAAAAGAAATGACATAATAGCCAATAAACTATGTTTAAGTAAATGCAAAAGAATCAAAACTGTCCCAAGCATATTATCAGATCATAGAACAATGAAATTAGAAATCAATGGCAAAAGAAATGACAGATATTTTACAAATGCATGAAAATTAAACTATACACATTTGAATAATCAATAGGTCACATAATAAATTAAGGAAGAAATTAGACAGTTCCAAGAATCAAACCACAATGCCCGTACAACAAACCAGAATATGTGGGACATAATGAAAGCAGTCCTGAGACAGAAGTTTATGGCTGTGAATGCCCACATCAGAAAAAGTGTGATCCCAAATAAAAAGCCTAATGATGCACCTCAATGTCCTAGACAAACAAAAACAGTCTATTTCCAAAACTGGTACAGGAAGGAAATTATAAAGATCAGAGCAGTAATTGATAAAATGAGACTAAAAAACAGTCATTATAATCATTGTTTGCATCACTGAATTGAAGATTTGCTTCTTCAAAACAATAAACAAAATAGACAAACTCGTAGCCAATCTTAACAAAAAAGGTAGGAAATGACACATATACAAGAAATTAAAAATGAAAAAGGTGAAATCACAGTGGACAATGCCAAAATCTAACTTATTAATAACAACTTTGAAAACTCATATTCCAATAAGATGGAGAATCCCAAAGACGTGCACAGATTCCTTAATTAATATGAGTTAACAAACCTGAGCAAAGAAGATTAATAAAAATACCTGAATAATACATTAACAGGAAATGAAATTAAAGCAATAATAAGAAACCTACCAATAAAAAAAGACCAGGACCAGAAGGATTTGCTGCTAAATTCCACAAGAACTTCAGGGAAGATATAATGCTAGTACTCCCCAAAGTCTTAGAGAAATTGAAAGGGAAGAGATCTTCCAATGTCATTCCTGGAAACTAGCATTACCCTGACTCCAAAATCAGACAAACATCAACCAAAAAACAGAACTATAAACCAATCTTTAATGAACATAAACACAGAAATCCTCAACAGGATAATGGCAAATGGAATGCAACAAATCATCAAAAAGATCATACATCATGACAAAGTAGGAGTGATCCTAAGGATGCAAGGATGCTTCAACATACATAAATCAATAAATGTAATATAGCACATAAACACAAACAAGGAAAAAATCATATGGCCATCTTCATAGATGCAGAAGAAACCTTTGACAAAATCCAAAATCCAGCATACGTACCCATGTTTATAGCTAAAACTTGGAAACAGCTTCTATGTCTGGCTACAGATGAATGGACAAAGAAAATGAGGAATTTTTACACAATAGAGTATTACTGTGTCATAAAGAAGCTAAACTTGAGTCATCTGTAGGAAAAAAGATGCACCTTAAGACGGTAATATTACATGAAGTAACTCAGACACACAAGCTTAGATATTGCATGTTTTCTCTTATACAAAAGACTCAATATATAAAATATGAAATAAGAGACAGATTATAAGAAAAGAGAGAATAAAGGTTTTTTAACCCAGTGTGGACAATGTATCTAAAAGTGTACCTTGACTTAATATAATTGTATTATGTGTTTTATATTTTCTTTGGCCTATTAGTCTGCTTTTCAATCTGTATGAATGATAATTAACTTTATAAGATCTTATAAATAAGTTAATCTGATGCTGGAAAATAAAAGTGGTGAGGGTTGGGGGAAAAAAGAATTGAAATGTGTTATGTATATGTATCAATTCCCTACAGTGAATGTAATCAATATGTACTGCAAAAATGTACTAATAAAAGTAAAAAAATTCAATATTAATTCATGATTTTTAAAAAGTCCCACAGATAATAAGTATATAAGGACTTCATTGATCTGATAAAAGCCATTTGTGACAAACCTGCTCCCAACATCATATTGAATGGGAGGAAGTTGAAAGCTTTCCATCTAAAATCAGGAACAAGACAAGGTTGTACACTGTCACCACTCCTATTTAGTTCAGTAAACAACAGATTTGCCAGAAAAATCAAGCAAAAGAAAAACAATAAAAGGGGTATGTGTAGGAAATAAAGAAGTTGAATTATCCTTATTCACAGAAGACACAATCCTTTACAAAAAGACCCCAAAAATTCCACCAAAGGACTCCTAGAATTAATTAATTTATAAGCAAATTCAGCAATGTAGCAGGATAAAAAGTCAACACACAGAAATCAATAGTGTACCTCTGGAGCCATAATGAACTCATTGAGAAAGAAATCAGGAAAACTATAGCATTCACTATAATATCAAAAAATCAAACATATGGAAATGAACCAAAGAAATGAAATACCTCTACAATGAAAACTGCAGTTCTATGAAAAAGGAGATGAAAAAGGCCTCAGAAAAAGCAAAGATGCCCTTGCAAGCAAAACAGGGCCATGTGTTGGCCTGCAACCAACCCTGCACCCATTGATTCCACATCTTGGCCATGGCTATCCACCAACTCCAAGTCAGTTCTGCATTTTGTTTTCCTCAGCCCAGGGCAACAGATGTGCCAACCAACTGACCAACCTGACTGTAAATGGGGCCAATGCCTGGGAAAAGAATGTAAGCCTGGAGGGTTGGTAGATCCAGAGAGAAATTCAGACCTGACCAGCAGCACTAGCCATGAGAAAAGCCCACAGTTATTGTAAAGTATAAAAAAAAACCATGAGGTTTTACACCACATTTGGCTCCTTCGTGTCATTCTAGACTTGGAGAGGAAAACTAGTGCAGTGCCCACCATATAGCAGAAGAATGTTTAATCAGCTGCCATTCGGGGAAGGAGTAAGTTGTTTAAGACTGAGCCACAGAACAACTATAGAACAACTGCACTTCAGGGTGTCCAGTGTTACTTTCTCACACTGAATGAATGAGGGACAGCCATGGGACACAGCTGCAGACAAGATGTAACCTAGATATAGATCCCCTGAGAAGTTTAAGCTGAAGCCTGGAAAAACACAGGCCCCACCCCCCATGGTGAGAAACCAGGTCAAATATATGTGGTTTTCACAGGCAGCTGGATCAGATAGTTCTGGAATTAATCCAGCAGTGTGCTTAACTCCTGCCCCACTGCCTACATACAGTAGACATGAAGGCTCTGATTGCTTTTTCCATCTTTCAAAATGGGCAAGGTCATACCTTGGCTTCAACAGTTGTCACAGTCTGAGGTATACAGAAAGAAGAGTTTCTGGAAAAGGGGTGACACCTCACAAAACCACAAGCCAAAAAGTTAGGAGAAAATTGTGACCTGATATATTCAAAAACTGCAGATCCTGGAAATAAGCCATACATTCAAAAATAGAGATAAACTGTTTTTTTGTGTGTGTGCGTGGGTGTTGACTTTTTTTCTTTCTTTTCTCATCACTGGTTTTGGGGGGGTGGATTTTTTCTTTTTCTTTTTCTTTTGTTTGTTTCTTTTCTCCTTTAAAATTTTTCCCTTCCTATTTTTCTTTATTTTGCTTTCTGTTCTTCTTTCTGCTTTTTCTTTTTCATTATTTTATTTACTTTTATCTAATAAAATTAATTTTCTTTTATTTCACAATGACCCTTTGTCTCACTTTTGCCTCCTTTTTCTCATTTTTCCATTGGTTAATTTTACAAAATTTACTTTATTCATTCTCTGGTTCTCCACTCACTCTACTTTTGTTAGTATAATCATTAAGCTTGATGAATCTTTACATAATCAGTTAACTCTATGCTATTACTGTTGAATATTGTTCTATTGTTAGTACAGGTATAATTGTTGCATTTGGTAGATATTAACTCTGTATAAATAGTTGGATTGTGTCTTAGTTACTTTTCTCAGTTCTGGGACAAAATACCTGAGAGCCACACATTAAAGGAGCAAAAGTTTAATTCAGCTTACAGTTAGTAGAGTTTTCAGTCCATAGTTAGCTGGATTGAAGGCAGGGCAGCATAGCAGAGGGGCAGGATACAAGAGAAACAGTTCATGGTGTGGCATGTGGAAGGCAGGAAGCAGCAGCAACAGCTTGCCTGCCATCTTTTATCCCATCCAGGCTACAAGCTTTTTGGGTGGTGCCACCCACATCCAGTGTGAGGCTTCTGTCTTCAATAAATCCATACAGCCACACCCATAACTATGTTAGTTCCAATCAATGGACTAATTTAGGACCACACACCCTTAATCCTAGTATCACAAACCCTAGATCCAGCAAGCTCCATAAAGCCCCACCTATGAGCATATGAGGCTTTGAGGAGGCATCTAGATACAAACCATAACAGATTGTCTTAGTGTTTACACTATAATTACAGATCTCATTTCTATGGTTAAGTGTGGTACATGATTGGTTGTCAGAGTAGATCAATATCCAGTTTGTCTTTGACACTATCATTGTGGCAGTTTTTATTGCTGTTTCTAAGGTGGCACAGTTATTGCTATTAATTGGTTTTCTCTGTAAGCCAATATCTGGATTGCCTTTGTGTCACTAACAATACAGTGGCCCATTTCCAAAGAAGTGGGTGCTGGACCAAATACATTAAAGCTTCCTCTCTCAAATCAAAAGAAATGGTTGGATCTTGGGGCAAAGGCAAATGCCTAGAGTAAGCCAAACTCATAATGCACCACTGTAAAGCAGACATTAACTAAAGAAGTTTCCATGCTAAGAACAAAATCTTCCACTATAACTACTAGCAATCAGCACAAAAACAAAGAAACAAACAATTACCAAAAACAGTAGAAAATGAGAAAATGATGCCAAAATGCCTACAAAAACTACCAACTCCCCCACATCTGATCCTTAGGACATCAAAGTGGAGGAAATAAAAAGTCACACAGTCAAATTATTTGAAAGGTTAACAGAGGCAATGAAAAGTAGAACAGAACATTAAGGTGCCCAGAGAGCTCAAAGAAGATACAACTAAACACATAGCAGACCTAATGAACAAATGATCAGTAAGTTTACTAAAAAACTAGTGGAGTGAAGCAAAAGAATACCAAACATGAATGACTAGCTTAGCAAAATATAAAGAGTCCATGAATAGGTACCACACAGAAATTCAGAAGATTAAAAATTCTAAAGAATTTATGGGTAACAGTAGTGACCAATGTGAGAAAAGAATGTAAGAAGTAAGAGATAGGGCCAGTGTTGGTGATCAGTTATTCAGAAATACTTTAAAAACAAGGAAACATGAAAAATGGATCCAACAACTCCTAGAGGATGCAAAGAAAAATAATCCAAGATAAATTGGAATTAGTTAAAAATTATAAGAGCGGAAATAGCATAAAACAATTTTTACAGAAATAGTAGCATAAAACTTTGCAAAAATAGGGAAAGAATTTAATATACAGATAAATTAGACACATAGAACCACAAATGCCATGATCAGAAAAGAACCTAGCCATAAAGTATCATAGCCAAAATCCCAGAAGTCCAACACAAGGCCTGAATTGGAAAAGCTGTTACTGAAAAACAGTGAATCGCTTATAAAGGTAAATGCATTAAAATTATAGTAGACATCTCAACACAAACATAAAAGACCAGAAGAGCATAAAGTGAAGCATTTCAAGACCTTAAAGAAAACAACTTATCTTCCAACCTTGACTGATATACCCTGCAAAAATATCTTACAAAATCGATGGACAAATAAGATACTTCCATGACAACACCTAAAAATATATATGGCCACCAAACCAGCACTCCAAATATTCACAAGGATATCATAGAAAGAGACACTGAAGCAAACAAAGCCAAAAAGTCTAATAGAATGAATACAACAGGCACAACAAGCAGTTAATAGGAAAGTGGAAAAGGGGAATCAGCAAGAAGAAAATAATGCAATGACAAGACTAACTCAATACATTTCAGTAGTAACTTTCAATGTTAATGGTCACCATTCCTTAGTTAAAAGACATAGATTGGCAGAATGGCTCAAAAATCAAAATCCAATCATATTCTGTACACAAGAAACACACTTAACCTAAAAAGAAATTCATGGGCTAAAAAAATCAGAGGATGAAAATTTATGTTCCTGGGCCGGTGATATGGCTCAGCAGCATAAGTGCCTGCCTGGCAAGCGCAAGGTTCTGAGTTTGACTTCTGGTACCCACATAAAGGAAAAAGAAAACTATGTTCCATGCGGTGGGAACCCAAAAATAGGAACAAGTAGCTATCCTATTTTCAGACAAAGTGAACATCAAGCCAAAATTGATCAGGAGAAGCAAAGAAAATGACAACATATTGATTAATAAAAACATCCAACAGGAAGAGATAACAATTATAAACAAATATACACCAAACATAGTTTCTTGTTGGAGAGTTTTGCATATATATATTTAACTAAAGAGATTGACCTGTAATTCTCTTCTTCAGTTGGATCCTTGTCTGGTTTTTTAATCAGGTTAGTACTAACTTCCAGGAATGCATTTGGGAGTACTCTTTCCCTTTCAATTTTATTACAGAATTTGGGGAGTATCAACATTAGATCTTCCCTGAAATTCTTGTAGAATTCACTAGTGAATCCATCAGAGCCTGGACTTTTATTCACTGGTAGGTTTTTTTTTTTTTAAATTACTGCTTCAAATTTATTTCCAGTTATTGGATTATTCCATGATTTTTATATCTTTTTGGTTCAGTCTTGATAATTCATATGTGTCTTGTAATCTCTTTGCAATTTGAATTCTCAATTTATTGGAGTACAGCTTTTCAAAGTAATTGCTAGTAAACTTTTGGCTTTATATGATTTCTGTTGTGATTTCAGCTTTTTTTATTTTCTGGTGTCTTTGCTTTAGGTCTTTTCTTTCCTTTTATTTGGTAAAATTGGCTAAGGCTTTGTATATTTTGTTTATTCTTTCAAAGAACTGGCTCTTTGACTTATTGATTCTTTTATTGTTTTCAAGTCTCAATTTTATTAGTTTCTTCTCTAGTCTTTATAATTTCTTCCCTTGTACTATCTTTGAATTTGGAATGTTCTTGTTCATGAGGTCTTGAGGTGCTTCAGTAGGTTATTTATTTTGTCTCAGTCTGTTTTTCTGATGTGAGCATTCACAGCTATAAACTATTATGATTGTTTTCATTGTGTCCCAGAGGTTCTAGTATGTCATTCTGGCATTATCATTTGATTCTAGGACTGTCTAATTTCCTACATAATTTCTCCCATTGTTTATTCAAGAATTAATTTTTTTAACTTCCATGCAATTGCATAATTCTTGTGGTTTCTTTTGCATTTGATTTCTAGTTTCATTGTTATGTGATCTTATAATATGTGTGAGATAGTTTCAATTCCTTTGCCTTTACTTAAACATGCTTCATTGGCTAGTATGTGGTCTAGTTTAGAGAAAGTTACATGTGTGCTGAGAAAGATGTGTATACTGTTGTTGGAGGTAATACTCTGTAGATAGCTACTAAGTTTGTTAGAGAGTTTGGTTCAACTCTTGCGTTTCTTTTTTTTTTTTTTTTTTTGTGGGTACCAGGGGTCGACCTCAGGACCTCGTGACCTCAGGACCACGATGCAACAAATTACCAAAAAGAACACATCATTGCCAAGAAGGCTTCCAAAAGATACAAGAGTGGTTCAACATATTCAAAACAGTAGATGTAATACAGCACATAAGCAGAAGCAAGGACAAAAATCACATTATCTTCTCAATAGAGACAAAAAAGCCTTTCATAAAATCCAACATCCAGGGCCAGGGATGTAGCTCAGCGGCACAGCACCTGCCTGGCAAGCACAAGGTCAAGTTCAATTACCAGTACCAAAAAAAAAAAAAATCCAAAATCCATTCATGTTTTAAAAAAACCTGAGAATAATAGGTGTAGGAGGATCTTATCTTAATCTGGTAAAAGTCATTTATGGAAAACCTACAACCAACATCATATTAAATGAGGAAAAGGTGAAAGCTTTCCCTCTAAAATCAGGAACAAGACACGGATATCCACTATCACCACTCCTGTTCAAAATAGTACTAAAAACAGCCAAAACAAAGAAAGAGAAAACAATAAAATGGAAATGTACAGGACAGGATAAAATCAAATTTTCATTGTTTGTAGATTACATGATTCTCTAAATAATAGGCCCCCAAAAGTCTACCCAATGGTTCCAATAATTAATAACCAAATTCAGCAATATTGTCTGGGTATGGTGGTGCATGCCTTTAATCCCAGCACTCAGGAGGATGAGGCAGGAGGATCACTGTGAGTTTGAGGCCAGCCTGAGCCACATAGTGAGTTCAAGTCCAGTCTGAACTATATAGTGAAACCCTGTCTCAAAAACAAGAACAAGTAAACTAATTCAGCAATGTAGCAGGATACAAATTCAGCATAAAAAATCAATACCATTCATGTGCACCAATAATAAACTTATCAAAACGAAATTAAGACAATAGTACCATTTACAATAGTACAAAGAAAAATTGAATACCTAGGAATTAACCTAACCAAGACCTCTAGAACAAAAAATACAGTACTATGTTAAAAAAAAAAAAAAAGGATGAAAAAGGACAACAGGTTATTCTGGGAGGACCTCAAGATGGCGGATGAGTAAGAAGCAGGCAGCGAAACTCTCTCTAAAAGTTACCATTGGAACACGGGAATATAGCGACCCGGAAAGCGCAGGAGGGGGGGAGATGCCTCCCCGAAACCCAGAAAAGTTATGAAGTGCAATCTGGGACCCCCGGCACCAGTGACGGGTGACTTCCAACAAAGAAGAAGGAAAGAAGGAGCAGACCGCACGCGCGCACCTTCTACTATCCCGGGAGTTGCAGCGCCGCGGAGGCTCAATTCTACGGGTGGCAGCTGGCGCCCAGGGAGCCCCCACGGAGGATCCTGAGACAGCGGCGGGGCAGGGGAGCGGCGGAGAACGGCGCTGACCGGCGGTGAGTGTCTCTCAGCCACAGCTGCCCCGCGCCAGAGAGCGACCGGCCGGGCGCCATTGTGGGGGGTGTGGCGAAACTCAGAGCGGCTCGAAAACTGCTCTGGGAACTTGTGCTCCGGACAGGACAGCACGGGGCCTCTCAGGCCCACGAAAGTGTGCTGAGGTCAGCAGGCGAACGAGACTGGACTCTCAGCCACACCTGTCCCGCGCCAGAGAGCGACTGGCCCGGCGCCATTGTGCGGGGCGTGGTGAAAAACCAGAGCGGCGGGAAACAGTGCAGGGAACCCGCGCTCCAGACAGCGCGCTGAGCCTCTCAGGCCCAGGGATCGTGAAAGGGTGCTGAGAGCGGAGGCGAGCTAGACTGGTCTCTGCCTGAAAGTACGCGCCTCTGCTCACCGCCCGCCAGAGGGCGCTCCTGGCTTACTGGGACGGACCTGCACAGAACAGGACTCTGTCACAAGGTACCTGCCTACAACAGAGTCAACACCTGGAACTGATTCTTTTTATTTTTTTTATTTTTATTTTTATTTTTATTTTTATTTTTTTCTCACTGATTTGTTTTTTGTTCTGGCGAAGGGTTTTTTTTGTTTTTGTTTTGTTTTGTTTTGTTTTCTGGTGGGGTTTTATTTTTGATCTGTCTGTTTTATTGTTTTTATCTTCGTTTTTGTTTCTGTATGTGTATTTGCTCTTTCCTTCATTATTCTCTCTGGTTTTTTATATGAGTGTAAACAGCGCCTCTAACTTCTTTGTGATTGTGGTTGTGATCTGTTCTTCCTTTTATCCCTTCCTTCTCTTTTTACCACCTGTCCTCTGCACTAGTGTCCCAATTTTAGTGGGATCCCTCTTGGTCCTCTAACCTTACATCTAATTCCTTCCTCTTCTCCCAATACTCTATTTCCTCCTTAACTCATTTTAAATTTAAACTCCTCAAGGAAAAATTGACATACATAGGACTTGTATACTGCATATAATTTTTCTGGTGTGTTTTAGATTTTGTTATATAACCGCAACTCTATACAGCTAAAAGTGGTAAATAACTGGTTAGCTCAGTCTGTCATTTTTAGGCTGTGTTTGATGCTTTAGTTAACATTATAGCCAAATGTGAAATAATTGTTCTAAACATCTTTTCTTCCTGATATTTCATGATTGAGATTGACTAAGGGACACAGAAAATACAGTGGCACAGTACCAAAGAATCAAGGACTGGGCCAAACAGGTAGCAACTTCGCATACCCAACGAATTGAAGAGGTAGGATCTGGCAGAAAGCTCAAAACCTAAAAGCAAGCTCCACTTGGAAGATACTGCAGAGAAGTAGTCATCTTCTAAAGATCTTAAACACTAGCAATAAAGTAACCTACTATAGGTAATTTGCAAACATCACCCCAGGAATTAAAGAAAGAAAAAATGAGACGACACTTAAACAAGATGCAACCACACACATCCAATTCACCAAAGGCAAACCTAGGGAGCAACGAGGTGGGACAATCCGAAAGCCACCCACCTGGCCTATCTGAAGTGGTAACAACAAAGCAACTGAATGAGGTTCTGGAAAAAATTAAAACAGAAATAATCTCACAGATAACTGCAGAGATAATGTCTACAATGAAGACCATGCTTAAGGACACTATAGCTGATACAGACAAAAAAATAGATGAACTTAAGAAAACTATAGAAACCATGAATGCTCAGCATAGGAAAGAAATGGAATCCATAAGGACAGATTCAAGCAGATATCCAAGAGATAAAAAAATTCCATTGAAAGTATTTGTAGCAGAATAAGCCAATGCGAGGACAGGATCTCAGATATAGAAGACAGGCTTGCAATTAGTGATCATGAAATGGAAAAATTCTTAAAAATAGCAAGGGACCATGAAAAATCAATTCAGCAGCTGCTAGATGACTCAAAGATAAACAACTTAAGAATAATTGGAATAAATGAAAAAGCAGGAGATAGCATCAACGACATTAAAACCTTGTTCAAAGACATAATCAGGGAGAACTTTCCTGGAAGAGAAAAGGAATTTGACACCCCTATAAGTGAAGCTTTTAGAACACCAACTAGACAGGATCAAAAAAAAACTTCAGCCAGACATATTATAGTCAAGATCCCAGAAATTCAACAGAAGGGCAGAATCTTAAAAGCTGTTAGGGAGAAGAGACAAATCACCTATGAAGGAAAACCCATCAGAATCACAGCTGACTTTTCAGCACAAACCCTCAATTCAAGAAGAGCTTGGAATGATGTATTGCAAGCTCTAAAGGAAAATAATTTTCAGCCCAGATTGATGTACCCTGCAAAACTATCTTTCAAAATTGATGGAGAAATAAAATACTTTCATGACAAAGAACATCTGAGAAAATTTATGACCACCAAACCAGCACTCCAAAACGTTCTGAAGGACATTCTAGAAAGAGATAGGAACCCCAACAGAAGGAATCCACCAGGCAGGGCAAATAATTAAATAGCCGGAAAGCGGAAAAACAAAGAGTGGGAACCAACAACAGGAAAATATCATGACAAGTCAATACATATCAGTTTTAACCATCAATGTTAACGGTCTCAATTCACCAATCAAAAGGCACAGACTGGCGAAATGGATCAAGAAGCAAGATCCAACAATATGCTGTATACAAGAAACACATTTAATTCAGAAAGAAATTCATAGACTGAAAGTCAAAGGATGGAAAACAATACTCCATGCCACAGGAACCCAGAAAAAAGCAGGGGTAGCTATTCTCTTTGCAGACAAAGTGAACTGCAAGCCAAGAAGGATTCAGAGAGATAAAGACGGTCATTACATCCTTGTAAAGGGAACAATCCAAGAGGAAGAGATAACGATCATAAATATATATGCGTCAAATACCAGTGCACCCAGCTATATAAAACAAGTACTAAAGGACATGAAAAATCAAATAAGCACTAATACAATTATATTGGGAGATCTCAATACTCCACTGTCACAAAAAGATAGATCAACTGGACAGAAAATCAATAATGAAATAGTAGAACTGAACCAAACTTTTGAACAAATGGACTTAGTAGATGTCTACAGAGTGTTCCATCCCACAACATCAGAATACACATTTTTCTCAGCTGCACATGGGACATTCTCCAAAATAGACCACATACTAGCTCATAAAACCTGCTTAAGTAAATGCAAAGGAATTGAAATTATCCCATGCATATTATCAGACCATAGTGCAATGAAATTGGAAATCAATGGCAAAAGATCCCACAAAAACTCCCTAAACACATGGAAATTAAACAGCATCCTCCTGAACAACCAATGGGTCACAGATGAAATTAAAGAAGAAATTAGTCACTTTCTACAACTGAATGATAATGACAGTACAACATACCGGAACTTATGGGATACAATGAAAGCAGTCCTAAGAGGGAAATTTATAGCATTAAATACTTATATCAGGAAAATAGAGCAAGCGCAAATAAACAACTTAAGGGTGAACCTCGAGCTTCTAGAAAAAGAAGAGCAGGTTAAGCCAAAAGCCCGTACAAGGGAGGAAATTATAAAGATCAGAGCAGAAATTAACGTATTGGAGAATAAAAAAAACAATACAAAGAATCAATGAAGCAAAAAGTTGGTTCTTTGAAAGAATAAATAAGATTGACAAACCCTTATCCAACCTTATTAAAAAAAGAAAAGAAAAGACTCAAATCCATGCAATTGAAAATGAAAAGGGTGATATCACGACGGACCCTGCAGAAATCCAGAAGATCATCTATACCTATTTTGAAAATTTATATTCTACTAAGATGGAAAATGCAGAAGAAATGGACAGATTCCTAGATTCGTATGAATTACCAAAGCTGAATCAAGAAGATTTAAAAATCCTAAATAAACCAATATCAGCCAATGAAATTGAAGATGTAATTAAAAACCTCCCAACAAAGAAAAGCCCAGGCCCTGATGGATTCACTGCCGAATTCTACAAAAAATTTAGAGAAGACCTAACGCCCCTACTTCTCAAACTTTTCAATGAAATTGAAAGGGAAGCAATACTCCCAAATTCATTCCTGGAAGCAAGCATTACCCTGATACCAAAACCAGAGAAGGACCCAAATAAGAAAGAGAACTACAGGCCAATCTCCCTAATGAACATAGATGCAAAAATCCTTAATAAGATACTGGCAAACAGAATCCAACAAATCATCAAGAAGATTATACACCATGACCAAGTTGGATTCATCCCTGGGATGCAGGGATGGTTCAACATACGTAAATCAATAAATGTAATACAGCATATTAACAGAACCAAAGACAAAAATCACATGATCATCTCAATAGATGCAGAAAAAGCTTTTGACAAAGTCCAGCACCTTTTCATGATAAAAACCCTACAGAAAATTGGAATAGAGGGTCTTTATCTCAATCTGGTAAAAGCTATCTATGACAAACCAACAGGCAATATTATACTAAATGGCCAAAAACTGAAAGCCTTCCCTCTAAAATCAGGAACAAGACAAGGATGTCCACTGTCCCCACTCTTATTCAACAAAGTTCTGGAAACTTTAGCCAGAGCAATGAGACAAGAGAAAGAAATAAAAGGAATAATGATTGGAAAGGAAGAAGTTAAATTATCATTATTTGCAGATGACATGATACTCTACACAGAAGACCCCAAAAACTCCACTAAAAAACTGCTAGATTTAATAAGCAAATTCAGTAGTGTAGCTGGATACAAAGTCAATACTCAAAAGTCAATAGCCTTCCTGTACACAAATAACAAACTTACTGAAAGAGAAATTAGGGAAACAATACCTTTCACAATAACATCCAAAAAAATGAAATACCTAGGAATCAACCTCACGAAGGATGTAAAAGACCTCTATACTGAAAACTACAGTACTCTGAAAAAGGAGATTGAAGAGGATATCAGAAAATGGAAAGATATCCCTTGCTCCTGGATAGGAAGAACCAATATAGTGAAAATGGCCATACTTCCAAAATTGTTATACAGATTTAATGCAATTCCAATCAAAATTCCAACAGCATATCTCACAGAATTAGAGAAAACAATCCTAAAATTCATTTGGAATCAGAAGAGAAATAGAATAGCAAAGGCAATTCTGGGCAACAAAGGCAAGGCAGGGGGCATCACAATCCCCGACTTGAAATTATACTATAAAGCTACTGTGATAAAAACAGTGTGGTACTGGCAAAAAAACAGACCTGAAGATCAATGGAACAGATTAGAAGATGCTGAAACAACCCCAGACATACTAAGCCACCTTATCTTTGACAAAGGTGCCAAACACATTCGCTGGAAGAAAGATAGCCTCTTTAATAAATGGTGCTGGAAAAACTGGCTCTACACATGCCGAAGATTAAAACTAGATCCATATCTTTCACCATGCACTAAACTAAATTCAAAATGGATCAGAGATCTAAATATTAAAACAGAAACATTAAATCTGCTGGAAGGTAGGATAGGTAAAACCCTTGGAGACATTGGTGTAGGCAAAGACTTTATGAATAAAAACTCAACCGCACGGGAACTATCCCAAAGAATCAATAACTGGGATCTCATCTTATTAAAAAGCTTTTGCACAGCAAGAGAAACCACCAACAGAGTGAAGAGACAACCCACAATGTGGGAAAAAATGTTTGCCAGCTGTTCCTCAGACAAAGGATTACTATCGAGAACATATAAAGAACTCAAAAAAATCAGACCTCCCAAATTTAAAGACCCACTCCAAAAATGGGCATCTGAGATGAATACACATTTCTCAGATGAAGAAATACTAATGGCAAACAAATATACAAAAAAATGTGCAACATCACTAGTCATTCGAGAGATGCAAATTAAAACAACACTGAGATACCATCTCACCCCAGAAAGAATGGCTACTATTAAGAAATCAACTAATAACAAATGCTGGAGGGGCTGTGGGGAAAAAGGAACCCTTCTTCACTGTTGGTGGGAGTGTCGACTGGTACAGCCACTGTGGAAGTCAGTGTGGAGATTCCTCAAAAAACTAGGGTTGGAGGTCCCATTTGACCCAGCTATTCCCCTTCTGGGCATCTTCCCAGAAGAATTAAAAACATCGTACCACAGCGATATATGTGCACCCATGTTTATAGCAGCACAATTTGTAATAGCCAGATCTTGGAAACAACCCAAATGCCCATCAACTGAGGAATGGATAAGAAAGATGTGGTACAGTGATATATGTGCACCCATGTTTATAGCAGCACAATTTGTAATAGCCAGATCTTGGAAACAACCCAAATGCCCATCAACTGAGGAATGGATAAGAAAGATGTGGTATTTTTATACAATGGAGTACTATTCAGCCATAAAGAAGGATAAACTGGAGACTTTTATAGGTAAATGGATGCAACTCGAGAAAATACTCATAAGTGAAATAAACCAGAAGCACATGTGTAAGCATCGTATTATCTCTCTAGTATGAGAAACTGAAAGAGTAAATAAGATCCAAAATGTACAATAGACATGGTGAATCAAAAAGAAACTGGTCAAAAGGAAAGAGAGACTGGAATAGGGAAAAGAAAGAAGGGAAAGGGAAAAAAAATTGTATATATATATATATATATATATAAGATGGTTAAGATAGATACACTACCATTTTTACTTAGTTCATTGAAGAGTAAGGTTTGTGCCAATAATGTATGGACAATTGAATGTTAATGTCTGGTGTCCTGAATAACTAACTTAAAGATAGTAATACGTAATGTATTAACCATTGTTACCCTCCTATTATGTTGGTTTGAAAATTTGTTCTTCTTTTGATTTGTTTTGTTTTTTCTTCTCTTTAAAAGAAAAAAAAAAAGAAAAAGGACAACAAAAAATGGAAATATATGTGCCGGGCGTGGTGGTGCATGCCTGTAATCCCAGCACTCGGGAGGCTGAGGCAGGAGGATCACCATGAGTTCGAGACCAGCCTGGCCCTAAGCAAGTTCAGGGCCAGCCTGCACTACATGGTGAGACCCTGTCTCAAAAAAAAAAAAAAAAAAGAAAGATATCCCCTGTTTCTGGTAGGCATAAACAATATAGTTAAAATGGCCATACTTTCAAAATATGTCCATTGACTGATAAATAGATAAAGAAAATGTGGTATTTATACACAATATAGAAAAATAAATTTGAGACTTTTAATGAGTGCAAACATTATGTATGGCAAATATGTACTAGTAAACATTTTTTCAATTTTCCATTAAAAGAATTCAACATTAATAGCTTAGAGTTATCTAAATATCTAAAGACTGATAAACTTAAGTTTATACTAGTAAAGACGGAGGGGGTGGGGAATGGGAGAATGAAAGAAGTAAAATTTGAAGTATAATAAACCAAAGATAAGAAGGACAGAAAAATGAGATGAAGCATCCTACTAAGGAGTAAAAGAAAATAAATAAAATTATATGAAAGTAGCAGAAAAGAATAAAGAACAAGAAGAAAGAATAAAAACAGAACAAAATAAAGGCAAAAAATAGAAAAATAAGAAAAATTTTAAAAGAAAAACAAAAACTCAAATCCCCTAAAATCAATGAAAAAAAGAGACCCAAATACTGCTCTGTATTTTTATTTTTTCTCTTTTTTGACTTTTATTAGTACATGTTTGCAATACATTATGATTACATTCATTGGAGGGAAATGGTACATGTAAATAACATATTTTAATTCTTTTTTCCCCTTCCCTCCATCCCCTTTTTATTTTGCCAGCATCATATTCATTTATTTACTTTAGAAGACTTTATAAAGTTAATTATCATTTATACAGGTTAAAAACCAGACTCATAGGCCAAAAAAATCATATAAAACATGTAAAACAATTGTACTATGTCAAGGTACAATGGTTTCTTTCCAGGATCTGCAGTCTTAGAATCCAGCAAGTCATGGTTTTTTCTGCCTATTTTTATGGCCTGTGAGTTTATAAGGTGCCTACTCTGCTTCAGAGGCCCATCTGTCCATAGACCCCAGGCTGTGGCTACCATCCAAGTTGAGGCATGTCCTTGCTCACATTTCTAGATGAGAAAAGCAATCAGACCCCTGCTGTCTGTGCTGGGTGTAGGTAGCAGAGCAGTGATTCAAGCGGACTGCTGTACTTAATGCCAGCACTTTCAAATTCAGCCACCTTTGAAACTCACACACACTGAGCCGGGCTTCTCATCACGAAGAAAAGGCCCTATGTCCCTCCAGGCCTGGGCCTAAACTTCTTAGTGAATCTATGTCTAGCACACACCTTCTCGGCAACTGTCTCTTGTAGCCACATACTACCAGTCTTTGTAATAGGGTAACACAGAAAACCTGAAGTAAAGTTGTTTTGTGATTGTTCTTTGGCTCAGTTTTAATCAAACTGATTAATTGACTCTTTCCCAAAAGGGTTCCTAATTAAACCTTCTGCAATATGCTGGGCATTGCATTGGATTTCTTCTCTATCTCTAGCCTGCTGTGTGGAAGGAGTTATTTTCAGAATAAAACTTCATCCTGTTTTTGCAGTTTACAATAGCCATTAGTTTTTCTTTCTTTTTTTTTTTTTTCTTTTTTTTTTTTTCTGAGACAGTATCTCCCTATATATTTCAGACTGAACTTTAACTCACTATGTAGCCCAGGCTGGCCTTGAACTTGCAGCGACCCTCCTGCCTCAGCTTCCTAGTTCTGGGATTACAGGTGTGCACCACCACACCTGGCTCATCAGCTTTTCTTAGGACTAATGCTGCTGGCCTGGTTTGTTGTTTCTCCCTGGAGCTGCCAACCCTGTTTAGGCTTTCCTTCTCTCCCCAGGCATTGACCTCATGCATGATTGAATTAGTCAGTTAGATTCTCTCCTGTCCCATGCTAAGGGGAACAAAATACAGAGCAGGCTTGGAGTTGGCTAGTGGCCATGATCAGGGCACATAAACCCTCCAGGTGGAGTTAGATGTGCTGTTACCACCAAACATTTTAAAAAAAATTAAAAATAGCATCTTATTTAATGGAACGTCAATTCAAATAGAAATAAATAACAGGATAACATTTACAAAATGTGTTTGGAAAGGTTTATAACTCTTTGGCCCAGAAGTCATTCACATCACTTTTGCTTATTTTACCTTGTCCAGATCTAATCATATGGCCCCAATATAAGTACAAAGCAGGCTGAGAAAGTAGATAAGTACAAAAATAACTTGTTGAGTACTATTGCTGACATGTCATATTAAGAAAAGTAATATGCAAAAGACAAATAAATAAGCAGAAAGGCTTAGAGAAAGGGTTAAATGAATACAGAAAGTTAATATGCTATAAAATTGGCAACACAAATTAATGGAAAAAGTATGGGCTGTTCAGTACATAATATTACAAAGACTGGCTCACTATTTCAAGAAAAGTAAAACTAGATCCTTCCCTAGCACCAAGTATAAATATTGACTCCAGAGGATGGAATATCTAAATAAGAAAGCTAAAATTATGAAGTTAGTAGCAAATAAATGGGAATATATTTTTGTGGCCTAGAATTATATAGCAATTCCTTAAAAAATACCCCAAAAGTAGAAGAAGTAATGCTGGGGATATAGCTTAATTGTAGGGTACCTGCTTAGCATGCACAATACCCCAGGTTTGATCTCTACAGCCACCACACACACACACACACATGCACGATGAGAAGGAGACACCACAAGGAAAGAGATTGATAAATTTGATTGTGTAAAAATTTCTACTTAATAACGGACACTATGAGCAAAGTGAATAGAAGACAGAGATAAAGTTATTGTCAATATCTTTAACAAACATTAATAACTAATATATGCAAAGTATACCTGCAAATCCAAAAGAGGATGGAAATACACTGTCTTAAGTTGATAAAATATATGAAGAGTACACTTGGGGAAAGGAAAACAAAATGCTTATAAATATATAAAGAGATGTTCAAATTCATTATTAATCAAATAATTGCTAATTAAAATGAAATTCATTTATCTTATTTGGCAGCAAAATAAGCAAGCTGGGACATGACAATTACTGAATATGCAGAGATAGAAGATCACAAGTGATTAAAGTTTAGACAGGAGGCACTATTCCAAAGAGCAATCTTGCAATATTTAAATTAATTATGCATATACCCTGTGGCCAGATGATGATATCTCTTTTATATACATATTCCAGAATACTTCACACATAGATTCATGAGGGGATATACATGAATACGTTCATCACAGTGTTTGAGGTAAAGGAGTAGGAAGTAGTCTAGATTCTATTTCTAGGAAAATGAAGAAGTAAATTTAAATGGATGAATACTATAGTACATTATGCAAAAGTAGAAACTAGAGTATTTGTACACAGAGCACCATAGGTGGATCTTTTAAAAAAAATACTACTGAGTGAGAAAAAAAAATAAGATCCATACTACTATCTAAATTCACACACATAAAAGTTTAAAAAAAACTCAAAGGTATACACATCCAATATATTAGAACAGTTGCTTCTGAGGAGGAAGATTAAAGTTAATAGATATGAAAGGAATAAGTAAAATAGTAAACAAATATGTCACTGAGTGTGACCATGGCTGTGTAGAGAATGAAAGATTACTCGGAGATGAGATTTAAATCAATCACTGAGAACACAGAGGGGTTGACTCTTGGGCATAACAAAGACTTAGGGAAACAGCAACCAGCTAAAATCTCCTGGTTATTTATTTGTAACTCAAGGACATGAACAGAAAGATGTAGAATAAAAGCAGTTAGCAGCATATTGTATAGGAGTTTGGGGAACAGGGCCAGAATGGGATGGCTTGTTACTTGACACATGTTGACCTAGGTTAGGCAATCATATCAGGGGAGAGGGAATACATTGGCAAAAGCAAACATCTTTGATAGTAAGTTGCTCTTAATTCTGCTGACTATTATCCTGCAGATTCTGCTCTAAACTCTAAGCATGCATTCCAGGAGGAGTATAGGAACTGTTGTTCCCCAAGGTCCCTTCCTTAGTGCACTGAAGTTCAATCACTCCTTTGGCCAGCATCTCCCCCAAATCCCCTCTTTCTTGTTTTATAATTTAGATTGGAGAGAGGGGGGAAAGTACAGGGTAGAGGGGTATTGGGCTTCATGCAGGAAGGTCATCATGGCTTCTGCATGGAGGGACTGTTGGAACAGCATAGAGAATGCTCTTAGGACTTCAGAAAGAACAGAAAAAAGATTATTCCACTAGCTATAAGAATCCAAATGTGGGGCCGGTGAGATGGCTCAGCGGCATAAGCGCCTGCCTTGCAAGCGCGAGGGCCCGAGTTCGACTCCCGGATCCCACATACGAAAAAGGGGCCGGTGATATCGCTCAGCGGCACGGGTGCCTGTTGGCGCGCGAGGTCCTGAGGTCGTCCCCCCGGTACCCACAAAAAAAAAAAAAGAATCCAAATGTGAAGGTTGAGACCAGAGAACCAATGTTTAGGATTTAGCCAGTACACAGTATCATTGAGATGATCCAAAGTAATGTTGCGAACCTCCATTTCAAGTTTTTGAAGTTGGGCCTGAAGCCTGCCTTGGAGATTAGTAATACCTCCATCCATATTTGTATGAAAGGCACCACGGAGAAGATTTTTAACCTCTTTCCAAGATTTAAAATGAGTGAAAGGAATATGAGTAATGTAAATTGAGTGACACCCAGCATCACAATTAAGCCGACTGTGTGTCCATAGGGCATGTTGGAGTTCACTAAGCCAGTTGATAGCTACCTCAAGGGCATCAAATCTTTGTAGCATTTCTTTATCAATATTAACTTGTGTCAATAATTCTGAGGTAACATTTTGGAAATAGCCATTCATGGTTTGAGTAGTTTGGATACAGGGAGTCACGGCGACCACTGTAGGTGCAGCTGTCGCAGCCAATGTAGTAGCTGCAATAACAGTTGCAATTAGAATGCCCAGAAAATGTCTTTGTCTGATATGTTCAAGTGGTGAGGTAATTTATTCAGGAGCAGAATTTCTCAGCGATTCTCAAATGGGATTGGTGGGGAACCAGGCTTCGGCTGATTTTCTGAGTATCAGGTTGTGTGTAATATTCAGTTTAAAAATATTATTCTTGTAACATAAGAAGTTAACCGGGTGGCATTAGTGGGCAAAGAGATATTAAGTGCTTTAAAGGGTCTGTAACAATGATTAGAGGAATTGTATTCAGTTATCTTGGGTTCCTGATTAATGAGGGCTACAACATATAGAAGGGAAGTGCAGATCATAACATGGTAAGAAGTATCATGAGAAATCCATCTGAGTTCATCTATATGTTAACTACTGATTCCAATAATGTGAGGGGAAAAGGGGAATAGCTAGAAACCAGAGGATTTTTTTAATAGGGAAAAGTATATGCCTTAACTGAGGTGTATCAAGTGTCCAGCAAGCTTAAGATTCCATGAAGGTGGGTTACAATAGTAATTAAAAGGCAAAACACAGTTCCAGGTAGAATTAGACTCTAATACTATCAAATTATGGGGCCTCTAATTTTCTAGGGTTAGGTTATAAGCAAGATGAATAATGGAGAGATTGGTGGACCAGCATGAAGTCCACCACAAATTTAGGCCATGCCCTATAGGTCATATACAATTGGAGATGAAAGGGAACATGATAACTACTATTGGTGGTACTGGTGTTAGCTGAGAAGAATGTATCTGTCTATAGATGTATTTTATGTGTCATTGTTTGGACTGTATAGTGTTTGAGCATCCTTAAGCACTGTAAGCCTTGAAAAAGTATATGTAGTTTTTGGTTGGCTGTCTACGTTGAATTGGCATGTGTACTTTATCACCAATAGCTGGAACACAAGTAAAGGGAAGTCAGATATTTGAGTGTAAAAGTCTACCATCATAGGTAAGTTTGGTCTGGAAGTCACTAATGTGATGAGTTTTTGTTTGTTTGTTTGTTTGTTTGTTTAGTTTTGTTTTTTTGAAAACCTGTACATTTGGGAGATATAAATATGCTTAATATACCATAAAGCTAGTAATAATGGATGTTATAAACCAGGTTGGAACTGTCCAAGGAGGCAGCTTTGTCTTGTGTTTTTTGTTATTGGCCAATATATGTGTCTCTGTTAGTCATGCATTAAAGCTCATGTTTAATATCAGTCTCAGAAATAAGAGTTATAGCCTTTGTCTGACAACATCAGTAAAATTGAAGAGGAGAGTTGAGACCTGGAGAAGAGAGAATAATGAAAGTCAGGGCTATTGCCCCATAATATTCTTTGAGTAACAAGGAGCTTTTGGAAGGAATACCCTGGGCTCAACCAAACCAAAAAGTGAACATATTTTTTCTACATACAATGCCCTCCATGAACCTGCTTTCAACATATTTGAGCCTTCCAATACATCTCTTATACTTAAAGCCTTTTTCCATATGCTCTTCTCTGTCTTACTTGCTTATTTTTATCTATAACAAACTCAGTTTCAGCTGCTTGGATTCCATGGTGTCTGTGTTTTCTAGAATTGTTACATTGTAAATTTGGCTGACTGCCCACAGATCAAGTGACCTTGTCTGTACTGAAGCAGCAGGATAATTTAACTCTGTAACTGCAGTCTAAGAATTTACAAAACACAAGAAAAGTTTTAAGCGTATCAATTTAAAAAAATACCAACTCAAATTCAAATCTAGGGCCGGTGAGATGGCTCAGCAGCGTAAGCGCCTGCCCGGCAAGCGCGAGGTCCCGAGTTCGACTCCTGGAATCCACATATGAAAAAGGGGCCGGTGATATCGCTCAGTGACACGGGCGCCTGCTGGCGCACGAGGTCCTGAGGTCAACCCCCCGGTACCTACAAAAAAAAAAAAAAAAAAAAAACAAATTCAAATCTAAAAGTAAGTTCATCAGTCAGCTAAGATTTGTGACAATGGGCTCTTGTAAATTCAGGAAATGACATTTATTTTGGGCAAAGTTCTAGGGAGAATTTATTGTCCCTATCTTTGTTTTCTCTGGCTTAGAAAGTTTGTTCATTATTTTCAGTAGACTGGATGGAATAAAAAGGGAAAGAATAAAGAAGTCTCACTACTTCATACCTGCCATGCCATGAACTGTTTCTCCTCTGTCGTGCCCCTCTGCGATGCCACCCTGCCTTGAAGCCAGCCGACTACGGACTGAAACCTCTACAAACTGTGAGATAAAATAAATCTTTCCTCTTGTAACTTGTGAGTGTCAGGTATTTTGTCCCAGCAATGAAAAACTAAGACAGATTTTGGTACTGGAGAAGTGGGGGCGTTGTTGTAACACTAACTGACTATGGAAAAGTTTGAAGAAGTTGGTTGGAAAAACATCCCTAGAATGTTGTGAACTGAACTCAATGGGTGAATCTGGGCAGAGCTCAGAAGACTATAATGCTTTTAGAAATGCAGTTGGTAGAGATTAGGCTCAGGAAGTTTCAGTTGGGAATAAGGACACCATTGACAGTTGGACTCCAGGCCATATGTGTTATGCTTTGGCAGAAAATTTCTCTGCATTTTGCTTATGTTGAAAGACATTGTGGGGCCAGTGAGATGGCTCAGCGGCATAAGTGCCTGCCTGGCAAGCGTGAGGGCCCGAGTTCGACTCCCAGAACCCACATACTAAAAAAGGGCCTGTGATATTGCTCAGCGGCACGGGCGCCTGCTGGCGCGCGAGGTCCTGAGGTCGACTACCGGTACCCACAAAAAAAAAAAAAAGACATTGTGAGAGACTGAGATTAAGAGCAGCAATCTAATTAATCTAGCAGAAGAAATGTCAAGACAGTCTAATACTGAGACAGTGACATGGCTAATGTTAGGGACTTTTAGCCTTGAGAATCAAGAGGAAAGGGCCCAGCAGAATGACTTAAAAAATCTTGAGCTTGGCCAGAAAAGAAGTTCTGGTAAAGTTGCAGCCTGAAAATTGGAGCAGAGGAGAACTTTATCGCTGAAAATGATAAGCATTAAAAAGCAAGTACTTTGGAACAGGACAATAGAAAAGATGGCCTGAGGGCATCATAAAAACCAGCAGGACTCTGCCTTTTAAAGCCTCAAAATAGCAAAGGTGAGAGAGAGAAGAGAGCCCCAAGTCACCATGTTCCAGCCTGGCAGTGGCCTAGGAAATTTTTTCTTGAGGATTGTGTTCATAGTGCTTAGAAATCTGGGCACTTGACCTCTACAGCTAAGAGAAAAGGAAATCTGCTTACTATTCCAGCTGTTCCACCCTGTGCAACCTTAATGTTGAAACTGTTAGGACTTTGGCAACTCCTAAAGATAGACTAAATGCATTTTTCATAAAGACATGCGCACAAGTATTTTGACGGCCAGGGGTGGAATGTTATACCTTATATCTGGATGTCCCCCCCAAAGTCTCATGTATTCATAGGGGTGTCTTTTGCGAAGTGACTTATTCATGGGTGTGTGGTACTGAATTAGTCCCTTTATTGATTTATCATAGTTTGGGGTATGGGTGATGGATTTACTGAAGAGGGAAGACCCACTCTGGGTGTGGGTGGATCAACCAATAGCCTTGTAGCCTGGATAGAATAAGAAGGAAAAGAAGAAAAAAGTCTGTTGCTTCCTTCCTGCCATGCCATGGACTGTTTCTCTTCCATCATGTCTCTCTGTCATGTCACCATGCCTTGGAGACAGGCAACTATGGACTGAAACATCTACAAACTGTGAGCTAAAATAAACCTTTCCTCCGTTAACTTGTGGGTGTCAGGTAGTTTTTCCCAGTAATGAGAAAATAACTAAGCCATTCTCCATCCTCCTTTAGGTACTCAAAGTTCTTTCCAACTTGTGGATTGAAATAGACCGCAGATTTTGCATAGGGAAGTTTTATGAGCAAAACTCTGGAATATAGCATTTCAGTCATAGTCCATTGGCCAGAAACCAGTCACATGACCACAGCCAATAATTGAAGGAAATTAATTACTATGCATGCAGTCTAGCTGGGTTCCCATGAGAAACCAGAAAATTTGGATATTGGGAAGTCTGTGCCATAATGTACAAGCAGTTTATGAAGGGAATTATATAATTTTAGGAAAAGATAGCATCCAAAATGCTGGTCTCATTGGATCCTTTTTCTAAAGGAATGATGTGTTTAACCTCATTGGCACCTTTCTCAAGGCTATGCTGGTCCCCAGGTTCTTCAGTTTACTCTCAATGTTTATGATCAGTAATGTTTTCCATTTCCTCGACAATGATGGTAATCCACCAACATGTATTGAAAGGGACAGACAAGGATTGAGGTTAGAAAATGACCAGAGTGTTAGTCAAAGAAGCTTGGAATAAACGTGAAATTTGTACTTAGTTCCTCATATTTTTGGGTACTATTGCAGGCTTAAAACTAAGCATCATCACACAATCATTTTTACAATTGGATAAAAAGCATGAAGTATTTCCATTTCAAAAAATTAAAAAGGAATGTATTTGGGATACAAATCTATCATATAAATATTTCCAACCTCATGCAAGTATATTAGTTCAATTAGGGTTTATGTATGTATTGTTTTCCTACACAAGAAAGTTTATAAGCATGCTTAGTTATTTGATAAGGTTTAATATTGAATCCTAAACAATGAGATTCAACTAGGGGCAAAGGTAAGAACTTTGAGACAAATGAAGCCAAAGGTGTGAGGAATGCACAGAGATCATCTCTTCCTCCCTGTCCAGTCAGAAAGGGGATGCACTACCTTCCTAACTTCTGTCCATGTACCAGAGCACGTTATCCCCTGCATTCAGGCACCTGTCTATTGCTCATTCTAAAAATATGCATGGACAAGTGACCAAGGTAATGACTTGAATAAATGCCTTTGATCCTTCCCTTTCTTCTCTTCCCCAATTTCCCACTGAGGTAAGCCAATGCCAGCAGAGGGGAGCACTGTTCCTGTTAAGGAAAACAGAGCAAATCCTTTCTAGACTATACTACATGAAATCTAGAGAAATGATTGCTGATGATGAAGCCCCACAAACTTGCCTGTTCTCTCCCACTAGTCACAGTTATTAGGTGGAAGCCTCCCTAGACTGTGCCTTCTGCTTCTGAACTAGTCTGAGGTGTACAGTCTTCTAGGCCTCTCAGCCTTAAATTCTGAATCTTCATGGATTCCAGTAGGAGCCTCACCTTGCTGCAAAATTGCTGCCTGCTAGTAGCCTTCTTCCCTGCTTTCCCTAAGCCAGGAATAGGCTATAGTGTCCAAGGAAATCTCACCTGCTGACCATGTTGAACTAACTAGATTAGCTGTTTTTGATTGCACAAGACTATAAATCCCTGGAAACTGTATAGAAGGTTGAGTGTTGAAAGTGAGGGGGGATACATTTGGGTTTCCAGTTCTTAGTGGGAAGTTTGACTCCAAATATATTAATAACCACTGGCCTAGAAGGTCTTTATTTATATTTGTTCTACATAAGACAATGTTTACCTACTTCTAATAATAAAATTCATCATCATTATAAAATTTCAAATAATACAGATATAGACATTGATTCACTAAGTCTTTATTGAGTGCCAATGCAAAGAACAAAGAATATATGGTAGGAAAAACACACTAGATTTTTACATTAATGAAGCTCACAGTTTATTTTTTTATAGTTGAATTTATTGCTACAATTTAGATATGCATAATGATCACATTCATTATAGAGAATTTGTACCTGTACATGATATATCTTAGTTCCTCTTTTTTTCCATTCCCCTTCCTCTCTTCAACCCCTCTTCTCGTATTTACAAAGCTTTGTTTCTATTTTATCCTTTTATTCTCACTTTTTTCTTTTCCCTTCCATCCCCCCACCCCAATTCCCCTTTCCCTTTGAACAATTACTTCCTAGTTCACAATATCTAATATACATTTTTATTCTTATTTACACATTCAGGTTCTCACACCAGAGAGACAATGCAATATTTACACATACGTGTTCTATTAATTTTAAGGGCATGATCTCAAGGTCCATTCATTTTGCTACAAATGTCTCAAGTTTATCCTTCTTTATGGCTAGGTACTACTCCATTGTATAAAAAAATATCCTTTTTATCCATTCCTTGGTAGATGAGCATTTGGGTTGTTTCCAAGATTTAGCTATTACAAACTGTGGTGCTATAAACATGGGGGGGCATATATCCTTGTGGTATGATGCTTTTAATTCTTTTGGGAAGATATCAAGAGGGGGAATAGCTGGGTAAAATGGAATTTCTAGTCCTAGTTTTTTGAGGAAACTCCACACTGATTTCCACAGTGGTTGCACCAGTTTACACTCTCACCAACAGTGGAGAAGAGTTCCTTTTTCCACAGAGCCCCTACAGCATTTGTTATTGGTTGATTTCTTGATGACAGACATTCTTTCTGGGGTGAGATGGAAACTCAGCATTGTTTTAATTTGCATTTCTAGAATGATCACTGATGTTGAACATATTTTCATGTATTTATTTGCCATTTGTACTTCTTTTTCTGAGAAGGGCCTATTCATTTCAGATGCCCATATTTACATTGGGTCTTTAAATTTGGTAGGTCTGATTTTTTCAACTCTTTATATATTCTATATATTAGTCCTTTGTCTGAAGAACAACTGCCTAAGATTTTTTCCCACTCTGTGGTTTGTCTATTCACTCTGTTGGTGATTTCTTTTGCTGTGCAAAAGCTTTTTAATAGGATGAGATCCCAGTTGTTGACTCTTTATACTATTTCTTGTGCAGTAGAGGTTTTGTTTATGAAGTCTTTTCTATACCTATGTCTTCTGGAGTTCTAGCTATTCTCTCTTCCAGCAGGTTTAGTATTTCTGTTTTAATATTCAGGTCTTTGATCCATTTTTATTTTAGTTTAGTGCATGGTGATATACATGGGTCTAGTTTTAGTTTTTGGAATGTGGAAAGCCAGTTTTTCCAGTACCATTTATTAAAGATGCTTTCTTTCTTCTAGTAAACATGTTTAGCCCCTTTGTCAGAGATGAGATGGCCGAGTGTGTCTGAAGTTGTTCCTGCCTCTTGTAATCTGTTCCATTGATACTCAGGTCTGTTTTTTGCAAGTATCATCCTGTTTTTATCACAGTAGTTCTGTAATATAATTTTAAGTCAGGGATTGTGATGCCTCTTGCTTTGCCTTTGTAGTTGAGAATTATTTTTCCAATTCTAGGTCTCTTTTGGTTCCAAATGAATTTGAGGAATATTTTCTCTAGTTCTGTGAGGTATGCTAATGGTATTTTGACTGGGATTGCATTAAATCTATATAAAAATTTTGGAAGTATGGCCATTTTCACTATGCTGGTTCTTCCTACCCATGAGCAAGGAATCTCTTTCCATTCTCTGATATCCTCTTCAATCTCCTTTTTCAGAGTACTGTAGTTTTCAATGTAGAGATCATTTTTGTTCCTTTGTTAGATTGATTCCTAAGTATTTCATATTTTTCAATGCTATTGTGAAAGGTGTCTAATTTCTTTCTCTGTGAGTTAGCTATTTGTGTACAGGAATGCTATTGATTTTTGAGTGTTGACTTTGTATCCAGCTATGTGACTGAATCTGGTTATTAAATCCACAAGTGTTTTGGTGGATTTTTTGGGGGTCTTCTATGTAGAATATCGTGTCATTTGCAAATAAAGATAATTTAACTTCTTTCTTTCCTACCTTTATTTCTCTTATTTCTTTCTATTTTCTAATTGCTCTAGCTAATGATTCCAGAACTATATTGAATAGAAGTAGTGTGAGTGGACATCTTTGTCTTGTACCTGATTTTAGAGAGAAAGCTTTTGTTTTTTAAAAACTTAGTATGATGTTGGCTGTTGTTTTGTCATAAATGGCTTTTATCAGATTGAGATAAAGACCATCTGTTCTGATTTGCCTTTGATCATGAATGGGGGATGGACTTTGTGAAAAGCTTTTTCTGCATCTATTGAGATGATCATATAGTTTTTGTCCTTGGTTCTGTTAATATGATGTATTACATCTTTTGATTTGCATATGTTGAACCATCCTTGCATCCCTGGGATGAATCCTACTTGGTCACAGTGTATAATCTTCTTCGTGATTTGCTGCATTCTCTTTACTAGTATCTTGTTGAGGATTTTTTCATCTATGTTCATTAGGGAGATTGGCCCTAATGATTTTTAGGTTGGGTCTTTCTCTGGTTTGGGTATCAGGGTAATAATTTCTTCCAGGAGTGACTTTGGGAGTATTGTTTCCCTTTCAATTTCATTAAAGAGTTTGACAAGCAATGGCATTAGATTTTCTCTAAATTTCTTGTAGAATTCAGCAGTGAATCCACCAGGACCTGGGCTTTTCTTTGTTGGTAAGTTTTTAATTACATTTTCAATTTCATTGACTGATATTGGGTTATTCAGAATTTTTATAGCTTCTTGATTCAGGTTTGGGACTTCGTATGTGTGTAGGAATCTGTCCATTTCTTCTGTGTTTTCCATCATACTAGAGTACAGGTTCTCAAAGTAGGTATTGATGATCTTCTGTATTTCTGCAGGATCCATTGTGATTTCACCCTATTCATTCCTCATTGCTTGAATTTGAGCCTTTTCTTTCCTCTTTTTGAAAAGGTTGCTACAAGTCTATCAATTTCACTTAATCTTTCAAAAAACCAACTCTTTGATTCAATTATTTTATGTATGGCTTTCTTAGTCTCAATTATATTAATTTGTGCTCTGGTCTTTATAATTTCCTTCCTTATATGAGCTTTTGGCTTGATTTGCTATTCTATTTCTAGAAGTTTGAGGTTCAACATTAGGTTGTTTATTTGAGCTCATTCTCTTTTCCTGATGTGAGAGTTCGCCTCTATTGATTTTCCTCTTAGGACTGCTTTCATTACATCACACAAGTTCCAGTATGTAGTATCACAATTATCACTTAATTGTAGATACTGTTTAATTTCTTCTTAAATTTTATTGGTGACCCATTGGTTATACAGGAGGGCGTTATTTAATTTCCATGTGTTTATGGATTTTTTATGGTTTCTTTTGCCATTGATTTCCAATTTCATTGCACTATGGTTCAATAATGTGCATTGGATAATTTCAATTATTTTGCATTTACTTAAGCATGTTCTATGAGCTAGTATGTGGTCTATTTTGGAGAAGGTCCCATATGCTACTGAGAAGTATGTGTACTCTGATGTTTTGGGGTGGAGCACTCTGTAGACATCTACTATGTCCATTTGTTCACAGGTTTGGTTCACTTCTGATATTTCTTTGTTGATTTATGGTCCACTTGATCTATCTATTTGTGACAATGGGGTATTAAAATCCCCCATTATAATTGTGTTAGTGTTTATGTGATTTTTCATATATGTTACTATTTGTATGATATAGGTGGGTGCCCCTGTGTTTTGGTGCCTATATATTTATGATTGTTATCTCTTCTTCTTGGAGTTTTCCCTTAACAAGTATGTAGTGTCCTTCTTTATCTCTTTTTATCAGTCTTGGCTTGAAGTTCACATTATCTGCAAATAGGATAGCTACCCCTGCTTTCTTCTGGGTTCCTGTCGCATGGAGTATTGTTTTCCATCCTTTGACTTTCAAACTATGAATTTCCTTTTGAGTTAAATGTGTTTCTTGAATGAAGCATATTGTTGGATGTTGTTTCTTGATCCATTCTGCCAGTCTCCTTCTTCTGATTGGTGAATTGAGACCATTTACATTGATTGTTATAACTGATATGTATTAGCTTCTCTTTGCCAAATAATTTTCCTGTTGGTGGTTCCCTCTCTTCCCCCCTGTTTAGTTGCTTACCCTGCCTGGTGGCTTCTTTCTATTGGTACTCTTGGAATTGTGGGCTTTGTTTTCTCTTTCTAGAATATCTTTTAGAGCTCTTTGTAAGGCTGGTTTTGTTGTCATAATTTTCTTCAGTTGTTCTTTTTTATGGAAGTATTTTATTTTTCCATTAATTCTGAAATATAATTTTGCAGGATACATGAATCTGGGTTGGAAGGTGTTTTTTTTCAGGGCTCGAAATACTTCACTCCAAGCTCTTCTTGACTTAAGAATTTTTGTTGAAAAGTCTGCTATGATTTTGATGGGCTTTCCTTTATAGGTTGTTTGTTTATTTTCTCTAACAGCTTTTAATATTCTGTTCTTGTGCTGAATTTGTGGAATCTTGATTATTATATTCCTTGGTATAGATTTGTTTTGGTCATGATTGATTGGAGTTCTGTGTGCCTCAGTTATCTGAATGTCAAATTATTTTTCCATGCTTGGGAAGTTTTCTGCTATTACTCTGTGAATTTTTTTTTATGTCATTTGCACTGACTCCTGCATTTTCATTGACACCAATAAGTCTTAGGTTGTTCTTCTTTGCATTGTCTTGCAGTTGTTGTATTCTTTTTTCATTGTTCCTTGCTATTTTTTTTTTTGTGGGTACTGGGGGTCGACCTCAGGACCTCTCGCGCCAGCTGGCGCCCGTGCCGCTGAGCAATATCACCGGCCCTTTTTTCGTATGTGGGTTCCAGGAGTTGAACTCAGGACCTCGTGCTTGCCAGGCAGGTGCTTACACCGCTGAGCCATCTCACCGGCCCGCTATTTTTAAGAGATCTTTCTTTTCATGATTACTAACCGTGATCCTGTCTTCTAGGTCTGATATTGTATCTTCACCTTCTTTCATATGGTTTTGCAAACTTTCAATGGAATTTTTAATTTCCTGAATAGCTATATGAATCTGTTTCATGGATTCCATTTCCTATGTTGGGCATTCATGGTTTCTGTTATTTTACTATGATCCTCTATATTTTATCTATGTCTCTTGTAGATTTGCTAAGCAAGTCCTTCATTATGGTCATTGTCTCTTTTTTTACCTGTGAGATTATTTCTGTTTTGATACCCTCTATAGCCTCATGAATATATATTTTTATTTTTATACCATCATTCTAGTGAATTCAGGTGGATAGCTTCTGTTTTCCTGTATCTCATTGTCTCCTGGATTTGTCCTGCATGGGCTGGACATCTGGGATTGCATTTTGCTTCTTCATCTTGTCATTTTCTATTTTTAATCTTAATTTGTTTTCCGTGTTGTTGTTCATATTTTTCTTAGGTAGCTTTATCACTGGTACTGAAGTTTCTCTAGGAAATGTTATTCCTCCAAGATGTCTTCTAGATGTAGCTGGCTGTTGGTCTTTGCATCTGCCCAGGATCCTATCTTCCCACTTTATTAGGGATGATGTGTTGCTATCTATTTGGCTCAGCACACAGTCCTTTGGTACTTGGTGATGAGGATGATTGTGACCCCCAGATTATCACAGTGTTATCATAGAAGGGTGAACAACTGATTTCAGCAAATATGGTATCTTAGCTAATGTAGTACAATTAGTAATAACAGTATCATCAAGCATAGCATAAAAACTGATAATCTGTGGTGACTGTTATTTTGGTATCTCTAACTATAGGAGCAAGATCTATAATTATATATCAACCTCTAATATAGGCCAGGAATTTGTATGCAGTGGGTTTCCCCATGGTAGGGTGATTTTATCCCGTGTGGAAGAGGAATTTTAGAGGGATAAGGGACAAAACAGAGTGATAGGTGAAGCGAAATATAGTAGAAGCAAGGCTGAAGGACTAAGGATGATCACCCAATTTTTGCGAAGCTGGAGAAGAGGACAGGAGAGAAAGAATGGAGGAGAATGCAAAAGAATTTCGAAGCAAAACAGAAAGACTAGAGACAATGTTAATTCATCTGTAAGTCTCAGAGAATACCACAAGACTGGTGAGGAAAGAGAGAGGCAGGACAGAGAAAACAAACCAAATAATAAATGTCAAAACCTATACACCCCCCTCCAAAAAATAAAAAATAAAAAGTAAAAATAGAAAAAATATTATTTAAAAAATTCCTCTGGTGCCCTGAGTTCAGTGTTAGTTTCCTTGTCAAAGCCAGAATCTGTATGGAATAATTCTGCCAAGTCTGCTGTAGGATTACTGCTGAGTGAAGGGCTGATCTTGGCTCCACCGCTGACTCCTCTTGCACAAGTTGGTGGTAGGGCAAGGGTAGTGCCCTTGTTCACAGCTAGCCAAGGCTGTTTGCCTGCTGGTTGCTGGGCAGGTGGTGATGCCCTTGTCCAGCCCAAGGCTGCTTGCCTGTTTGCACCACAAGTCACAGGGAAGAGGGCAGAGGGTGCCCCTGTTCCCATCACCAGCTAAGGCATCTTGTCAGCTTGTGCCTTTGGACCAAGGAGGGGGCTGTTGTGGTTTGTGTCTGGATGTCCCCCAAAGGCTCATGTGATCATGAGAGGGTGGTCTTTTCAGAGGCAGCTGAATCTACAGTTTGTGATTGGTTCATTCTCTATTGCTGGGATAAGTGGTGTGAGTGCTATGCACACCCCAGAGCAAGTAGTCTGCATACAATATAAGGGAGGAAAAGAGGCTTGCTCTTCCCCATTTTTGCTCTTGTTGTTTTTGCTGTCTCCCACTACAGGTTAGCAGTCTGCTTCTAGTCCTTTGCAACTAGGGCTAAGTGCTAGCTTTTGGCATTCAATGGATTGGAATCTGGGTTCCAGCTCCTACTTCCCAGCCAGGTTCCTCCATTTGTTGTCCAACTTCCAGTTGTCTACTGTGACTGGAGAACTCTTCTCTCCTTTCATTCCTGGCCATTGGCATTGAAGTGACCCCAGGACTGTTCTGCTGGTGGAATTCGAGCCCTAGAACAATTTGAGATAAAATGGCAGTCCCATCTTCCAGGTGCTATTCTGTGGGACTGGGTGCAGGGCACGGCCACTCTGGTTCCCTCACCAACAAATGACTGCAGCATGGGCTGCTCAAGAAAGTGACTCATGCTTTCACTGCTGCCCCTGCACAAGACTCTCCCAGTCCAAGTCAGGTCTCAGTCTCCAGCTGCGGCTCTATAGGGTGTCTTGGGAAATAGTGTCTCACTGTGCAGGGCCTGCTTCCACTGGGGCACACAGGGCCTACTTCTGCTGGGGCATGTGGGGCCTGCTTCCATCATGGCATGCATGGCCTCAAAGCTCAGTTTACTGGTTTATATATAGTAACCAAATAATAACACAGGTATATACAAAATTATAGGCCTGTATGAGTAATAAAAAGGAATGAACCACAAATATGTAAGACTATATGGCTGAAAATCAAGACATATTCAGAGAGTGTAGAACAAGGGCAGGTAAAACTTCCATTTTAAAAAATATAGTTAGGCAAAGAGGTCAATATAAATATCTCGTAATCATATGTTCTACAGAGTGCCTTGGCTAGTACATTATTGTGCTTCCTAGTCTATGAGGTTGGCTTAATGGAATCAATTTAGTATCTACTGCTTTCCCCCATGATGTATCTACATTCAAGAATGCTTACAGAATGCTGCAGAATTCTTGGAATAGGTCCATGTGGTTCTAGTATCATTGTTCTATGTAATTCATTACTCTTACTCCTTCCTTATGGCCCCTTCAAATATGATGGCTCTCAATTTTATTTAAATTATCTTTGAATGAACAAGACATTCTCTGCTGCTTCTCATTCATTGTCATGCTGAGATCATTAAATTGGCAAAATCCTATAATATTCATCTGGGAACAATATAACATAATCGTCTCCCAAGTATAATTTTCTCTGGTGCTGGGAATTGAAACTATGGCTTCATGCAGGCTAAGCACGTGTTCTGTCACTGATCTACACCCCCAGGCTCCTCTGGGGTGTTTCTTTTTTTTTTTTTTGTGGAGGTCGACCTCAGGACCTCGCACCCCAGCAGGCGCCCTTGCCCCTGAGCGATATCACCTGCCCTTTTTTTGTATGTGGGTTCCAGGAGTTGAACTCGGGCCCTCACACTTGCCGGGCAGGCGCTTACACCACTGAGCCATCTCACCGGCCCCTGAGGTGTTTCTTAAGAGGCATGATATATCACACATACAACCCATCCAATAAACTTAACTGAGGAAATTCCTGCCAAATGCAGACTGACCTGACTTGGAAAACCTTCCCCATCCCTCTTGAAATTCACAAGAGTGATAGACTATGTACACCCTCTAAAACAATAATATAATCAATTTTATAAGCATGAAATGGAAACGCCCCCCAAAAAAAGAAGGACGTGAACAAAAAAAAGAGTTGGACATGAAGACAGACAGATTGATATTGACTTTAACAGCTAGGAACTAGGGCTTAATCACACATGGGGAAAAGAAGCAATGTTTCTAAGCAGCAGAAAATAAGTTTATCTGAACTCCTATATAAATCTATATTCCATTAAGATAACTATACTACTAATTTCTATAAGTCCATTAAAAAGAAAGGTTTGTGCTGAAAACATTTGATCAATTTTCCATGCCTATATCTTGTAATCTGAACAACTACTTTGAAGATAACAATAAGCAATGTACTAACCATTGTTACTTTCCTACTATCTTGTTTTGAAATTTTGTATCATTGTTTTTATTGTTTTTTTCTCTTTAAAATAAATAGAAAAAATAAATGTGTATTCCACAGAAGCACAATCAGTATATGAAATAATAGCAAGAAAACTTTCCCATAGCAAACATACAGGACAAGAACACTTGACTTTTTATGTGAGGTCAAGAATAGATAAAGAGACCTATGGAAACAGTTAGAATGTAGGTCAGGTCTACAAATAGGTGTGGGCATGAGTTCACTGTTCCTACATGTTAGGGAACCCCATGGATGCTAACATAAAAATTTAATCTGAAACTAGTGAAACATATGGCCCTAGCAGAGGCAAAATCATAAGCAAGGAAAGAATGAGGCTATTTAAATATGGATACTACTAATAAAATTAGTTGAAAGTAACAGAAAAAAATAAACAAGAACAACCCATGAACTATGGACATTGGCTATTCCTGCAGGCCATGGACAAAAACCATCCCCCATGGACTGCAGATTGAAGCTGCCCCCACAGCATTCATTCCCAGTCAACTCCACACCCATGAATTCTGCACCCTTGATGTGGCCACCCACCAACTCCAAGTCTGCTCTGTGTGTTGTTTCCCCTTGGCACGGGGCATCACAAAGATGCCTACCAATTGACTAACCTGGTCATAGACAAAGACAAAGCCCCCAGAGAGAAAGTAAGCCCCAGATATTTGGCAGCCTGAGGGAGAAATAATGGACCAGGCCATCAGCATTAGCCCCAAGAAAAGTCTACAGCTATTGTAAACTACAAAATTAATGTGGGGTTTTAATCCAAAAGTTACTCCTTCACAGCAGCTAGAATTGGGGAGGAAATCCAATAAAGCATCTGCCATATTGGAGAGTGCGTAATCAGGAGTCATTTTGAGAAGGAATTCAGTGTTTAAGACTGAACCACAGAGCAGCTACAGAAAAACTTCACTTCAGAATTTCAAGTTTTACACTACCACAATTACTAGGTGAGAGACAGGCATGAGAGACAGCCACAGACAGGGAGTGGGCTAGAAATAAATCCCCTGAGAAATTCAAGTTCAAGCTTGAAAGGACAATGGGGCCCTGCCCTCGGTGGTGAGAAACCAGGCCCAGCAGCTGTGGCTTTCAGAGGTGGCTGGATCTGAAAATGCTGGTCCAGTAGTCTGTATGAACTCCCACCCCACTGCCTACATCCAGGAGACACAAAGGATCTGATTGCTTTCTTCATCTACCAATATAAGGACGCACCTTTGTTTGGGCAGTTACTACAGTCTGGGATGTAGGGACAGGGAAGCCTCTGGAGGTAAGGGGCACACAAACTCACAGGCCATAAAACTTGGTGGAGAAAACTGTAAATTTATGGATTCCAAGACTGCAAAGCCTGGAAGGAAAAGATTCAATCAAAAATACAAAGGCATTTTTGACTCTTTCTTTTTTTCTTTTTCTTCCTTGGTTTTGGAAATTTGGGGTTTCTTTTTTCCTCTTTTTTTCCCCTTTTACTATTTTTCCTTTTTTTTGCCTTTATTTTGCTTTCTATTTTCTTCTTCTTGATTGTTCTTTTCCATTTCTTTTATCTAATTCTTTTAATTTCCTTGTAGCCCTCAATAGCATATTTTATCACACTTTTCTCTCCTCCTTGTCTTCCATTGGTTAATTTTTCAAATTTTACTTTTTTCATTCTCCAATTTCCCACCCACTCTATCTTTACAAGTATAACCATTAAACTTTCTGTATCTACATAGTTAATTCTATGCTACTGATTTTGAATATTGTTCTATTGTTAGTGGAGATATCATTGTTGCATTTAGTAGATATTTACTATATGTCAATATTTTGTTTGTATTAATGGTTATACTATAATTATAGATTTCTATAGTTAAAGGTGGTATGTTACCGGCTATTAGAGTATGTCAATATCCAGTTTGTCTTTGATACTATTATCTTGCTGATTTTATTGCTATTGCCAAGGTGGCACTGTTGTTGCTATTAACTGCTTTTCTCTGTAAGTCAATATCTGGATGGCCTTTGCATAATTAGCAACACTGAGGCTGATTCTCAGAGGACAGGGTGCTGTGTCAATTACACTACAATCTTTCTCCTCAAAATAATGGAGATAGTTGGGTCTTGAGACTGAGGCAAAGGCCTATAATTAGCTATGCATAGGGTACATCACTGAAGAGCAGACACTAACTAAAGATATCTCCATACTAACAACAAATTTTTTCAGCTATAATCAACCTGCATACCACAAACAAAAGAGGAAGGAGGAGGAGGAGGTGAAGGGGAAGGAGAAGGAGAAAAAGAGGAGGAGATGGAGGAAGGGGAAGGACAAGGAAGAAAAAGAAAGGAAAGGGGAAGAAAACAATAGAAACATGAAAAGACAAGGCAGAAAAAAAAGCCTTCAGAAACTCAAAACCCCCTTCAAAGCTGACCCATGGGGTTTCAAGGGGGGAGGAAGTGAAAATTCATATGGTAGAATTACTCAAAATGATAAAAGAGGAGATAAGAAAAGAGACATCAATAATGTTCTCAGCAAGCTCAAAGAAGGTACAACTAAACAGAGAATGGATTTATTAAACAAAATGATAAGGAAGTTTACAGAAGGCACTAATGAAAAGCTGGTTGAGCCAAACAAATGATACCAAATATGAATGACCAGTTTGGTAAAGTATTTGAGTCCATGAAAATGTACCAAAGAGAAATTCAGGAGATTAAAAATTCTACTGAAAGTATCAGCAGCAGAAGTGAGCAATATGAGGACAGAGTGCCAAAACTAGAAGATAGGGCTGATGTCCATGGTCAATTGTTCAGAGGTACCTTAAAAAACAGAGAAAATGAAAAAAGGCCAATAAAAGATGACTAAGTAAATGCAAAAAAATTGAATTTGCCCCATGATCGTTATCAGATCACAGTACAATGAAACTAGAAATCAAGGCAAAAGAAATCACAGAAATTATTCAAATGCATGGAAATTAAACAATATACTCTTGAATAATCAGAAGTTCACAGGCAAAATTGAAGAAATTACACAGTTCCTGAAATTAAACATAATGCCAGTACAACATAACAGAAATATGAGACACAGTGAAAACAGTCCTAACAGGAAATTATATAGTCATAAATGCCTACTGCAGAAAAACAGAATGAGTCCAAATATGTAAACTAATGATGCACCTGGAGGACCTAGAAAAACAAGAACAATCCAAATCCGAAGGGAGTACAAGGAAGAAAATTATAAAGATTGAAGCAAAAGTTAATGAAATTTATATTAAAAAATACAAAGAATCAATAAATGGAAGAGTTCCTTAAAAAGCATAAACAAAATAGACAAACCTGTAGCCAATGTTACAAAAAAGGACAGAAAAGATTCAAATTAATGCAATTAGAAATGAAAACAGTGAAATCACAATAGATACCAACAAAATCCAGAACATTACTACTACCTTGAAAGCCTGTATTCCTATAAATTGGAGAATCTAGAAGAGATGAATAGATTCTTAGATATACATGAATTACCAAAATGGAACAAAGATATAAAAACCATGAAAAATCCAATAATAAGCAATTAATTTAGAGCAGAAGTACAAACCTACCAACAAAGAAAAGCCCAGACCTGATGGATTCACTGTTGAATTCTACAAGACCTTCAGGAATGATCTAACACCAACATTCCCCAAGCCTTTTAATGAAAATGAAAGGAAAGGAGTATTCCCAAATTCATTCCTGGAAGCTAGCATTACCCTGATTCAAAAGCCAGACAAGAATCCAACCAAAACAGAGAATTACAGTTCAATTCCTTTAATAAAAAATATATGGGGCCGCTGAGATGGCTCAGCGGCTTAAGCGCCTGCCTGGCAAGCGCGAGGGCCCGACTTCGACTCCCGGAACCCACATATGAAAAAGGGGCCGGTGATATCGCTCAGCGGCACGGGCACCTGCTGGCGCGTGAGGTCCTGAGGTTGACCCCCCGGTACCCACAAAAAAAAAAAAAAAAAAAAATATATATATATATATATATATATATATATATGCAAAACTCCCCAAGATACTGACAAACAGAATGCAACAAATCACCAAAAAGAATATACATCATGACCAAGTAGGTTTCATCCCAGAGATACATGGATGGGTTAACATACATAAATGCAATGTGACATGATGCAATATGTCACATAAACATAACCAAGGGAAAAAAAATCACATGATTATCCCAATAAAAGCAGGAAAGTCCTCTGACAATATTCAACATCCATTCATGATATAAAACCTTGAAGAAATTAGGTATAAAAGGACCTTAGGTTGATCTGATAAAAGCCATTTATGACAATCCTACTGCCAACATCATATTAAATAGGTAATAGCTGAATGCTTTTCCTTTAAAATATGAACAAGACAAGGATGTTCACTATCATAACCCAATCACTCAAATCATTGGCCAGAGCAATAAGACAAGATAAAGAAATAAAAGGGATATGCAAAGAAAAGAAAGAGATTAAATTATCATTATTAGCAAATGACATGATCTTCTACAGAGAACACCTAAACAATTCCACCAAAACAGTCCTAGAATTAATAACCAAATTCCTCAATGAAGCAGGATACAAAATCAACACACAAAAATCAAAAGCATTCCTGTACACCAATAATGAACTATTAGCAAAAAAATTAGGAAAACTGTAGCATTCATAATAGGCTCAAGAAAAATAAAATATCTAGTAATTAACCTAACCAAGGTAGTGAAGGACCTCTACAATGAAAACTGTAATACTCTGAAAAGGGAGATTGAAGAAGACATCAGAAAATGGAAAGATATCTCCTTTTCCTGGATAGGCAGAACCAATATAATCAGAATGGCCATACATTCAAAATTCCTATCCAGATTTATTGCAATCATAATCAAAATATCAATAGCATTCCTATTAGAACAACAACAACAAAAAAAAAAACAGTCCTAAAATGCATAAAGCACCAAAAGAGATGTGAGAGACCAGATAGGAAGATTAAAGCCTAACTGGCCTCTTCTGTGAAAGGCAGCATCAGTGCATGCTGACACATTGTGGGGAAAAGTAAAAATAGTGGAGAACCTGTTGTTTATGCGGACAAGTACCATGGATGGTGGGAGACAGATCAATCCTGTTTTACTGAACTCTTGTGCCCATGTCTGAGTGAATAAAGCCAAGGGCACCAGTCACTCTTTGTTGAAGGTAGACAAGAAACCCCCTGGCCCTCTACATTTTAACCTATTATGTGTCTCTTTGTGTTTCATCTTCATCACCCCTTGGTCAAGTACAAGCTCGTAGGTTGGTCCCCCTACAAAAAGACCCAGAAAAGCAAAAGCAATTTTGGGAAACAAGAGCAAACAGGAGGGCCGGTGAGATGGGTCAGCGGCATAAGCGCCTGCCTGGCAAGTGCGAGGTCCTGAGTCCGACCCCCGATACCCACCAAAAAAAAAAAAAAAAAAGAGCAAACAGGAGGCATCACAATCCCAGACTTCAAATTATATTGCAAAGCTACAGTGAGAAAAAGCAGCATGGTATTGGCACAAAAACAGACAAATGGATCAATGGAACAGTAGAGAGGATGCAGAAATATCCCCAGGCACATTCAGCTATCACATCTTTTACAAAGAGACCTCTTTAATAAATGATGTGCCAAACCTGCTATCCAGACACAGATTGAATCTAGACCCCTATATTTCACTATGTACTAAATTAAAATAAAAATGGAGCAAACATCTAAATGTCAAAACAGTAACACTTAACCTGCTGGAAGATAAAATAGGCAAAACACTTGAAGACATAGAAGCGGGCAAGGACTCTGAACAGAACACCAATTGCACAAGAAATATTACCAAGAAACAACAAATGGGAATATATCAAATCAAAAAGCTTCTGGGCAAGAAAGTAAACAACAAACAGAGAGAAGGGACAATCTACAGAATAGTAAAACAAAATTTCCAGCTATTTTTCAAACAATCAATATCTAGAATATAAAAAGAACTCATAGACATTTGAGCCCCCCAAATAAAGGACCCAGTCAAAAAATGGGTGGGGCTGGTGAGATGGCTCAGCAGCATAAGCGTCTGCCTGGCAAGCACGAGGGCCTCAGTTCGACTCCCAGAACCCACATATGGAAAAAGGGCCGGTGATATCGCTCAGCAGCACGGGTGCCTGCTGGCACGTGAGGTCCTGAGGTCGACCCCCAGTACCCACAAAAAAAAAAAAAAAATGGGCAACTGAAGTGAATAAACACTTCTCAGAAGAAGTAAAAAGGGCCAATAAATACATGAAAAATGTTCAATATCTCCACAAATTAAAACAACACTGCAAATTAAAACAACACTGAGATTCCATCTTGCTTCAGAAAGAATGGGTATCATCAAGAAATCAATAGTAAATGATGGAAAAGCTGCCGGAAAAGATAAACCCTTCCATGTTGTTGGTAGGAATGCAAACTAGTGCAACTACTATGGAAATCGATATGGAGATTCCTCAGAAAACTAAAAATAGAAATTCCATTCAACCTAGCTATTCCTCTTCTAGGTATCTCCCCAAAAGAATTAATGACATCACATTACAGTGATACATTCATACCCATGTTTATTGCATCACAATTCATAATAGCTAAATCATGGAACAACCTATATGTCCAACAACAGATGAATGGATAAATATGGTATTTATACACAATGACATACGGCTGTATCTTAAAGAAGGATAAAGTTGAGTCATTTGTAGGAAAAATGGGTCCAACTTGAAACCATAATGTTAATTGAAACAAATCAGACACACAAGCTAAAATATCATATGGTTCCTCTTATATGAGAAAATCAAAGTATAAAGACCAAAATAAAAGTTACATAATAAGATATAGGGAGATATATCTTTTGCAAAAGGGAAGAGGACCAAGAAATTGAGGGAGAGATGGGGAAAGGGATGAAAAAAAGAGTTAAAATATGTTAGGTACATGTACCACGTACACATGAGGAATGTAATCATTATGTACTCCAAACATGTACTAATAAAAATAAAAATGAATATAAATAAATGAATATAGATGAAAAATCATCTAGAATGAAGCACACAAAGTTAAATAATATAAAATACGGCAGAAATAAAGAAAAGTTTTCAAATATACTTGAAAGAAATTCCATAAAGAAAGAAAGAATGAGGATGAGTGTAGGAAACCAGCCTATGAGTTTGTCCCCGACTTAGGAGCAAACAAGGATGAAAGACAAAAAGACACAGAGTTGGTTTAGAATGTGGGGGCCAGTGGGCTCTTGCCTCTAGTGGGCAGACAGCCTTGAGCCTTTGGCTCACCTCGCTTTTATTCACTTAGACACATGAGCAAGCAATTAGAGTAATACAAGATTCATTTGTCTCCTATTATCTATAGCGTCTGATCAGGTAAACAACCGGATCTCAGCTGTGTTGACTTTTCCCTGGAACTTGCAACATGCCAGCACACTGGCTCATTATCTGGTTTCCAACAGATGAGGCAACATTTGAAGTGATGGTGGCATAAAATGTTCAACATTGGAAGCAATACATGCATTTTCATATTAAACACACTGAATCTGGAGAGGATAAGTAAAAATAAAGTAATAACTAGATATATTTTACATAGTATAGTGTCAATTATATCTGGCATGATGTTTTCGTATTTTCAGGTTTTAGGAAATACAAAGCCCCTCTAAAAACTTTTCCTGACACAAAGAATGGGGAAAATAGACTGGTAAGAAATATTTTGGAAGGGGAAAACAATAACAGTTGTTTATATCTAGAGTGTAATATTGTGTCACATATGCACACATGTAAATATGTATATATTTATAATACCTTGTGTAATATTAAATCTCTGTTTTAAGAATCAGTAAGAAACCATCTTTAAGAAATAAAGGTACATTCATCAGGATTTATCAGAAACTACATGACAGTGTTTACTAGTTCTCTGTATCTGTTACCCCAGCCCTTATTACATCATTGTATATTCTATTCTTCTCTTTTACTATTCAAACATTTGTCTTGGGAACATAAACAGGATACATCCATAAGGAAATGGTATCAGTTGTTGGTCATGCTACAATCTCTACCCAGCTTATATGTTTTACCCTGCTTTCTCCAACACACTAAATTGTGAGTATAGTGCTATTGAGCTATAACTAATGTAGTCAACAAACAATAATGGTAGCTGAAACACTGCATTAACATTAAATAAAGAGACTTAGAAGGGATAGGGAAGACAAATCAAGAAAACATAAATTACAAGTAACAGTCTAAAGATAATTTCTGAAAATCTTTAATCTACTACTTAAGAGGCCAATTTTTATGTATATCTAAAAAAAAAGTATGAGAAGCAAAATGTTGATACGGTGAAGAATATGCATAGAAGCAAAAATTGATTTCAATCAAACCTCAGTTCTGCCTATCTCTGTGAAGGCTTAGTTTTAGAGTCTCCAAATTTCTCCAGCCCTTTGTATTACTCCCATGGGTAAGTATTCATGTCAAGTATCAATGCATCTTAAAATTTATATTATCTCCCAGTGAGATAGAACTATTGGTGGAGGAAGATATTACCTCTTTAATTTTTTAGTTTATGAAAACATAAAACAAAATTTCATAAATAAGAGATAACTATAATTATTACAGTGTGTATTATTTTCTTCAAACTAGTTACTCAGAGTATAGGACACAAAACAAAAGCTTCTTACAAACAAGAAACAAACAGATAACACAAACCTTTCTTTTCAAAGAACTAAGATAAACTAGTAGTATAATTGAAACAAATTAGCATATATATTGAAATATTTTTAAAACAATAAAACTTGCAATGTGGGGAAGCATTTTAACTTCTACCTATTTCCTGTTTATCTCTCTCTTCTATTTTTTTCTTTATTTATGTTCCTCATATAAGAGAGACCATGCAATATTTGAGCTTGTGTGTCTGACTTATTTCAATTAGCATTATATTCTCAAGTTGCACCCATTTACCTACAAATGCTGCAAGTTTATCTTTCTTGATGGCAGCATAGTACTCCATAGTGAACACATTTTCCTTATCCATGTATCTGTTGATGGACACATATGCTGGTTCCAAGATTTAGCTATTATACATTGTGCCACTATAAACATGGATATGCATGTATCCCTGTAATATGATGATTTTAACTTTTTTGGAAAGATATCTAGAAGGATAGCTGAGTCAAATGAAATTTCTATTTTTAGTTTTTTAAGGAATCGCCACACTGATTTCCATAGTGATTGTACTGGTTTACATTCCCACCCACAATGTAGTAGAATTTGTTTTTCTCCATATCCTTGTTAGCATTTCTTATTGTTAGTTTTTTTTTATGATATCCATTCTTTCTGGTGTAAGATGATATTTTTGTGTAGTTTGTTTTCAAATTCTGTTTGCCAGTATCTTGTTAAGAATTTTTGTATCTCTGTCCACCAAAGAAATTGGCCTGTAGTTTTCTTTTTGGTTGAATGCATGTCTGGTTTAGGGACCAAAATAATGTTAGCTTCTGAGGATGATTTTGGAAGTATTCCTTTCCTCTCAATTTCATTAAAAAGTTTGAGGAGTATTGGTGTTAAATCTTCTCTGAAGTTTTGTAGAATTTGGCTGTGAATCCATCAGATCCTGAGCATTATATAGTTGGTAATGCCTTTATTACTGTTTCACTCATTGACTATTATTGGATTATTCAAGACTTTTAAGTCTTATTCATTGGGTTTTGATAATTCACATATATCTAGGAATCTGTCCATTAACTCTGAGTGGTCCAGTTGTTTGGCATACATGTTCGTAGAGTAGTTGCTAATACTATATTGGATTTTGGCAGTGTCCGTTTTGATTTCATGATTTTCATTTCTAATTGCATTAATTTGTGTCTTTTCTTTCCATGTTTTGGTAAAATTGTCTAAGGCTTTGTCTTTTTTGTTTACTCTTTCAAAGAATCAGCTCTTCAATTCATTGATTCTTTGTATTTTTGTCTTTGTTTCATTAATTTCTGCTCTGATTATTATAATTTACTAGTAAAACCTCTGGGTCTAGATTGTTCTTGTTTTTCTAAGACCTGAAGATGCATCATTAAGTTATTCATTTGGGCTTGTTCTATTTTTCTGATGTGGGTATTCACCACTATAACCTCCCCTGAATGGACTGCTTTCATTGTGTCCCATAAGTTCAGATCCCTTGCCACCCCCTCCTATTTCCTCATTCCCATACCACATAGCAGAGGACTTTAAAAAAACTTTTGTTTTCCTCTTTCTTCTCCTCCCACCTCAGGCATTATCTGGTCCCCAACCACCCAGCTTTAAATAACTGATTCTATAAAATCATTGTTGAGTGCTGTTCTTCACCATTACAGGAGATATAACCATTGCATTTAGTGTATATTAACTGTGAGTCAATACTTGGTTGTTATGATGCTTTCACTATAACCGTGGATTTCTTCTCTAGGCTAAACTGAAACCCAAAACAGGGTGTCATGGTATGTTATCCGCAACAAACCCTGATAGACACCACTATAACAGATTAACCTGCTACTACTGTACCTGATTTGTTCACATAAGAATAATGCTAACTCAGTAAAAAATTTGATGCCAGTGAAGCTGTCTGTCAATTCCACCATCACACCCAGGGAGAAGGACAGCAAGAGTTCCTAACCCAAGAACTCAGACTGGATCAGAGTCTGCAAGAATGCCTGAAACCTGGTAGAAAGAAGTCTTGAGTCTGAGTTAGCTTTAGTATTGCAATGGAAGATCAGAGGAGATATTGGGGTGTCAGCACTCAGACTCTCTTACAAAGAAGTTACTTGGGAATCCCATATGGAATTTCCTGTTAGAATATTTAATCTGTGTGCCCATCAGACAATTTGTAGCCTTAAATTTTTGTATGTTTCTTGATTTATTTAGTAGTGTGGGGTATGTTATATTCTTTTATGGTTCCCTATATGTATTAGATTGTTACTTTTGTGTATTTGTTCTTTCATTGGCTATGATTTAACAGGTGCCTAGGCTCTCTCCCTTGCCTCTGGTCCACAAATTCTTCACCTCAAATTCCCAAAACAGTATTAATAATATATTTCTTTATTCTTTTGCCGAGCACATAAACTCCTTCTCCCAAGTTTTAAAATTCCCCATATTTAGGTCCCCCATAGTCACCCTATACTCTATTATTAACCCTTGATCCTCCCCATCCCAAGCATTTGTCTCTTCATACTTTACCTAGCTTAGTGTCCTCCCTTTCAGCAGGTTCTGACAATGATACAGCTGCTCTCAAGCACAAAACAAACCTCCTTTCTCCCATATCTCACCCTTGACCGCCAAAATACCCTCTGGAAACTATCAGTACTAACCCTTCAACTCACCTAAAAGTACTCCAATAGAATTAGATCTCACGTCAACCTTCTACTCTCATCTACCATTATCTCCCCATTAGTGTCTAACGTTCCTCATCCAAACACCTCCCATTCTCCTCACTGCTCCTGACCTACCTCATTGCAGAACAACCATAATTAATAAACCATCAGAGTGTGCATAGAGGATAGACAAAGGGAGGAAGTGTAACTGCAAGGTTTACAATACAGAAGTGTTGTAAGAGTGAACCTGTGGATGCCATTGTAACCAGAAGTAATTCTTTTGGCAAAGCACAGGGACAGAGTGAAAATTACTTAAAGTAGATAACAGAAGGAGTAAAGAGTAGCATTGGACATACAAAGCTGAAAATTATACACGGGGAGGCAGCATCCTACTACATTGTCCATATAAGCCAAAAAATCACCTCACTTCTCTAGTCTTCAACCTGCTGTACCCTTTAAAAAAGGAGGGAGAGAGAGAGAGAGAGGGAGAGAGAGAGAGAACCCACAGATACACGTAGGAACATTGGTAAGCAAATAGAAGATCCATGAATTCTAACTCCCTCAAGGCAGAGCAAGGGTCCACAAAGGAAAAGAAAACAAACACCAAGTAGCAGAAATCTATGGAAAGCTTATAGAAGGGATGAAGAAAATTGAATTCAATGAAGAAATAAACTAAAAGTTCACAACAATTTCACACAATATGCCTAGGGTGAATTTCAAGGAAATAGGTAAAACACTGGATGAGCTATCCAAAACAGTTCAAAATTTGAATGACAGATTCAATAAGGATATGGAACCATCGAAAAGATATCAGACAGAAATACCTGATATAAAAAAAACTATACAGAATATATAAATTGAAGAAATGACTAATATGAAGACAGTGTCTGATATTGAGGACAAAATAATGAATTATGATGAAGAGATAAAAGTAGCCAAAAAGAAAATAAGAGAAAAATAGAGCATTATCCAGCAATTACTAGATGACAATAAGAAGACCAATCTCAGGATAATTGGAGTTAGATAAAAACTAGAAGATAGCACAGATGGACTTACTAGCATGTTTACAGAAATCATAGAAGAAACTTTCCCAAATATAAGGAAAGAGTTTAAAGCGACATTTACAGAACACCAAATTATTATGTAAAAAAGAAGCTCATCAACTCATATCCTTATCAAATTACCAAATATCCAGCAAAAAACACAGAATTTTAAAAGCAGCCAGAGGAAAAAATTCACATACAAAGGTAAACCAATTAGAATCACAGCAGACTTCTCAACACAAACCCTAAAGGCCAGAAGAGTTTGAAGTATTGCAAGACCTAAGAGCAAATAACTTCTATCCCAGATTAATTTATCCAGCAAAGCTATCCCTTAAAATAGATGGAGAAATAAGGTATTTCCATGAAAAAGACCAACTTGGAAGATATATGAGTGTTAACCACCTCTAGAGAAAATACTCCAGAATATTCTCAACACAAGCATAGGATTGGACACACCTAAAAACACAGAGGAAACTAGTGAGGATAGTGGGCAAACAACAAAAAAAATCAGGAAAATTAAAATAAAGATACACCAAATGATAAAGAAGACAATGATAGTAAATAACCAACACATCTCAGAAATATTGCTCAATGTTAATGGCCTCAACTCTCCAATCAAAAGACACAGACTGGCAGATTGGATCAAAAAATAGAATCCAAAGTCTTTTGCATTCAAGAAACTCATCTAATCCAAAAAAATATTCATAGACTAAATATTAAAGATGGTAAACAAGATTTCATGCACGAAGTCCCCCAAAACAAGCAGAGGTAGCAATTCTAATATCAGATATGGTAAACTTCAAGTTAAAACAGAGTAGAAGAGGCAAGGTTACTGCACACTAGTTAAAGGAACAATCCAACAAGAAGAGATAACATCGATAAACATATATGCACTGAATACTGGAGCACTTACCTTCATAAAACAAAAACTACTGAAATGAAAATATCAAATAAACACTAAAACAATCATAAGAGGGAACTTTAACACCCCACTTTTGCAAAGAGATAGATCAACTAAACAAAGAACCAATAAAGAAATATCAGCACTGAACCACACCCTTGAATATACAGACTTCATAGATATATACAGGGTATTCCACCCATCTACATCACAGTATAAACTCTTTTAAGCACCACATAGTACATTTTCCATACTAGTTTAAAAAACTACCATAAGTGAAAATAAAATAATTGAAATAACCTCATGCATACTATGAGACCACTGTGCAGTGAAAACAGAAATCAATGACAAAAGAAATTTCAGAAAAGGTGAAAGGTCCTGGAAAATTAATAACATACTCTTAAACAACCAATAGCTCACAGAAGAAATCAAAGAAAAAATATAAAATTTCTGGAACTTCATAATAATGAATGTACAACTCAACAAAACCTCTGGGACACTATGAAAGCAGTCATAAGAGGATTCATCAAAATCAATCCTCACATTCAGAAAACAAAGCAAGCCAAAATAAATATCCTGATGAGAAATCTTAAGATACTTGAAAAACAACAACAAACCAGCCCCAAAACAAAACTAAGGAGGGAAATTATAAATATGAGGCTGGAAACCAATGAAATTGAGATTTTTAAAAATCAATGAATTGAAGAGCTTGTTCTTTGAATGAGTAAATAAAATAGGTCCTAATCAGACTTACAAAGGACATCAATGCAATCAGAAATGAAGAAAGTAAAATCAAAACAGAAACTGTGGAAATCCAGAGGATAGTAACTACTTTGAAAAATTATTTTCCAACAAATTAGCAAATTTTGAAGAAATGGACAGATTCCTAGACACATACAAACTACCAAAATTAACCCAAGAAGACATAAATATGCTTAATAACTCAATAACAAGCAATGAAATTATCACAGTAATAAAGAATCTACAACTGAAAAAAGCTCAGGACCTGATGGATTCACAGCTGAATTCTACAAAACTTTGAAATATGTTATATCATCAGTATTCCTCAAGCTCAGCAAAGAAATTGAAAGTCATGGAATGCTCCCAAATTTATTTATGGAAGCCAGTATCACCCTGATCCCAAAACTGGATAAATACCCAACTAAAAATGAAAACTATAGGCCAATCTCCTTAATGAACATAGATGCACAAACTTTCAACAAGATTTAGGATATAGAATGCAGAACATTACCAAAAAGATCATACATCATGATCAAATAGGTTTCATCCCGGAGATGTAAGGATGGTTCAGCATACATAAGTCTGTAAATCTAATACACCACATAAACAGGAGAAAGATCAAAAGCAATATGATCATATAAATAGATGCAGAAAATGCTTTTGACAAAATCCTTCATAATAAAAACCCTAAAGAAAACAAATATAGAAGAATCATACCTGAATATGATAAAGGCTATTTATGACAAACCAATAGCCAGCATCATACTAAATGGGGAAAAACTGAAAGCATTCTCCCTAAAATCGGAAACAAGACAAAGATGTCCACTATCACTTTTTCTATTCAACATTATACTTGAAAACATTAGCCATGCAAAAGAAAGAAATAAAAGCGATACATACAGGAAAGGGAGAACTTGAATTATCATTATTTGAAGATGCCATGATACTCTACATAGAAGACCCAAAGAACTCAACCAAAAAACTGTTAGAATTAATAACCAATTTCAGCAAGCTAGCAGGATACAAGATCAACACAAAAATATTAGCATTTGTGTACATCAGTTATGAACTCGATGAAAAGGAAATTATGAAAACAATACCATTCACAGTAACTTCAAGAAAAATGAAATATCTAGGAATTAACCAAGAAAGTGGAAAACCTCTACTAAGAAAACTACAGTACTCTGATAAAAGAAGATTTAAGAGGACATCAGGAAATGGAAAGATGTCCCCTGCTCCTGGATAGGCAGAAAAAATATTGTCAAAATGGCCATAGTCCCAAAACTGTTATACAGATCCAATGCAGTCCCAATCAAAATACCAACAGCATACTTTACAGAACTGGAAAAAACAATCCTAAAATATATATGGAAACAGAAGAGACTCAAAATAGCCAAAACAATTTTGGGCACCAAGAGCAAAGCAGGTGGCACAACAATATCAAAATTCAAGCTACACTCCAGAACAGTAGTGATAAAAATGGAATGGTACTGCAACAAAAACAGATATGTGGATTAGTGGAACAGAATTGAGAATACAGAAACCTCCCCAGAAACATTCAACTATTTTGATCTTTGACAAAGTGTCCAAAAGCATATGTTGGAGGAAAGACAGCCTATTCAGCAAATGATGCTAGGAAAATTTGTTATCTGTTTGCAGAAGATTGAAACTGGACCCTTATTTCTCACCATATACTAAATTAAAATCAAAATTGATCAAAGATCTAAACATTAAAACAGAAATATTAATCCTACTGGAAGATAAAATAGGTAAAACCCTTGAAGCCTGTCTTGGTTACTTTTCTCCCATTGCTGAAACAAAATACCTGATGCCAAAATTAAGGAAGGGAAGGTTTACTTATCTCACAGTTTGTGGAGATTTCAGTCCATACTTGGCTGGTTCCAAGGCAGAGTGGCACATGGCAGAGGGGCAGCAGTTCATGGTGGCAGAAGACAGTAAAAGCAGCAAAAGCAAAAAGGGAGGAGCATGAGAGAAGACACTTTCTGTCCCTTATATTGTGTGTAGCCTACCCACCCTGGGTGTAGAACTCACACCCATAACCTGAGCACTAGACAATGAATCAATCACAAATTCAAGAAGCCCACACTCCATGACTGCATGAGGCTTTGGGAGGACATCTAGATACAAACAATAACAAAGCTGTAAGTGAAGGAAAGGATTTTCTAAACAGAACCTCAATTGCACAAGAAATAACAGCAAGAATCAACAAATGGCATTATATCAGACTAAAAACTTCTGTACAGCAAAAGAATCAATCAGTAGAGTGAAGAGACAACCTACAGAATGGGAAAAATATTTCCAGCTATTCCTCAGACAGAGGACTAAAGTTTAGAATATGCAAAGAACTCAAAAAAATTAAACCACCTAAAATTAAAGACCCAGTCAAGAAATGAGCAAGAGAAATGAGTACTTCTCAGAGGAAGAAATACAAACGGTCAACAAATATATGAAAAAATGTTCAACCTCTCTGGCAATTAGAGAAATGCAAATTAAAATGCTAAGATTCTATCTTACTGCAGAAAGAATGGTAGTCATTAGGATATCGAACAAATCATTAGGAAATCAAATGCTGGCATGGCTGGCAAGTGAAATGAACCCTCCTTCATTGTTGATGGGAATACAAACTAGTACAACCATTGTGGAAATAAGTATGGAGATTTTTCAAAGACCTGAAATTAGAAATTCCGTATGACCCAGCTGTCCCCTTGCTAGGTATCTTCCCCAAAAAGCTCAAGTCATCATATTACAATGATACATGCAAACCAATGTTTATAGAAGCACAATTTGTAATAGCTAAACTTGGAAGCCACTTGTATACCCATCAACAAATGACTGGATAAAGAAAATATGGTATCTATATATAATGGATTACAACTTGGCTATAAAGAGTGACAAATTTGACACATTTGTGTGAAAATGAGTGCACCTGGAAAATATGTTGAGTGAAATAAACCAGACACACAAGCTTAAATACTCTCTCATTTGAGTAAAGTGACGTACAAAGAAAGAGAATGATAAAGGATGGATAAAAGGGGACAAATGGTTGAGCTCTTGCAATAGAGAAGGGGTCCAAGGGAACAAGGGCAAGAGGTGAGCAGGAGGGAAAAGTGAAATAAGGGTCTGGTGAGATAGCTCAGCGGCATAAGCGCCTGCCTTGCAAGCGAGAGGGCCCGAGTTCAACTCCCGGAACCCACATACGAAAAAAGGGCTGGTGATATCGCTCAGCGGCACAGGCTCCTGCTGGCACGCGAGGTCCTGAGGTCGACCCCTGGTACCCACAAAAAAAAAAGTGAAATAAGTAGAATAAAGGTATGCCATGTACAGGACCTTAGTAACTCCACTTAATGTAAACATTATATGCCAAAATGTGAGCTAAGATTAATAATACTGTATCGAGATGAATGAAAAGTGCAATAGGAGAACAGGAGGAGGAGGGAGAAAGGGGAAGGGGATTTTAAAAAGAAGGAAACATGCTGTAATATATACATGTAATCACTACACAAGACAGTTGTAAACTACATGAACTACAAACATGTAGAAATGAAATTTAAATTTTTTTTGAAAAGTCTGGTATGTTATACTGGCATTATCACTTAATTCAAGTGTCTTATTTCTTCCTTAATTTTCTGTGATGTATTGATTATTCAAGAGCACGCTGTTTAATTTCCATATGTTTGCATAGTTTCTGTTATTTCTTTTGCTATTAATTTCTAGTTTCGTTGCCCTCTGATCTGATAATATGCGTGGTAAAATCTTGATTCTTTTGCATACTTTATTAACTAGTATGGGGGTCTATTTTCAAGAAAGTACCATACGCAGACAAAAAGAATGTGTATTTTCTTGTTGTTTGGTTGAACACTCCGTATATGCATTAAGTCCATTTGTTTGAAGGTTTGGTTTAATTACATTTCTTTGTTGATTTTTTGCTTAGTTGTTCTGTCTGTTTGTGATACAGGGGTATTGAGAGTCACCACTGTAATGGTATTGATGTTTATTTGATCTTTTATGTCCATTAGAGTTTGTTTTAGAAGTCGGGTGCACCGTGGTTTGGTGCATATATGTTTGTAATTGTTATATCTTCTGTTGAATAGTTCCATTCACCAATATGTAATGTCCTTCTTTGTCTCTTTTAATCAGTCTTGGCTTGAAATCAACTTTGTCTGAAAATAAGTTATCTACTCCTGCTTGTTCCCATGTGGAACAATTTCCATCCATTGATTTTTAGTCTAAAAAATTTTGTGTTAAATGTGTTTCTTGTATGCAGCATACTGTTGGATTTTGTTTCTTGATCCATTCTGCTAATCTGTGTCTTTTGATTGGTAAGTCCATTTACATTGATAGTTATAATTGATAGGTATTGTAACTGTCATTGTATTAATTTCCTGTTGTTGTCTTCCTTTCTTTCCCTTATACTTATTATCCCTATCTGATATATTCATTTTATTAGATCTTTTGTCATTGTTAGCTTTGTTGTCTCTTCGTAGGATATCCTTGAGAAATTTTTGGAGTTGTTGGTTTGGTAGTCATGAATTTCTTTAGGATTTCTTTATCATGGAAGTATCTTATTTATCCATCAAATTTGAAAGACGATTTTGTAGTATATAACAGTCTGGGTTGGACGTTATTTTCCTAAAAAGGCTGAAACACTTCATTTCATGCTTTCCTTGACTTTAAGGTTTATGTTGAGAAATTTGTTGTAATTCTGGTAAGTTTTCCTTTATAGGTGATTCATTGCTTTCCTCTAGCAGCCTTTAAGCTTATGCTCTTGTGTTGTATTTCTGGTATTTTAATTATTATGTGGTATGGAGTGGTTTTTTACTGATCGTGACTATTCACCTATCTGTATGTTCAATTCTTTTTCCATGTCTGGGAAGTTTTCTACTACTTGTGTAAACACATGCTTTATGCCCTTTATGCTGTCTCCTGATTTTTCACTAATTCAAATTGCTATTGTATTAGACCTGTATGAGTCGTGTAGGAGCTGTTGGATCTACTTTCCATATTCCTTTGTTGTTTTTAAGATATCTCATCAATTGATCATCAATTGCAGCCCTGTCCTCTTGGTCTGACATTGTCTTTGCATTGGCCCCTTTTGCTATGCATACTTTCAATCATGTCTTTAATCTCCTGGGTTTCTGTTTGGAACATTCTTATAGAGTTCAATTTTTTTTTTTTTTGTGGGTACCGGGTGGTCGACCTCAGGACCTCGCGCACCAGCAGGTGCCCGTGCCGCTGAGCGATATCACCGGCCCCTTTTTCGTATGTGGGTTCCGGGAGTCGATCTCGGGCCCTCACGCTTGCCAGGCAGGCGCTTAAGCCGCTGAGCCATCTCACCGGCCCCTAGAGTTCCATTTTTTCTACGCTGGGCATTCATGTTTTTTATATCTTTCTGTAGCTCCACTAGCTGCTTATTAGTGTCTTGTCTAGACTTGCTGATCATTATGGTCATTATGTGTTATCTTCTTTAAATTTGACAAGCACCTTGTAGAGCTGTTTTGCCTCCATTGGTATCCCTTCAGACCTATCTGTTGTGTACCTTATGATTTCCTCCCTATCATGCCCCTCTTTACTTATTTTTTGGGGGATTTGGCAATTTTTGATGGCATTGTGTTGTCTTGCCTTTTCATGTTTCTGAGGAGGGGGTTGTTTTTGTGCTGGGGCTTGCTAATTCTTTGGCCCTGTGCCTTAACTTCAGTAGAGAGCCACAGTACTGTTTATGACAGATAAAACCACTTTCCAGTCACTAATATATTACCTTGTTTATGGTAATAAATTCAGTGATAACAGTGGAATCAAATGTCAACTACATATTGACAAACCCGAAGATCCACTCATGAACAACCCTTAACCAAAAACAATGGGGACTCTGATTCTAGTGAAGATAATTAGGCCCCTCTTATATTTACCTTTAGTAATTCAGACCAGTGATTTCTGCTAAATGTTGGCAGCAGTGCCAGAGATCAAACATACCACTAAGTTAAATGGTTTCTTTTTCAAGACTGCCCCCTCTGACAGTTATTCCCACTGATCCAGCCCTACCATAACAGAATATAGGCCCTGTGATCTTCCTGGTCTGAGTCCAGGACTCACAAAGGATCCCAGGGATCTCTATTCAGTTCTCACCCTCTCCACACCTATCTCTCAAGGTTGTCTATCACCCAGATATTTCACTCTTCTGTGAAAGGGTATTACTTCAGTCCTGAAGCAAGACTCTCCTCCTCGGTGTTGGTCTCTTCTTTAATTTGGGTTGGTCTGTTGGTTGTCAATTCTATTGCCCTGTGCTGTGGAGAACCCAGGGACTGGGGGAAGTGCACTCAATTTCTGAGTCCTCCTGGTTCAGGTATGGGTCTTCAGTGGTGGGCGATGGTATCAGCTGTGCCAGATACTATCTGTAACAATGCATTAATAACAATACTAAAAAGAAGTATTAAAGAAAAAAATTCTCAGTTTGAAAATATAATTTTCAAATTTAAAAATTCAAATGAAAGAGGAAATGTCACTGTTGAGAACTGAATAAACAACAAGGAAGAACAAGTAGAAATTTAGACAATAAATTAAAATTATAAGGGAAAATATTTAAAAATTGGAGAACTAGCTGGGGATATAGCTCATTGGCACAGCATCTGCCTGACAAGCTTGAGGTCATGAGTTTGATTCCCAGTGCCAACAAAAAAAAAAAAAAAAAAAAAAAAAGTGGAGAACTAACCCAAGGGGCCCAATAAACTGATGGATTCCTACAATAAGAAAAAGAAACAGCTGAAAGAGATGTAACAGGTAAAGAAATAATAAAGGAAACTTTCCTTAATCTAAATGAATACTTGTGGCTGAGGAGTGAAGGGGTAACCCAAGTTCCAGACAGGATTACTGAAAAAAGTTCAAATACCTAGTGGTATCTTTATAAAATTAATAAATTCAACTAGAGATATCATAAAAGGACACATTAAAAAGGAAAATAAAATTATTACTTGCTATCCTGGAGGCAAGAAAATAATAGACTAACATCTACACAATACCTAGATAAAAAATAGTAACCAACAAATTGTGTGCCCAGTCAAAATACTCTTCACAAATCTATATGAAATTCAGATATATTCAAATGTGCAAAAATTCAGAAAGACTACAATCTATGTCTAAATTATAGATAACATTTATTGAGCACTTACTACTTGTGAAGTACTTCTCTAAGCACTTACATATCTTATTTAACTCTCTCAACAGCTTTATGAGATTGACGCTATTCTTAGTCTCATGTTACACAGTGGTTAATAAGTCACCCAAAAATATACATCTTTTAAGTAAACAGCTATTAACTCAGCCACTATCACTCCAAGATCACAAACTTAACCACCATATACTAAATGGTACTTAGCCTTTGTGTAAATGCTTCTAAAGGTTTCCTATTTTCAGAGTCCGGAGCAGTGGAAAAATAGGATGCCTCAGTGGGAGGTATGATTATCTCAACTTGATTCAACAGCAGAGAAATACTGCTTATTTTTTAGTTTCAACACTAATGGGTTAAAATGTGCAGAAAAGCACAATAGGTTTTCAAAATATATGATAACTGTATAAGAATAGAAATTTGAAAAGCTGGGCATGATGACATATGCCTTTAATCTCAGCACTCAAGAGGCTGAGGCAGGAGGATTGCTGTGAGTTTAAGGCCAGCTTGGGATACATAAGCGAGCTCAAGAACAGCCTGAACAACATAGCAAGACCCTGTCTCAAAAAAAAATTAAATTTGAATAAACTAAAAATTAATAAAATGGGGAAATAAACTCAACAAAAGAAGCTAAATATTGAATACAATAGCAAACAAAAACAGAAAGAATAAAATCAATATATTAACTGTTACACTCAATGTGAAGGTACAGACCATGATATTGAGTTAAAAATGAAACTATGTTTTGTTTGCAAGAAATACACCTACTATACAACAAACAAAAGTTAAAACAAATCATTTCACAAGGCGCTATCAGGCATAGGTAAGCAAAAAGATAACAGTATTGAAAATATCCATATAAATCCAAGTGGCATTTAAACATAAGCAAGAGAAGAAGGGCTTTACAAATATAGTTTAAATCATTATATGCACAAATTATAAGAGGCACAATTTAAAAAGAACCTAGGGCCGGTGAGATGGCTCAGTGGCGTAAGCGCCTGCCTTGCAAGCGCGAGGGCCCGAGTTCGACTCCCGGATCCCACATACGGAAAAGGGGCCGGTGATATCGCTCAGCGGCACGGGCGCCTGTTGGCGCGCGAGGTCCTGAGGTCGACCCCCCGGTACCCACAAAAAAAAAAAAAAAAGAACCTATAACTGTTCTAATCTTGTGTGTACCAAACAACATTGCAACTAAGCAAAAAAAGCAAAAACAATTAAAATTATAAAACTTTAATATGCCTGTATCAGAATGGGACCAATCTTAACTGGAGGTTATCATGCTAAACAAAATTAGCAAGATGCAGAAAGATAAGTATAGTGTTTTTTTTTCTCATATATGGGAACTACAAAATAAAAAGATATAAACACATTAGGGAAGGAGGTGGAAGGTGACAAATGGGAGGTAAGAGAAGGTAATAGGGAGGGTGAATATGATTAAAGCATGACATATATGCATGCATGTATGTATGTATGCATAATGTCACAGGGAAAACCCCACTATTTTTCACAATTACTATAATTGAATAATTACAATTTTTAAAAAATGTTTAAAATTTGACTAATCCTATAGATGAAAAAATAATCGCATATTTAAATAATAAATCAAAACATTTAACTCTGAATATAGAAATTTTTATTAAAGACTGTACATCACTGAGCATGGTGGCACATGCCTGTAATCTCAGCACTATGGGAGGCTGAGGCAGGAAGATCACTGTGAGCTCTAGGCCAGCCTGGGCTACAAAGTGAGTTCAAGGCCAGCCTGAATTGCATAGCCAAACCCTGTCTCAAAAAGACCAAAAAAAATTGTACATAATTTTTCTTGCCTATGGAATGTTTTTGTTTGTTTGTGAGTCAGGGTCTCACTATGTAGTTCATGCTGACCTTGAACTCACTATGTAGCCCAGGTTGGCCTCAAACTTGCAGTGATCTTTCTGCCTCAGCCTCCTGAGTGCTGGGATTACATGCCTGCTGTCTATGGAGTGCTAGGATTACATGCCTGCCTGCTGGAACAACATGCCTGCTGTCTATGGAACTTTTAAAAGATGATCATGTCCTTGACAACATAAAAAAAAATTAATACATTCTAAAAGGGAGTGAAGTTATAACCATATCCTCTTGCCTTAACAAAATAAAATTAGAAATAAATAATAAAAGATGACCATAAAATGTAACTGCCTAATAATATAACATTGTTCACAACCCCTGGGTCAAAGTAAAACTTAGGGTTAGGGTTGAATGGGCTAGCAAAACTAAGACCCAAACTGGCGAAAGATAGTACATAAAAAGATAACCATAAACAAATATCAATAAATGTAAAAACCAAAATAAAATATTTTGAAAACTATAAAACATATAAAAAAGAGAATCCAGAAGTATGACAAGAAAAAATAACTACATTATGACTGGATAGGGATTGATGATAAAATCATGTCATATGCAGGAAAATCTATGAAGCTAGAAATCATTTTCAGGGACATAAGCCAGATGCAGAAAGACAAGTAACACACGTTTTCTCTCATAAGTGAAATCTCAAAATAAAATAAAATAATAAAAAAGAGATGACATGAAAGTAGAATGGAGACTATTAGAGAAGAGCTAGAGGATTGGGAAAGTGGGGAGGAAAGAAAAACAAGGGGTATCAAGGGGATGAAAATGATCGAAGTATGCCATTTCCACATACAAATATACCAAAAAAAAACCCCACACTATTCTGTATAACTAATATGCAATAAAATAAACACCAGGAATCCTATCATTATAACTGACATCAAAAAATTAAAGAGGAAAAAGTACATGATTCTGTCAACAGACATTGAAACATTAGAAAATAAAAGCAGCTAATCCTAATAGAAATAGAAAAGAATAACAAACATTGAAAGGACCTTTTACCAATGATCAACAGCAATTCTCATTCTAACCATAAAATGCCAAAGCCGTTTCTGCTAAAACTGGGCAAAAGTCAGTGTTGCCAACAATCTCCACTTTTACTCTGCAATATTTTTGGAGATTGGAGCTATTTCAATAAGACAAGAAAATAAATAGTTAACATAAAACTTCAAAAGATAAAAATAATTTCTATCTACAATCGATATGACTATATTCTAAAACACAAGGGACTATTTAAAAGTAGAAAGTCAATAAGCAAATTAAAAGAAGTGGTAGAACCTAAAATAAATACAAAAAAATCAATAGCTTTCCCTAGCAAGGTTTCAGAGATTATTACACTGTAGAGCCCACGTGGTAGCATTATTCTCTTATTCCTTTTACTTCAAGGGACATAAATTACTGGTGAATGAGGTATCAAACTAGTCAGAATAATTTCATCCACTGCAAGCATAGTTCAATGAATTGTCTCAGTGTTAATGCCCCGTTGATTTTATTTGTTGTACTAATTTCTCCAATTGTACTCAAATGTATTTTATAAATTCAATTTGTATCTCACTTACTTTTTTGATGAAAATACTACTTTATCTTGTAAATGTTCACCTAAATGTTTTAATTCATAGTGCTCAAGCCTTCCAGATGTAACAATTCATTCTATGCCTCAAAAAACAAGTTTCTTATCTGTGGTTCCGGGGCACACTTGACAGTATGTACTAACTATCCCACTTGAAAGACTGGATCAGCCAACAGAATTTTAAACTCTCAAATACATTGACTAGATCATTTGTTGTCATATGTCACAGGACAACATTAAGTTTGTTTTTAGCGAAGTGTCACACTCACTTTGGTCACTTGTTAGACTATGTTTTACAAATTATGGCATTTTCACAGCCTGGAGTGCATTTTATTTATCTTGTGTTTTAAATATATTCATAATAGAGGCATAGCACGATGAATTAAAAGTCACAACCCAACAGTATTAATTCCATCTTTTATAAAACAAATTCTGTGAAACAAAACCTCACCAACAGTGCTCAGTGCATTATACCTCAAAGATAACATCAAAGATAACAAACAGAGCAATAATGTTTCTATTTATAAAGAATAACATTTAGTAAGTCGGGCCGGTGAGATGGCTCAGTGGCTTAAGCGCCTGCCCGGCAAGTGCGAGGGCCCGAGTTCGACTCCCGGAACCCACATACGAAAAAGGGGCCGGTGATATCGCTCAGCGGCACGGGCGCCTGCTGGCGCGCGAGGTCCTGAGGTCGACCCCCTGGTACCCACAAAAAAAAAAAAAAAAGATTAACATTTAGTAAGTAACCTAAGACTAATAGTGTACAAAAAGTCCTGCCAAAATGTGAATAAGATAACACACATATTCAAAGCTTGGGGCAAGAAAAAGAATACACCTTTACTTCATATTACATACAAAAGTATAGACCAGAAGGATTAAAAGAAACACACACACACCCCTACTTTAAAAAGCTTGAAGAAAAAAATTTTCAATTCTTTAAAAATGTTAATTTTAAATACTTGCTTAAACTTGAAAAACTTAGAAATAATAAAAAGGGGACAGAATGATATGACTAACTTACAATGTGGATAATCTACAGAATAATACATCATGAACAAAGTTAAGTGATAATATATGCATAGAAAGAGATACATGATGTACTTTAAGTGAAAAAGGCTGTAGAATAGAACAGACTGTGAGTTCATTTTCTGAAGAAAACATATAATAAATAGAGGATAAATATTAGGAAGTAGGGAAAACTTGTTCAAATGGGAAGGGAAATGAGGAAGGAGGGAGAGGGAGAGAAGCAAGGGAAACAGGTTTTTAAAACAGAGAATGGAAGGAAAAAATGGAAATAAAGCTTTTGTAAATGGGGAAAGGAAGAACGGTTGAAAGAAAGGGAAAGGAATGGGAAAAAAGAAAAATTAAGATATATACTGGTGCAAATTCCCTATGATGAATGTGATCAATATGTATGACAAACACATACTAATAAAAGAAGTATGTATATCTATTTGTTTTGGTGTATAAATAGAAGACATCAGATTGTTAATAGGCAACATTTTAAAGATGTTAGGAAGAGGCTAATTTTTATAGTTTATATGTTTATCTGTTTTGACTTTTAATAAGCATGTGCTACCTCCAGAATTTTGTAATGGTTTAGATCTGAAATGTCCCCCAAAAGCTTCATGTGTCCAAAAGTAGGGCTTTAAAAGGATGACCAGATCATGGGAGCACTGTAGCTGACTTACTGTGGGGCTTGATTGGAGGTAGGTCACTGGGAGCATGACATGGAAGGGCGTATCACCCTCTCTGGTACTTCCCATCTCTCTCTGCTTCCTGGCTGCCATGGGATGAGCAGCTGCCTTCAGCCCAGGCCCTTCTCATAACAGAGGCTAAGATGTGCCAAGTGCTTGCCTAGCATGTGCCAGGTCCTGGGTTTGATCCTCAGCACAGAGAATGGGAGGGAGGAAGAGAAGAATGGGGGAAGAGAGAAATAAACTGTTCCTAGGTACAATTATACTTATGTCCTTACTGAAGATATCACCTGAAGTTATCAGTTATATTTTGTTGAAAAGTTATGTCCAGATGGATAATTTACTCCCTTGTGTTTGCTTTCTGTGTTTCCGGGCCTCTTCCCTTTTTTTGTAACTCATTTCTGTGTATTGCATATCCCAACAGTCTCACCTGATGAGCTTCTGCCTCAGGTCATGTTTTCTAGTCCTGAGCTAAGAAGTCACCCAAATTGCTAATTCTATTTTTAATAAAATAAGCACTGTAGTATGGTTGTTCAGTGTACCACACTTCAAAAGTAGCAAGCATAAATATGGTTTCTATTTATGGAGAAGATTTCACAAATAATGGAAGATTAACAGAATATAAGGAGTACTTCCTCAAAGTACACTGTCTTTTTGGAAGATATGTTCAGAATAGGTGTCTACTTTGTAATACACATGACTATATATAACAGAAATTTTTAAAATGAAAATATTATAATGTGTTTATAAAAAGATAAAAAAGAATATGACTATATAGAGGTTCCTCAGCAAAACCAAAACTCTAGAGGCCAAAGAGAGAAAATAAGTAAGATTTGATCACCTGCACTAATCATTTATAAAGGAAAAAAACATGAACAAAGCTAAAGGAATTAAATACCTATCAGGTTCTCCTTTGATGGCACCAACCTCTATCTATGTTAGCTTAAGTTCCCTGAGCATTAAATAAACAAGCTTTGATGATAATTTGTTTTCTGGTTTAGACTGACCTTAGAGAGAGAGACTGTTCTGAGCTGCAAACACTCAAAATCTGGCCTGTTTTACAATTCTAATCTTACAGTAACATAAATTATCCTTCCAGTTTTTATTTGCAAAAGAAAATACCACTCTATTTGATAATATGCTATATCCTCTGCAAGCTCAGAAATGCTGCATAAATGAAGAGGCTCAGGGCCCAAATAAAGCCGCTTGTATTCTACCAGCTCTTTCACTTTCTAAGATGTTAGAGGTCAACAGGGCCAGACAGTGACAGCCCACTCTCAGTGGGGAATCGAGTTACATTTGCATGAACCTGTCAGGATAAAGTTACCCCCCATAGGGCTTCCTTCCCTTTCCTCACCCTCTTCCTCTTGTCACACCCCTCTTCAAACACACACATTGCCCAAGCCCCTAACACAAGGCATGAGGGGCCCCAGTGGAGAATGTGAAGCATGGACATATGCTATTCTGAAAAGTAAATCTCCCTTATCCTCCTTATACCACACCCTCAGGACAGGGATCCCACAATGGCACTGAGACAGCTCTGGGTTAAAGGCAAGACAAAGCCACAGTTTAAACCAGAGAAAACATGCAGGTCAGGATGTGATGCAAAATTAACGTAAAATGAACGAATTAGAGCCAGGTGTGGTGGCACATATCTGTACTCCCGGCACTCGTGAGGCTGAGGCAAGAGGATCAAAGTTTGAGGCCAGTTCAGGCTATGTAGTGAGCTCAAGGCCAGCCTAGACTACACAGGAGACCCTGTCTCAAAACAAAACAAAACAAAACAAAACAAAACAAATTAGATCACATTAGAAATAGTCATAATCACTACTTTAAAAGCCATTCTCAAGGAAACTTAGCAAAAAAACAGAGAACCATAAACATAAAATTTGCCCAAATCACATCACTTTGCCAAACCTACTTGGAATCTGTTTTGAAACAAGGAGGATAAAATATGAACTGAAAAAAAAAAGAAAATCTGCTTCATGAGCCTTGAAGTATTATGCTTTGGGTGACAATTTTTAACAAACTGAAATCTATCACTGTGAAATTGCTTAGCAGGGCATGGTGGGACAAGCCTATAAGCCCAGCACTCAGAAGGCTAGGGCAGGAGGATTGCCATGAGTTCGAGACCAGCCTGGGCTACGTAGTGAGTTCAAGGCCAGCCTGAACTATATAGTGAGACACTGTCTTAACAACACAACGAGAAAATGCCTTTAAACATATTTGGACTGAAACAGACCCTAAAACTGTTAGATGACAATAAAAGCAAAATAGCAGGATATCCTCTGAGTTTCTAGTATCTTCTCTAACGGGAGGATACTGCCTCCTCCCAGTCTCCATGAGCTGCCACAATCACAGCCACAATCCTAGAATTTTGCCCTTCCCAAAGTGATTGAGAGTGACAACCTCCTATGTGAAAACACTGGGACATTTGGGCATGACCTGGCCATGTCCCACATCAGTCACACCCAGGACTTTCCAAAGGAGCAAGTTACTTGGTCTAGATACTACCAGGTGTTAGACATGAAAAGTACATGCAGGGCACATAGGGTAACACCAAGCTAACACTAAGTCCTCAGTCTCTGTTCAGGTCAACAAGGGTTCCAAAAAATTCTTGGCATCCTGTCACACCTAGGTTTACTTTATGACCACAGCAAAGACAATTATTATTCTGTATCAAATGCCCACTGGCACATGACATGGTGTATGGAAATTAAATGGTCATGCCATCCCAAAAGGGACAGAAGTACAGAGCAACTATCACCAACTGTCTTCCAGAAGGAGGAAATAGAGACAGAAGTGTGAGAGAAAGAGAAGAAAGAAGAATGGGAAGGAACAAAGGGAGGAAAAAAGGAGCAGATGGATGCCAGCCAGGCCTGTGCCTACCACACTGTGGCTTTCTATTACTAGAAGAAACCTCCTTTTTAGGGCAAGTATAAAACTCATTCTGTACTTTAAGTTCAAGAAATATCTTCATTCTGCTTTCCCTCATCCCACTCTTAAAAGTGGTATCTAATGAGTCTCCATATATATATAATTTAGTAGAATAATCATATCCAGCAACTTTAAGCCATCAGTCTCTGGTCCTTTTATCCTCTGTAGACATTAGAGTACATATATGGAAACATATGAAAACCTGGGGTTAAAATTAGATCATAACCAAACAGATGATTTTACCCTTTCCTGGTCTCATACATAAAGCAAGATATATATCTGCAGTTAGCTCCCCAAACCAACTTGTTTCCTTGCTTCTATTATTAGGTGAGAGAAAACTTTATTACTTTGAGAAATTATTTTAGCAGTTGCATTACAGGAATGACAGAATTCTACACAGTAATCACTTAATAAATGTTAATTTTATTGTTATTATAGTGTCATTTATGAAATGACACTGAAACTTGGCAGAATGCTCCAGGAGCAAATGTCAACCAAAAAACTATTAACCCTGAATTCTGAGTACTTAAGTGTTCTTACTTTTCTTAACTACTATGTGCTAGAATATTGTAAGTACTTTGCATATGTTATCTCATTTAATCCTCATGATAAGCTTCACCTTTACCACTTCAATCCATCTCACTTTAATCTAATTTATTCCACTCAGTGCCATTTTGAATCAGTCGCCTGCTTCATTCCCAGTGCTTTGCTTTTTTTCAAAAATTTCCTAAAACTCAACATTCATTTTAGATAAATAAGAACACAGATGAATAAAAAGTAAATAAGTAAAGTTCACAACTTATCCTTCTACCCAAAGATAACTATTGTTACTACGTATGTAATTCCAGAGTTTTTAGTGTCTTTATAAACATGATTTCCTATCCCCCCAAGATGGAATCATATTACTAATACTGCTATATCAAACTTACCTTTTTCACTTAATGCATGATGAATATACTTTCTTAGCAAAATAGATTTCTATTAGCATATACATTATATCCTACTGTGTGAACATTCCTTAGTTTATTAAAATAATCCAGTATGATAAACACTTTAGTTGTTTCCAATTTTTGCTACCATAATGCTGAGGCAAATAGCTTTGTACATACAAACTTTGACCAATTACTCAATTACTTTCTTAGGACACAAGGTTTACATATTTTAAGGCTATGATATATATGACCAAATGGCTACCACCAGGGTTTCATAGGGTCCATTTCTCCTCAGCCTAATTGACACTGTGCAGCAGGAGAGCAAGTAGGACATTTCTAAGGAGGCCATTTCCTAGTCAAAAATATTTAATGTATCTGAGTGTTCAAAAAGATAGTATTCAAATATCTTTCCACAACTGGCTTCACCCAGCTTTCCAAATTTATTTACTCCTATTCCACACACTGTCCACTCTATGCAGATTGTTCTCCTGTTGTAGGAATAAGGTTCATACCTCAATAGCTTTCTCACACCATTTCCCCTTCTCAGGGACTGCCTTAACTACCCTGCTCCATTCAGGGCTCACTTTCAATGACTGCTACCTGCATGAAGCTTTAGCTAACTTTCCTATCCCACAGAGGCCTTTGCCTCCTCTGTGCTTTGAGAGCACACATCTGACAATGAGTGTATGCTCCAGATATTGTCGGTTATCTTTTGGTTTGTATGTTCCTTATCTCTCCAACTAGATTATAAACCAAAAGACAAGGATGATTTCTTTCTTCTTTCTTTTTTTTTCTTTCCAGCATTAACACACAACTTTATTGATGATACACAAATGAAATCAATGCAAATGACAGAGTTTACTTAGGACTAATTGGTTCACTGTCACTTATGCAGAGGAAATAGTAAGAATATTTCAATCTAGGCAGCAAGATAAAAAGCAAAAAACATGTTTGCAGAACAAGTAATGATATCCATCCAGCTTAAATCTGAAAATCAACCTGGTTAAATATCAGCATTGATGATACAATATGACATTTATTACTCAAAACTGGCAGCTGAAAGGATTCCTCTACCATATAAACAAGGTTGAGAAAAGGAATAGTTTACAATGTATGTTGCTTCTAAACTACGAAGTCAAGAAGTTATTCCTGGATCTTTGGGAACATATGCTCAGCCAGTTTGGCCATGAATTTTCCAACTTTTACTTTCACCAAAAAATCATGGTGACTTTCTATTCCCAGAACCTTATCAGCACACACTTGAAATTCTTTTAAAAAGAAAAAGAGCGAACCTTCACCAAATTGATTCTGAGTAGGTTCATTTTCTTCCCATCTAAAATTGTCATTTAGATTCTCAAAAACCATCAGAAGTTTAAGAATAACCTCTTTGTTCTCTTTCTTATTAAAGAGGGAACCCAGTGAAGATGGTACTTGGGCCCTTAGCAGTTCTCTAGTCATAGCTGGATTTTCAGCTAAATTCAAAAGGAGTTTCAAAACCTGAAGTTTAGTTTCTTCATTTCCAGCTGAAAATAAACGGAAAAAGTCTGAAATGGAATTAGCAAGTATGTGCTGATACTCATTAGTAACAGTCATATTTGTAAGCAATCTTAGTCCAGCCAGCTGCACAGATGAGTTCAAGCGAGAAGTGATTGTGTCATCACACACTTGATTCATGTATATCTTAAGCCTGCGCTGATTTTCAGCATTCACACTCAGGTTATTTAGGACAATTAAAGCCTTTTCCTTAACAATGGGATCCCGAGTATTGAGAATCTTCGCAACAATTGGGAGACCACCCAGATCACGAATAATATCTCTGTTAAATGCATAAGCAGCATTGTTACCCAGAGCAATTAAAGCTGCTTCAAGAATATAAGGCTTTTCGGACATCTCAACCAAACAAAGAACTTTTTGTAGTTCTTGACGGGACAAAATAGTATCATCTGAATTAGGAGAAGCCCGTTTCTGGACAGCCCGACGTGCCCGGGTAGCCCTAGCCCTTGCCCTGGCTCTAGCTCTGGTTCCTGCCTCAGTTCCAATCCGGGCCCAAGGTGGGTACCATACTATACTCTTGCTATCATTACTGTCATCATCATCATCAGACCAGTCATTATACCTGGCCCCAGAACAGTCCCCAGCATCATCCACATCCCCAGATCCACCCTCAGCCATTTTCTCCTTGTTCTGTTTTCTTCCTCGAGTCAGTCTATAAATGCAATAGCAGGCACCAGCCCCAATCACTAGGCCTGCAGTCACCCAGCCTACTTTCCTGGCGTAGCCCATGCAATCGTCCCTGACAAGAGCAGGGACCAAGGAATAAAGTAGTCACTCAGGATGGGGGAAGAGGGCTGTGGGCCTGGGTGCAGGACTATAGAAGTTGATCTTCAATCACTTCCCGGTCACAATGCTGATTCTGGAGGTGGACCTAGAAGTGGAGGAAGGAAATATGGTTTGAATTTCTCTTTTCTTCATGTTGCCCTATGCAGAGTTCCACAGAGGGACAGGAAAATAGTAATTGAATCCTGGGTAAGATATAGATTGTTGACAAAATAACCCCCTCATTTCACCCTCTCCCTACCTCCCATCCCACCTCTACCCTAAGCATAAAGGCAACGGAGTCTACAGATTCTGCAGCAGCCTCAGTCACCACACCCTCTGGTGTCTATAGAAGCAGCACCTTTGCACTAACCTCCTTGAGACAGGCACTCTGCCCCTTCTTCCCTTGAGGTGTGCCACGCCCAACAATCTTTCGGATCTGCAGAAAGACCAGAGTCAGTGAGAACTGGTATTGATGGATTATGCATTTGTCGCTTTCCTGAATCACCATCCAGGTTGTCAGATTTTTCTTTTTTTAGCATCACTATGCCATCTAAAATGTGTACATGCCCTAGTCTGAAATGGAGGAATGCAAGGAAAATAAAGTAGGATCGCATGAGTCTACCAAAACCGCGGCTGATTTCCAGCCCCTCCCCCATTCCAGGCAGCCCCCACGCTCACACTGACCTCCAAAGATCCTGGGAAACTTCCTCCCTCGCTTCAAGCTGTGCCACCTGCCACAGCAGACCTGCAAGATGACAGATCGAAAACATGGGGACTAAGTGCTGTTGAGAGGAGGATTATGAACAAACTATCTGATAGGCTTCCCTGCTGTCATTTCCCCCCCTTCCTGCGCGCGCGCGCGCGCGCGCGATACACACACGCACGCACGCACACACACACACACACACACACACACACAGTGCACGCCATTTCGCCACAGTCCGAGGAATGTGAGAAACACAGACTCAGACCTCAACCTAGGTTACCTTCTCTAGTTTTCTCCCACCTCCACACAGTCCTCTCCTAGGGTCCCCACATGGTCTTACCCTCAAATCAACCTTTTCACCGATAAGGGTTAATTTCCTTCCTTTTCTGTTGTCTGGCGTTGTGCTGCAACCTACAGAAAGACTGGCCACCCGGGAGAGGGTTGGACCCCCTCAGCCACAGAGCCATGGTCGGAAAGACGAAAAACAGGCGATACACTGCTGAGTGCTTGGTGGACGGACCAGTCCCCAAAGAACGAAACTCTTTCCTAATTTGGAGGCCTTGTTGTCAAAGGTTTCCCACCCCTGTTACCCTCTGTTGTCACATCGCATTGCAACCCACCATCCCCGCCCCCGTGTCCAGCCTTTCCCCTCCAGGAGTGTCCTGGCAGACTGGGAGAGAACAGCCAGGCCACATCTCCCTTTCCAGATTAAGGGCCTTGGCTCCCAGAAGATTTCCATCTCTGTATTTCTGGACTCCTCCCCAAACACCTCCCTGCTCACCGTTTCGCAGCACTGAAACGGGCTGCGGGCGGCACAAACGTCTTGGAAAGCGGGCAGCGAGTGCGAGAGTCAACAGAGGCGCCTCAGGACCCGCGACGGTCTCCGCCCTACACCCTCCGCCACCCCCACTTTGTGGAATCTCCTAGGCACTGACCTGTAGGGATCCGGGAGAATTTCCTTCTTCTTCTTCTCCTCCTCCTCCTGCACTCTGCGACAAGCCCACCCACCCTCCGGGCAATTGGGAGCTGGTACTCAGATGGGAACAACGACCAGGACAAGAAGGACTTCTGCACACGTCAGCTCTTGGTCACGTGAGATCTACGTCATCCACCAACTCGGGTCCCCAGTTTCCCCTCCCACTAGCAGTGCGGCAGAAGAGGGCCCGCCCCACTCCTTTCCCTTCCCCATGCTGGGCCTTGTTATTCATTCTTCATCGCTAATCCCATCTCCTTGTAGTTGTGTTTCCCTTCCTCCGATTACCAGAAAGGGATAGCATCTTCCCCTGGGGCTACTGGCCACTTGCACTTTTTTGAAAATTTGATTTTGCCTTTCCTAGACTCTTGGGACATCGGTCTCTCCCTACACCTCTCCTCCTCCAGTTATTAATGTCTACCATTTTCTCAGAAATCCAGTCCGAGATCTGAAATGAACAAGAGGTCAGAAAGGGAAACCTGGGCCGGTGAGATGGCTCAGCGGCATAAGCGCCTGCCTTGCAAGCGCGAGGGCCCGAGTTCGACTCCCGGATCCCACATATGAAAAAGGGGCCGGTGATATCGCTCAGCGGCACGGGTGCCTGTTGGCGCGCGAGGCCCTGAGGTCGACCCCCCGGTACCCACCAAAAAAAAAAAAAAAAAAAAAAAAGAAAGGGAAACCTGAAGTGAGTGTGTGGTTTTTACTTTATTAATACGTTTTTGTCATTTTGCCCTACCCTCCTCCACACCTAGTCTGCATTCCTTTTATAAGGAAAAATACAATAAAGCTATTTTCATTTCAGAAAAAAAAAAGAGTGGAGGTGGGAGAGCATGTTGGATGATAGCTTCTAAAAGTCCCACATTTCTCACTTAGCGGAGAGAGTTGGCTACTACACTCAATCAATCTTAGTATCTTTCAGGGCCTAGCACATAACAAAACCTGAAAGAGCTAATCAGTGTGTCTGAGAATATGTAAATCTGGGCTAGGTCAGTCTTCCGAATACCAGAGAGGGGCAGATTTTCACCTGTGTAAATTAGCAAGGAGCAGGAAATCAACCTTCAGGAGCCAGTAACAAAAGACTGAATAGAAATTACATCTGTGTAGTTGGTATCTGTAAAATAGAAAAGCATGCACACTGACAAAGTGAGTGATATACAAAGAACATTATGAAGGACTAGAGTACAAATACAGAATAGCTGTAAATGAAATAGGTATTAAAGGAACACAGAGACCAACACAAAGTTGCCTGAACTTGGTATCTAGCAATTAGTGTGAAATCATTTCACTGATTTAATGAGCTCAATAATTCACTTGTGATTTAACTTTTTTAAAATAGGAAAAGGAATAATTCTCATTACTTAAGTTAACCAGTTTGGGTTTCAGTTGTTTAAAATCGAGGAACATTAACTAATATACAGTACAAAAACAAATAACAAAACAAAAAACCCTATGGCTTTTCAGAACATGGGATCTTTTGATTGGTTATTTCCTAATAGTTTGGATGTAAGGTTGTTATCTGAATACAAATTTTTTTTTGAACAGGCAATCGAACTCAGGACATTGCACTTGCCAGGCAGGCGCTGTGCCACTGAGCTATATCCCCGGCCCTGAATACAACTTTTTAATCCACAGACAATATGGAAGCAAATTCAGAGACCAGGGAGTTTGGGAAGAGGCAAACCTCAAGAAAATTCACATGGATTTAACTTCTGGGAGGCAGTGCTGGAACATGATTGAAATTTAGCAAACAGAAACCAATCAACTTTTGATTCTGTATTTAGAAGAGTCAGGGGAAAGTGTTGGTAGTTCCCATCCAAGCTCTGTCTGGTGGAAAGGAAGATATTGGCTAAGATGAATGGAATATTTTAGCTTTCCTCAGCAGAATCACCCCCATCATGTGTGAGAGTTCTTCAAGCTTCCGAAGTTAAAGGCCACTTTTTAAGGTGAATGAATGCCCTTGCTCTGATTGCAGGTTCACCAAACAACTTTCCAAGGTTGTAGCTTGCTAAGCAGTAGCTTGCCTATAGGAAGAAAATGGGCAGGTAAGCGTGACCAAAACCTCTAGTACTCCTGACAGTTGTATTTCTCAGTGTAAATTATTCTGATATTGAAACAAATATCTGTTGAAACTTAACTTCTCTTGTGATCTAACAGGAAAAGAATATAGACACATGGGTTTGAGCACTCTGTTCTAGATTTACATGTCTCTATAATGATACCTTAAGAACATCTGCTCTTATATAGAAAAAATCAGGGCTAGGAGGGAGGGGGAAAGGGAAAGGAGGTAAAAAAATTAAAATGTGTTATGTACATGTACCAAATCCCCACGATGAATGTAATCATTACATACTACAAACATGTATGAATAAAAAATGTTTCTTTTTTTTAAATCAGGGCTAGATCATGCAACACTGCAGAAAAACTCTGAACAGTGGATGCAACTTTGTGGTATTCTACTGGGGAAGCCAGGTGGTTTTTGACTCAGAGGACAACCTTATGCATTGCCTTTTCACATATTTTTCTAATGTTCAGTTAATATGGAAAACACAACTAAGATGTGCTGTAGCACATATGACCCCAGCACATCAGTCACAGCTAGACAAAGTTAATACCCAAAATAGTTAAAGGGCTTCTACAAATCAACAGTATCTGAAACAATTTACATCTTTCTGGGAAAAGAAAGGAAGTGCGTTTTATATTCTCTATACCTGTGTTTCTTTAGCAAAAGGGTGGATACTGCCCAAAACAGACCAAATAAAGTTCTCTTCCTAAAATATGAATCTTGAGCAGAGAGATAAAAACCTGACAATCAGTAGACTTATGGCATCCTGAAGAGATTCTCTCAGTTCCTCCTAGTTAGACAGCTGACCCTGATCTTCAGCATTCCCTCCTGTTAAGGAGGTTAGGTTCTGTTGCTTGCAATCTGAAAACCTTACAAAAACAAATAACACAATACAGAAAGTAATTTAACTTTTCAAGATAACAATCTTCTATAATTTATTTTTGTCACTCTTCACAATTCCATTAGTGTTACTATCCACTGTTTCCAGGTACTTCGTAAGTCACAAATCCCATGTGTCCACAGATTGATTTAAGCCAAAGACTTCATTTAGCAGTGGCTTCACAGTCTTTTGCAGCCTCAAGAACTTTTAACAGGCTTGTCTGAGGACTTATTTAAGCCTTTCCCTTCTTCAGATGGTATGTCAGGCATATAACACGTCTTTAAATACATATTTGTTGGTAAGTGTATAATGTAGAGCAAAGTAGTTTTTAAATGTTAGTCTCCAAGTTCCTTCATAAGAATTGGGGATCAGAGTGACAAGGAGATAAAAGAACTGAAAGGGTTATCATGACCAACAGATTTAGGAGGAATGGATTCAAACCAGGAGGTCTGATAGACTGGGAGAATGATGGTACTGAATTATAAACTAGATAAAATTGCAGGATATATGAAAGGAGGAAATATTTTGTGTTGGTAAGGAGAGGCAGGAGTGAATATTTTGTCTTTGAAGCTTGGCTAAATTTTGCAAAAATTAATCCATATTGTAGAATTTTGTGTAGGACACCAAGGCATTTGTCTTTGTTAAGCTTTACATATTCTTTAATTCTTTCTAACAGATATGTTCAAAACAAAAAAGTCACTTATATAAGTACCAGGTGCCAAAAACTGAATGATTAGCAGTTGAAGCTAAGTGTTCTGTTAGTAAGGCATCAGAAATGAAATGCATTTGTCTGAGAGAAGTAAAGTGTCATGAAAAGAATAGTAAAAGGGGATAATGGGAAAAACTAATGAGGAACAGATTTAGAGAGCTGGAGTATATTAGTTTGGACTAGAAAAGTTTGGGAAAGCCAGAAAGTTACAACATGTTCTTGATTTTAATATTTGCCAGCAAGACATTAAGGGCTCTCTGGCTCCCCTCCAGAGAGGGCCTCCTCCACAGGAGCCCCTGGCGGGAGAGCCTCCAGCCTGCCTAGGTGTCATATTTCAACATTCTAAGAAAGAGTCTGCCTGAACAGTCTATATTTAGAGTATGACTCCCAAGCCAGGAGAAGTGGGTGTCTGGGCGCTAACCTCTGCATACTTATCCCTGAGTTCTGGGGTAATTATTCTGAGGGACTTGTGTGGGTAAGGGAAAGCAGGAAGTGAAAGCCTTCTTTCTCCTGGTGACTGCTTGAGATCCTATCCATTGTCCTCCCTCTTGTGAGGGGAAAATGGTGAGGACATCCAAGAGTGTTGCAGCAATTCACGGTCATCCACAGACCCGCACTGCCACTGCCACTGGAGAATGTGAACACTGGTCATTGCTATGGTAACAGATAACACAGGAATGGCAGATACCAAAGAGATCTTACCAGTGCCATGATGGATGAAAAATTCCATTTACAGGGAGTTCTCTAATTTCTAGATGGTTTACAGATTGCATCATGAAACTTGAGAATAGATTTCAAAATAAAGCCTTTAAATGAAAGGCAGACTAATATGTGAAGTTAGTAACTTGTGAAGTTCATCTGAAGTTGTCAGATTCATCTGAAGATAGGTCTATAAGAAGTCCTTCTTTTGAAGCCAGAATGAAAGTCAGCCAGCAGCCTTCCACAAAATCTCAGTTGTATAACAGTTAATACTATGAGTTCAGCCAGGAAGAAGAAAGGGACAGTGGTTTTTTATTCATCTAAAATGGTCACCATTAGAACACTGACCTTTTCATGCAGATTCACTTATCCATCAATTTATAAATCATATTGAGAATTCATTGGTTTTGCTTGTAAAGATATTTTTTAAACTTTAATATGCTCTTTTAAAGCTGTTATTTAGAGAAAAATATTTTCGATGTGGTACAAATTAACTTTGCCAACCCAGTAAGGCCTTCCTATTAATCGGAAAATCTTGCTTATGATACATTTTTAAAATAAGACTGACTATTCCTTTTTTCAAGTGGAAACAGTTTTATTGTATTTTATGATTGCAAAATAGTGTATGTAACTTGAGTCAGTAAAAAAGTTGGGATGAAACAGAACCTAAATGGATCAAAAATATTAGTAAAAATCTCACTACTACCCCGGCTTCCTTTTCTGCTCCTCCTCCCCCAAATTTGGTGCAGAGACTGAAAATGAAAAACGGGTAGAAATTAAGGGAGAAGATGCAAGAGTTTCAAAGCTAAGAAAAGTATGAGACAATTCTCCAAGAAGTGTAAGTGCAGGGTAGACCCAGGAAAAGATGCTTGCCCTTCCTGTAATTACAGAAAGTCAAATTCAACACCAGAGAGATATGGTCACTTCTGGTTTCTGGTGTTCTTACAGAGGAAAATACTGACAGGGCGCAGTGAAAGTAGGGGAGGTAGAGGGCAGACTGGCTCCTGCCGCACTGCTTCTGGGAGTGGAAATGGGGGGGGGGTGCAGAGCTGACCGGTGACGTGGATGTCACGTGATCCAGAGTCTCCTGGAGTAGAAGTCAAGCTAGTCGCCTCAGTCTGGGTACCAGCCCCCTATTACTCTGCAGGCATGTGAAGGAAGAAGAAAACTAGCTCGGATCACACAGGTTGGTGCGAGGGTAGGCGCTGCTTTGAAAGAAGTGAGGGTGGGAGAGAGCCAAAAGCGCCGCGAGTCCAAGTTCAGACAGATTGGGGCTGTGTTCCTGTCTCTTCGACTTTTTAAATACCTTCCCCCACCGCTACCCCCACCCCCACCCCCACCCCCACCCCCACTCCACTCTTTCATTTTACTGGAAAGGAGTGGCGGGCTTCAGGTGGGGGTGAGGAGAGTGAATTGCGGTTACAGAGAATCCAAGGAAAGAAAGGTTCCACAATCCAGGCACCGTGTCCTGGGTGCTGGTCAGTCCACCAAGCACTCCCTCCCGTCGGTTTCCTGTCTGTCGCAGATGTGTAGATCGCGGCCAGATCTTGGCGAGAGAAGGAGCAAGCTGCTTTGGTTGGAACTGTGGAGGGCCGTGTGAAGGTGGGATCAGCCCGGAAGCATGGGCATGGATGGCAGAGAGAGGAGCTGGGATAGGTGCAGGCCAAGTCCGAGTCGCCCTCTCCAGGCCCCTTCTTACTCCACACCCCCTCCCATTTCAGCGCAGGGAAAGGGGTGTGGCAGTCTTTGCTGGAAAATGGCGGACGAAGGGGGTGGGGGAAGCCCTGGTTAGAAAAGTACAGAAGGTGTGAGAAATACTTTAAACCCAAAGGCCTAAAATTCAGAAAAGCAGACTTGGGGACCTGTGTACTCAGTGAGGATCCATCCACTACACTTTCAGTTTTCCACTGCCACCTACCTCTTTATTTCTTCTGCCAGACTGTCCATCCTCAATGTAGAGGGAACAGTGGCAACAGAAACAAGGGAAGAAGGAATTCACCTGCCTTTGTTAAAGGTTGGTTGGAGAAACTGTATGTGAATTTTGGAGGGTAGAGATATGTGTGGTGAAGGAAAAAAATCTACTTGAGGATTAGATCTGTCACAAGCCTCTTTATCATACACAGCACAGCCCTATCTCTTGCCCTTCTCTGAGGGTCCTGGAAGAGAAATGACGGATCCTGAGGGTAGGTAGGGGAGGAACAAAAGAACAAGAAAATAGTTTCCTAATAATCCAAATTTTTTCAACCAGTACTCAAACTTCAGTCTGTCTGGTGAGGCACAACCCCTTGGCATAATCCAATGTCCCTAATACACTTTCTCACCTACAGATTCATACACAGAACTACAGAAACCTAGGAAAGGCAGAAGATTCCTACCCTGCACGATTCATTCTGACGCTAAAAAACCTCTTCAATCAGGTGGAGCAAGGCACTCTCCCATCCTGCCCCAAGACTGGCACAGACCTAAGCATGGGCCGGGCCCGGGAAGTGGGTTGGATGGCAGCAGGACTAATGATTGGGGCTGGTGCCTGCTACTGTGTTTACAAACTGACCCTAGGAAAGGATGACAATGACAAGTCTGAGGAGGAGGAAGAAGAATGGGGGGATGACCAGGAGCTGGATGAGGACGAACCCAAGATTTGGTTTGATTTCACACCTATGGCTCGACCCTGGAATGAGGACGGGGATTGGACAGAACCTGGGGCCCCAGGTGGCACTGATGACAGGCCCTCAGGGGGAGGCAAGGCCAACAGAGCACACCCAGGAAAACAGCGGCCATTTCCTTATGAACATAAAAATACATGGAGGGCTCAAAGCTTTAAAAATACCAGCTGTGTTCGTGAGCTCTCCAAGTGTCCTCCCATTCCAGGAAAATTGTTGTTTGCTGAGCCCAAGGATGCTGTTTTTTCACTTAGCTGCGATGTCAATAGACATTTAGCCAGCCCATCAATCATTGGAAACTCCACCCCTACTCCCCACCCCACTGTTGGGAAGGAGGTTTTGTGTGCCCCAGATAACCTGACTGGCAGTATTGAAAATCAGGGCCAGATTAAGATGTACGCCAATGAGGTGTGTCGGGAGACTGGGTCACCTTGCTGCAACTCATTTCTGCAGCAGGCCGGATTAAATTTGTTAATAAGCATGACAGTTATTAATAACATGCTTGCCAAGTCCGTTTCAGACTTGAAGTTTCCTTTGATATCCGAGGGAAGTGGATGTGCTAAGGTTCAGGTTTTGGAACCGCTGATGGGTTTGTCTGAAAAGCCAGTCTTGGCGGGGGAGTTGCTGGGTGCCCAAGTGCTGTTCCCATTCATGATAAACAGAAGTGGAAATAGAGAGATTCTCCTGGAAACGCTCGCCCCTTAAGTGGCCATGTGGAGCAGAATGAGATTGAATCTCCCCCAAACCCCGTTTGGTTTGCAGATGTAAAAGAATCCACACTGCGTGCTACTGAAGATTCGGCCTTGGCCAGTCACCAGTCGCTGGGTGAAAGTTCCAGTCGTTAAATTGAGGACTAAACTCTCACTGGCCAGGCAGGGGCCCCCACAGAGCTTTGGGTAACTTCTTGGTTTTGCAGTCTGCAGACAAAGGGCACTGTAAATTACTCCCATGCAGCCTTCCTCAGGCTGTAAAGGGATCGCTGTAGCCTGCCGGCTGTGGCTAAAGAACATCAAATTACAGCATCACGAGTGCTATTGTTGCTTCTGGTGGTCTCCCTGTCTAAGCAGGACCACTTCGCACAGACCAGATCCATACGGGGAGCTTGTGCTGAAAGTGCATTTGCCGCTGCTTAGACTGAAGTATTTTTCCTTTACTCTTTCTTCTAACACCAGCTGATGGATGGTTAATGAATCTGTTCATCCAAAAAGTGCACTACCCTTCTATCCATACTACTGACTTAACCTCCTCCCCCAAAGTCTGCATCTGCATGTATCATCAATAAACTTGTGTGCTTTGATTGGCAAAATGAAGATATGGTCCTTGTCCTTGAGTTTAGTCTGCACAAAGAGAAAGACAAAAATGCACAATAAACACCAGCTGACCGGGGCGTCTGCTCCCTAACAGATGCATGCTTATCAGTGATCGCAGGAGGCCGGGGCAGAAAGGGGCTTCAGTGTTCAGAATAAACCTCAAGAGAGACGCTAGGGGCAGGGATGATAGGCTAGGCGGTGGGGCGTGGAGGTTGGCAGAATTAAGTTGGAATGTCCAGAGAACTGGAGGAAACAATACCCTTGAAGCCTTGAAGCAGGAACCCCCTGATAAATGTATCTCCTTGACTGCCAGCCTAGGGAGGAAGGCCAGTGTCCTTGAGGTTTATCTAGGCAGTCCTTGGTTCCCTTGGGGGAGTGGGAGCTGGGGTGGGGTGGGGTGGATCTCTGTCATGCATCCTTGCACATCTAATGCATTATTGGCACAATAAAGATTGTCTCTTGCCCAGACTACCTGATGTAGTTCTACCTCTCCTACGAAGCTGCTGTTAAACCCTCTTCTAGCCGTCCTCACTTCCTTGGGATGCCAAGCACTGCTTGAGAGTGAGAGGGTTGGCAGCTGCTTCTTGTGGGGGAATTTCCTTTCTTTCCTAACTTCCCCTGTACATTGGGTGGACTCAGGAAGGGGATGGTGGAGTCCTCCATGAACTCCCCGGGGAGGCATAGCAGGGCACTTAGTTGAACCAACCGACTGGTCTGGCCCACTGATCCGTCCATCCAGAGACATCTCCAAGGTCCTGGCACCCCTGGGAGGAAACAATGGATCCACCAAAATGGCCAACTCATTCTCTTCTCCCTTCCCCCAAGAGCTTTGGTTCCAGGTAAGTTAAGGGCTTTCTTGCTTGTACTGTGCAGCTCGTACTGCATGCCAACCAGCAGGCCTGGGAGCCTGCCAGGTGCCCCAAGCAACTCGGGGAAGTCCTCTGACCAAGAATGGGGACACTGCATTTTCCCAGGCCCTGAGAGCTTGGACGACCAGCAGATGACCTGTGGTCACTGCCACACCACACCCCCATCGAGGCTCACCCTGCTGGGGTGCCCTCGACTGGCTCTGGGGCCATGTCTTGTTTCGCAACAGCTGCCAAAGGGACCACCCTTTTCTCCCAGGTGAACCGCAGCCTGGCTGGACAATCTGTTTTTCAAAGATTTCTCTGTAGACAGCTCCTGCATCCTGCTTTCCCAGTCCAGCCTGCCTTGCCAGTGCTGTCTTCAGCGACACCTCATTGCTCAGCCTCTTTAATCTTAGCACAGCGGCAGAGGCTGCTCTCCTTCCTCTTAGCTTGTGGCCCAAATTAGCATGCACCACCATACTCCCCTGCACACTACTGAATTCCAGTTTCCTGTTCGGGTACAGTTGTCCAGCATCTCTTGGGCACTTGACACTTTAAGGCCAGCCACAGCTGACTCCTAACTCAGGGAGGGCTTCGGAGGCTTCCTGCCCATCTCCTGAGCAGCTCTGTCACAGGGAAGCCTGCCAGCATTGAGGTGTCTCCACTGCATGGTCTTGGCCCAAGTCAAAACCCTGCTGCCCATTTGCTAGCACTGCCCTCCCGAAAACACTGCCCCTTATCCCTTGACTGTCTGTGGTGGTGCCAGGTGGGAGCCCAGTTCCCTGCGGGTTCCACCTCTGCAGGAGGCATAATAGAGGGGAGTGGGAAGCATTCCTGCCACCTAGGTCCTGCTCATGACACCGAGAGACCCTCAGCACTGGCGAGAGCACTTGTTGCACCGATCCTACAGGCAATGCAACGTAAATTAAGAACAGCCCTGAACTACAAATCGCCAAAGTCACCTGTCTGCCGCAACTATCAGACAGCCTTTCCTGGGTTTCCCATGGCAAACATTGGACAAGATCATCCATGCTGGGCTTGTCACATTCTGTGGGGAGGTGCCCTGCCTTGAAGGTGCTGCCCCCGCCTGATCTGTCTCTTCTGTAAGTCCACAACTGGTGCCACAGACTGCTTTCCAGCTCCACAGAGGGCCTTGGCTTTGCTTCTTATTTATCTCATCAGTGCCTTTCCATTTGGTCCCTGAAAGTACTGGCTTCCACACTAACTCCTGTACCCTCCCCAGCCTGCCTCCTCCCCTGGGGATCCTGTGGTTTGAAGAAACCCTTCCAACCCTCTCTCTGTAAGTGATTCAAGGTTGCAGACATCTAGCTTCCCTGTGGGCTCATCCAGTCTCAAACCTTGCGTCCTCGCCAGAGCCCTATATGTCACTCTCAAAGCAGTTTCCACCCCAACCGATTCCTTTTAAGTGCCACCCATGGGCCAGCACAGCCCTCACCAAGTCAATCTCTGTGCCTTGGCACTGTTAGCTACAAGGTGAGTAGCAGTGGGCAAGATTTGCTCCTACCTGCCTTCTAGAGGACACTAATATATTGGTCCAAAATGCAGAAGGGTGCTGCACCAGAGCCCAGCAGAGCTCTGCAGATGGTGCCTCACCCCCTGCCTGTTACAGTTGCTGCATGTGTCTGCTGCAAGTCTGTTACATTCCTCCTCACTTTGCTTGTGGCCTCCCTTTGACCTGGAAGGTTAATTTTCCCTGAGACTCTGTTTTTTGTGTGTGGGTGGCTTAGGATGGCCTTCCCCATAGTCTGACTACTAAAAGAGCCTCCTTTTCAGTTTTCCAGTTCTTTCATACCTTCCTATGTCAGGCTTGGTCTCACAGATACGCTACTAGTTAATTTTGAGCAAGATGGACAATAGTGATGTGATTTGCCTTCTTTGGCCAAATGGGTAACCAACGAGCCCAGCACCACTGCTTGCGTACTTCATTCTTGTGCCACTGTGGGACACATTGTGGCATCCTCATGCGCCTAGGCCCAGTGTCCCCTCTGGCTTCTTGGCACTGAAGTCCCTCCTGAGGCACGCTCCTCCCTCCCAGGAAACTCTAGTTGACTTGAGGAGCCTCAGCTCACTGGGTAACCTAAGGCAGGTGGTGCGTGAGTTTGGCGGGGAGGGCTCCACTGGTGCTTGTGAGCAGGTCTCTGCCCCAGGTACCTTCCCAGGACATAATCTGAACCACAGGAAGCTTAGCAACCCTCACCCTGACAACTTGAGCACCATGGGAAGTGACACTGCTCTCTTTCCTCTTCCAAGTTACTAGATATGTGCAGGACACAACCATGTTTATTTTGTATGTATAACCCTTTTTACTCTCCTGTATGATAGCCATTGGCACAGCTGACAAATGGCCACTATCACATGTTAAATTCTTATATTCTTGAGGAATGATTTTCCTCATTCTATGATTCATGTGTGTGCTACATTTGATTTCTTATGAAATTTATGTTTTGTGTTTCCGTTGATATTATCCTTAAAAATACATATGTAAATATAAATAATTGTGTATATATAATTATATATATATATATGTATGTATTTTCTTTTTTCATTTATTATTACAGTCTTTGTTATCCCGAGGTTTTAAGAAAATCATTTACTTATTTCCTATAAATACATCATTCTCTTCAGATTTAGTCTCCCTGTTAACCTACTGGAAGTATATCTGTTTTTGTGCATCTGACCTTTTGAACATATAGTTTGAAATAGATTTTTACCTTTATTTTCTCTAAATGTATAGTTATTTATACTTATGTTACTTATTGCAGAATCCACCCTTTGTGTTTTTATTAAAATTACATTAAATCAATGGATTAAATTGGCAAGACTTGGCATCTTTAAAATCTTCCCATGGCCACAATTTTTTGGACCTTTTTTGTCATTTGTGACATTTTACTTTATAAAGAATTTTCACATTTCTTTTAAAGTTAATTTATATGTAATTATCTGTTTTGTGCTTAGACATGGTCTTTTCCTTCTCCAATAATGCTATGGGACTCTGACTCAGCTATCCTTATCCCATGTGTCAACACACTGGATATACAGTATCTTTGGTTTTTGCTTTATTATTGCTGGGAATAGCACTTTTTAAATGTGGGTGGTTAAATGCCTCATCTTTGCTTCTGTCAAAAGGGAGGGAAAGGGAAAAGGACAAGACATTTCAACCAGTTGTTCTGCAAATGCTCCTTTTCCAGAACTCTTTCTAAAGACCATTTTCCTTCTTTATTTTATTCATATTTTCTCCCTCCCCACTCCTCTGGCACTGCAGTAGTCCAAACTAGTTCTTCTGGTTTATTTAGTCATGTTTTCATTTTATCCCTGGCAAGATCTCCATTAGTTTAGCCATCAGTATTTTATTGTGTTTTGTTCTTGTGTATCTGAATATGGGATGATTTTTAAAGAAGTACAGGCAATTTGATGCCTCAAGTTATTACCACCAGTAAACACTACAAATAACCATTTCATACAATCCCTCTCTAAAGGGATTGTACATTTACATTTTGAAAAGAGCGATTGTCAAAGTGTAAATTTATACTCACAGTTCTATGTTCATTATCCAGGGCTCTAAATTGGGTAGTAAATGAAGTTGCTGATTTGCTCAACCGGGAGTGGGAATAGAGGTAGGAAAATGGTGGGAGAGGTAATCACCAGCCTTCTTTCTCAGTTTGAGCTATACTGTGCTGTATCTGGTACTTTTCCTGTTTGTGCCGATGAACATGGAAAAACTAACCCAGATGCTCTTAAATTTCTCAGGAACTCATTTGCTAATATCTAATATCCACTCCCATCTAGAGTTGCAATCTAGGAATTGATTTGAGGCAGGAAATATGAGCTTAGTTGTCCTTCCATCTTGTCCATTGTCTTAGTTACTTTGCTCTCATTGCTGAGACAAAATATCTGACACCTAAGGTTAAAGGGGGAAAGCTTTATTTAGCTCACAGTTTGTAGAGGTTTCAGTCCATAGTCAGCTGGCGCCAAGGCAGGATAGCAGAGGAAAAACAGTTCATGGTGGGTAGAAGATAACAAAGCAAGCAAGAGACAATTCAAGCCTCTTTCTCTGTCTTATATTGTATCCAGGTTACCAGGATTAAGATGGTGCCAAGTCAATCAGTGGACTGATTAATAATCACTCACCGTTAATCCTATCACACTTAATCCTAGCACCATGAATCAATCACAAACTCTAGATTCAGTCACCTCTGAAAAAGCCCCACCTATGACTGCATGAGGCTTTGGGGGGACATCTAGACACAAGCCATAACATCCCTTCTATCTCTCCATTAAATTCTTCTCAGATGAACATTTCCCTTCGGTCAGTGATGGTGAACCTTTTAGAGGCTGAGTGCCCAAACTGCAACCCAAAACCCATTTATTTATTGCAAAGTGCCAACACTGCAATTAAACTGGTATACTGGTATTTTAGTTTAGAAAAATAACTCATACATTTACATATTTTATCTTAAAAGAAAAACACAACAGAGCTTTCAGTGATACAACTTTTTATTGAAAGGTGAAAGTTTGCATTCGGTGTGCACATTTAATGCAATCTTTGCTGTTGTATGCATGCTGATAATTTGTCAAACCTTGGCTCACACTCCTTAGTTTGAGAGCAACACACATAGCACTCAGGTAATCTGTTAGTCTGTTTCTTGTATCAGATTTGATATAATTCAAAGCTGAAACAGCTGCTCACAAGCATAAGCAATCAATGTAAGAAAAAGCAATCACAAGTGCTTTCAAGTGGCTTAAAATTATTTGGCAGAGAATTCCACATTTTAAGTATTTCATTTTCAGAATCACCAACCGTGCTGTCCTTTGTCATCCCTTCACACTCCATCTTCTCTGGTGTTGCATGTAACTTATTTTTTCCAGACAGAGCTTTTTTGAAATTCCAATAGCTCCATTTCTAGATTTTCAACATCTAACCTGTATAAGAAGAAAAGATCAAGTTCTCCAAACTTGGCTTTATCTGAAGAAGTAAGAAAACACAAGTTTGTCTCTATCTTACAAAACTGTAAAAAATCTGTTACTCAAATTTTCCTTTGCAGCTGCTGCAATGCTAGATAATTGCTTATAGATTTCCTGATGGCTTGTAGGATTATCTGCAAATGTAGAATTTTCTAAATGCATTTTTTAGATTCGGAAAATATGTCAAGGTCTCTTTCAAAAACCTGCAGTTTTCACTCAAATATTTTGATATCACAAAACATTCTTTCTACACCTCGTAGTTTTTTCTTTAGTACACTGAAATATAGAGTAAAATCTGTTAAAAAAGTGAGATACTTAAGCCAGGCCATATTAGTGAGCTGGGGATATTCCTGCCCTTTTTATTCATAAACAGCCTAATTTCTTCCAAGCAGGCTACAAATCTCTCCAGGACTCATCCTCTGCTCAGCCACTGGACATTATTGTACATAACTAAAGCATTGTCCTGTGCCTGAACTTCATCAAGAGGTGCTTGAAACTTGAAAATTAAGCACATGAGTCACAATGAAATTCACCATTTTTGTGACATCTTTGAGGATATCATCTAATTTTTGGCTGCTTTCCCTGGCACAAAAAGCTTCTTGATATATAATACGATGAAACAGAATGAATGGATGTTTTGCTTCTTTAACAAAGAACTGTTTGTAACCAGATGTTGCCCCTACCATACAAGGTGCCCCATCACTAGTAATTAAAACCACTTTTTTCTGGTCTTATGTCTTCTGACAAAAAAAGCCTCCATCACAGCATTGTAAATATCTATCCCTTGTGTTTGTCCAGGCAAAGACACTATTATCATCAGTTCTTCTCTCATGATGTCACCAACAGAATACCACAAAAATTACTACTAGCTTTGTATGATTATTTATATCTGTGCTTTCACCCAAGCACATGGAGTAACAGGCTGCCTTTTGTAAATTAGTGGTGAGCTGCAGATTAACATCACTTGTCCTATGCAGGATTCAATCTTATTGAGTATGTCTGCCAAGTGGAATCTCAGAGATGCGTTACATAGTTTTATCTTTGTTTGGGAAATCATGTAAAAGGAAATTAGTCCCAGACAACATGGGTATTGCAATAAAATCCCCATCAGAGAGGAGCTTGACATGTTTTGCTACACACCATGAAATTTGAAAGCTGGCAGGTGTCTGATGATAGTTTTAATTATTTATTTATTTTTAATTTAATTTTACTGGTACATTTTAGATATACATAATGATAACATTCATCATAGGGAATTTGTACCAGTACATGATTATTTTCCCATTCTCCTCCTCTCCCTTCAACTCCTCTTCCCATCCTTATTTAACAAAAGCTTTGTTTCCACTTTTCCCTCCTATTTGTTTTTTTCTTCTCCATTCCTTCCTTTCCTTCTTCCCTCTCCCTTGTTCCCCTACATATTTGAACATTTTCTTCCCATTTCCCAATATCTATTATACATTTTGGTCCTTATTTATACTTTTGTTTTCTCACACTGGAGAAACAAAGCAGTATTTACACATGCATATCTGATTTACTTCACTTAAGAGTATGTTCTCAAGGTGCATCAATTTACCTAGAAATGTCTCAAGTTTCTCCTTTATGGCATAGTAGTACTTGATCGTATAAAAAACCTACATCTTCTTTATCCATTCATAAGTTGATGGACATTTGGGCTGTTTCCAAGATTTAGCTATTACAAACTGTGCCACTATAATCATGGGTGTGCATATATCCCTGTGGTATGATGCTTTTATTTCTTTCAGGAGGCTACCCAGAAAAGGAATAGCTGGGTCAAGTGGGACGTTTATTTTTAGTTTTTGAGGAATCTCCACACTGATTTCCACAGTGGTTGCACCAGTCTACACTCCCACCAACAGTGGAGAAGTGTTCCTTTCCCTCAACAGCCTTGCCAGCATTTATTATTGGTTGATTTCTTGATAATAGCCATTCTTTCTAGAGTGAGATGTAATCTTAGTGTTGTTTTAATTTGCATCTATCAAGTGACCAGTGATGTTGAACATTTTTTCATATATTTATTTGCTGTTTGTACTTCTTCATCTGAAAAGTGTGTATTCATTTCAGATGACTACTTTTGGATTGGGTCTTTAAATGTGGTGGGTATGATTTTTTGAGTTCTTTATATATTCTAGATATTAGTCCTTTGTCTGAGGAAAAGTTGTCAAAAATTTTTTTCCCACTCTGTGGGTTATCTCTCCACTCTGTTGCTGGTTTCTTTTGCTATGCAAAAGCTTTTTAATGAGATGAGATCCCAGTTGTTGATTCTTTGCAATATTTCCCAGGCGATCAGGTTTTTATTCATAGTCTTTCCCTATACCTATGACTTCAAGAGTTCTACCTATCCTCTCTTCCAGCAGATTTACTGTTCCTGTTTTAATATTTAGATCTTTGATCCATTTTGATTTTAGGTTAGGGCATGGTGAGAAATATGGGTCTAGTTTTAGTCTTTGGAATGTGGAAAGCCAGCACCATTTTCCAGCACCATTTATTAAACAGGTTATCTTTCTTCCAGTGAAGTTGTTTGTTGAAGGTGGCTCAGTGCGTTTGGAGTTCTTTCTTCATCTTCTAACCTGTTCCATTAATGCAGGTCTATTTTTTGTGTGTTTTTTGTTTTTGCTTTTGTTTTTGTTTTTTTGTTTGTTTGTTTGCCTGTACCATGATGTTTTATCATAGTAGCTTGTAGTATAATTTCAAGTCAGGGACTGTGATGCCCCTTGCCTTGCCTTTGTTGCCCAGAATTATTTTTACTATTTTAGTTCTCCTCTGGTTCCAAATGAATTTTAGGATTGTTTTCTCTAATTCTGTGAGATATGCTATTGGCATTTTGATCAAGGTTGCAAATCTGTGTAACAGTTTGAGAATTATGGCCATTTTCATTAGATTGGTTCTTCCTACCCAAGAAAAAGGATATCTTTCCATTTTCTGATATCCTCTTTGATCTCCTTTTTCAGAGTACTGTAGTTTTCAATGTAAAGGTCTTTTACTTCCTTTGTTAGATTGATTCATAGATTTTTTTTTTTTTGATGCTATTATGGAAGGTGTTGTTTCTCTAATTTCTCTCTCAGTGAGTTTATTATTTGTGTACAGGAATGTTATTGATTTTTGAGTGTTGTCTTTGTATCCAGCTACATAACTGAACTTGATTATTAAATCTAGAAGTCTTTTGCTGGAGTTTTTGGGGTCTTCTATGTAGAATATCATGTCATCTGCAAATAATAACTTAACATCTTCCTATCCTATCCTTATTCCTTTTATTTCTCTCTCTTGTCTAATTGCTCTGGCTAATGTTTCCAGAACTATATTGAATAAGAATGGTGATAGTGGACATCCTTGTTTTTTTTCCTGATTTTAGAGTGAAATCTTCCAGTTTTTGTCGATTTAGTATGAAGTTAGCTGTTGGTTTGTCATTGATGGCTTTGATCAGATTGAAATAAAGACCATCTATCCAAATTTTCTGTAATGTTTTTTTATCATGAACTGGTGCTGGACTTGGTCAAATCCTTTTTCTGCATCTATTGAGTTGATCATATGGCTTCTGTCCTTGGTTCTGTTAATATGGTGTATTACATTTATTGATTTGCATATGTTGAACCATCCCTGCATCCCTGAGATGAATCCTACTTAGTCATGGTGTATAATCTTCTTGATGATTTCCTGCACTCTGATTACCAGTACCTTATTGAAGATTTTTACATCTATGTTCATTAGGCAGATTGACCTGTAGTTCTCATTTTTGGTTGGATCCTTCTCTGGTTTTGGTAGGGTACTGCTTGCTTGCAGGAATGATTTTGGATGTACTGCTTCCCTTTCAATTCCATTAAAGATTTTGAGAAGTAGGGCCATTAGATCTTCTCTAAATTTCATGTAGAATTCAGCAGTGGTTCCATCAGTACTTGGTCTTCTCTTTGTTGTTAGGTCTTTAATTACATCTTCAATTTCACTGACTCATATTTGGTTATTTAGAATTTTTATATCATCTTGATTCAGCTTTGGTAATACATATGTATCTAGGAATCTGTCCATTTCTTCTGTGTTTTCATCTCCTTAGAATACAGGTTCTCAAAGTAGGTATTGATGATCTTCTGGATTTCTGCAGGATCTGTTGTGATTTCACCCTTTTCATCGCTAATTGCATGGATTTGAGTCTCTTCTTTCCTTTTTTGATAAGGCTGGCCAAGTGTTTTGTCAATTTAATCTTTGAAAGAACAAACTCTTTGATTTGATGATTCTTTATACTGTTTTCTTCATCTTTAATGCATTAATTTCTGCTCTGATCTTTATAATTTCTTCCCACATACAAGTTTTGAGCGTGACCTTTTCTTCTTTTTTTAGAAGTTTGAGAACACTAGGTTGTTTTTTTTTTTTTTTTTTTTGAGATTGTTCTGTTTTTCTGATATGGGAATTGACCTCTATAAATTTCCCTTGTAGGACTTTCATTGCATCCCGTGGCTTCTAGTATGTTGTATTGGCACTATAATTTAATTGTAGAAGATGTCTAATTTAGTCTTTAATTTCATCAGTGACCATTGGTTGTTGTGGAGGGTGTTATTTAATTTCCATATCTTTACGCAGCTTTTGTGGTTTCTTTTGCCATGATTTCCAATTTCATTGCACTATGGTCTGATAATATGCATGGTATAATGTCAATTCCTTTGCATATATCTGAGCATGTTCTATTAACTAGTGTGTGGTCTGTTTTTAACAATGTCCTATGTGCTGCTGAGAAGAATGTGTATTCTGGTGTTGTGGGAGTGGAACACTCTGTAGATATCTACTAAGTCCATTTGTTTAAAAGTTTGGTTCAGTTCTGATATTTCTTTGTTGATGTTTTCCTAGTCGATCTGTCTATTTGTGACAGTGGTGTGTTGAGGTCCCCCCATTATAATTCTATTAGTGCTTATTTGATTTTTTATATCTGTTAATGTTTGTTTTTTATAATTGTGTGCACTGGCATTTGGTGCATATATATTTATGACTATTATTTCTTCTTTGTCTCTCTTAACTGGTCTTGGCTTGAAATCCACTTTGTCTGCAAATAGAATGCCTACCACTGCTTTGATTCAGGTTCCTGTCACACAGTGTTGTTTTCCATCCTTTGACTTTCAGTCTATGAGTTTATTTCTTAATTAAATGTGTTTCTTGTGTGCAGCATATTTTTGGATCTTGCTTCTTGATTGATTCTGCCAGACTGTTTCTTTTGATTGGTGAATTGAGGCCATTTACATTGATGGTTATAACTGATATGTATTGACTTATCCTTGTCATGTTGTTTTCCTGTTGTTGGCTCCCTTTTTTTCCCTCTGTTTAATTACTTGCCTTGCCAGGTGAATTCATTCTGTTGGAGTTCATAGAGTTTTAGTACTCATTATCTCTCTCTACATTGTCCTTCAGAACATTTTGGAGTACTGGTTTGGTGGTCATGAGTTTCTTCGGTCATTCTTTGTCACGGAAGTATCTTATTTATCCATCAATTTTGAATGATAATTTTGTGAGGAACATTAATAAAATGAGAAACTGGACTCCCAGCGTCAGGGTGAGGCAGAGCCAAGTTCAAGTTGGCCGAAGGTCAAGGAGCCAAGTTCAAGCCAACAGGGTGCTGAGTTCAAGCTGGCAGGAGGGACACAAATTGTTGCAGGCTGAACAACTTGGGTTCCAGCCTTACAGCTAGAAACCAGCCTGAGCATCAGTGGAACTAAAGGTGCAGGCTTGCTGGGATCATCAACTACCCCACTGTAAATGTACTGCTGGCTTCTGGGATTAATCAACATGGATCTGAGCTCTATCTGCCCACTCTGTCTACCAGTAACAGCACAGACACACCCTAAATTGGACATTTTTTTCTTTTCTTCCTTTTTTTTCTTTTTTCCTTTTTTCTGGATTGTTTGTTCGATTTTTATATGACTGTGAATATTGTATCTGGTTGTTTTGTTGTTGTTGTTGCTCTTGTTGTTTTGTTCTCTTCTCGTTTGTATTTCTTCCTTCTCTCTTTCTCACCTGCCTGCTTCACCAGTTTCCCAAAGTCAGTGTAACTTGCCTCTGTCCTCCAGCCTTGCTTCTAATCTCTTTCTCCTCTTCTATTTCTCTATTTTTCCCCTAACCCCTTTTAAATTTTCTTCTCAAAGGATAAAATTGCCACAAGGGCAACTTTATTGTACAGAAAACTCAAAGCTAAAATGTTGTGTCAATAAAAGTAAATGTATTAAAAAATAATTTAATCAACTAAAATTGTTTGGATGAAAAGAGGAAGGAGAAAAGAAACAAGAAAACTGTGTAGTAAAGTTAATCATTGATGCATTATTTGTAATAGCAAGAAAAATGGGCAGTGACAACTCAGGACCTAAGGCAGTGGTAGTGAACCTATGGTACATGTGCCACAGCGGGCACACAGAGCAGCCATGTTGCCCTAGCATCACCCCAGCAGCTGAGCACTGGATAACAGTATAAATAGTAGCCATGAGCATGGTTGGAAAGGAGTAGCTGCACCAGGTGATAATGTCACAGCCACAACTCATTAGCTGCAGCTCATCTGAGCTTTACATGGCCAGTTGCACTGCCAAGGATATTTATACAGTGTATATTTGCTTGGAGTGGGTGTGAGTTTTAATGGATGACACTAAAGATGCTTAAATCACACCTTATTGCATCTTTAGTTAAAATGCTTTTCCAGTATTAATTTTTATAGCACTCATTACATTCCATTGTATTTCCTATTTCCTTTGACTATTGCCTGTTAGATGATCAAGCTCTATGAACATAGGGATAATGTGTTTTGTTTACCTTAAATCTCCATTTGTCTGGCACATAAATACTTCTCAGTGTCTACACAATTTGATCATCCTGCATTTCAAGCTGTGGTTCTGGTTCTGGGCAAGAGTTTGTTTCTCCACATATTTTTGAAATAGTTTCAATAAATGTGCATTATTTTTGCAAAGATAAAATTTGTTTTAAAAATATGCTAAGTAGTATTGACTGTATAAATCCAATTAATTTAAAAATACAGATGCATGAAAAAGACTGGAATGTTACACACACAGTATCACTGTTCATTGGGGTTCTGCTCTCTTGTCTCTTCTTTTACTAGGAATTAGATATAATACCATGGTTTCAATTACCACCTATGTCTTAATGACTCACAAGTCTATACAAAGATGCTATCCAAATGTTTAAATTTTGGAAAATTTATTACGGTAAAGATGCATTGCCATTAACCCCCCCAAATACTTTGCCTCACTTCAAACATATTTATCACATAATTTTGTCACTTTCTGAAACAATTCTTGAAGTCCTCTTTCATGAGTGTCTTTATTTGCACAGTCATGGTTGCCTCAACGTACTTAATGGAGTCAAAACATTTACCTTCTACCATCGTTTTAACTTTGGGGAACGACTAGAAGTTGCACGATGCAGACCTGGTGTACAAGGTGTATGGAGACACACCATAATATTTTTTACCAGGCTCCCTTTCTATTTGGTAGCATTTAGTACAATCATTTTAGCCCACCTCATAAAGACACTTGTGAAGGAGGACTTCCTGAACTACTTCAGAAACTGCAAGAACAATGGGATACATGTGTTTGAAGTGAGGGGGAACATTTTAGGGGGATTAATTGCAGTGATGGAAAGGGAATCCAGGGAAATAGGGAGAAGGGAGTAAGGAGGAAGGGGGAATAAAAACCATTAAGATGCAATATGTAGGTATACCAGTTCCCCAACATGAATGTATTATTATATATTGCAAACATATAATCACAAAAAAAGATTTTATTTTATTTTATTTTGTTTTGTTTGATTTGGTTTTTTGACACAAGGTCTCACTATGTAGTTTAGGCTAACTTTGAACTCAATATGTAGCCCACGATGGCCTCAAACTCACAGTAATGATCCTCCTCCCTCAGCCTCCCAAGTATTGGGATTACAGGCATGCACCACAATGCATGGATTCATAAAAAAGATTTTAAAAACACATAATTTATTGTATGACCAGGCCTTGTATCCCCCCAGTTACACATGCTAGAACCTGTCATTATTGACTCTTCTTTCTCATCCTGTGTTGCTGGCTTATCTCAAAGCTTCATCAATTCCACCTCATTAACTTTTTAAATAAATGTTACTATTTATCACAACAATACATACATAACAACAAAGCAACTAGTACACAGTTTATGATGAAAATTTTTCCCTCCTCTTCCTTAGACTCAGTAGCACTCTCTAAAGAGGCAATTTTTCTTAACTTTTTAAATTTTAGCTCTATCTGATGCAGTGGTTCTCAACTGGGAGAGATTTTGTACTCTAGGGGACATTTGCCAGCTTCTGTAAGTATTTTGTTTTTTGCTACTGGCTTCTTGTGTCTTGATTGTCACAGTGTGGGGAAGGGTGCTACTGACTCCTTGTGACTAGAGAACCTACAGTGCACAGAACATCTCCGATCCAAGATGTTAATAGTTTTGTTCTTGTGGTTACCTTTAAAACTGTGAAAGTATACTTGTAATGACTTCATTTATATTACTATTCTCCCTCCCCCTTTCCTATTCTCAATGTTTATTGTGTTGTTATTATTATTTAACTTTAACCAAACAATCCACAAATATTTCGTGAGCACCACTACGTGCCAGGGACTATCCAAAGGATTTGGATTCCAGTAAAGGGCAGGACAGAAATAACCTTTATTAAGCTTCCTTCCTTGTGAAGGAAGTAGACAATAAAATCAATTAAAATAAATAAGGTAGCTTTAAATCATACCTATGCTTTACTTTATGTTATAAACTTCCACCAATATTTATTCACTTTTCACTTTGTAAAATGAGGACAAAAAGTCTATTATTCTTTTTCTGCCCTTTATCATCTTTTATGGCCCACATTTTTCAGCTACATTTTTATTAAGTCTCATGCCTACTTGAAATCTCATTCCCATAGATGATCTCTGAATCATTTTCCAAAACTGTACAAGATAGGATACTGCATGGCCCAGCAATGAGCTATATTTATGTAGTCATAATCATCTAAATACAGCTCATGATTATAAATGTCTAGAGTTGAAAGCCAAAAAGTGTTAAGGGAGACTTGGTTGTTATATATCACGTAAAAGTAAACTGGAACTTAGTTGCATGCCAATGACTGTGTAAAGCAGAAATCTCAGTGATTACATTCATTCTACTAGAAAGGCAAGATCCTCTTGATTTTAAGACCCCATGGAGGTATCCCTTTGACAATAATAACACCTAATTAATGCTCAAATACTTCAGGAACTTTCACAAGCTCAACCTAAACTTTTCTTGCATTGTGGGAGGCTTGCCTTTACATTCATTTGGTCAGGTCAAACTGTGCTGGGAGACATGGAAGCATGGTGTACTTATCTATACCATTTAGCACGGTAGTGCTAGGTGCAAGGTGATATGGTGATAAATCAACCATATCAGGTTATGAATGCATCTTATCCTGGGAACATTTACATACAACCCTCTTAGTAGCTTGGGAGTTAGCTCAATCCTGCCCCATCCCACGTGACATGGTCAGATCCTAGAGACACCTAAGATTAGCTTCTGATTTAATTCAGCCCACTATAGTTGCTTAGAAATGGCCTAGGTCAAGGCTCTTGTGTCACTTTAAGGGATACTTTTCTCATATTCAGGATTCAATAGATTCTTTTCCCCTTTTTCCATCAAATGATAAACTCATTCTGTACCTTAATTGGCTTCGCTTTTGGGGAAAGTGCACAGTTTTTTTTAATATCTCTTGTCCTTTGCTGCATAAAAACCACTTTGAAATTTGGTAGTTTTAAACAGGCATCTTAGTAACTTTTTATTTTGTGGATCAGTTATTTATACTAGGTTTACCTGGTTGACTATTGTGTTAGTCTTGCTTGAGGTCACTATGTGGCTAGAATTAGCTGATAGATCATCTAGGGACTGGTTTTCCTATATCCAGGGTTGCCATATCTAGTTTGCTAGTCAGCTTCCTGTTGCTGTGACAAAATACCTAAGAAAATCAACTTAAATGATGAAAGGCTTATTTTGGCTCACAGTTTCAGAGATTTCATTTCATGGTTGGTTAGCTCCATTACTTTTGAGCTTGTAGTGAGACAGAATATCATGATGGAGGGCACGTGGCAGAGAAAAGCTGCTCCTCTTGTAGTGGCTGGGAAGCAGAGAGAAGAAAGGGGCCAAGTTCCCAATATCCTCTTCAAGAACATGATTCCCAATGACATCATTTCCTTCCACTAGGCTCCACCTTCTAATAGGTTCAATCAGGTCCCCAGTAGTGCCATCAGCTGGAGACCAAGTCTTTAACACATGAGCCTTTGAGGAACATTTAATATCCAAACCATAACATCTAGCAAACAAAAGTACAGAATGCTCAGTTAAATTTGAATTCCAGATGAACAATTAGTATTTTTCAAGTATAAGTATGTCTCATACAATATTTGGCAAATGCATACACTAAAAATTTATCTGATGTTCAACTGAAATTCAAATTTAACTGGGAGGGCCGGTGAGATGGCTCAGCGGCTTAAGCGCCTGCCCGGCAAGTACGAGGGCCCGAGTTCGACTCCTGGAACCCACATACGAAAAAGGGGCTGGTGATATCACTCAGCGGCATGGGCGCCTGCTGGCGCGTGAGGTCCTGAGGTCGACCTCCCGGTACCCACAAAAAAAAAATTTAACTGGGAAACCTATATTTTATCTAGCAACTTTTTGTAGGGCACCTCACTTGGAACAGTTCATGTGTGTTCTACCTGGTCCCTTTCTCCACGGATTAGCTTGGCCAGCACCACACATAGTGGTTTTAGAACAGGAAGAGTGCAAGTCTCATTGAAATGCACTGTCCAAGCCTCTTCTTCAGTCATATTTGCTAACATGTAAACCTGTAAAAGCAAATCATATGACCAGCACCAAGTCCATGTGGGAGGGGCCCACACAGTGATATGGATACAGGAAGGCATGGTTCAGTGGGGCCATTACTGCAATATTTTCTTACAAGTTCTAATTGTTTTTCTTCCCTTATTTGCTTTATTACATCTTATAATCTTTCTACTGTCTCATTTTTAATCTTTCAATTCATTTTATCAAGTTTTTGTTTATTATCTCACTACTCTGATTCCTCTGTCATCCTGCTCCATTTTGGTCTGTTTAATTAGGGATTAGTGTTTGGCTGTCATCTTAAAAGTAACTTTTATTGCTTCCTCAAATTGGGATCACCATTTTCTGGATTCCATACTTAACTTAGAGTGTATTAATTACCACATTTTGTTAGGTACCTGTTCAAATACTTCCTAAGAGGTCTACAGGAGGCAAACTTTCTATCCTGAAAAATGTCTTTTTCTTTCTCTCTCTCTCTTTTTTTTTTTTTTTTTCATGCTGGGGATTGAACCTAGACCTTCATGGATGATAATCATGCACTCTACTGCTGAGCTACAGTCCCATCCTCTTGAAAACATTTATTGTCACCATATAGCTCTCTGACAGTATATTTAGGGATAGAAAAGTGGAGGAAAGCATATTCTTTAAGGTTTCAAAGGTATTTATACATTGACATTTAGCACCAAGTGTTATGAATAGAAAGTCTGATGTCAAACTGATTTGTAGGTGACTTTCACCCTATCCCAGGAAGATTTTAGGGTCTCCTTTCAATGCTTATTATTTTAAAATGCCTTGAGAATATGTTTAGGCTAGAGTACTTTTTATTGATTTTATTTGGCTTATGATAGATGTTTTTGTTTAATTAAAAAGGGCTAATACAGAAAAAATTGTGAGGATCTTTGTGTACATCATTCATAACCAAGAACAAACGTTAACATTTTGTTGTATTCATTTAAAATCTTTTTCTTAATAGACAAAATTAAACTACATGTGTTTCTAGAGTCACATTTTCCTCCATTCTTTCCCAAAGGCAATTGAGACTTCAAAATTCATACATATCCTTCAGTGCACATTTTTAATTTTTCTATAAATATATGTATCCAAAATAGTATATAGTATTGTTTTTTATTTTTTATTTAAGTTTATTGGTACGATTTAGGCATATATAATGACCACATTCATAAGGAATTTTTATCTGTACATGATATATCTTGATTCCTTTTTTTTCCCATTCCCATACCCTCTTTTTTTTTTTTTTTTTTTTTTTTTTTTTGATACCTGGAATCAAACTCAGGACCTTGTGCTTGCCAGGCAGGCACTTGTGCCACTCAGCTATGTCCCCGGCCCCCATCCCCTCTTTTCAAACTCCCTTTCCATCCCTGTTCACAGAGCTGGGTTTTCATTTTATCCTTCTTTTCTCATTTTTTCTTTCCCTTTCTTCCTTCTCCCCTCCCCCTCCCATTTCTCTTTTCCTTTTGAATAATTTCTTCCTATATCACAATATCTATTGTACACATAAATTCTTATTTACATTTTCAGTTTCTCACACTAGAGAGATAATGATACATTTACACATCTGTGTCCAATTTATTTCACTTATGATTATGGTTTCAAGGTCCATCATTTAGCTATAAATTTCTCAATTTTCTCTTTCTTTATGGCTGAGTAATACTCCATTATATTAAAAAAACACATCTTTTTTATCCATTCATTGGTTGATGAGCATTTGGGTTGCTTCCAAGATTTAGCTATTACAAACTGTGCTGCTATATAAACATGGGTGCACATATATCACTGTGGTATGATGCTTTTAATTCTTCTGGGAAGATACCCAGAGAGGGAATAGCTGGGTCAAATGGGAGTGCTAATCCTAGTTTTTTGAGGAATTTCCACACTGATTTCTACAGTGGTTGCATCACCCTATTCAACATGGCCAAACAAAGGAGGGCTCACATTATAGTATTGTTTTAGATTATTAAAATTTTACAAATAGCATTATACTGTATCTTTTCCTTCATTTTTCTTCTTCTCCCTCTTAATTTTTCTCCATTTTACTATTTTGCTCTTATTTTTACTCTGTATATAATCTTTTCTCCCTCTTTTTATTTTATCTTCTACTGCTCATTAGTTTTTCTCTTAGATGTTTTTTTTACCTAATCCTATAAACATCCTTTTACTCCCCAATAAGATCCATTTTAACACTTTTCTGTCCTCCTTATCAAATCGTAGAGTTTAAGGTTTCAAAGTTTTCCTCTTGTATTCTCCCAGTCCCAAAACCTATATCTTTAACATTTTAACAGTAAAGCTTTGTTAATCTTTTTATAGTTAACCCTGTAAAATTATTGTTAAATTCTTTTCTACTATTAACAGAAAGATAGCTGTCAGCATACATATTAGTTGGGTTACATTAATGTAATTGCAGATTTCTTATTTGACAAAATCCAACATCCATTCATGATAAAAAAAAAAACCCTGAAGAAAATTGGAATAGAAGGTCTTTATCTCAATCTGATAAAAGCCAGCTATGAGAAATCAATACTCAACATTATACAGTACTAAATGGAGAGAAGCTGAAAGCTTTCCCTCTAACATCAGGAACGAGACAAAGATATTCACTTTTAACACTCCTGTTCAATATAGATCTCAAAACATTAGCCATGGGGCCGGTGAGACGGCTCAGCGGCTTAAGCGCCTGCCTTGCAAGCGCGAAGGCCCGAGTTCGACTCCCGGAACCCACATACGAAAAAGGGGCCGGTGATATCGCTCAGTGGCACGGGCGCCTGCTGGCGCGCGAGGTCCTGAGGTCGTCCCCCCGGTACCCACAAAAAAAAAAAAAAAAAAAAAAAAACATTAGCCAAAGCAATTAGACAAGAGGAAGAAATAAAAGTGATATAGATATGAAAGGAAGAAGTTAAATTATTATTATTTGCAGATGATGTGATCTCTACATAGAAGACTCCAAAAACTCCACAAAAAGACTTCTAGAGTTAATAACCAAATTCAGTAGCATAGCAGGATACAAAGTCAGCACTCAAAAATCAACAGGATTCCTGTACACAACAACAAACTCACTGAGATACAAATGAGGGAAACAACACCTTTCAAAATAGCATCAAGAAAAATTAAATGCTTAGGTATTAATGTAACCAAGGAAGTGAAAGACCTCTACAATGAAAACTATAGTACTCTGAGAATGGAGATTGAACAAGATATCAGAAAATGGAAAGATAGCCCTTGTTGCTGGATAACTAAAACCAATATGTTCAAAATGGCTATACTTCCAAAACTGTTATACAGATTTAATACAACACCAATTAAAATGCCAATGGCATTCATCACAGAACTACAGAAAGTAATCCTGAAACTCATATGGAACCAGAAGAGACCTAGAATAGGAAAAGCAATTCCAGGCAAGAAGGACAAGGCAGGGGACATTACAGTTCTGGACTTTAAGTTATATTACAAAGCTACACTGCTAAAACAGCATAGTATCGGCAAAAAATAAACTTGTAGGTCAATGAAACAGAATAGAGGATGCAGATACAATTCCGGGCACACTTGCCTACATTGTGTTTGACAAACAGGCCAAATCCTTTCCCTGGAGCAAAGATAGCCTCTTTAAAAATTGGTGATGGGAAAACTAGCTATCCACATGCCAAAGATGAGAAAGACTCATCTCTCTCACCATGCACTAAAATAAAATCAAAATGGATCAAAGTTGTAAACATTAGAACTGAAACACTTAATCTGCTGGAAGAGGAAATAGGTAAAACACTTGAAGACATAGGTGGAGGCAAAAACTTTCTAAAAAGAACCCAGGTTGCACAAAGAATAATACCAAGACTCAACAAATGGGATCACATCAAATTAAAAACGTCTGCACAGCAAAGTAAAGCAACAAAGGGAAGAGACAAGTTTCAGAATGGGAAAACATTTTGCCAGCTATTTCTCAGACAAAAGACTGATATCTACAATACATAAAGAACTGAAGAAGATCAGACACTCCAAATTTAAAGACCCCCCCCAAAAAAAAAGCAGGCATCTGTAATGAATAGACACTTCTCAGGTAAAGAAGTACAAACAGCCAATAAGTACATGTAAAAAATGTTCAACATCGCTGGTCACTTGATAAATGAAAATTAAAACAACACTGAGGGCCGGTGAGATGGCTCAGCAGCATAAGCGCCTGCCTGGCAAGTGCGAGGGCCCAAGTTCAACTCCTGGAACCCACATACGAAAAAAGGGCCGGTGATATGGCTCAGCGGCACGGGCGCCTGCTGGCGCATGAGGTCCTGAGGTCAACCCCCGGTACCAACAAAAACAACAACAAAAAAACACTAAGATGACATCTCATTCCAGAAAGAATGGCTATCATCAAAAAATCAACCAATGACAAATGCTGGCAAGGCTGCTGGGGAAGGGTGGGGCGCTGCTGCATTGTTGGTGGGAGTGCAAACTGGTACAACCACTATGGAAAATGGTATGAAGATCCCTCAAAAAACTGAAAATAGAAATTCCACTTTCCCCAGCTCTTCCACTTCTAGGCATCTTCCCAAAAGAGTTAAAAACATCATACCATATGTTGTATACATACTTATGTTTATAGCAGCACAGTTCATAATAACTAAAACTTGAAAGTAGCCTATATGTCCATGAACAGATGAATGGATAAAGAAAACATGGGATTTATACACAATGGAGTACTAATGTGCCATAAAGAAGCATAAACTTGAGTCATTTTTAGGAAAATGAATGCACCTTGAGAACATAATGTTAAGTGAAGTAAATCAGACACACAACTTTAAATATTATGTGGATTCACTTATATGAGAAATTCAGTTTATAAATAAAGTGCAATATAAAAGACAGATAATAGAAAAAAAGAGACAGAGAAAAGACGTTACTATAATCCAGCATGGACAAAGTATCTAAAAGTGTACATTGATTTAGTATAATTGTATTTGGTATGTTTGTTTGTTTGTTTTCTGATCTATTAGTCTGTTTGTTAATCTGTGTGTATCACAATTAACTGCATAAGAACTTATATAACAAATAAGTGACACTGATGCTGGCATAAAAGGGGAGGGTTGGGGAGAAGGTGGAAAAAAATAATTGAGGTGTGTTACATACATGTACCAATTCTCCACAATGAATGTAAATCATTAGGTGTTGCAAAAATGTACTAATGAAAGGAACAAAAGACAGAAAATGACAGGTATGTTTTGACTTTTTCACTTGCTAAGGCAACAGAGCTTCCAAAATTCTATGCCCTTCTTAGGAATCATTCCAGACATATTCTACATTCCATTAGGAAATGTATAATCAGATGTGCTAGTACATTATGTTGTAGCATATATAACAGTTGTGTTAGTTAATTTTCTCTCATTGCTGAGACAAAATATCTGACACCCAAAGTCAAAGGGGAAAAGGTTTATTTAGCTCATAGTTTGTAGGGGTTTCAGTCCATAATCAATTGGTCCCAAGGCAAGGTGGCTTGGCAGAGGGGAAACACAGAAGAGAACCAGTTCATGGCAATCAGAAGATAGCAAAAGCAAGAAAAAAGACAAGCCTCTTTCTGTCTCTTATAGTGTATCCAGGCTACCAAGATTGGGTTGGTGCCAAACCAATCAGTGGACTGGTTTAGTAATCACCCACTCTTAATCCTAGCGTTGCACTATGAATCAATCACACACTCTAAATTCAACTACCTCTGAAAAATTCCCACCTATGACTGCATGAGGCCTTGGGGAGACATCTAGACACAAGGAATTAACATTCTGCCCCTGCCCCCCCATACTTATGCACATACCTTTATGAAAAAGGCATTTAGTCCATCTCCAAGAGTTGCCAAAATCCCAAAAATCCAGCATTGCTGAAGAGTCTAAGTTCAAAGTCCCCTCTGAGATTTAAGGCAAACTCTTAGCTGTGATCTCCTGCATAAATGAAAAGAAAGTTAAACACTTCCACCTTTTAATGGAACAACATAGACATTTCCATCCCAAAATGTACAAGGAGGCAGATAGAAAGGAATGGGAACAAATCAAGACCAAAATCCAACAGGGCAAATACTAAGTCCCATAGTTCCATGTCCTGCATCCCTGGAAAACTGTGGAAAGATGTGAACTCTAAAGGGATTGGGTAACTCTGCCTCTATGATATTGCCAGTGGTTGTAGTTCCCACAGCTTCTCTCTTGGGCCAGCTCTGCTACCTCCTTGCAATTTTCCTTAGGCCATCCATATTCTTGGCTTTTCCAAACTTCTGAGGTCTCCAATGCACCTTCAGCTTCATAATCACCGTTTCATACACTGCACTTTCAGGGGCACACTGCCTGGCCTTCCAGGCCATCTTCTGAAATCTGGGTGGTAGCCTTCCTAACCCGACAACTCTTGCATTCTGCATGCACATAAAACCAGCACCACATTGATGATGCCTTGAATTAGACTGCCTTGAATTTTTTTCTGCAAGATTAATAGTCCACTGCCCTTAATCTCAGTCTCAGGAGAAGTCTCTGGACACAAGGAAAATGCAGACAAATTTTCTGCCAAGTCATAAAACACATCATCTGGAGTCCAACAACCAAGGGAGTCCTTCTTCCCAACAGAAACCTCCTGAGCCTGGTCTCTACCAGCAGAATTTCTGTCATTCTTCTGGTCATCTGAGCTCTGACCAGAATCTCCCGTCAAGTACTACCTAAGGCATTGCAGCTCTACTTTTTCACTCGGGCTCTCTGAATCCTAACTCTTCACACAAGCCATTCCCAAAGACTCCTGAACCACACATGGTCAGGTATAGTCATAACAATGGCCCCACTTCTCTGGTACCAAATTCTGTCTTAGTTACGTTTCTCTTGTTGCTGAGACAAAATACTCAACACACAAATTTAAAGGGGGAAAGATTTATTTAGCTCACAGTTTACAGAGGTTTCAGACCTTGGTTGGCTGGCTCCAAGTCAGGGTGGCAGAGGAGAAACAGTGCATGGTGAATAGAAGGTAAGCAAACTAGCAAGTGACAGGACAAGATTCTTCCTGTCCCTTGTATTGTATCCAGGATACAGGGATTAGGGGGTGCCAAACTAATCATTGGACTGATGTAGTAATCACCCACTCTTAATCCAAGCACCTGTAACTCTAGCATTGCACCATGAATTGATCACACACTCTAGATTCAGCCACCTTGGAAAAAGCCACATTTATGGCTGTATGAGACTTTGGGGGGACATCTAGACAAAAGCCATAGAAGACATAAAAAACAATATGGTAAACATGGTTGTGTCCTGCACATATCTAGTAACTTGGAAGAGGAAAGAGAGCAGTGTCACTTCCCATGGTGCTCAAGTTGTCAGGGTGAGGGTTGCTAAGCTTCCTGTGGTTCAGATTATGTCCTGGGAAGGTACCTGGGGCAGAGACCTGCTCACAAGCACCAGTGGAGCCCTCCCCGCCAAACTCACGCACCACCTGCCTTAGGTTACCCAGTGAGCTGAGGCTCCTCAAGTCAACTAGAGTTTCCTGGGAGGGAGGAGCGTGCCTCAGGAGGGACTTCAGTGCCAAGAAGCCAGAGGGGACACTGGGCCTAGGCGCATGAGGATGCCACAATGTGTCCCACAGTGGCACAAGAATGAAGTACGCAAGCAGTGGTGCTGGGCTCGTTGGTTACCCATTTGGCCAAAGAAGGCAAATCACATCACTATTGTCCATCTTGCTCAAAATTAACTAGTAGCGTATCTGTGAGACCAAGCCTGACATAGGAAGGTATGAAAGAACTGGAAAACTGAAAAGGAGGCTCTTTTAGTAGTCAGACTATGGGGAAGGCCATCCTAAGCCACCCACACACAAAAAACAGAGTCTCAGGGAAAATTAACCTTCCAGGTCAAAGGGAGGCCACAAGCAAAGTGAGGAGGAATGTAACAGACTTGCAGCAGACACATGCAGCAACTGTAACAGGCAGGGGGTGAGGCACCATCTGCAGAGCTCTGCTGGGCTCTGGTGCAGCACCCTTCTGCATTTTGGACCAATATATTAGTGTCCTCTAGAAGGCAGGTAGGAGCAAATCTTGCCCACTGCTACTCACCTTGTAGCTAACAGTGCCAAGGCACAGAGATTGACTTGGTGAGGGCTGTGCTGGCCCATGGGTGGCACTTAAAAGGAATCGGTTGGGGTGGAAACTGCTTTGAGAGTGACATATAGGGCTCTGGCGAGGACGCAAGGTTTGAGACTGGATGAGCCCACAGGGAAGCTAGATGTCTGCAACCTTGAATCACTTACAGAGAGAGGGTTGGAAGGGTTTCTTCAAACCACAGGATCCCCAGGGGAGGAGGCAGGCTGGGGAGGGTACAGGAGTTAGTGTGGAAGCCAGTACTTTCAGGGACCAAATGGAAAGGCACTGATGAGATAAATAAGAAGCAAAGCCAAGGCCCTCTGTGGAGCTGGAAAGCAGTCTGTGGCACCAGTTGTGGACTTACAGAAGAGACAGATCAGGCGGGGGCAGCACCTTCAAGGCAGGGCACCTCCCCACAGAATGTGACAAGCCCAGCATGGATGATCTTGTCCAATGTTTGCCATGGGAAACCCAGGAAAGGCTGTCTGATAGTTGCGGCAGACAGGTGACTTTGGCGATTTGTAGTTCAGGGCTGTTCTTAATTTACGTTGCATTGCCTGTAGGATCGGTGCAACAAGTGCTCTCGCCAGTGCTGAGGGTCTCTCGGTGTCATGAGCAGGACCTAGGTGGCAGGAATGCTTCCCACTCCCCTCTATTATGCCTCCTGCAGAGGTGGAACCCGCAGGGAACTGGGCTCCCACCTGGCACCACCACAGACAGTCAAGGGATAAGGGGCAGTGTTTTCGGGAGGGCAGTGCTAGCAAATGGGCAGCAGGGTTTTGACTTGGGCCAAGACCATGCAGTGGAGACACCTCAATGCTGGCAGGCTTCCCTGTGACAGAGCTGCTCAGGAGATGGGCAGGAAGCCTCCGAAGCCCTCCCTGAGTTAGGAGTCAGCTGTGGCTGGCCTTAAAGTGTCAAGTGCCCAAGAGATGCTGGACAACTGTACCCGAACAGGAAACTGGAATTCAGTAGTGTGCAGGGGAGTATGGTGGTGCATGCTAATTTGGGCCACAAGCTAAGAGGAAGGAGAGCAGCCTCTGCCGCTGTGCTAAGATTAAAGAGGCTGAGCAATGAGGTGTCGCTGAAGACAGCACTGGCAAGGCAGGCTGGACTGGGAAAGCAGGATGCAGGAGCTGTCTACAGAGAAATCTTTGAAAAACAGATTGTCCAGCCAGGCTGCGGTTCACCTGGGAGAAAAGGGTGGTCCCTTTGGCAGCTGTTGCGAAACAAGACAGGGCCCCAGAGCCAGTCGAGGGCACCCCAGCAGGGTGAGCCTCGATGGGGGTGTGGTGTGGCAGTGACCACAGGTCATCTGCTGGTCGTCCAAGCTCTCAGGGCCTGGGAAAATGCAGTGTCCCCATTCTTGGTCAGAGGACTTCCCCGAGTTGCTTGGGGCACCTGGCAGGCTCCCAGGCCTGCTGGTTGGCATGCAGTACGAGCTGCACAGTACAAGCAAGAAAGCCCTTAACTTACCTGGAACCAAAGCTCTTGGGGGAAGGGAGAAGAGAATGAGTTGGCCATTTTGGTGGATCCATTGTTTCCTCCCAGGGGTGCCAGGACCTTGGAGATGTCTCTGGATGGACGGATCAGTGGGCCAGACCAGTCGGTTGGTTCAACTAAGTGCCCTGCTATGCCTCCCCGGGGAGTTCATGGAGGACTCCACCATCCCCTTCCTGAGTCCACCCAATGTACAGGGGAAGTTAGGAAAGAAAGGAAATTCCCCCACAAGAAGCAGCTGCCAACCCTCTCACTCTCAAGCAGTGCTTGGCATCCCAAGGAAGTGAGGACGGCTAGAAGAGGGTTTAACAGCAGCTTCGTAGGAGAGGTAGAACTACATCAGGTAGTCTGGGCAAGAGACAATCTTTATTGTGCCAATAATGCATTAGATGTGCAAGGATGCATGACAGAGATCCACCCCACCCCACCCCAGCTCCCACTCCCCCAAGGGAACCAAGGACTGCCTAGATAAACCTCAAGGACACTGGCCTTCCTCCCTAGGCTGGCAGTCAAGGAGATACATTTATCAGGGGGTTCCTGCTTCAAGGCTTCAAGGGTATTGTTTCCTCCAGTTCTCTGGACATTCCAACTTAATTCTGCCAACCTCCACGCCCCACCGCCTAGCCTATCATCCCTGCCCCTAGCGTCTCTCTTGAGGTTTATTCTGAACACTGAAGCCCCTTTCTGCCCCGGCCTCCTGCGATCACTGATAAGCATGCATCTGTTAGGGAGCAGACGCCCCGGTCAGCTGGTGTTTATTGTGCATTTTTGTCTTTCTCTTTGTGCAGACTAAACTCAAGGACAAGGACCATATCTTCATTTTGCCAATCAAAGCACACAAGTTTATTGATGATACATGCAGATGCAGACTTTGGGGGAGGAGGTTAAGTCAGTAGTATGGATAGAAGGGTAGTGCACTTTTTGGATGAACAGATTCATTAACCATCCATCAGCTGGTGTTAGAAGAAAGAGTAAAGGAAAAATACTTCAGTCTAAGCAGCAGCAAATGCACTTTCAGCACAAGCTCCCCGTATGGATCTGGTCTGTGCGAAGTGGTCCTGCTTAGACAGGGAGACCACCAGAAGCAACAATAGCACTCGTGATGCTGTAATTTGATGTTCTTTAGCCACAGCCGGCAGGCTACAGCGATCCCTTTACAGCCTGAGGAAGGCTGCATGGGAGTAATTTACAGTGCCCTTTGTCTGCAGACTGCAAAACCAAGAAGTTACCCAAAGCTCTGTGGGGGCCCCTGCCTGGCCAGTGAGAGTTTAGTCCTCAATTTAACGACTGGAACTTTCACCCAGCGACTGGTGACTGGCCAAGGCCGAATCTTCAGTAGCACGCAGTGTGGATTCTTTTACATCTGCAAACCAAACGGGGTTTGGGGGAGATTCAATCTCATTCTGCTCCACATGGCCACTTAAGGGGCGAGCGTTTCCAGGAGAATCTCTCTATTTCCACTTCTGTTTATCATGAATGGGAACAGCACTTGGGCACCCAGCAACTCCCCCGCCAAGACTGGCTTTTCAGACAAACCCATCAGCGGTTCCAAAACCTGAACCTTAGCACATCCACTTCCCTCGGATATCAAAGGAAACTTCAAGTCTGAAACGGACTTGGCAAGCATGTTATTAATAACTGTCATGCTTATTAACAAATTTAATCCGGCCTGCTGCAGAAATGAGTTGCAGCAAGGTGACCCAGTCTCCCGACACACCTCATTGGCGTACATCTTAATCTGGCCCTGATTTTCAATACTGCCATTCAGGTTATCTGGGGCACACAAAACCTCCTTCCCAACAGTGGGGTGGGGAGTAGGGGTGGAGTTTCCAATGATTGATGGGCTGGCTAAATGTCTATTGACATCGCAGCTAAGTGAAAAAACAGCATCCTTGGGCTCAGCAAACAACAATTTTCCTAGAATGGGAGGACACTTGGAGAGCTCAAGAACACAACTGATATTTTTTAGTGTCTTCAACATTCCCAGTAATATCATTTTTTTAGAGCAAAAGTGATTCTTATTCAATGGGCTTTTATTGTCTTCGAGGCTCTGAGGGTTTTTGCCAATGATTCTTTCCAACCTCAACCCTAAGAGCGCTTTTCTTGTACCCTTGTCTGAATACCAAAGCCTCACCTGTCCCCACCCCTCTTTAAACCACCGTACACTTTCAGTCTTTTCTTAGCTTATTTCACCTTCTTCTGATAAGTGTGTGAGCCTTGTAGCAACATGTACACCTGACTTGCACATCTGTTTTAATTCATCCATCAATTTGAGGATATCTTTTATCTATGACAAGGCACAAATGGCTCTTACTTTTGAAAAGTCATCTAGTGATAGCTTTCTGGGAATCATATTATTTTTATTCCTGGACACAAGCAGTGTTATTGCCATCTAACATGTCCCTAGGAACAATGGAAATACATGGAGGTTTTTTGCAAATGTACCCAGACAGACATTTCAACTTATAGGATACAAGGATCCTCTCTTTCCTTATTAGGGTCTTAATTTTCAAATATAATTTCTCTGATGTTTTTCTTTTTCAAGCTCATTTTTACAATTTCCCCTGATATACCCCATCTGCTGTTTTTCAGCACCAAAAGGAGGGGGGGACTGGGAGAGGTAGAAGCTAAGTTACCTCTGGATCCCATATTCCCACTCTGAAACTTCATTCCCACCCATTATCTTTAGGATATCACACTGTGCGGTAAAATTTTCTTCCTTTCTTTCCCATATTTTTGTCTATAGGAACACAGATAAGAGAGAATCGTTTGATAGATTTACTGGCATTTAAGTTTCAGGTGCACCCTTTCCAGAGTATGGAATCTGTTTTTCAGAATTCTACCATTAAGGTTTCAAGCATGCCATCCACCTTTTCCTCTAGACCCTTTAGCACTCTGCCTGTCTTCCACAAATGCCAACTATTCTGCTCTACCCTACTGCATCCCCTCTTCTGCCTTAACACTGTTTCCCCAGGGCCACAAAAAGATTGAGATTAAGGGTTTTCTTGAAACAGTAAATTTGGATTAATGCCTGCCTCTACCACTTCCTTGTGACTCTTTGAGGTGTCACATTTCCTTAAAGGAACAGAAGCTTGTTCAGTCTGTGGCACATAGCCTGTCATTATTTTCCTCTTCCTTTCCCTTGGGTTGTGCTGCCCTCTACAGACAGACAAATAAGCCAACATTTTTCAATAGGGTGAACATTTAGTGCTGGGTGGTAGGCCACAGATCCTACCCTTTTACTGCTTCAGGACTCTGAATGTTTCCCCTCTCACACCCAGATGCCCAATTCCAGCTCTCCTCCTGACTTCATGCTTTATTTCGGGAACTAAAGGAAACTAGTGACCTGGGCAGGGGTGCAGGAGAAGCTAACTCTGCCCCAACCTTGACCGTAACACTTCCCAGACAACCTGCATTCTCACATTAACCAGCATATAACCAGAAGACTTTCTTCCTTCTGCTTCGTGTGGCTACAAACACATCTCTCTGAGATCAACAGGGAGCTGATAGCTGGATCAAAAAGAGTTGACCTCTCCACAGTTGTTAGTCACCTGAGATGCACATCACCAATGAGACATAGTCCCCAATTTCCCCTCCCATCACCAGCGATGCCAAAGTATGCCCGTCTCTCTTTTCTTCCAGCACCCAGACCTGTAACTCATTTTTTTTTCTTTGCTAATCCTAAAAGTCAAAAGAAAGTGCATTTACATCTTGCTGGAATCTACCTTTCTGTGATTTCCAGGGAGAAAATATACCTTTTCTTGGAGGAACTGTCTATGTTTCTTTCTAGTTCTTTGTCTTCTGGAATAAAGGGCAATAACCTCATCTCTTTACTTCCCTCCATTCTGCCACTAATATCTATCATCTTGCTTGTACCCATGAAAAGCAGATTTTATTCATGCACATAAAACACACACCATCATCACCCAACTTACTCCTCATGTCTTCTGCTTCTTTAAATCTTTGGCCTCCCAGTCAATTCCGAGTTCATCAAGCTGCAAATACGTTTCTAAACTTAAATTATAAAGCTAGTTAAATCTTTCTAATGACTAGTTTTTATGTTCATGAGCACATTTTACCTAACTTACCTTTTACATTATATCAGAAAAGACTTATTTGAAGCATAGATGGGACGCTGGGAATCTGTTTCAGGAACAGATGTTTGGATTCTTTCATAGTGCGAAGGAAAGAAATTTGCTTTCTGGTGAATCAAACTAACTCCTAATCTAGTTTTTAAGACTAGAATGCTTAAAACTATGAAAAAAAATTAAAAGTCCTTATTAAATTGATCTGTAAAAACATTGTTACTGGAAGTTGATTGGGACTTAAGGCCTTTCTTCCAGAAAAAAAAGGACTTGATTGTCAGGCCTATATTATGTTCTGAATCTTAATGTCATGTATTTGTACTTACTAAAAATTGTTTCAATGAGAAGTATATTAGTCATCAGAACTTCTGGTCCAGTTGGGAGTTCTTCCATTTGCAAAATATGTTTGCGTGGAACTGTTTAAGTCTTTTTAATTTCTAGTCTGCCTTCCTCCAGTAGAATTGAAGCTAGAATTTCCATTTTGATAAATGAACATGCTATTCATAAATTGACCTTTATTAACTACTGATAAACTTGAAGCACTAGAGAATATATTATAAGCCTAATCCTAGGTTAGTTTTATGAAAATGTGTCTCTTAATTATTTTTTAAACCTGTATTCATATTGGTTTTCAAGATACCTTAAGTTATATTTTTTCTTCTTTTTTTCCAGAGCTGCTTCTTATTTGAAGGCTACCTTTTTATTAGTGCTCTTGTAGAGGCTCATTCATAAAGGGCTGCATTTTTAAAATCTTTACATTTTATTAGTACATGTTTGCCATACATAATGATCACATTCATCACGGGGAATCTGTACCTGTACGTAATATGTCTTAATTCTTTTTTCCCCATTCCTGTCCCCTCTTTTCAACCCTTCTTCCCCTCTCCATTTACAAAAGCCCAGTTTCCATTTTTTCCTTCCATTCTCTCTTTTTTAAAATCCCTTTTCCTTTCCTTTCCTTCCTCTTCCCCCTCTCCTTTGTTCACCTTCCCATTTGAACAAGTTCTTCCTACTTCCCAATATCTATCCTCCATTTTGCTCCTTATTTGCATTTTGGGTTTCTCACACAAGAGAAGCAATGTGATACCTACACTTGTGTGTCTGATTTATTTCACTTAGGGTTATGGTCTCAAGATGCATCCATTTACCTAAAAATGTCTCAAGTTTGTCCTTTATGGTAGAGTAGTACTCCACTGTATATAAATACCACATTTTCTTTATTCATTCATCTGTTGATGGCCATATGGGTTGTTTCCAAGATTTAGCTGTTATAAATTGTACTGGTGGAGGGTCTGCATTGTTTTGATAAGGCTTCTTACAACTATTGCTGAATGTTGTGCTCTAGTCTTCAAAGAAGGGCCATTTAATTTTTTTAGTCACTTATAAAGTCATGTGGTCATTAACTGGGGGGACTGTTTGCATATGAGAGCTGATACAAATTAAAACCCAATTTGACCTCATTGCATGTCACCCCACGAGTGTTGACAAGGGAAGGAATATCTTGTTTATAGTATACTGTCATTTCTGGACTGAAAAGCTGGGGAAGAAACTTAATTTTCTTCTTTATGTAGATGAGAAAAACTTAAAACTCAAAGTGTGCTGAGGTCTCTTAATGGCCTCCACAGATGAAGTGAAATGATAGTGTTAATTCCAATTTAGGAAATTATCTGAATCTTGGTTTGTGTAGATTTATAATCTACATGCAATATTAGTAAAATAGATAGCTTTTACAATTCCATGTGTGTGCACAGTCTCCCTCCCACCCACTTCTACATCCATTAGTTACTGAATTTTGTAAAATGGCATTGTAACATCACAATATTTTGTTGCACCAATTTTATAAACTTTACAGTGCAGTACTTGTTATTTTTCTAAGGCAAACCAAAGTTGTATTTCTCAAGGTTTTTCCTAACTTCTTTAGTGGTATTTGATGGAGGATATTTTTATACATTTGTAATAGATAAAAAATAAACCAGATTGCAAATTCTCTTTAAAATCTTAAACCATGTACCAACTTTTTGGTTGAAATTGTGTGGGATAAGTGAAATTGCATTCTATTAACCAATATGAGTGTATTTCTGAAAGCATAGTCATGTTGAAATAAAGTTTTAGAAAGCATGACAAAAAAAGCAGATTTCATGAAAGAAGGCACTGGGAGGTACAGACATTTTAATTATTTCTTGCTTGTTTGTTTTTCTTGAAAATACTAGCTTTTTTAAAAGATTTGTTTATGCTTTTATACATATAAGGAGTTTTCTGGGGCCGGTGAGATGGCTCAGCGGCTTAAGCGCCTGCCCGGCAAGCGCAAGGGCCCGAGTTCGACTCCCGGATCCCACATACGAAAACGGGGCCGGTGATATCGCTCAGCGGCACAGGCGCCTGCTGGCGCGCGAGGTCCTGAGGTCGACCCCCCGGTACCCACAAAAAAAAAAAAAAAAGGAGTTTTCTGGAGTGATGTTTGACAAAATTTTACTTATTTCAGAGAATAAGATTTAAGGGAAAATACAATCTAGCTGCAGTATCAAATGTTAAGGTCAATGGGACATGATAATGAACAGAGCTGTCCTTTGGAAAAGACCACCTTGTTTTCCACATAGACTTCCATAAATGGTGTTGTATTCAGGGTTTACAAGGGAATAGATTTAATACAGGACACATAATTTATAGGATTATTTTATAATATTCACCCAAAGAGTCAAATGTAGAAGAGTGCAGGAGGTCTGTCCACACAGTAAAGACCCAAATAATCCAGCTGAGGGCCTGGATCTCATGACAATGTCCTTCACAAGTCCAGCTGAAGACTGAGAGCCCATGGCAATGTCCTCCATGAGTCCACCTGGAGACCTAGAGCCCACAACGATGGCTCATGTAAGTCTGTATCAAGGACCTGCACCGGGAAGGCCCAAAGGTCAGTGGTGGAAGCTAGAAAGTCTGTGCCAGTGGGGTGAAGGATCTGTGTCAGCAGACTGAGAAATCTGCACTGGACCAAGGAAGTGACACTCAAGGTAAGGACCAGAGCTCCCCTGAAAGGAATCACAGCCATCCTCAGTGACAGCAAGGACCAAAGTTCCTTCAGCAGTGAGAACAGCTGAGTTCAAATCAGGAAAACCAGCGTGATGAGCTTCTCCAGGAGAATCAACAGCACACCATCTCTCCCTCCAGTTCTCCTCTTATGCTGTTGGCCGCAATCCTCAGGTGGGCCTTCCACACCCAGAACTACGCTGATTCATTTCAGCTGGGTGTTGCAAGTTGATCATTAGTTAATCCACCACAAATGGCATTTACTTTGCTGAGTTCACTATATTCCAGTCTCCAAATCCTAGTTTTGTTTTTGTTCTCATTGTTGTTTGCAGTATTGAAAATTTAATCCAGGGCCTCACACATGCTGGGCAAGCACTCTACCACTGAGCTACATTCCTAGTCCTATAATTTTGTTTTTAAACTAAAAAATACACAACTTATGACCTTAAACCTAACAGAAATATATGCATGTTTTCACCAAATGACATGTATAAGATGTTCATAACAACACTATTTGCAATAGCTCTAAACTGGAAAAACCCAAAAATCCATCAATAGTAAAATGAAAAAAATAAAAAATACATTTATAAATGAGATTCATATTCATAAGTGGCAATTAATATTATATATGCAACAGTATGCACAGACAATGTTAGCAAAATACCAGACAAAATAGTATATACTGTATGATTGTCTTTATGTAAAATTTTAAAAACTCATAAAATTGATCTGTGTTTTTAGAACTAACAGTAGTGGTTACCCTTGGGATGTGTCAGTGGCTAGATGGGGACATGGAAAGAGTTTCCAGTGTGTTGTTAATGTTTTGTTTCTTGCTCAATTTATCAAAATGTATTGAGCTGAACACTTAATATTTGTGCACTTTTCTAAATATAGGGTATACTTCAACAAAAGTTTACCAAAAGCCCTCAAGCAAGTTAGGGAAACAGAAGATGAGTAAATGAAATCCATCCTGCTGATTTTAGGAAGCTAGAAAAACATCATTCTTTAAAATTTTCCCAAAAATATTAGAGGGTTAACAAGATGGTACAGAATAACTGGTTCAGAATAGGATGGGGTATTAGCCCAGTGAGAGAACCACTTATCCCAGTGGAGCATATGCAGTTATTTGGGGGGCTGAGAAGTTATGCAAAATTTTACACAGCCTCTGGAAGGTAGGGAGGCAGAGATTAGAATCCAAATCTTGTCAAGATGTGTATATGGTGAATCTAAATGTCTTTGGGTTGTGATGCTAAAAGAGCTGCACCTCAGAGTTGGGGTGAACCAGAAGCAAACAGACTCAAACAGCACTTCACTTTAACTTTAAATAATTTCAATCACTGAAAAAAGGATTAAGGATATTACTGCATTGTAGTACTTCAAAGCACCTAGCAAGCACAAATACAAATCCTCTTCGGAGAAACAAAACATAAGCCTCAAATTATCTCTGATATTTTGCAAAATACAATATCTGATACACAACCAACTACACAAGAGAACAAGAAAAAATTAACAAAAGCCATCAGAAATTACAGACAATAGAAAGACTCATTTGGGGTCTTAGAATTATCAGAGAGTTAAAATAAATGCTTGTTCTGCTTAATGAGATTTTTTAAATTGAGAATTTCTGCAGATAAATGGAAACTATAAAAAACATAAAATGGAAATTTTAGAACTGAAAAATGAGTAACCTAAATTAAGAACTGAATGAATGAATTTAATAACAGAGTATAAATAGATGAAGAGAAAATTATTGCCCTGGAAGATCAGAAGAAAATATCAAGAATGAATCACAGAATCATAAAAGAGTGAGTAAGATATAGAGAATACAGAAAGAAGGTTTATCATACATCTACTTGAAATTAAGAAGACAGTAAAAAACAAATGAAATAACATCTTAAAAAAGAATTTTAAGGGCCGGTGAGATGGCTCAGCGGCGTAAGCACCTGCCTTGCAAGCGCGAGGGCCCGAGTTCGACTCCCGGATCCCACATAAGAAAAAGGGGCCGGTGATATCGCTCAGTGGCACGGGTGCCTGTTGGCGCACGAGGTCCTGAGGTCGTTCCCCTGGTACCCACAAAAAAAAAAAAAAAAAAAAAAAAAAAAAAAAGAATTTTAAGGGGCTTGGGATATAGCTCAGTGGCACAGCTCCTGCCTTGAAAGCACAGGGTCCCGAGTTCGATTCCCAGCACAAAAAAAAAAAGAATTTAAGAAGTCTTTCAAACTTGAAGAAACACAGATTTGAAAAAAATAACACACACAATATAGTAAAATTGCTGAAAATTAAAGTGAAGAGAATGTCTTATAATCAGCCATAAAACAAAAACCTCAAATTGCCTTCAAAAGAGCAATAACTGAACTATACTTGGCTTCTTAAACAGAAAAAAAATGGAAGCCAAACCACAGAAAGATATCTTTAAAGAGCTGAAAAAAATGCCAAATTTATTTCTATGTACACAGATGATATTCTTCAACAATCAAGATGAAGTCATTCTCATGGAAAAAGAAAAGTATCATAACAAACTTGTACTAGATAGCTAGTATTTGAGGGATTAAAACTCTGGAGAAAAAAGAAAGTATAAGAAATGAAGTTGGCAGTCAGAACTGTTTTTCTCCTTGAGATTTTTACCAATTCTTAATAGGTACAGATCTAGAATTTAAAAAGCCAAGTAGGAAAAGGCAATTAAGAGCCTAAGAGGGCCGGTGAGATGGCTCAGCGGCATAAGCGCCTGCCTTGCAAGCGCGAGGGCCCGAGTTCGACTCCCGGATCCCACATACGAAAAAGGGGCCGGTGATATCGCTCAGCGGCACGGGTGCCTGTTGGCGCGCGAGGTCCTGAGGTCGACCCCCGGTACCCACCAAAAAAAAAAAAAAAAAAAAAAAGCGCCTAAGAAAACCTAAGTATGGCAATACATTTTTGTAGGCCCAGATACTCAAGAAGATGAGGTAGGAGGATCACTTGAGTCACAAGTTCAAGGCAACATGGGAGACTGTATCTCAAAGAAAAGAATGAATCAGGGAAGATGCATAAAGTTACTGTGTAAGAAAAATTTTCCCTTCTGGGAATGCACAGTCTGTACTGTCCCCCTCCTCCCAATGTTCCGGGAATTGAGCTGTTACAAAGCTACCTAAAGTAGATAAAAACAAAACAAAGCTGACCACAGATCAGGGAACTGGGCTGCAAGATAACGACTGACCCTGGGCTAAGAAATTTGCAAGGATTGCAGATTGTGCTGTTCCGGACCACCTGCTGCCCATATTAGAAAACATCCTCCCCGCTCGGTCGGCCAGCCTAAAAACTCCCATATGAGTGTCTTCTCCCAATGAATGTAAAAAGCTGTTTAAACTAACCAATGCTATCTGCTTCTGTAACCGCGCTTGCAAAGACCCCTCCTCCCTTTGTTCTATAGACATATAAGCCCTGCACAGACAAACCTCGGGGCCCACTGTTCCTGCGTGTTCAGTGAGCCCCACGCATGCTTGGATAATAAAACCCCTTGCCCTTTGCATGAGAGAATGCTTCTTGGAGTCTTCCTTCACGTGGCGGGCATCCCGACCCTAACATTTTGGAGGCCCCAGCGAGATCGGGGATTGCCCCCTGCGTTGGAAGACTTCAACAGCCACCTCTTGGGGTAAGTACGGCCGTTTCTCTCTCTCTTTGCCTCTCTTTGTCTTACTTTCACTTTGCGGTCGCCTAGTTTTTGTTGTGACTGGCACCAAGACGCATGAGCTCTTGGTCCAAGTGACTTGCCTCTGGGCTTCTGGGTCACAAGTCACTTCCCCGGGGGACGCCTTGGGGATTATAGGTCCATAGGGCCTATTCAGTGGGGGATTCCCCGGTCGTGTTTCTACATAGACTCCTGGAGCCTACCTCCTGGGCTCCTGAGGGTCTGTTCAGCGGGGGATTCCCCGGTTGTAACTCTTTCACTTCCTCTTCTGGGGAAGTTGTGTACGCCGGCATTTGTCTATTATCTTGGTCTTAGTGTTTGTCTGTCTTTATTTGTTTGGCGCCACTAACCTCTTTTGTTCCACAGCACCCACCATGGGCAATAAGGAGGGAACCTCAATGCCTCCTTGCCTGGCAGCTAACCCTTGGGGGGGTCAAGGCGCCAAAAAGCTGATCTTCAGCTGGCCCCCCCAGATCAGCTGCAAGGCAGGACGCAAGGCTACAAGACAGAGACAACTGAATTCCCGCCTCCCAACCAAGATAAGCGCGCTTGTAATTGGGTTTCTGGTTTGACAATTTGCCCAAGGCTCATCCAGGTATCTGTTCTGTGCTAGCGTCTGTTCTGTTTAAACCTGTGAGAGCTAGGCCACCGGATATGGTGTTTTGCAGTCTATCAGAGGTCATCCTCTGAATCTGTTCTAAATTTGAGGTCAGGAGCGATACGGTTATTGTTCCCGGGATTATCTGTTTTTGTGTGTGTGTGCATGTTCCTCCCCTGTGTTACATCTGTTATCCCCCCTGCGCCTGCGCTTCCAAGTCACTGTTACCAGAAGAATTCAACCTGCTGGCAGGAGACCATTTGTTAGTCTCAAAATTTTATTTGCATTTCAGATTAAGTGGAGGGGACAGAACTTGCTTAGATAAATTGTAATTGTGGGTTACTGCGTTGTCCAAGTCATTGACATAATGGGTTCTGCTGGTAGTAAGTCAACTCTTTTAAAATATATGCTTAACAATTTTGATAAGTTCAAAGTGGATTATAGAGTTAAGATAAAAAGTAAAGCTCCAAAACTTCTGTGAGCTTAAATGGCCCACATTCAATGTGGGATGATTAGCTAAAGGGTCACTCGACCCCCAGATAATATTGTCACCGGAAAGCCTGAGCACCCAAATTAGTTTCCATATATAAACTGGTTGTGCGTGGTGCAAGTGCTGCCCCAATGGCCAGCCTGGACGTCACCAGCCTGGCGCTGCCTACAAACATCTAAGAAAGTTTTACAGGAGGAATCTAATTACAAATTTTGACTAAATGACACTTATACTTTTGGTTTTCAGTTTAAACTGATGTACATAAAACATTTCTTGTACACTACAAACTCCTGAGTGACGATTAATCAAAATTACTATCTAAAAAAATATATATAAATGCCTGCTTTGTCAAAACATCAAGTAAGCTGAGTAAGCCACAATGGGAAACACAAGCTGGATGCCCTGGCTCAAAACACCTGGGACAAAAACCTTATCCTGAAGCGTGCTTTTCTCTTTCTCTGCACACAGAGGGTCTCTGCTCTTAAATCACAAATGGCTGCAACATTTGCAGCTAGCAGGAAACTGGGCGTAATTGTAACAACCCAAGAACAAGGGGTCAAAATAAGTTTTGACAAAGATATATCAAGGAAATTTATATAAATGATATTCTTACAGAGAGAATACTAAGAGAGTAAAAAAAAAAAGTTTGAATATGTGACAGAGGGTATGAAGATGACTGAGCTGGAAGCTACATAGAAGGAAAACATGAAAGTTGTCAGTATTTTTATGAAGGAATTTATTTTTTGTTTCTTCCAAATTCTTATGAGAGATCTCTGCTATTGACCTATAAATAATTCTGACTAGTCTATTTGTAATTTCAGACTTCTAAAATTATAAAAGTTACTATAATTTAATTTGACCAATATATATGAGTGCACTCTGATTTTTTTAAATTTGTCTGTATGTTTTGTTTTTCTGTGTGCCCAACCTGTAAACAGCTGTTTTATTTGAGCTCAACAAATTTTCTTTTTGCATTTTTGGATTTTTGAAATGTTTGTCTGGTATGCTTCCACCAAAAGTTGCCAGCTGGCCAAAATGATGTTAAAATTGGTTCTATAAATGTAATGCATGTTTTGTTTTGTTTATTGTTTATTGTTATATTATAATTTGAGAGTTTCTTGTTCAAAATAATGTGTTAAGTGATCTGGTTTTCATAAGTCATCAAAAATTGTTAGACAAAATGTATTATTGTGATATGTTTACATTGGTCATCATCAACAGGTTAAATTTTCTAAAACAGGACAATGAGGTTTTCTGATTTAAAGATGTTCTGGTACAAAACTAAATTAAGAAACAAAAGTTTTTATATGGCTATGACAATTCAGTGTTGCTGATCTCATAGTATATTAAGTGTATTCATACCTTCCAGATGTACAGGTCTTCTAAAATATAAAAATTGGGATTGTTTACAGAGATAACATTTTCTTTCTTTCTTTCAGATTCAGACACCTACCTTTGCTTGTGCTCCAGATATTTATAATAAGAGGTTCATACTAATATAAGGTCACTAGTCAAATGATAATTTTTAACAAAAACCTATGTGATGTATATGCTATATACGTGCCACAGTATTTAAAAATGCCTAGATATTAAACAGTCCAGATAATGTCATAAAATTTCTTCAGTGGTGTCCATTAAAAAACAAATTAGATAAAAACATCTTATGTACTAGATAGAGATAATTGACTAAAAAGCTCAAATTTGCGTGCAGACTAAGTTTCTAGGATTTATATTAAAGGATGGAACACGCTCTCTGCCAATCTCATACACTCAGGCCATTCAGGGCCTCCAAGTGCCGGTGACCAGAAAGGAGTTGAGGAAATTTCTGGAAACCATTGGGTAATGTCGCCTTTGGGTCCCTAATTTTACAGCAATAGCGAAGCCCCTCTATGAGGCTTTAAAAGGAGGAAATAGCCCTCTGTTGGAGTAAAATCCTAAATAACAGGCTGCTTTTGAGGATTTGAAAGACAGACTGGTAAGCGCCCCCGCCCTGGCACTACCTGACATCACAAAATCCTTCCAGCTGTTTGTCCATGAAAAGGACGACATTGCTCGGGGTGCTCTTACACAAACACTGGGACCCTGGAAACGCCCCGTGACATATATATCTAAGAGACTGGACTCCGTGGCAGCAGGATGGCCTTCCTGCCTGCGTTCGACTGCCACCACAGCCATTCTAGTAAAAAAAGCTGACAAATTGACTTTGGGACAAAAGCTAAGTGCAATAGAGACTTTATTGAGAGGACCTGGAGGTAAATGGATCTCAGGAACCAGGTTGGCCCAGTACCAAGGGACCTTATTAGAAGACCCCAGGTTAATTATCAAGACTGTGCAACCTATTAATCCTGTCTCTCTTTTGCCCACTTCCCTGGAGCCACCTGAACATGACTGTGCTGAAGCCATTGAGATGGTGTACTCAGCCCGACCAGACTTGCAGGATGTACCCCTTCAGGACCCGGACCTGACCCTCTTTTCAGATGGCAGCAACGTGGTAACCGATGGGGTTTAAAGGGTGAGAACAACGATTGTCACCTTAGAGCGAACCATCCAGACAGAGGCTCTGCTTCCTGAGACAGTTTGTGATATGGACCTGATGTGCTTCGGTGACTGAGAGGGGCACTAACTGATCCCACAACAACCCTGTCTCCTGGCAACACAACGACTAGGTGTCCGGAGACAAGGAACTATGCCATCTAAAGATGTTAAAGTGGATTTTACTAAAATTAAACCCACCAGCGTAAATAAGAGATACTTAGTAGTTTTGATTTGTACCTATTCAGGATGGGTGGAGGCCTCCCCACTAAGACTGAAACATCGAGAGAGGTGATAAAAGCTTTGATGGAGCTGATCATTCTGTGGTATGGGCTCCCCATAATGGTAGGTTCAGATAATGGACCTGCTTTTGTGGGTAAAATGGTCAAAGGCCTTACAGCAGTGCTGGGGCTAAAATAAAAACTCCATACTATATATTGGCCACAAAGCTCAAGCCAAGTAAAAAGACAAAACTGTACTTTAAAAACCACCCTGACAAAGTTGTGCCAAGAGACTGGGGCTAACTGGGTTACTGTGCTCCCCGTCGGCCCTCTTGCAGTTGCGGTGTACACTGTACTGAGGTGGACTAACTCCATTTGAGATAATGTTTGGGAGCCTCCCCCACTGATACCTGTTTTAAATAGATTACAGGAGATGGAAACTTTAAACTTGCACCAACAGATAAAGGCGCTGCACCAGATGCTTCAGAAACTTCAGCAGACTGTTATGGAGACATCTGATCCCCATGCCCACGCCAGTCCACTCCTTCAAATCCGGGAGACCAAGTCCTGATTACAGCCTAAAAGAGGAGCCTCTCCAACCAAAGTGGGAGGGACCCAACGAGGTGATCCTAACCACTCTCACTGCTCTTAAAGTTACAGGCTGTGCTCCATGGATTCAATGCTCCCGAATCAAGACATGGACACCTGAGCTTACAGAAGTCCGACCTTCTGCCCCAGAGACCTTCAGACCTCGATGCACCAAGAGACTTCAACAAAAGCTGCTGCAGCTAAACACCAACATGACTCTGGTCACCGCCCTCACCCTGTGTAGCCTCCTCCCCTTTGCTCTCCTCTGGGCCAGATACACTCCCTATGTATCAGGAGTTTCCCCCTTTGAAGCCATGTTTGGCTGACCTCCCCCTCCGTTACCTAAACTAGCTGAAAAAAAAGATTACAGAACTTACTAATCAGGATCTCGTTAAGTCCCTTCAGGCTCTACAGCCCATGCTCTCCTCCATCCATCGGGTGTTCCTCCAAAAACACCCACCACCTGACCCACCGACCACAGAACCTGCTCAAGCGGTGGAGCCAAGTACCCAGGTACTCTTCAGGCGATTTCTGGAAAGACCGCCCGGATCCACCATAGCCACTTCAAAGTGCTGCCGACCTCAGTCTCTCCACCCACAGAACCAGATAAGTGAACGATGGAAAGGGGAACCAACACCCTAAAGATTAAGCTAAAAAAATGTTCTACTTGACCACGTATGTGTTAATGTCACTGATGTTATTAATATTGCTGCCCCCACCTGTGATAAATGGCCTGAAAGCCAAAAATCTGGCTTTCACTCTCCTTCCTATAAACTGGACTGGGTTATTTAGACATTATTTCAAGAAATAAACCCATACCTATTCCTAGCTTCAAATATATAACCAGATTGACAATGTAAAACTAATGCTCATTAGACAACAATATACAGCTCTAGATGATCCTAAAAATGGACACTCCGATCTCTAAGATTAGAGATTCCCAAAAACAAAAAGGGGGGAATGTAAGAAAAATTTTCCCTTCTGGGAATGCACAGTCTGTACTGTCCCCCTCCTCCCAATGTTCCGGGAATTGAGCTGTTACAAAGCTACCTAAAGTAGATAAAAACAAAACAAAGCTGACCACAGATCAGGGAACTGGGCTGCAAGATAACGACTGACCCTGGGCTAAGAAATTTGCAAGGATTGCAGATTGTGCTGTTCCGGACCACCTGCTGCCCATATTAGAAAACATCCTCCCCGCTCGGTCGGCCAGCCTAAAAACTCCCATATGAGTGTCTTCTCCCAATGAATGTAAAAAGCTGTTTAAACTAACCAATGCTATCTGCTTCTGTAACCGCGCTTGCAAAGACCCCTCCTCCCTTTGTTCTATAGACATATAAGCCCTGCACAGACAAACCTCGGGGCCCACTGTTCCTGCGTGTTCAGTGAGCCCCACGCATGCTTGGATAATAAAACCCCTTGCCCTTTGCATGAGAGAATGCTTCTTGGAGTCTTCCTTCACGTGGCGGGCATCCCGACCCTAACAACTGGAGGTTTCATAACACAGAGAAGTTAATGAGAATTAGGGGAATTCTAAATTTGGGGGACATGAGTAAATACCCCAAGCTATCAGTTAGAACCCTTGAAGAATAATACCCTACAAATAATGGTGAAAGGGTTTAACGAAGACTGAAGTGTAGCTTAAATTAGCTCAATTATCAATTGGATTATTGTAATTTACTCCTACACTGCTCTCCCAAAGCTAAAGAAAATCTTCTATAATCATGAAAATGTAATCTAGATTTTCTAGAATTTTCATTCAGAATGTTCATCATTCAAACAATCAGATAATAACAAGTACTGGGGGATTCAATATGGCTGAATAGAGGAGGACTCACATTGGAGCTCCTCAGAGAAAATCAACTAAAAACACAGGTAATTGGGAGAAAAGGAGGGAAATACATCCTGATGCCCAAATCAATCTGAAATAAGAGATTTGTAGATCAAACAAAACATAGGCATAGGGCTTTATAGAACTATAAACCTGTGCACAGGGCTGCCCATGGGTTTACCGCCTTCAAGTTCAGAGCAGGAACTGCCATTCCCAAGAAGTTCCTAAAAAAAGGAGAGACTGCAAATGTGTGGCACACTCGATCCACACAGGGGAGATCTGGAATATAAGGTCCCCTGCCTCTTTTGATTTCCTGCAGAGGACACTGCAGCCTGGCAACAAATTTTGCTGGCACACATAGGGGTGAGTGACTGCTTCCTCCCCAACAGGCAGCCATTGTTTTGTTCTGTTTTGTTTCTTTCTGTCTTGTGCACCATAATGGCTAACTGCAACCTCTAGTGACAAGAAGGTTAGGGACTGGCAGCAGCATTGAGGCTAGCTAGTGAAACAACAGGACAGCTCCTGCCTTATGACCAGCACAAGAGAGGAATTAGGACTGTGGACACAGCCGTGACCCACAGCAGCAGGGACAAAGAGTGGGAAATTAGCACTCCCCCACCCTGAAATCAGTGACCAGCAGCATGAGCACACTTGGGCCAGGAAGTCAGCACTCACTCTGACTTGCGACCAGCAGCACAAGTAGCCTGGGACTGCAGGGACAAGGAGTGGGAAACTAACACTTCCCTGCTCTGTGACCAGTGGCACAAGCACCACTGAGCCTGGGAAGTCAGCACTCCCTCCAAGTCACAACCAGACACGCAAGCAACCTGGGGTTGTGGGAACAAGGAGGGGGAAACTAACAATCCCCCATCCTGTGACCAGCAGTGCAAGCACCCTTGGGCCATGAAAGTCAGCATTCCCTCTGATTTGTGACCAGCAGTGTGGGACAAGGAGGGCAATGAGTGGGAGGAGCCAGCGGTGTGGAACAGAGTAGGCTGTGCAAGGTGGAGGAGGGGCAAACTATACCCAGGACTCGAGCAGCCTTGGGCTATCTCTGTCTGAGGGTACCACAGCAGCTAAGAGAGCAACACAGTGACAAACAGCATAAGGAGATATAGGCAGCCTATCCAGAAAGCTGCTGGCTAAAGAATTGCCACAGACCCCACATCTGAAGACCAAGATCAGCCCTGCATCCAGCACTAATCCTACTGCAGACATCGTGGGGTTATCCAGCAATTTTGGGTCTCTGACTTGGACACTACCAAGGAACAGTGGACACCAGAGGAATCTTGTATTTTTTTTCTTTGAGTGTTTCAATTTCCTTTTTCTGTGTGGTTGGGTTTTTTTTTTTTCTTTCTTTCTTTTTTTTGTGTGGGTTAGGTTTACTCATATATTTTTGTTTTCTTCTATTCTTCTTCTTTCTCTTTTCTCAACTATCTCTCTTGATCTTATAGTTTCATGTGAGTGGGCATCTCTAGTCTGGTTTGCTTCAACAATCTTTTGCTTTCTCCTTCATTTTCTTTCCTTCCCTCTTCTCCAGTTTCCCAAAGCTTACATGACCATTCTTCACTTCCAGCCTTGCTTCAACTGTATTTCTACTCATTTATCTTTCTGTTTTGTCCCCTATACCTCTTAAATTCCCCTACCACAGGGTAAAATCACTCTACTAGGGGGAAACTCATTGCATACAAGCTCTTGACTTACATTGGGTCTTGCTATATAACTACAGATCTTGCCCCTATGGTTAAAGGCACCAAATTAAGTGTTATCACAGTTTGTCAGTTTCTAGGCTGTGCTTGATGCTATTGTCATTGATAATTGTACTACTTTAGCCAGGATGTCATACCTGTTGTAATCAGTTGTTCTCCATTGTATAAAACCACTGTGATTATCTGGGGTCATAACCATCACCATAGTCCAGTACCAAAGGACTGGGTGCTGAGCCAAATAGATAACAACTTCATATCCCTAATAAAATGGGAAGGTAGGATCTTGGGACAGACACAAAGACCAAGAGCCACCTACACCTAAAAGACATATCGGAGGAATAGACACTTCCTAGGGAAGCCTCTATACTAGTGATAAAGCTATCTACCATAAGAAATCTATAAGCGTCAACACAGAAAATAAAACAAAATAAGAAATAGAAAATGACAAATGCAGAAGGAAAACGCAACCCCAGACTTCCAGCCCACCCAGAACAAGTCCAAAGCACAGTGAGAGAGAAGAAATCAAAAGCCACACACTGGAACTTTCTGAAATGATAGCAATAGAAGTGAAAACACAAATGGATGTGTCTATAGAAAAAATAATCTCTCAGTTAAAAAAAGAAATGATGATCAAAATGAAAGACATGCCCAATGAATCTACAGTAGACAGAGATAAAAAAATATATAGAGGAGGTTAGGAAAGTGATTGAAACCATGAATGTCTAAAATAGGAAAGAAACGGAAGCCATGAAACAGATCCAAACAGATATCCAGGAGATTGAAAATTCCACTGAAAGTATATGCAACAGATTAAATGAAGGCAAAGATAGAATATCAGATCTACAAAACAGTATTGCAGTTAGCGACCACTAAATGAAAGATATTTTAAAAATAACAAGGGACCATGAAAAATCAATGCAACAGCTACAAAATGAAGCAAAGAACAAAAGATTGATTGGACTCAATGAGAAACCTGGAGACAGCAAAAATGCCACAAAGAAACCTCTTCACAGAAGTAATGGCAGAAAACTTCCCATACATGGGTAAAGAATTTGACATACAAATAAGTGAGGCATATAGAACTCCAAATAGCCATGACAAAAATAAATCTACACCAAGGCATATAATAATCAAGATTCCAGAAATTCAGCACAAGAACAGAATATTAAAAGTGGTTAGAGAAAAGAAACAAATCACCTATAAAAGAAAACCCAATACAATCACATCAGACTTCAACACAAATTCTAGGTTTGGAAAGGAAAGCTTTGAGTGAAGTATTTCAAGTCCTAAAAGAAAACAAGCTCCAACCCAGACTGAGGTACACTACAAAATTATCTTTCAGAATCAATGGATAAATAAGATATTTCTATGATAAAGAACAACTGAAGAAATTCATGACCACAAAACCAGATCTCCAAAATGCACTGAAGGATATTTTAGAAAGAGATAAGCAAGACCACAATTCCAAGAACACCGGTAGAAAGAAGCCATCAGGCAAGGCAAGCAATTAAACAGAGTGGAAAGACAGGGTAACAACAATAGGAAAATAATATGAGAAGGATAAGCCAATCAATAACAATTATTACCATCAATGTAAGTGGTCTCAAGTCACCAATCAAAAGAAAAAGGCTGACAGAATGGATCAAGAGGCAAGATCCAATAGTATGCTGCGTATGAGAAACACATTTAACTCAAAAATAAATTCATAGACTGAAAATCTTAGGATTGAAAACAATACTCCATGTGACAGGGACCCAGAAAAAAGCAGGGGTAGCTATTCTACTTGGACACAGTGTGAACTTGAAGTCAAGACTGATCAAAAGAGACAAAGAAGGTCACTATATACTTGTAAGGGAAAACTCGAAGAAGAGATAACAATCATAAAGATATATATACACATATACATACACATATATATAGTTATGGTTTGTGTCTTGATGTCCCCTGAAAGCCTTATGTAGTCATGGGGGGCGGGCTTTTCAGAGGTGACTGAATCTAGAGTTTGTGATGGGTTCATTGTCTATGGCTGGGATTAGTGGTGTGAGTACTACACCCTCCCTAGTGCAGGTAGCCTGCATAAAATATAAGGGTGGAAAAGAGGCTTGCTCTGCCCTTTTGCCCTTGCTTTTGCTATCTTCCACTGCCATGAAATGTTGACCCTTTGCCACGCTACCCTGCCTTGGGTGGACTAAAGCCGATCATGGACTGAAACCTCTACAGATTGTGAGCTAAATAAACATTTCCCTCTTTAACTTTGGGCATTGGGTATATTGTTGTCCCAGCAATGAGAAAAGTAACGAAAACAGAATTTGTTACCAGAAGCGGGGTCACTGATTTGTGACCAGCAGTGTGGGACAAGGAGGCCAATGCATGGGAAGAGCCAGTGGTGTGGAACAGAGTAGGCTGTGCAAGGTGACTATACCTGACCATGTGATTCAGAAGCCTTTGGAATGGCTTGGGTGAAGAGTTTGGAAATATTGGGAGATGTCACCTGAAAGAGTAGAGCTGCACACCTTAGTTCTGTATGGGAGTTTCTGCTCAGAGCTCAGAAGACCAGAAAGCTGACAGAAATCCTGCTGGTAAAGACCAGGCTCGAGAAGTTCCTGCTGGGAAGAAAGACTGCATTGGTTGTTGGACTCCAGACAATGTGTGTTATGGCTTGGCAAAAAGTTTGCATTTTTCTCATGTCCAGAGACAGCCTGAGACTGAGATTAAGGGTGGTGGACTAATTAAACTGGCAGAAGAAATTTCAAGGCAGTCAAATGTTGAGACAGTGGCATGGTTCCTGTTGGGGCTTTTAGCTAGATTTATGCTGAGAATCAAAAGTAAAGAGCCCAGAAGAATGATTTAGAATGCTGTGAGTTTGGCCAGAATGGAAGCTCCAGTAAAGCTGTGGACTGCAAAGATAGAGCAGAGGAGGTCGTGATTGCTGAGAAGGAACAGGAGAATACATAGATGGCCTGAGGGCATCACAAGATGTAGCGAGTCTCCACCCTTTGAAGCCTCAAAATTGCAAAAGTGAAAGACTTTGCTTTGAGAAAAAAGCTGCAAAGCACCATGTTCCAGAATGGTGGCAGCCTAGAGAATTTGTTCCTCAGAATTGGATTTAGAGTGCTCAGAGATCTGGGCACTCGACCTCTACAGCTAAGAGAGAAGGAAGACTGGCTACTGCTCTAGCTGGCAACAGACCTTGGCATAATCCATGTGGCTCTGGTTTTAGGTGCATGCAAAATGCAAGAAATGTGGGATAAGAATCCTCCCACCCGGATTTCATAAGTGGGCCTGGGAGTCCAGACAATGTGATGCTGAGAGAACAGTGGGTGATTTCAAAGGTACATTGGAGACCCTAAAAGTATGGAGAAGCCAGGAATGTGGATCATCTGAGGAAAACTGTAAGGTGGGAGCAGACCAGGCCTGAGAGAAGCCATGGGAGATACAATCACCAGCAGTGCCATAGGGGTGGAGCCCTATGGGAGCTCACATCTTGCCACAGACTGCCTCAGATGTTGCACATGGAACTACAGGACTTAATGTTTGCCCTGCTTGATTTTGGACTTGCTTCAGTTCCATTCCTTTGTATTCCCCTGTTTGTAACTTTGGGAATGCAAATGTCTATTTGTGCCATTGAACGTTGGAACTGTTTAACTTTCTTTTCATTTGTAAGGGCCTCACAACTAAGAGTTTTCCTTAAATCTCAGAGGAGACCTGGCTCTTGGACTTTTCAGCAATGCTGAAACTGTTGGGAATTTGGCAACTCTTGGAAATATACTAAATGACTCTTGCATAAAAAGATGTGCATGAGTCTTTGGGGGGTCAGGGGCAGAATGTTATGGTTTGTGTCTGGATGTCCCCCCAAAGCCTCATGCAGTTATGGGGGGGCTTTTCAGAGGCATCTGAATATAGAGTTTGTGATTGATCCATAGTGCAATGCGGGGATTAAGGGTGAGTGATTGCTGGATCAGTCCACTGATTGGATTGGCACCACCCTAATCCCAGCAGTCTGGATAAGATAAAAGGGGCAGAAAGATTCTTGTTAACCCCCTTTTGCTCTTGTTGATTTTGCTGTCTTCTGAACGGTTGACCCTCTGCCACACCACAATGCCTTGGAGCTAGCTGATTATGGACTGAAACCTCTACAAACTGTGAGCTAAATAAAACTTTCCCCCCTTTAACTTTGGTTGCCAGGTATTTTGTCTCAGGAATGAGAGAGAAGTAACTAAGGCATAAATAAATATATATATATATATATATATATATATATATATATATATATATGAAATACAGGTGCACCAAACTACATAAAGCAAATATTAATGGACATAAAAAATCAAATAGGCACTAACACAATTGTAATGGGGGATCTTAATACCCTGCTATCACAAATAGATCAACTAGACAAAAAAAAATCAACAAATAAGTATCAGAACTGTATGAAACCTGTGAACACATGGACTTAGTAGATGTCTACAGGGTGTTCCACCCCTAAACATGGGACTACACATTCTTCTCAGCTGCACATGGGATGTTCTCCAAAATAGACCACATACTAGCCCATAAAACGTGCTTAAGAAAATGCAAAGGAGTTGAAATTTTACCATGCATATTATCTGACCATAGTGCAATGAAAATGGAAATCAACAGCAAAAGTAACCACAAAGGGCCGGTGAGATGGCTCAGCGGCATAAGCGCCTGCCTTGCAAGCGCGAGGGCCCGAGTTCGACTCCCGGATCCCACATACGAAAAAGGGGCCGGTGATATCGCTCAGAGGCACGGGCGCCTGCTGGTGCGCGAGGTCCTGAGGTCGACCCCCCGGTACCCACAAAAAAAAAAAAAAAAAAAAAGTAACCACAAAAACTCCATCAACACATGGAAATTAAATAACACCCTCCTGAACCACCAATGGGTCACAGAGGAAATTAAAGAAGAAATTAAACAGTATCTACAATTAAATAAAAATGCCAATACAACATGCTGGAACTTATGGGACACAATGAATGCAGTCCTAAGAGGGAAATTTATAGTGGTGAACTCTCACATCAGGAAAAGAGAACAAGCTCAAATAAACAGCCTAATGTTGAATCTCAAACTTCTAGAAATAGAAGAACAAATCAAACCCAAAGCTCATACAAGGGAGGAAATTGTGAAGATGAGCAGACACTAATGCAATTGAAACTAAGAAAACATTACAAAGAATCAATGAATCAAAGAGTTGGTTATTTTAAAGATTAAATAAAATTGATAAATCCTTAGCCAACCTTATCAAAAAAAGGAAAGAAAAGACTCAAATTCATGGGCCGGTGAGATGGCTCAGCGGCTTAAGCGCCTGCCTGGCAAGCGCAAGGGCCCGAGTTCGACTCCCGGAACCCACATACGAAAAAGGGGCTGGTGATATCGCTCAGCGGCACGGGCGCCTGCTGGCGCGCAAGGTCCTGAGGTCGACCCCCCGGTACCCACAAAAAAAAAAAAGACTCAAATTCATGAAATTAGGAATGAAAAAGGTGAAATCACAACAGATCCTGTGGAAACCCAGAAGGTCATCAATACCTACTTTGAGAATCTGTACTCTAATAAGACAGAAAACACAGAAGAAATGGACAGACTCCTAGATACATATGAATTGCCAAAACTGAATCAAGAAGATATAAAAATTCTAAATAACCCAATATCAGTCAATGAAGTTGAAAATGTAATTAAAAACTTATCAGCAAAGATAAAAAGCAGGTCCTGATGGATTCACTGCTAAACTTTACAAGAAATTTAGAGAAGATCTAATGCCACTACTAATGAAACACTCAAAAAACAATAGCATTCCTATACACAAACAACAAAAAATATTGATAGGGAAATTGAAAGGGAAGCAATATTCCCAAACTCATTCCTGGAAGCAAGTATTACCCTGATACCAAAACCAGAGAAGGATCCAACCAAAAAGAAAACTACCAGCCAATCTCCCTAATGAACATAGATGCAAAAATCCTCAATAAGATACTGGCAAACAGAATGCAGCAAATCATGAAGGAGGTTATTCACCATGACCATGTAGGACTCATCCCAGGGATGCAGGGATGGTTCAACACAGCAAATCAATAAGTAATACACCATATCAACAGAACAAAGACAAAACTCACATGATCATCTCAATAGACACAGAAAAAGCATTTGCCAAAGTCCAACATCCATTCATGATCAAAACCATACAGAGGGTGCCAGGGATATAGCTCAGTGGCACAAGCACCTGCCTGGCAAGCACAAGGTCCTGAGTTTGACTCCTGATACAAAAAAGAAGAGCAAAACCCTACAGAAAATTGGAATAGAATGTCTTTATCTCAATCTGATAAAAGCCATCTATGGCAAACCAACAGCCAACATCATACTAAGTGGTCAAAAATTTAAAGCTTTCAGTCTAAAATCAGGAACAAGACAAGGATGCCCACTATCACCACTCCTATTTAATGTAGTTCTGGAAACATTAGCCAGAGCAATTAGACAATAAAAAGTAACAAAAGAAATAAGGATAAGAAAGGAAGACTTAAATTATCATTATTTGCAGATGACATGATACTCTACATAGAAGACCCCAAAAACTCCACCAAAAGACTTCTAGATTTAATATCCAAGTTCAGTAGCATAGCTGGATACAAAGTCAACACACAAATCAATAGCATTCCTATACACAAACAACAAATGCACTGAGAGAGAAATTAGGGAAACAACACCTTCCACAGTAGCATCAAAAAAAAAAAAAAATGAAATACTTAGGAATCAATCTAACAAAGGAAGCAAAAGATCTATACATTGAAAATTACAGTACTTTGAAAAAAGTGATCAAAGAGGATATCAGAAAATGGAAAGAGATCCCTTGCTCATAGGTAGGAAGAACAAACATAATAAAAATGGCCATACTCCCAAAATTGTTTTACAGATTTAATGCAACACCAATCAAAATACCATTAGCATACCTCACAGAACTACAGCAAACATTCATAAAATTCATTTGTAACCAGAAGAGACCTAGAATAGCCAAAAAAAAAAAAAAAAAAAAAAAAAAAGGTCCTGGCAACAAAGGCAAGGCAGGGGGCATCACAATCCCTGACTTGAAATTATACTCCAGAAATACTGTGATAAAAACAGCACAGTACTGGCAAAGACACAGACCTGAGGATCAATGGAACAGATTAGAAGATGCAGACACAACTGCAAACACGCTCAACCACTTTATCTTTGACAAAGAGGTCAAACGCACTCAGTGGAAAAAAGATAGCCTCTTTAATAAATGGTGCTAGAAAAACTGGCTTTCAACATGCCCAAAACTAAAACTAGTCTCTCTAGTTTAGTGCATGGTGGTGTCTCTCACCATGCATTAAACTAAAATCAAAATGGATCAAAGATCTAAACATTAAAACAGAAACACTAAATCTGCTGGAAGAGAAAATAGGTAGAACTCTTGAAGACATAGCTGTAGACTATGATCACTCAGAAAATACTACAAAGAATCAATAACTGGGATCTCAGCCTATTAAAAAGCTTTTGTGGGGCAACCCACTTTCCAGTCCCCTTCTGTCTCTCTTAGACAGAAGCTTGTTTTCTTTCAATAGATTCTTCCTACTCTTAATTTCCATTGTTCCTAGAATTCATTCCTTGATTTTAGTGAACACAAACTCAGCATTCTGGACATCTAGCAGGTCATATCCAAAGATGATTGAGTCTTAAGATATGCCTTCAACCCAGATGCTTTTTCCTCTACTCCTCAGATCTGGATTAACCAGGACCCATCCTCTCCACCGTGGTAGATTGAACTTCAATGGGAAGGAAGCCTTTCAGGTGCTGTCTCTGTCCAGGGTAAAGCTTCTGAAGATACACTCCTAATAAGATGCTTTGAGGAACAAGGAATTTGTAACCAATTTGGAAGCAATATGGTTCTGGAAATCTAGATGGCCACATGTATGTACAGATCCTGAGCACATGCTCAAAAAATGAGCAAGAACCTAAGCTTTCACATCTGATTGTTCTTCAGGCACTGAGTAAGCAGGAGTGGAGGCCAAGGCACTGAGTATTTAAAGTGTGCCCCAACACCCAAAAAAGGGTCCATCTGTGATAATTAAATGATTGTGTCAACTTGAGTAAGAAATGCCCAATTAAGTTGGACCAGCACAGTTCTGGTCCAACTGAAGGGACTTACTGAAGACAGAAGACCACCCTGGGTGTGAGTGGCACCAACAAATAGGCTTGTCATCTGAATGGAATAAAAGGGAAAGGAAGAAGGAAGGCTCCCTTCTGTTTTGTTGGAGGAGCTCCAGTCTTCGCCTTCACCTTGTGTTATGGTTTGTGTCTGGATGTCCCCCAAAAGCCTCACAGGGTCATGGGGGATGGGCTTTTCAGAGGCAGCTGAATCTAGAATGTGTGACTTACTCATACTGCAATGATGGGATTAAACGTGCTGGGATTAAGGGTGGGTGATTGTTGGGTCAGTCCACTGATTCGATTGGCACTGCCCTAATCTGAGCAGACTGAATAAGATAAAAGGGGCAGAAAAAGGCTTTTTTCCTTCCCTTTTATGCTCTCATGTGTTTTTGCTGTCTTCTGCCATGAACTGTTGCCCCTCTGTCATTTACCACACCGCCTTGGACCCAGCCAATTATGGATTGAAACCTCTACAAACTGTGAGCTAAATAAACCTTTTCCTCTTTAACTTTGGGTGTTGGGTATTCTGTCTCAGCAATAAGAGAGAAGTAATCAATACAGAATTTGGTACCAGAGAAGTGGGGTCATTGCTGTGACTATACCTGACCATGTGGTTCAGAAGCCTTTGGGAATGGCTTGTGGGAAGAATTTGGAAAGTTCAGAGATTCTCTCTGAAAAAGTAGAGCTGGAACACCTTAGGCTGTTCTGTATGAGAGATTCTGCTCAGAGTTCAGAACACCAGAAGGCTGATAGAAATCCTGCTGGTAAGACCAGACTCTGGAAGTTTCTGCTGGGAAGAAGGACTGCATTGGCTGTTGGACTTCAGACGATGTGTGTCATGGCTTGGCCAAAAGTTTGTCTTCATTTTGCTTGTGTTCAGAGACTTTGCCTGAGACTGATATTAGGGGCAGCAAACTAATCTGGCAGAAGAAATTTCAAGGCAGTCTGATGTTGAGGCAGTGGCATGGCTACTGTTGGGGGCTTTTAGCCAGATTTATGTTGAGCATCAAGAGCAAAGAGCCCAGCAGAATGATTTAGAATGTTGTGAGTTTGGGCAGAAAGGGAGCTCCAGTAAAGCTGTGGACTGCAAACATAGAGCAGAGGAGATTGCAATTGCTGAGAAGGAACAGGAAAAGGTGGCCTGAGGGCATCACAGGAAACATCAGGAATCCACCCTTTGAGGCCTCAAAATTGCAAAAGTGAAAGACTGCTTTGAGAAGAAAGCTGCAGAGCACTGTGTTCTAGAATGGTCATGGCCTAGACAATTTGTTCCTCAGAATTGGATTCAGAGTGTTTAGTGATCTAGGCACTCAACTCCTACAGCAAAGAGAGAGGGAAGCCTTGCTATTTCTCCAGCTGACAGCAGACCTTGGCATCATCCACGTGGTGCTGGTTTTAGGCACATGCAGCATACAAGAGTTGTGGGGTTAGGAAGGCTTCCACCCAGATTTCAGAAGGTTGGGGAGGCAAGGCAGTGTACCCCTGAGAGGGCAGTGTGTAAAGCTGTGAGTGTGAAGCCAAAGGTGCAGTGGAGACCCCAGAAGTTTGGAAAAGCCAGGAACATGGATGGTCTGAGGAAAACTGCAAGGAGGGAGCAGAGCAGGACCAAGAGAGAAGCCATGGGAGCTACAACCACCAGCAGTGCCATAGGGGTGGAGCAACCCAAGCCCTTTGGAGTGCACATCTTGCTACAGATTGCCTCAGATGCTGCACATGGAACTACAGGACTTAATGTTTGCCCTCCTGTATTGTGGACTTGCTTTGGTCCCAATCCTTTGTATTCCCATTTGTAACTTTTGAAATGGAAATGTCTATCTTGTGCCATTGAATGATGGAAATGTTTAACTTTCCTTTCATTTGTACAGGGGCTCACAGCTAAGAGTTTGCCCTAAGTCTCAGAGGAGACTTGGGACTTGGACTTTTCAGCACTGCTGAAACTGTTAGGACTTTGGGAACTCTTAGAGATGGACTAAAAACCTTTTGTGTAAAGGAATGTACATGAGTCTTTGGGAGTTCATGGGCAGAATGTTATGGCTTGTGTCGGGATGTCCCCCAAAGCCTCATGTGATCATGAGGAGCAGGCTTTTTGGAGGCATCTGAATCTAGAGTGTGTGATTGATTCATAGTGCAGGGCTGGGATTAAAGGTGGGTGATTGTTGGATCAGTCCACTGATTGGATTGGCACTGCCCTAGTCTGAGCAGACTGGATAAGATAAAAGGGGCAGAATGAGTCTTGTTTTCTTCCCTTTTTTGCTCTCATGTGTTTTTACTGTCTTCTGCCATGAACCTTTGCCCCTGTGCCCTGTGCCACTCTGCCTTGGACCCAGCCAATTATGGACTGAAACCTCTACAAACTGTGCACTAAATAAACCTCTCCCCTTTTAACGTTGGGTGTTGAGTATTTTGTCTTGGCAACAAGAGAAAAGTAACTAAGATACCTTAGATATCATCTCCTGGTTTCGAGTGCAGACTCTTCAGCCTTGCAGCACAGACCCTTTGGGCTCCTGATACAAACTTGCACAGGACTCTACAGTGGGCTCCAGGCCTTCAACCTTTGACTGACTCCTTCGGATCACCAGCACACAGACAGCCCTTTTGCACTCTTCCACGCCTAACTCTGTGGGCAGCCATTATAAGCCTATCTTGTATACCTTGATATATTTATATACCTTCCATTAAATTTGTTTCTCTAGTGAGCACTAACTCTAGTGAGCACCATCCAAAAAGACCAGGAGAATTTTTTTTGTTCTGCTTTGTTCTTGTTTTAAGTATTTAAGTAAGTCTCTATTGATTTATTTGCTGACTACTCAACTAAGGGAACACCCACTAAAGTGACTACAGAGAAAAAATAATTCAGACTTTTCAAAATTAGTTCAGAAATGTCACTAAACAAAAAAAAATAATACATTAAGTGGCAAAATAAAATGCCATGGAAGAAGCAGAGTATGATTTCCAGAGCTGCCATCATATCTCAATACACAGGAAAGATGAAATTAATTCAAACTGTACTTGACAAAGCCCATACACTGGACTCATTAGGCAAGGGCTATAAATCAACTAATTTAATATGCTCAAAGAGGTAAAGAAAGCTATGTACAAAGAAGTAAAGGAAACCATGATGTCTCACTAAAACAGAAACTTAATAGATAGAAATTGCTTAAAAATGAAATAGAAATTCTAATGTTGAAAATTCCAATAACAAAAATGAAAAAAAAATTCATGAGAAGAGGTCAACAGCAGATTTGAACAGAAAAAAATATCAGTGAACATTAAGATAGGACAATTGAAATTATATACTCTGAGAAACAGAAAGCAAAAAGAATGAAGGAAAGTGAATGAATCCTAAGTAACTTAGGGAATAGCACCAAGCAGACCAACACATGCCTATGGAAGAAAGGGGAAAAGAAAGGAAAAGGAATACTAAAATGAACAATAACCAAAAATGTCTCAAGTATAATGAAAGAAATGAATACACACATCTAAGAGGCACAATGAACTCCAAGTAGGACAAACTCAAAGAGATCCACATTGAGATAAATTATAATTAAAGTGTCAAAGGGCAAAGGGAGAATTTTTAAAGCAGCCAAGAAGAAGTCAACTGTCCTGTATAATAAATCATCAATAAGATTAGCAAGTTATTTCTCATCAGAAACCATGAAAGACAGAAGGGAGTTGAATGATATATTTAAAGTACTAGCCAGGGCAGTAACAGGTACTCATAATTACAACATTCAGGAGGCCAAAGCAGGAGGATCTCCTGAGCTCAGAAACTGAAGACAACAAGACACTGTTTCAAAAAAATTATTTATAGAAAAAGTGTACCTAAAAACAGTGAAGATCAGACTCATAGCTAATATCATACTCAATGGTGAAAAGTTGAAAGCTTTTTCTCAAAGACCAGTAACAAGAAAAGAATACCCAATCTCATTACTATTCAACATTGTGTTGGAAGTCCAAGCCAAAGCAATTATGTAAGAAAAAGAAATAAAATATATCAAATTGTAAAGAAGTTAAACTGCCCCATTTGTAGATGACATGATTTCATATATATAAAACCTGAAAGACTCCACAAAAAATAGAACTAATGAATTCAGTAAAGTTGCAGTATATAAAGTCAACATAAGAAAATGAGCACCATTTCTATACCAGAACAATGAGCTATCTGAAAAGGAAAACAAGAAAACAATCCCACTTACAGTAGCTTAAAAAATAAACAGGAATAAATATTACCAAAAAGATGAAAGATCTGTATACTGAAAACTATTTAAAAATTTATGAAAGAAAATGGAGATATAAAGAAAGGGAAAAGCATTTCATGTTCATTGACTAGAAGGAATAATAGAGTTAATATTTCGAGACTGCTCAAAGCAATGTACACATCCATTGTAATCCCTATCAAAATTCCAATGTAACTTTCCAATGAAAGAGAAAATATTCTAAAATTGAGAGGGAATGAAAGACCCCAAACAGACAAAGCAATCTTGAATAAAAAAGAACAAAGCTGGAGGCATCATACTATCTGACTTTAAAATATACTGCAAAGATATAGTAACCAAAACACCATGGTGTTGATGTGGAAGCAGACACGTAGACCAGTGGAATAGGACAGAGAACACAGCAATAAATCAATGCAGAGATTTAAAATTGAAGAGTAAAGACTAGAAGCAAAATACAGCCTCTCTAGGACCTGGAATTGACACACTTGAAAAAATTGAAGAGAACAAAAGTAGATATCTGGGATTTGGGAGGGACCTGACAGGAAAACTAGAAATTATGGAGAAGCAAGAGAAACAGAGCACAACACAGAGAAAAGAAAAAAGCAGTCTGGAAAGTTCACCCAAGCTCACAGGGAGAGGATTCTGTCCGCACTGACACAAGGTAAGCTTGGAGAGGGTCAACAGCCCCAGAGAGAAACAATAGACCAGGCCAGCAGCACTAGCTCCAAGAAAAGCCCATGATGATGTAAACCACAAAAATGGTACAGGGTTTTACCCTGAAAGTGGCTCTTTCTGCATGGCAGGATAGAGTTCTGGAAAAAATCCAGTGCAGAGCCCACCATATTTGAAAGTGTTTAATAAGGAGCCATTCTGAGAAGGGTTTAGCTGTTTAAGACTGAGTCAAAGAAGAACTACAGAACAATTATACTTTAGGGTTTTTGGTGTCACCCTACAACTATGGGCAGGAGATGGCCAAGAGGAGAGTCACAGAGAGAGTGCAAGCTTGACATAGAGCCCTTAAAAAATTTAAGTTCAGACCAAGAAGGACACAGGGCCCTTCCCTCTGTAGTAAGAAGTCAGGCCAGTCATGTGCAGCATTCAGAGGGAGCTTGCTCTGAAAGTGTTGGCATTAAGTCCAACAGTCTGCTAGAACCCCTGGCCCACTGCCTACATCTAGCACAGAACTCAGTGGTCTGTTTGCTTTCCCTCTCTACTAATGTGAACAAGAATATACTTGGGCTTGGGTGGTTGCCATAGCCTGGAATGGATGGACAGAGCAACCTCTGAAGCATGAGGATGCACCTTAAAAATCCACAGGCCATAAAGCTAGGCAGAGGAAGCTGTGGTTTGAGGTGCACATGGAAAGTGGGAGATGCCAGAGTGACTACAGCCTTAGGGTCAACACCACTGACCAACCACACCCAGCTTGAACTATGGGTTAAGATTGAGGATTCAGATCTGAAGCCTAGTTCGGGGCACACGGAGAGAGTGAAGAGAGAAACTCCACAAAGAAGAAGGAGGTGGCTGCCACGCCTTCTCCCTGTGTCAGGAATCGCAGTGCAACAGAAGTTCAAATCTGCAGACACACTGTGACTGCCGGTGCCCCGGGGGCCTCTGCGGAGGAACACAAGAGAGCAGCAGTGCAAGGGAGCAGTCGGCGGTGAGTGCTGACGCTCAGCCATCCCACGAGAGAGCGATTGGCCTGGTGCAATTGGGGGGACAGTGGAACTATGCTTGGAACTCAGGGCAGCTGCTGCTCCATTCATGGCTCTCAGGCCCTCGAAAAGTGAGCTGACAGTGGCAGGCAAATGACTCTGGTCTCTGCCAGAGAGTGCAGGCTATTGCCCACTACCCCGGCAAAGGGCTGCTGCTGGCTTGCTAAGACAGGCTATTGCCCACTACCCCGGCAAAGGGCTGCTGCTGGCTTGCTAAGACAGATCTGCACGGAACAGGACTCTGTCACCACACAGTGCCTGCCTACAGGAGAGTCAAAACCTAGAAGTGAATTTTTTTTCCTCTCATTTTTTTTTTTTTTTTGTTCTGGTGGTGGTGGGTTTTGTTTGTTTGTTTGTTTTTGTCTTTGTTTCTGTTTTTGTCTGTTCTTTCCTTCATTGTTTGATCTTGTTTTTGTGAGTGTAAACAGAGGCTCTAACTTCTTTGTGATTGTGGTTCTGATCTGTTCTTCCTTTTATCCCTTCCTTCTCTTTTTCCCACCAGTCTTCTGCACCAGTTTCCCAATGTTAGTGGGATCCCTCTTTGTCCTCCAGCCTTACATCTAATTCCTTACTCTTCTTCCAATTCTCTATTTTCTCCTTAACTCATTTTAAATTTAAACTCCTGAGGGCAAAATGGACACATTAAAGATTTGTATACTGCATATAATTTCCTGCTTTTGTTTTAGATTTTGTTATTGTGGTGGATTGACAATTGGTGGTCAACTTGTAAAACCCAGCTGAATTGAATCAGTGTGGTGCCTGGTGTGGAGGGCCCACCTGAGGACTGTTGCCAACAACATAAAAAGGAGAACTGGAGAGGAAGAGTTGGTGCTGTTGGTTCTCCTCGAGGAGCTTGTCACGCTGGCTTTCCTGATAGGAACTTGGCTGTTCTCATCGTCGGAGGAGCTCGGGACCTCGTTGTCGCTGAGGATGGCTGTGGTGACTTTCGGGGGAGCTCCGGTTCTTACTCTGAGCGTCGCTTCCTGGCTCCGGGGTAGATCCCTCAGCCTGCTGGCACAGATCCTTCATCCCGCTGGTGCAGACTTTCTAGCTTCCACCACTGACCTTTGGGCCTTCCCAGTGCAGATCCGTGAAATATACTTGCATGAGACATTGTTGTGGGCCCTAGGCCTTCAGCTGGACTAATGAGGGCATGGTCATGGGCTCTAGGTCTTCAGCTGGACTCATACAGGACACTGCTGTAGGATCCAGGCCCTCAGCTGGGTTCTTTGGATCTTTAGTGTGTGGACAGATTTCCTGCACTCTTTTGTATATGACTCTTCGGGTGACTATTACAAAATAACTCTATAAGTTATGTGTCCTGTATTGTATTGTTTCCCTTGCAAACCCTGACTACAACAGTTATATAACCACAAATCTAGTTTATATGGTTAAGAGTGGCAAATAACTGGTTAGCTCAGTCTGTCATTTTCTAGGCTGTGTTTGATAGTTTTGGTACCACTATATCCAAAAGTGACATAATCATTCTAAACAGATTTTCTTCCTGGTATTCCATGACTGAGATTGACAAAGGGTCACAGAAAATACTGTGGCACAGTACCAAAGAACCAGGGACTGGGCCAAACAGGCAGTAACTTCTCATGTTGAACAAATTGAAGAGGTAGGATCTTGCAGCAGGCTAAAAACCCAAGAAGAAGCTACACCTCAAAGATACTTCAGAGAAGTAGTCATCTCTTAAGGGTTTTAAATACTAGCAATAAAGCAACCTACCATAGGCAATTTACAAACATCACCCCAGAAATTAAACTAAAGAAAGAAAAGAAAATGAGATGACACTTAAACAAGAGGCAACCCCACATGTCCATTTCCCCAAGTCAAATCCAGGGGACAATGAAGTGGGACAATCCAAAAGCCACCCACCTGGCATCTCTGAAGTGGTAACAACAAAGCAACTGAATGAGGTGCTGGAAAAAAATAAATCAGAAATAATTTCACAGATAACTGCAGAGATAATGTCCACAATGAAGACCATGCTTAAGGATGCTAGAGTGGATACAGACAAAAAAAATTAGATGAGCTTAAGAAAATTATGGAAGCCATGAATGCTCAACATAGGAAAGAAATGGAATCCATAACACAGATTCAAGCAGATATCCAGAAGAACAAAAATTCCATTGAAATATTTATAGCAGATTAAGACAATGTGAAGACAGGATCTCAGATACAGAAGACAGGCTTGCAATTAGTGATAATGAGAAGAAAGAATTCTTAAAAATAGCAAGGGACAATAAAAATCAGTTCAGCAGCTGCTAGACAAGGCAAAAAAAATAATTTAGGACTAATTGAAGTCAATGAAAAAGCAGGAGATCACATAAATGACATCAGGACACTGTTCACAGGCATTATATCAGAGAATTTCCCTAGTAGAGAAAAAGAATTTGATGTACAGATAAGTGAGGCTTATAGAACTCCAATTAGCCATGATAAAAAAAATCTTCAGCCAGGCATATCATAGTCAAGATTCCAGAAATTCAACACAAGAGTAGAATCTTAAAAGCTGTTAGGGAAAAGAAACAAATCACCTATAAAGGAAAGCCCATCAGAATAACAGCTGACTTTTCAGCACAAACCCTCAAGTCAAGAAGAGCTTGGAATGATGTATTTCAAGTTCTAAAGGAATAACCTTCAACCCAGATTGATGTACCCTGCAAAATTATCTTTCAAAACTGATGGAGAGGGCTGGTGAGATGGCTCAGCGGCATAAGCGCCTGCCTTGCAAGTGCGAAGGCCCGAGTTCGACTCCCGGAACCCACATATGAAAAAGGGGCCGGTGATATCGCTCAGCGGCACGGGTGCCTGTTGGCGCGTGAGGTCCTGAGGTCGTCCCCCCGGTACCCACAAAAAAAAAAAAAAAAAAAAAACTGATGGAGAAATAAAATACTTCCATGACAAAGAACATCTGAGAAAATTTATGACCACCAAACCAGCACTCAAAAATGTTTTGAAGGACATTCTAGAAAGAGATAACAAGGACTACAACTCCAGGAATCCCAACAGAAGGAATCCAACAGACAGGGCAAACAATTAAACAGAGGGAGGGAAAAAAAAGAGGGGGAGCTACCAACAGGAAAATAACATGACAAGGATAAGTCAATACATATCAGTTTCAACCATCAATGTTAATGGTCTCAATTCACCAGTCAAAAGGCACAGACTGGCAAAATGGATCAAGAAGCAAGATCCAACAATATGCTGCATACAAGAAAGACATTTAATTAAAAAAGAAATTCATAGACTGAAAGTCAAAGGATGGAAAACAATACTCCATGTGACAGAAACTCAGAAGAAAGCAGGGGTAGCTATTCTTTTTGCAGACAAAGTGAATTTCAAGCCAAGAATGATTCAAAGAGATAAAGAAGGTCATTACATCCTTGTAAAGGGAACAATCCAAGAGGAAGAGATAATGATCATAAATATATATGCAACAAATACCAGTGCACCCAACTATATAAAATAAATATTAAAGGACATGAAAACTCAAATAAGCACTAATATAATTGTATTGGGGGATCTCAATACTCCACTGTCACAAACAGACAGATCAACTAGACAAAAAATCAGCAAAGAAATATTAGAACTGAACCAAACTTTTGAACAAATCGACTTAGTAAATGTCTACAGAGTGTTCCACCCGACAACATCAGAATACACATTCTTCTCAGCTGCACACAGGATGTTCTTGAAAATAGACCACATACTAGCTCATAGAACCTGCTTAAGTAAATGCAAAGGAATTGAAATTATCCCATGTATAGTATCAGACCATAGTGCAATAAAATTGGAAATCAATGGCAAAAGAAACCGCAAGAACTTCCTAAACATATGGAAATTAAATAGCACCCTTCTGAACAACCAATGAGTCACAGATGAAATTAAAGAAGAAATTAGACACTTTCTAAAACTGAATGATAATGACAGTACAACATACTGGAACTTATGGGATACAATGAAAGCACTCCTAAGAGGAAAATTTATAGCATTAAATAACCATATCAGGAAAACAGAGCAAGCACAAATAAACAACTTAGTGGTGAACCTCAAACTTCTAGAAAAAGAAGAGCAAGCTAAGCCAAAAGCTCATACAAGGGAGGAAATTATAAAGATCAAAGCAGAAATTAACGTATTGGAAACTAAAAAAGCAATAAAAAGAATCAATGAATCAAAGAATTGGTTCTTTGAAAGATTAAATAAAATCGACAAACCCTTATCCAACCTTATTAAAAAAAAGAAAAGAAAAGACTCAAATCCATGCAATTAAGAATGAAAAGGGTTAAATCACAATGGACCCTGCAGAAATCCATATCATCTATACCAATTTTGAAAATTTGTACTCTAATAAGATGCAAAATACAGAAGAAATGGAAAGATTCCTAGATACATATGAACTACCAAAGCTGAATCAAGATATAAAAATCCTAAATAAACCAATATCAGTCAATGAAATTGAAGATGTAATTAAAAACCTCCCAAAAAAAAAAGCCCAGGCCTTGATGGATTCACTGCCAAATTCTACAAGAAATTTAGAGAAGACCTAACACCACTACTTCTCAAACATTTTAATGAAATTGAAAGGGAAGCAATACTCCCAAATTCATTCCTGGAAGCAAGCATTACCCTGATACCAAAACCAGAGAAAGACCCAACTAAGAAAGAGAACTACAGGCCAATCTCCCTAATGAACATAGATGCAAAAATCCTCAATAAGATACTGGCAAACAGAATGCAACAAATAATCAAGAAGATTATACACCATGACCAAGTTAGATTCATCCCAGGGATGCAGGGATGGTTCAACATACGTAAATCAATAAATGTAATACACCCTATTAACAGAACAAAGGACAAAAATCATATGATCATCTCAATAGATGCAGAAAAAGCTTTTGACAAAGTCCAGCACCCACTCATGATAAAAACTTACAGAAAATTGGAATAGATGGTCTTTATCTCAATCTGATAAAAGCTATCTATGAAAAACCAACAGCCAATATCATACTAAATGGACAAAAACTGAAAGGTTTCTCTCTAAAATTAGGAACAAGACAAGGATGTTCACTGTCCCCACTCTTATTCAACATAGTCCTGGAAACTTTAGCTGGAACAATTAGATAAGAGCAAGAAGTAAAAGGAATAATGACTGGAAAGGAAGAAGTTAAATTATCATTATTTGCAGATGACACGATACTCTACATAGAAGACCCCAAAAACTCCACTAAAAAACTACTAGATTTAATAAGCAAATTCAGTAGTGTAGCTGGATACAAAGTCAATACTCAAAAATCAATAGCCTTCCTCTACACATATAACAAACTCACTGAAAGAGAAATTAGGGAAACAACACCTTTCACAATAACATCCAAAAAAATGAAATACCTGAGAATCAATCTCACAAAGGATGTAAAAGACCTCTACACTGAAACCTACAGTACTCTGAAAAAAGAGATTGAAGAGGATATCAGAAAATGGAAAGATATCCCTTGCTCTTTGGTAGGAAGAGCCAATACAGTGAAAATGGCCATACTTTCAAAATTGTTATACAGATTTAATGCAATTCCAATCAAAATTCCAACAGCATATCCCACAGAATTAGAGAAAACAATCCTAAAATTCATCTGGAATCAGAAGAGACCTAGAATAGCAAAGGCAATTCTGGGCAACAAAGGCAAGGCAGGGGGCATGACAATCCCTGATTTGAAATTATACTATAAAGCTACCGTAATAAAAACTGTGGTATTGACAAAAAAAAAAAAAGACCCAAAGATCAATGGAACAGATTAGAAGATGCTGAAACAACTCCAGACATACTAAGCCACCTTATCTTTGACAAAGGTGCCAAACACATTCACTGGAAGAAAGATAGCCTCTTTAATAAATGGTGCTGGAAAAACTGGCTCTGCACATGCCAAAGATTAAAGTTAGACCCATATCTTTCACCATGCACTAAACTAAATTCAAAATGGATCAAAGATCTAAATATTAAAACAGAAACAATAAATCTGCTGGAATATAGAATGGATAAAACTGTTGAAGACATTGGGGTAGGCAAAGACTTTATGAATAAAACCCCAATTGCACAGGAGCTATCACAAAGAATCAACAACTGGGATCTCATCTTATTGAAAAGCTTTTGCACAGCAAGAGAAACCACCAACAGAGTGAAGAGAAAACCCACAATGTGGGAAAGAAATGTTTGCTAGCTGTTCCTCAGACAAAGGATTACTATCGAGAACATATAAACTCAAAAAAATCAGACCTCCCAAATTTAAATGCCCAATGTAAACATGGGCATCTGAGATGAATACACACGTCTCAGATGAAGAAATACAAATGGCAAATAAATATATGAAAAAATGTGCAACATCACTAGTCATTCGAGAGATGCAAATTAAAACAACACTGAGATTCCACCTCACCCCAGAAAGAATGGCTATTATCAAGAAATCAACTAATAACAAATGCTGGAGGGGCTATGGGGAAAAAGGAACCCTTCTCCACTGTTGGTGGGAGTGTCGACTGGTACAGCCACTGTGGTAATCAGTGTGGAGATTCCTCAAAAAACTAGGATTGGAGGTCCCATTTGACCCAGCTATTCCCTCTGGGTATCTTCCCAGAAGAATTAAAAACATCATACCACAGCTATATATGTGCACCCATGTGTATAGCAGCAAAATTTGTGATAGCCAGATCTTGGAAACAACCCAAATGCCCATCAACTGAGGAATGGATAAAAAATATGTGGTCTTTTTATGCAATGGAGTACTACTCAGCCATAAAGAAAGATAAACTGAAGACTTTTATAGGTAAAGGGATACAACTTGAGAAAATACTCATAAGTGAAATAAACCGGGCACACATGTGTAAACATCGTATTGTCTCCCTAGTGTGAGAAACTGAAAGAGTAAATAAGATCCAAAATGTACAATAGATATGGTAAAACAGGAAGAAACTGTTCAAAAGGAAAGAGAAACTGAGATGGGGGAATGGAGAAAAGAAGGAAGGGAAAAGAAAAAAATTATATATATATATATATATATATATATATATATATATATATATATAATATGGTAGTTAAGATAGATACACTACTAATTTCACTTAGTTCATTGAAAAGAAAGGTTGTGCTAATATTGTTTGGACAATTGAGTGCTGATATCTTGTACCCTGAGTAACTAATTTAAAGACAACAATACATAATATGCTAACCATTGTTACCCTCCTATTATGTTGTTTTGAAATTTTGTTCTATTTTTTCTCTTAAAAAATGATTCAGGCTTCACACACAAAAACATGAGTGTGGAAACAAATTAGGTCTTAGCGGTGACTTACTATCCCTACCTCATATCCTAGAATTAGTAAGCAAATTCAGCAATGTAGCAGAATACAAAATCAACACACTAAAATCAATAGTGCTCCTGTACACCAATAATGAAACCAAAGAGAAAGAAATTAGGAAAACAATACCATTCACAATAGCATCAAGAAAAATTATATATCCAGAAACTAACCTGGCCAAAAAAGTGAAAGAGATGATTATAGAAGCTATCAGAAAATGCCAAAATAGGGCCGGTAAGATGGCTCAGCGGCATAAGCACCTGCCTTGCAAGCGCAGGGGCCCGAGTTCGACTCCCGGATCCCACATACGAAAAAGGGGCCGGTGATATTGCTCAGCGGCACGGGTGCCTGTTGGCGCGTGACGTCCTGAGGTCGACCCCCTGGTACCCACAAAAAAAAAAAAAAAAAAGAAAATGCCAAAATAGCCTCTGTTCCTGGATAGGCAGAACTAGTACTATCAAAATAGCCATATTTCTAAAACTGAGATACAAATTTAATGCCATCCCAATGACAATACCAACAGCATTCCACACTGAACTAGAGAAAATGATCCTAAAATTCATGTGGAACAAGAAGAGACCCAGAACAGCAAAAGCAATCCTGGCAAGAACAGCAAAGCAAGAAACCACAATGCCAGATTTAAAGATATATTATAGAGGATGTAGGAACAACCCCAGTCACATTCAACCATCTGATCTTTGACAAAAAGGTCAAAGAATACACTAAAGGAAAGATAGCCTCTTTAATAAATGGTGCTGATAAAACAAGCTGTACACATGCAGAAGTTTGAATCTAGACCAATGTCTCTCACCATGTACTAAAATAAAATAAAAATGGATCAAGGGTCTAAATATTAAAACAGAAACACTTAATCTGTGGAAGATCAAAGAGATAAAACTCTTGAAGACTTAGGCAGAAGGAAGACTTTCTGAACAGAACCCCAATTGTACAAGAAATAAATATCGAGAATGAACAAATGGGATCATAAAAATTAAAAATTAAGTTAAATTAAAATTAAAAGGGGTAAATAAGGACCAAAATGAAGGATAGATATTGGGAAGTAGGAAGAAAATTTTCAAATGGGAAAGGGAACAAAAGACGGGGAAAGGGAAAAGGAAGGAAGGAACAGGGATAAAAAATAGAAAGAAAACAAAAACAAATTTTTGTAAATGGAGAGGTGAAGAAGGATTGAAGGGAAGTGAAGGGAATCAGGAATAAAATAATTAAGATATATTATGCACAGGTACAAATTCCCTATGATGAATGTGATCATTAAGTATGGCAAAAATGTACCGAAAAATAATTTTTAAAAAATTAAAACCTTGGGCCGGTGAGATGGCTCAGCGGCTTAAGCGCCTGCCCGGCAAGCGCGAGGGCCCGAGTTCGACTCCCGGATCCCACATACGAAAAAGGGGCCGGTGATATCACTCAGCGGCACGGGCGCCTGCTGGCGCACGAGGTCCTGAGGTTGACGCCCTGGTACCCACACAAAAAAAAAAATTAAAATCTTATGGATAGGAAAGTAACCAGAGTGAGGAGACAATGTACAGAATGGAAAATATTTTTTGTCAGCAGTACCTTGAACTGAAGATTAATATCTAGAATATATTAAGAGCCCAAAAATTTAGACTCCCCAAATTAAAGACCCAATCAACAAATGAACAATAGAAATGATTAAACAGTTCTCAGAAGAAGAAGTAAAAAGGACCAATAAATAAATTATAAAGTTCAACATTTCTGGCCATTACAGAAATACAAATTAACACAGATTTCATCTTACTCCAGAAAGAATGGCTATCATCAAGAAATTAAATAATAACAAATGCTGGTGAGGGTACAGTGAAAAGTAACCTTTCTGCATAGTTGGTGGGAATGTAAACTAGTACAACCACTATGGAAATCATTATGGAGATTCCACAAAAAAAACTAAAAATAGAAATTCCAATTAACCAAGCTATTCCCCTTCTTCTTCCTGAAAGAGTTAAAGGCATCATATTACAATGTTACATGCATACCCATGTTTATAGCAGCACAACTCATAATAGCTAAATCTTGGAAGTGGCCTATATGGCTATTAACAGATGTTTGGATAAAGTAAGTGTGATATTTATACATAATGGAGTACTATTCTGCCACAAAGAAGGATAAACTTGAGTCATTTGTAGAAAAAATGGATGCACCCTGAAACCACGATGTTAAGTGAAATAAATCAGACACACAATCATAAATATCACATGGTTCTCTTATATGAAAATCTCAAATCATAAATAATTAAAGGGTAAAATGAAAGATTGCTATTAAGAAACAGAGAGATAGATCTTTTGCAAATGGGATGGGACCAAGAGATGGAGGGAGGTAGGAGGGAAGGGAGAAGCAGATGAAAACCAAATTAAGATGTATAATGTACATGTACCAATTCCCCATAATGGGTTTAGTCATTATGCACTGCAAATATGAACTGATAAAAAAGAAAGAAATTTATGTTCATGATTTTAGACAAAGATACTAAGAACAATGAGGAAAGGACAGTCTGTTTGATAAGTGATGCTGGCTATCCATATGAAAAATGAAATTAGGTCTTCATCTCACACCATATATAAAAATCACTTCAAAATAGATGTATTAACTATTGTCATTCTCCTATTATTTTGTTATAAAATTTTGTTTCACTTTTTTCTGTAATATAAAAAACATTTTTAAAGAAACTTGAAAAAAATAAAATAAAAATTAGAGCAAACTAAGATAAATTCATATTTTCAAGTATTAGATGGACAATGTTGAACCTGAATGATTCCTCATTTACCAAATGAAAGAAAAATAGACACACAGAAACAGAAACATTTATAAAGTGTCATTTATGGACAAAAAAGTATTTTTCAATTAATAAAATGCTGTAGGTTTAAAAATAAAAAAAAGAATTAAACCTGAAAGTATAAAATTACTGAAAGAAAACATAGGAAAAAAGCTATACAATATTTCTCTGGACAATGATGTAAACCAAAAAGTACAGAAAAAAAAAGACAAATGGTATTACATCATACTAAAATGACAAATGTTATACCTCATACTAAAAATGGTATTACCTCATAATGGTATTACATCATACTAAAAATCTTCTCCACAGCAATGGAAATTATAGAGTGAAAAGGCAAACCTCAATTTCTATTAAATCAACATTTTTACATTCCACATATAAGTGAGATCATGCAGTACTTATCTTTCTGTGGTTGGCTTATTTCATTTAACATAATGTCCTCCAGGAGCCGGTGAGATAGTGGCATAAGCACCTGCCTGGCAAGCGCGAGGTCCTGAGTTTGACTCCCAATACCCACATATGAAAAAAGGGCTGGTGATATCGCTCAGTGGTACAAGCGCTTGCTCGCAAGCGTGAGGTCCTGAGGTTGATTCCTGGTACCCACATAAAAAAATTATTTATATGACTGACTATCATGTTGTATTATAAAGCTACATTAATTGTCACATGTCGCAAGGCATTGGTGCAAGGATGAAAAATAGACCAAAGGACAGAAGAGGAAGTCCATAAATAGACCCATAATATATAGCAAAATAATTTAACACAGAGGTGACACTATAATATGATGGGGGAAAAATGTTTTTTTCAAGAAATTGTGCTGGGTCAATTTCATAGCCATATGGGGAAAGTGTAATATTGGCCCTTACTTCAGACAATATGCAAAAATAAATTCCAGGAGAATTATAAATCTAAAAGTGAAAGACAAAACAATAAACCTTCTAGGATATAATGTATATAATCTTCATGGCATTGCAGTATAGGAAATTTTCTTTAAAAGAATGAAATGAAGGGGCCGGTGAGATGGCTCAGCGGCATAAGCGCCTGCCTGGCAAGCAAGAGGGCCTGAGTTCAACTCCCCGAACCCACGTACGAAAAAAGGGCCGGTGATATCGCTCAGCAGCACGGGCGCCTGCTGGCACGCGAGGTCCTGAGGTCGACCCCCGGTACCCACACAAAAAAAAAAAAAGAAAAGAAAAAAGAATGAAATGAAATGAAGGGAAATATTGATAAAATTCTTCTTATCAAAAAACACCAGTGCCTGCTCGGCAAGCACAAGGTCCTGAGTTCGACTCTTGGTACCCACATAAAAGAAAAAAAGGGGCCGGTGATATCGCTCAGCGGCACAAGCGCCTGCTGGCAAGCACGAGGTCCTGAGTTCGACCCCCGGTACCCACATAAAAAAAAAAAAAAAACACCAGTAGGCAAATGAAAACAAGCCTTAAAACAACCTTAATATCAAAACTTGATGATAAAAAAAACTAATACAAAAACTGCTTATGGCTTCAAGGTTTAATAGCATGTTTTATAGGACATCAGCATTTGTTCTACCTTTGGTTGCAAGGTACAAATGACAGTATGTAACTTGAAGAAGAGATTTTAAACAGATTTTAAAATGCTCAAATGCACTGTTTAATACATTTCTTGTCTCATTTCTTGGGACAAAAGATAAGAGTACTTCAATAGCTGATGCAGAATTTCTGATCCAAGTCACCTTTTTTGAATTCTCTAACTTTCATATGCTCTTTTATTCCTAATAGAGAAGCAAATATTTTTATTTTTATTTTTCTTATTTTGTATTAGAACATGTTTGCAGTGCATAATGTTTACACTCCTTGTGTGGTGTTGGTACCTGGATTAAAGGCAAGGAAGAACCACAGTTTAAACAGAGAAACCAGAGAAAACTTTCAGGTCAGGATGTGATGAAAAAAGAATGAATTAGAGCCAGGTGTGGTGGCACACATCTGTAATCCTGGCACTCGTGAGGCTGAGGCATGAGGATCAAGAGTTTGAGGCTACCGCAGGCTACACAGTGAGCTCAAGCCCAGCCTAGACTAAACAGGAGACCCTGTCTTAAAACAAAACAAAACAAAAATTAGATATCCATTAGATTGCATTACAAAGAGTCATAATCACTACTTTAAAAGCCATTCTCAAGGAAACTTAGCAAAACCAGAGAGCCATAAACATAAAATTTGCCCAAATCACATCAATTTGCCAAAACTACTTGGAATCTGTTTTGAAACAAGGAAAGTAAAATATGAATTGAAAAAAAAAGAAAGAAAGAAAATCTGCTTCCTGAACCTTGAAGTATTATGTTCTGGGTGACAATTTTTAACAAACTAAAGTCCATCATTGTAAAATTGCCTTTAGCCGGGAGTGGTGGGACAACCTGTAAGCCCAGCACTCGGGAGGCTGGGGCAGGAGGACTGCCATGAGTTTGAAGCCAACCGGGCTACATAGTGAGTTCAAGGCCAGCCTGAACTACATAGTGAGACACTGTCTTAACAACACAACGAGAAAATGCCTTTAAAAATATTTGGACTGAAACAGACCCTAAAACTGTTAGATGACAATAAAAGCAAAATAGCAGGATATCCTCTGAGTTTCTAGTATCTTCTCTAACAGGAGGATACTGCCTCCTCCCAGTCTCCATGAGCTGCTCCATGAGCTCCATGAGCTGCCTCCCAGTCTCATGAGCTCCATGAGCATCCTAGAATTTTGCCCTTCCCAAAGTGATTGAGAGTGACAACCTCCTATGTGGAAATACTGGGACATTTGGGCATGACCTGGTCATGTCCCACATCAGTCACACCCAAGACTTTCTGAAGGAGCAAGTTACTCGGTCTAGATATTACCAGGTGTTAGACATGAAAAGTACATGCAGGGCACAGAGGGTAGCACCAAGCTAACACTAAGTCCTCAGTCTCTGTTCAGGTCAACAAGGGTTCCAAAAAATTCTTGGCATCCTGTCACACCTAGGTTTACTTTATGACCACAGCAAAGACAATTATTATTCTGTATCAAATGCCCACTGGCACATGACATGGTGTATGGAAATTAAATGGTCATGCCATCCCAAAAGGGACAGAAGTGCAGAGCAACTATCACCAACTGTCTTCCAGAAGGAGGAAATAGAGACAGAAGTGTGAGAGAAAGAGAAGAAAGAAGAATGGGAAGGAACAAAGGGAGGAAAAAAGGAGCAGATGGATGCCAGCCAGGCCTGTGCCTACCACACTGTGGCTTTCTATTACTAGAAGAAACCTCCTTTTTAGGGCAAATACAAAAGTCATTCTGCACCTCAATGTCAATGTACCTATACAGAAATTATTATTTGTTTCATACCCAAACTACTCACCCTACCTAACACATAGGAGCAGCAAGATAAATAGCAATTTCTGTGTTCTTCACCCAAGTTTCATGTATTGGGAATTCCTAGACTTTGCTTTCTTCAATGCCTTGCTGTATATGTATCTATAAAGTTATCAACTCAATATAAGAATGTCATCTTTAGCTCCACTGTCATCATGGCGTGATTATGTGTTAAGCTTTTATAGAGGCATTATGCAGATATTTGGCTCCACACTAAACCACTTTAAGGCAACCAATTGCTCAAGTTTGGAAAGCCACTAGCCATGCCTCCTACTAATAAACTCAACTCACAAATTTTATCTAACTTGTTCAACTGTCATTTTATCTACATTAAAATGTATAATAGAGGATTCAACATGGCTGACTAGAGCAGGAGTCACATTGGAGAAGCTCAGAGAAGGCTTACTGAGAAAATATTGTAAGGGGTGGGGGGGCTTTCACCCTTAAATGGAAAATTAACAGGAAAGACGACATGTGTAAATCAAACCAAACAAATGGATAGCTAAAAAGGGGAAGCAGTGCTGCCACGACTGGTCCACCCACTGCCACTGCCACGCCCACCTCCATTTTGAAAGTGTGGCAAATATCCTGTGGGACCAAACTATCACTGGGGAGGTCAGACTCCTGGGACAGACTGTGCATACACTGGCCTCTCCCCACATCGCCTCCCCCTACGCAAACTCTGAGGAAAACTGCATTCCAGTGGTCTCCTTTCCAGCACTTACCATGGGCAGAGGACCCCGCCCCCAGACTCTGGCCAGAGATAGGATAAATAAGCAAATTGCACCCACCTGCTAAGTCACTGGCTCACATACACAATACAACCGGGGATTGCACTGCAAACCTGCTTGCCTGTGGAATCATAGGATGGCATGCCCAGTCTACTCAGCACCTGCCTAGCTACCCTGCTTTCCTGCTGAGTTGCAGGCAAGCTCGCCCAGTCTGCTGGCACCTGCCCTGTGACACTGCTCGCCCATGGAGTGATAGTTGGGGGTGCCCAGTCCACTCTACATCAGCCCTGCAAGTTTGTCTGCCAATTGAGTTGCAGGCGAGCACCCCCAGTTCATTTGGCACCTGCATGGCTAGCTGCTTGCCTGCTGAGTTGCAGGCGAGTGCACCCAATCCTCTTGGCACCTGCCCTGCAAGCTTGTTTGCCCACTAAGTCACAGGCAAGTGTACCCAATCCACCTGGCACTAACCCTGAAAGTCCACATGCCCACTGAGTCAGAGGCACCTCCATCCAACCATGGGCTAAGTCCAGTCTGCACCCGCCCTGCATGCCAGCATGCCAGCCAAGTCATGGGAGTATGTCCCATCTGTGAAGACCAAGTGTAGCCACCTGCAATGAGACTGAAACTAAGACAAGAAGGGAATCGTGTGGACATTTATGCTTTTGGACATAGTAGTCATGAAGGAACTGCAAGTATGTTCTCTTGTTGAAGTGCTGGACCTGGGTCCCTGCAGTTTTTTTGTTTTGTTTTGTTTTGTTTTGTTTTGTTTGCTTTTGATTTAATTTAGTTGCTATTTTCTCTCTTTCTTCTCATCTCCCTACTCCTTTCCTTTAACATTTATAGCAACACTATTTTCTTATTCTTTGTTTCTCCCATGTTTCAAATTCTTCAAGTATTTTTTCCTAAATTTCACACTCCTTCAGACATTCCCATCTTATCTCATATTAATGTTCTTTTCTATCTATTCTACTCCTTTTGTTCCTCCTTGTTTTACCTAGTCCTTTGCCATCACTTGCCTCTTCTATGCTTTATAGGCTCACAAATAAATCTACATCCCACCCCTACCCCAAGAAACACCTTCATAACCCTCAACATTAACCCTTCAGTCCAACTAAAAAGACTCAAACATAATCTGACCCCAGATCTGTTTTATATTTTCTACCTATTATTATTTTTCCTATCTACTGCTCATCCTGCTGACTTATACCCCTCTTTCACCCATTCCCCATCTCTTCCCATCCCTCTTCCTTCCACACTGCACAATAACCACTAATAACAAAATAGTAGGGGCTCGAAAGGTTAATGATAAAGGGAGAAACTGTAAACGCAAGGTTTAACTCATATAAGTGAGGTTTAATCAACTCTATTGATGCTGCCATAACCAACAGTAATTCTCTCTTTATGACCCAGTGACAGGGTCCAAACCATTTTAATCAAATAACAGAAAGGGTGAAAAATATCTCTGAAAAAATAAAGTTGTGAACATATTGCTGGAAGAAAGAATCTAACAAAAAGGATCTTCATATTAACTACAATCTCTCCTCAATATACTTTACTTTGGCCCTCAGCACAGCACAGCACACACACACACACACACACACACACACACACTATATATATGACCAAAAATGTATGCATACTTCAAAAAAGAAAAACTTGTATAAATAGTGTAATACTAAATTTAATACTAAATTTATTGAGACATCATGAGATTAATACAAGTTACCTTTGGCCTTTACAATTACATAAGGTGCTCAAACTGGTGGCCATTAGCTTCCAGACATTTATTAGTACAGTGACCTGCTGCTTGGATAACCTTGGTCATTGAGATTGCTGCACATGCATTTTTAATTTCTTCTCTAAGGACCAGCACTGTAGTGGGTTTTCTGAGATATACAGCATCCTCTAGGGTCCCCCATATGAGGGTAACACAATCTGTTAAAAAAGAAAACACACTATTTTTCTTTTCCTGAAGTGTGTATACATTTTTTGGCAGACTCTGTATCATATATATATAACAACAAAAAGCCCTCAAGATCTGCCAACTCTCCCAAGGCAGAACTAGGGTGCACTGATGGAGAGAAAAGCAAACACAGGTAGCAGAGCTTTATGAATTGATGAAAAAAAGAAATAAAGAAATGACAAGTTCAAAGAGGACATGACCCAAAAGTTCATGGAATTATCATGCAAAAATGACCAATGTGGATATGGGAGAAACAAATAAAAATTAGAACTAACCAAAATGGTACAAAACATGACTGACAAATTCACCAAAGATATAGAAACCAGCAAAAAGTACCAAAGAGAAATAACAGACATAAAATATTGTATAGAATTCATAAAATGCAGAAATGACCAATGTGGAGAGAGAGTTTCTGAAGTGAGGACAAAATGGTAAATTACAACACATTACTCAGAGAAGCCTTAAAAAACAATGAGAACAAGAAAAAATCATCCAACAGCTACTTCACGACACTAAGAAGACCAACCCAATACTAATGGGAGTTAGAGAGAAACTAAAAGATAGCTCAAAGGAATAATGAATTTGTTTACATAAATCATAATAGAAAACTTTCCAAGTACAAGGAAATATTTCAGCATACAAGTAACAGAACAACAACCATGATGAAAAGAGAAGCTTCACATGACACATAATAATTAAAATGGCAGGTGTCCAACAAAAAACCCAAAATTTTAAAACCAGTCAGAAAAAAGTGGAAAAAAAAAAAAAAAAGGAAATCACATACAAAGGTAAACCCATTAGACTCACAGCAGACTTCTCCACACAAACTCTAAAGGCCAGAAGAACTTGAAGTATTTCTAGCTTAAGCAAATGAATTCCAACACAAATTAACATATCTGGCAAAATGTTCCTCAAAAATAGATATACACGGGCCGGTGAGATGGCTCAGCGGCGTAAGCGCCTGCCTTGCAAGCGCGAGGGCCCGAGTTCGACTCCCGGATCCCACATACGAAAAAGGGGCCGGTGATATCGCTCAGTGGCACGGGTGCCTGTTGGCGCGCGAGGTCCTGAGGTCGACCCCCTGGTACCCACAAAAAAAAAAATAGATATACAAATAAGAACATTCCATGAAAAAGAATAACTGAGGAGATTTACAAATACCAAACCAGCACTCCAGAAAACACTCAAGAACATCCTAGACAGATATGATGAAGCCAACAAAGCCAAATATCCAGGTGGAATGAATAAATCAAGAAAAATAAATACATAAAAGAGAAGAAAAAAAAGGAGTCATCAACAGAGAACGACTGCAATGATAGGAATTAACTCCTCTCAGTAATATTTCTCAAAAGTTAATGGCCTCAACGCACCAATTAAAAGACACAGATTCACAGACTGGATCAAAATCCAGAATCTAACAGTCTTCTGCATTCCAGAAACTCATCTAGTCCAAAAAGATGGTCATAGACTAGAAAATCAAAATATGAAAAAAATATTTCATACACCACAACTTCCAAAACAAGCAGGGATAGCTATTTTACTATCAAAGTAAACTTGACACTGCAACTGATTTGAAGCGACAAAGAAGGTAACTACCTAGTTAAGGGAATAATCCAACAAGAAGAGATAACACTTGTAAATATATATGCACCAAATGCAGGAGCACCTACCTTCCTAAAACAATCACTGTTGGACATAAAAGACCAAATAAACACTACTGTAATCATAGTGGGTGACTTCAATACCCCACTTTCTCCAAGATATAGATCAACTAAACAAATTTAAAAAAACAATAAAGACATATCAGAGCTGAATCACATCCTTGAATATATGAACTTAACAGATATCTACAGAATGTGCTACCCTTCTACAACAGAGTTCACATTGTTCTCAGCAGCACACAAAACTTTCTCCAAATAGATCACATCCTAGTCCACAAAGCCTGCTTAAGTAAATATGAGAGAATCCAAATCACTCCATGTTTATCAGACCATAGTGCAAAGAAACTAGAAATCAATCACGGAAGAAACCACAGAACATGTAGAAACACCTGGAAACATAATAATGCATTCCTGACTATCTAAAGGGTCACAGAAGAAATCAAAGAAAGTAAACAAGTTCTGGACACTAGTACAACACACCACAATGAAAGAAGGCCTAAGAGGGAAGAAACAGCAACAATCCAAGCCCAAACCAATATTAACAAGGGAAAACATAAAGTTCAGAGCGGAAGCTAATGAAATTGAGACTAGAAAAAAAAAATACAAAGAATCAACAAATTGAAGACTTGGTTTGTTTATTCTAAAGAATAAACAAAACAGATAAACCCTTAGCCAACCTTACCAAAGGAATAGAAAGAAGACTCACATCAATGCAATTGGAAATGAAAAATGTGAAATCATAATGGACACTGTTGAAATCCAGAAGATAGTAACTACTAGGATAAACTGTATTCCAACAAATTGGAAATTCATGAAGAAATGGACAGATTCCTAGATGCATATGAATGACCAAAATTAAAACAAGAAGACATAAATATTTTGAACACTCCAATAGCAAGCAATGAAACGGAAGCAGTAATGAAAAACTTACCAACTAAAAAAATCCCAGGACCTGAGGGACTCACTGCTGAATTCTACAGAACCTTTAAAATGTTGTATTACCAATACTGCCAAACTCTTCAATGAAATTGAAAGGGAAGGACTGCTTCCAAACTCATTTCTGGAAGCCAACATCACTCAGACCCCTAAACCAGAAAAAGATCCAATTAAAACAAAAAACTACAGGCCAATCTCCCTAATGAACATAGATACAGAAATCCTCAACAAGATATTGGCAAATAGAATGCATCATATCATCAAAAGGCTCATATACATCACAACCAAGTAGGTTTCATCCCAGAGTTGTAAGTATGTTTCAACATATGCATATCAATAAATGTAATATATGACATAAACAGAAGCAAGGACAAAAACCACATGATCATATTAATTGATGTGGAAAAAGCTTTTCACAAAATCCAGTACCCCTTCCTGATAAAATCTGACAAAAGCCATTTACAACAAATCAATGACCAACATCATATTAAATGGACAATAACTGAAAGTTTTCCTCTAAAATCAGAAATTCCCACTATCACCACTTCTGTTCAACATAGTACTCAAAATATTATCCAGAACAATCAGGCAAAAGAAAGAAAGAAAAGGGATACATATAGGGAAGAAAGAAGTTAAATTATCATTATTTGCACAAAACCTGATACTCCACATAAAAGACCCAAAGAATTCAACCAAAAAAACTCCTAAAATAACTAATTTCAGCAATGAAGCAGGATATAATGTCAACACACAAAAATCAAAAGCATTTGTGTATATCAATTATGAACTCAAGAAATAAATTAGGAAAATAATACTATTCCCAATAGCATCAAGAAAAATTAAATAATTAGCAATAGCCTAACCAAGGAAGTAAAAGACCTCTACAACAAAAACTATATTATTCTGAAAAAGAAGATAAAAGAGGACATCAGAAAATGCGAAGATCCCTCCTATTCCCGGATAGGCAGAACCAGTACTTTCAAAGTGGCCATACTCCCAATACTGATATACAGATTTAACACAATCTCAAACAAAATACCAACAACATTCCTCACAGAGCTAGAGAAAACAATCCTAAAATTCATATAAAACCAGAAAAGATCAAGAACAGCAAAAGCAATCCTGGGCAACAAAAGCAAAGCAGGAGACATCACAATACCAGACTTCAAGTTATACTGCAAAGCAACAGTGATAAAAATGGCATGGTATTGACACAAAAACAGACATGTGGCTCAGTGGAACAGAATAGTGAATACAAAAACATCCCCAGACACATTTAGGTATTTGATCTTTTGAGTATACACTCTTTCAGAAGTTTTAGTGAATATAAATTTTTGTACTTTTCAAAAATAGATATGCAGGGGCTGGTGAGATAGCTCAGCGACATAAGCGCCTGCCTGGCAAGCGCAAGGGCTCGAGTTCGACTCCCGGACCCACATACAAAAAAAGTGCCGGTGATATCGCTCAGCGGCACGGGCGCCTGCTGGCACATGAGGTCCTGCGGTCGACCCCCGGTACCCACAAAAAAAAATAACACATACGCTATCTAAACAGTCATGTAAACATTTCCACTTAAGACTATATGTTGAAATTTTGCATGTAAAAAATTGTATATGTCACCAGGTGTGTTGCCAGATGCTTATAATCAGTTAGAAGACTAAGGCAGGAGTATCTCTTGTTTGAGGCTAAATTCAGCCACTTAACCATAGCTTGTCTCAAACTTAAAAAAAAATTTAAGGGGCTAGGGATGTAACTCAGAGGTAGCATACTTGTCTAGCATATACCAGGCCCTGGGTTTGATCACTGGCACCAAAAAAAAAAAAAAAAGTGTAGATGTCCATCAACATTTTCAATGGCTGCAGATGTACCTTCATTGTTTAGGCAACTGAAGTTATACTTTCCAAATATTTAGAAATAAATATCCATCTCTCTTTTTGTTCTAAGTCCCTGGAATACTATTTAGAGGCTTTTTGGCAAAGTATGCAAGAAATCTTTATTTATTATATAAACATCATAATTTTTTTTTTTTTTTTTGTGGTACTGGGGATCGAACTCACAACCTCACACTTGGCAGGCAGGTGCTGTGCCGCTGAGCTATATCCCCAGTCGAGTTTTTTTTAAAAAGAAAAACATAAAACTGCCTATCAGTATAACATCTACAAAGAACTATTAATAGTCTCAGACTATGTAGCAGTTTATACATAGGTCACTTAAATGCATACTTTTTTCATAAAAAGTATTTTATGTACTTTTATAGCCGATTTTTCCCACTTAAGATTACATGCTGATTTTTTTGCATATACATTACTGTAGATGTTCATCAGTATTTTCAATATATGTATCTTTGTTTAGCCAACCACCTATTTTGGACACTTGGGTTGTTTATACTATTGTCACCCTTCACAATAATTGGAAGTTGCACAGCTTTGTACAAGCCAATTATTTGCTTAGTCTCTAAAAGTAAATCTCTACAAATGAAATTACTGGGTCAAAGGACATGTACATGTTAAAGGGTTCTGAAGCATCTATCTGAGTAGACCTCACACCTTGTATGCTCCTCACCTCACCGTTTGAGAGTTCTCCTCCTCCCATACCCTCACCAACCCTATGGGGTGGGAGACAAGTGGGTCTTTTCCTCTGTGGATCCCAACAGCACTCTATGGTTCCATAAAAGCTCCCTCCAACCAACCTTATAAAAGAAATCTGATACAAGCACTAAGATTTATGCTTTCTTCCACTATAGTTTCTTAGTATTTCAAAACATACCTCTTATTCACTACATAGACAATACAGCTAACCAAGAGAGAGAACACCTTCCTATCATGTGCCTCCAGGACCCTAAAATAAAATTAACCCTTTCTTTATGTCCTCATAATAAGTTGTAGCAGAATAGATCTCTTGCTTCCTTCCTGTCCCTACCATTCCCAGCCACCAGTGAAATTCCATGCCTTTCTCATCTCCTGCCAGGTCTGTCTATGGTAGTTAACTTCCTAACTGGATTTCCAATCTGCAGTCCCCATTCCTGTCCCCACCCCAACTCAGACCCATCCTACACACAAAGCAACCGTATTGTTTTCCTTCCCTCCTGTCATTCCTCTGCTCATGAAAGGTCATGTCGTCTCCCAGAGGCAGATAAGGGTAATATTCAGACACCCCAGTCCAGCAACTGGAAGTGCTCCAAGAAAGGGAGAACAGGACGCCCCTCAAACACTGACTCTACCCACATCCCCCTACTCTCCTCTCCACCCTCTCTACTCCAGGCAGACCAGACTTCTCTCTGGAGCAAAATTCCCATCTCCATGCCTTTCTTCCACCACTGTTCCTCTTTGAATGCCCTTCTGTCTTTTGCATCTTATCCTTTAAGTCCAGCTTATTTCATGTCCCCCCCCCTTTCTCTGTATAACTTTCCCTGAGCACCTTTGTGCGCAGCAGTTTTTGGTGCCTTGAAGCACCTTTGGGAACCATCTGGCAATGATTGGAGACCCCTCATTTTGTACTTTTTGTTTGCACATATTCTGTCTTTCCAAACAGACACAATGCCTTTTTATCTTCTGCTCAAAACACAGAACTTTATTGGTAAAACAGGAGTCTTAGACTAACAAATATAAAACAATACAAAAGAGTATATCTTATTTATAATGTACAATTAATTAATTGTATTAATTAATTAATTAATTATAATGTACAATTAATTCACTGTCAGTATATGTAAAGTAAAAAAAAAATCTCAATGTAAGGAGCAAGATAAAATCAATACATGTTTTGTGCAAGCTCTAATATTCACTTGGTATCCTTAAAATGATCCAGTCTGAACCCAACATCAATAACTATTAATAATCTGTGATATTTATTTTTCCAAAATAGCAGTCGAAAGGCTCTCTTTGCCATATAAGCACAGTGAAAAACAAAAAAATTAAAAAACACATTGTTCCCAAGTGGGAACTACAAATTTACATCAGTGTTGTTTGGGACAGAAATTAGAGTTTGGTCAATACTTTCAGGACCTTTACTTTCACCACCAGATCATTATGACTTGCTAATGCTCTGATTTTCTTAACACATACTCCAGATTCTTTAAATAAAAAAAAAAGTGAACTTCTGCTGAATTCTTTCCTGGATGATGCAAGCCCTTCACTTTTTATGTTGTCATTTATATTCTCAAAAAGGGTAAGGATATTAAGAAGAATCTCTCTATCCCATTCTTTATTAAAGAGGGAAATCAACTCTGACGGTACTTTACAACTAACCAGCTCTCTTGTCATGGCTGGGTTTTCAGTAAAGTTTATAATTAGTTTCATAATCTGTATCTTGGTGAAGTGATTTCCCAGGAATAATAAAGCAAAAAAATCTGGAAACGAATAGGAAAGCAAATGTTGGTAATGATTGGTCACAGTCATGTTGGTTAACAGTCTTAGTCCAGCCATCTGCACAGCTGAGTCCAAGCGACAGATCATGGTGTCATCACACACTTGACTGATATATGTCTTAATCTTGCCCTGATTTTCAGCATTTACACTCAAGTTATTAAGGGCATTGTAAGTCTTTTCCCTAATAATGGGGTCTTTCGTTTTTATCAGTTTTGCAATAACTGGGACACCACCCAATTCACGTATGGCATTCTGATTAAATGAATATGCTGCATTGTTACCCAGAGTGACCAAGGCTACTTCTTGAATAAAAGGATCATTTGTTCTCTCCAGGATGTTAAGGACCTTTTGAAGATCTGGAGTACTTAGAATATCATCAATTTTATAAGGAAAGTTGAATTTGCCCCTGCGGACAGGCCACGTTGTAGGTGGAGCCCTAGTGCTCTTACTTCGAGCTTTTCCCTTGGATTTTCCATTTGCCCTGCTCCCAGCCCTAGCTCCACTCTTAGTGGGGTGGCAGCCTCCACCTCTGCCTCCTGGGCAGGGCAAACTTGATGCAAGGGTCCTATTCCCAGAAATGTTACCAACCCTGGCCCCTTTGCCCATTTTTGCACTTGCCTGTTCCTTCAAGATGTTGAAAAGGGCCTTGGCCTTAGCTTCTAGGCCACCTCCACTCTGGGATCCACAGTGGGCCTCCTTTACACCTGGACCACTCTCAATTCCCAATCTCACTTCAGCCTTGGCCTTGGTGTCACTCTGAGGTTTGGCTCCGGCCTCCACCTCAGCATTAGTCTTAGCTCCTTTCTCAGTCTCCACCCCAATTTCTGATGCATCACTAGACTCCTCATCATCATCCCAGATTTTCTCATTCTCGTCTTTTCCCCAGGTCAGTCTGTATACACAGTAGCAGGCGCCAGCCCCAATGAGCATGCCAGCGGCTACACAGCCAGCCTCCCTAGTGCGGCCCATGATATAGCTGGAGTGAATCCCTTAACCCGGGCACAGAGCAGGCTTGCTCCTGCCCAGAATACTCCTGTGTAAGGGGTGGAGTCTTCAGCTGCTGCTGGCAGACTGCTGCAACTGCAGACACAGGGCAATCTAGAAATAAAGGAAAGATTTCAAGCTTTGGGCTTCCTTTTTTGTGTCTTTGCATGCATACAGACTAAACCACAAATGTACAAACATGAGGTTATTGGCCCAGACTCAGAGCTTGGTATCAAGATCACTGATTTCTTTACTCAATTTGGAAGCTAATTTTGCAAATTTTCCCCACATCCCAACCTCACATTCTACCACCCTACCCATAACATCAAATTTAAAGTATTTGAAAAGTTCCCTGCCACCTCTGTCGTTCAAGATGTCCTAGGGCAATGAAGCACTCAAATATACCGGAAGAGATCCAAGCAGTTTCTTCCTTCTCTTTCTAGCCTCTGAGTGCACTGTATCCTGCAGACCTGCAAACAAGGGAATAGAGAGGTGTGTGCTGAGAGTTCAGGGGATAAACAGACCTAACCAAGGCTAGGACACTCATCCTGAATCCTTGGCTCTAGTTCCTTCCTTGCAGTTTCCCACCTACTGATCCCTCCTGTCCTCAGAGAGCTTTGGCTTTGAAATTCATTTCCTTTCTCCCTCTTCTCCTTCAGTGATCCACTCCTCCAACTTTCTACCCCACCACCACACCCCCATCAGTCACTTCCTCCAGAGGTGACCATCACATCCCCTTCTCTGAAACTAAATAGACAGAGTAGTAGTATCTAGATGCCAGATTAGACTGAAATGTGAAAAGATCTCACACGCCACCCTTGCCTCTGCCATCCTCACCATCTAAATCAAAGGTACCAGTTCAGCTATCCCAACCCCCCCACAATTATACCAGTTTCCACTGCTGGAGAGCGATTTTCATCTTCCCTCATCTCGGTTTCTGTCTCCACCAAACCTAAGGACTGACCAGCTGTGGGACTGAATTTTTGGTGAGGGGACCAACACCAAAGACAATGTATCCCAAACAGTAATTTTCAGTAACATCCTCCCCACCTCCATCCCAGGACTCTCTTGACACCAGCCACTTCCTTCCCTGTCTAGTATCTGCAGAGCACTTCTTTGGCAACTTCCAGGTGTAGAAAAGGAGGGAAAGAGGAGCACTCAGTCTATAATCCCAGTCACAATCACCATCATCCTCCACCCTAGGAGTTCCCAAACTATCACCCTCACTCTGACCTACTTGGTTCTGGACAGTTTTTCTCACTTTCTGGTCCCGAAGTTTGGACTGGTCTTCAGGGCCAAGATCCACAGAGACAGGTGACACAGCCAAGATGGGAGGCTCAGGGAACAGAACAGCACTTTGGAGAGTCCCGAAATCAGCTTTTCCAAATTCGGGGTCCTGGCTGTCAGATACATTTTGTCTTTTTATCCCTTACCTTAGTCCTACTTCTCTGGACTCCACTGACAAAAACCCTCCAGCCAAGCGCGTGTTCTCCACTCCCCATCCCCATCCCCATCCCCACAGGCTGGCCATTTTCCCAGCAAAAACCACGCCCCTTTGGAAGCACCGGAAAGGAAGGAGGAAGGTGGAGCCAAGGAGTACAGAAAAATCAATCTTAGGAGTAAAAAAAAAAAAAAGATCAAATGATCTTTTCTGTCCCACTCTGTAATGGAGCCCACCCTCACTGATAACCATTTTTCCTGTTAATACTGTCACATCCTTTTTAAACACACACACACACACACACACACACACACACACACACACACACACACACGAAGACTGCTGAAGAGCCTATAAGAGTCCCAAATTAGGCAGGGTCCTCAACCATCCCCACCCTTCCGGAGCCTGCGGAGCAATCTCAGCTTTGCACTGACCTGCAGAGATTCGCAGTAGATTATTCCGTTGCTGGAATGGTACAGCTATGGGACAGTGCTCTACTGAAAAACAAGGGGAACGACAGTTGCACATCCCAAGTTTCTGGCTTGGCAGACGAACCGATACATAGAACACCAACTTAATACCTGCCCTCCCTGATTCAAATCTCTGGCATAACAAAGTTTTACCCCCTCCTAGTCTGGGGTCTCCCCTGGACTCCCGCCTTCCAAGGTCTACCATTTTTTTTGTCCCTGAAGGGCCAGGGATAGTGCAAGGAAAATAAAAGGGAAAAGGCTGTGTTCATTTGATCTCCATCCTTCGCTGCCCGCAAGGCAGGGATCTCCAAGCAGCGCCCATCCACAAACAGACCTGCTAGAATCCAAGCATTTACCTCTTCCTCTTCCACAGGCTCGCCAGATCTCTGGGTGAAAATAGCCAACGGGGACCCGGACCAAACGAAGACCAGGATTAAAAGGACGTCTGCATACGTCAGCTCCCGCTCACGTGAGGGCTACGTCACCCCTGAGTTCAGGACCCCAATTACCACTCCCACCAGCAGTGGGCTGGAGCCCGCCCTGCCCCCTTCTTCCCCTGTCACATCACCTGCCCCTGTTCCTTCCTTCGCTTTTTGCCAATCACAGAGACCAGAAGTGCCTTCTCCCTGCCTTTGGTTAACACGGAGAGGCTGCATCTGGTTCCCATGTCCACTGGTTTTTTATTTCTCTTTGAGGAGGAATAATTTTGTATCTTCTTTACTCCCGGTCCAACTGCTTTTCCCTCCACCTCCCACCCTTTTCAGTTATAAAGGTCGAACATTTTTCCCGCACTCTCATACCAAATGGGGGGGGTCGATATCTCAGAAAAGAAGATAGATAATGGGAGTGTCTTACTTTCTTAAACTTTCCTCTTTGTTTATTTGTGTTTGTTCGTTTGTTTGTTTTTTATTTTTTATTATTTTTTTTTCTGGGATTGGAGATTGGGGATTGAACTCACTGAACTAATCCTCAGGCTTTTTTTCATTTTTTTATTTTTTTTGAGACAGGGTCTTGTTAAATTTCCCTGGGCTTGAATTTGTGATCCTCCTGCCTCAGCCTCTGAGAGTGCTGTGATTACAGTATTAAGGTTGCTACCGATTTCTTGTTAATTTTTTAAAGTCAGTAACATGTTACTTTTACATTGAGAAAACAAAGTGTTGCTCTTTTCATTTGGACAGAAATGTAAGTGGGAGGGGAAAACCCAACAAACCTCATTAGTTTCATTATATTTATTTGTAACACAAGAAAAAATATTTCTAGTGGTTACAGCCAAATAGCTTTCAAAACACACTAACTTGTTTTAAAGTTGCAAATTGGAATTTTTTATATAGCCTATGAATTAGTCCAAGAAGAGATGACCAGTTGTCTAATGTGGGCCATATTAACACAAATGACTCATTTACTTTTTCTACTATTGGCTTAACTTGCAATTTGGTAAAATAAAAGCAAAACAATCCTGTCTTGTTTGGTTAAAGAAAAGCGTGTATTTAAGTTCCCAAACACTTGGCTGACTTCTGTGTGAAACCCTCCTGATTTGACTACTGCTCTGAACATCTGCCCCTGGATTAGATTCCAGTCTAATAAAGTGGGGGTCAGCTGAGGGAGAGAAATGCAGATATTGTTGGATCTTCCCTACCGTGTCAAGAAATAAGGAATGTGCTACCCTCCAATCCCTCCCATATTCCAGAACCTCAAATTCCCTGTATTCAGGCACCTATCTGTTATTCAGTCAAAAAATATACTAGGATGGGTGACCAAGATGGCAAATGCCACCTTTAGTCAGATGACCAAACTGAGTAAATACCTTTCCTTCACTCCCTCTCCCAAATTCTCACAGAGCTAACTGAACAATACATAGAAGGGACTGCTGTTCCCACCTACCTCTCTGCTTTTATTCATGGTGCCATTAATACCACATGAACTGAGAGATGCAACCTGTTGGGCCTCTCATTTCTAGCCTCTTCAACTCCAGGGTACCCAGGAAGAATATAAACCTATTGTAGAGTCAATTCCTGCCAATCAACATCCATCTTGGTGTCTCCTCAGCTAAATGTATGTCCAGGCTCAAGAAACAATCCTCACTGGCCACACTAAACCTAGAGTAAGTGTTGTATTAAAGTTGTGTTCATAAGTGTGTTCACTTGATTGATTGATTGATTGATTGACTGTACTGGGGGTTGAACGCAGGACCTTGTGCATGGTAGGCAAGCGCTGTACCAATGAGCTATATTACCAGCCCATGTGTTCACGTTAGAAGGGCAAGAAATTATAGCTGTCATTGGATTCTTACATACATGTCCAAACAAACAAAAATCCTTAAAACTACTCTCCTAGACAAAAAGATATATCTCCCCACAATAGAAATAGAACTAATATCTCTTTCTCCTTCTCTCCCCTCTCCCTCTCTTTCTCTTTCTCTCTATCATTATACAAACTTCTTATTTCTTTAAAAATGTGTAAACAGTATAAAAATATACAGGAGACTATAAAAGTGTCCTGCAATGTTTGTTCTAGCACCAAACACTAACAATCTCCACCTTTCTTCATACAAATATAAAGAGTATGGGTACACAGATGGGTCAAGTTCCAAGTTGAACAGTACACAGAACAAAAGAATTGACATTAAATGCAGTACTTGCAATAAATCTGCATTTTAATTTGAGGACTGACATCTTTAAAATGGAGTCTTTCTGCAAGAGAGTAATACCCAGAATATATAAGGAACTCAAACAATGCAACACCTAAAACAGAAAAAGAAATACTCCAATTTTTGAAAAAGGACCTGACTAGACATTTTTCCAAAGAAGACATAAAAATGCCAACAGATGTAGGAAATATATTCAATAAGGAAATTCAACTCAAAACCACAATGAAAAATCTCCTCACTCTGCTAAGAATGGCTGTTATCAAAAAGACAAAAGACAAAAAATGTTTGGAAGGATATGGAGAAATTAGAACCCTTGTACAGTACAGTATGAAGGTTCCTCTAAAAATTAAAAATAGAACTACTATATAATCTAGCAATTACACTTCTAGATATATCTCCAAAATTATTAAAATCAAGATCTCAAAGAGGTATCTGCACTCCCATGTTCATTGCAGCATTACTCATAATAGTCAAACAATGGAAACAACATAAATAGACACCAACAAATGGAGAATTATAATTTACTTTTTTGTTTTTGTTTTTGTTTTTGTTTTTGTTTTTGAGACAAGTTCTTGTTATGTAGTTCAGGCTGGCTTCAAACTCACTATGTAGTCCAGGCTGGACTGCTGTCTTAGCCTCCCGGGTGCTGGGATTACAGGTATACACCACCATGCCCAGCTACCTCCACGACATTTTAACCATACATCTCTAAAAAGCAAGTGTGTAAAATTACATACCATAAATTTATACTTAACTATATTTTGTACAACATCTAAAAATAAATGACTTATTTTACAAAGAAAAAAATAAATTATTTTAAATCAGATTTGACAGGGTTTAGTCAAATATTGTGTACCAAACATATAATGGTTAATTTTATGTATCAACTTGACCAGGATATGGTGCCCAACTGTTTTATCAAAAACTGTATTAGATGTTGCTATGCTGGTACTTATATCTGTGATAAATACTTTTCAATCAGCTGACTTTAAGCAAAGCAGATTACTCTGCATAATTTGAATGAGCCTCGTCCAAACAGTTGAAGGCCTTAAAAACAAAAACATATTTCACAAAAAAGAAGGAATTCTGCTTTAAAACTATAACATAGAAATTTTCCCTGAGTTTCTATCCAGTTGGCCTACACTGTGGATTTTGGAGTAAAGCTTGCAACATCTTACATGAATTTCTAGCCTGCCAGCCTGCCCTGAAAATTTCAGCCTTGCCAGCTCCTTAGAAGTGTGTGTGTGTGTGTATTCTGTTGGTTCTGTTTCTGTGAAAATCCCCAATTTTAGTACCAAGAATGGTACAGTGGGAACATAATCATAACTGTAAATTTCAGGATTTTGGAATTAGTTTTCTAACTTGATTAAAGAAAGACAATAATGACTATTCTAATATTAAAGAGAACACTGATAGTCCATGTCATGATGAGGCAATAGCGATACACAATGGGCTCATGAACAATCCATGGTGGCAGAGATGGGCTCAGAAACATGGATTTTTATTCAGAAGTTGATCTGGCTATAGCCATGGCTGAGTGCCTAGTATACCAACACTAAAGATCAAGAATAAGTCCTAAATATAGTACCATTCCCCCAGAGTAATCAGACAGCTACCTGATGGAAGGTTGATTACATTGGATGGCTTCCATAATGAAAGGGGCAACATTTTACTTTTACTAGGATAGACACTCACTCTGGATATGGATTTGCCTTCCCTGGTTGCAATACTTCAGCCAAAACTATGATCCACAGACTTACAAAATACGTTATACAGTATCCCCCTCAAAATACTCTCCCTTGCTTTGAAAACTTATACCATCACTTGCCAATTTCTGAAGCAGTTCTGGAAGACCTCTTTCTTAAGTGTCTTTACAAGGTGTGGTTAAAAAAATGTTGTGAGAACCTGGTGTGGTGGCATGCACCTGTAATCCCAGCACTACAAAGGCTGAAGCAGGAAGATCACCTTGAGTTCGATGCCAGCTTGGGCTACATAGCGAGTTCAAGGCCAGTTTGAACAACATAGTGTGACACTGTCTCAAAAAATAAATAAATAAATGTGATGAATGTTGCTGTCAAGTGCCACCAAACAGATAGGCAAGCTTGTAAAACATTGCAGGATATTCTCATCAACCATATTTACCAGATCTGGCACTATGCAACTTCTGCCTCTTCCCCAAAGTCAAAGCAACCATGAAAGGTAAACGTTTTCAATGAATTTAGGACACTGAGGCAGCTATGACAGCACAACTAAAGACACTCATTAAAGAGGACTTCCAGAACTGCTTCAGAAAGTGGCAAGAACAATGGGACAAGTGTTTGAACGAAGGGGAAGTATTCTGGGGGGGATTAATGATAATGTGTCTTTTACTGTGATAATTTTTTATTTAACCATTCATTGTATTTTTAGATCATACCCCATATATAATGAATGCATGCCTTTTCATATATAATTTCCTATTGGTTCTATTTCTCTACAGAACCTTGACTGATACAGAACAATGGATTTATCTCAGGTCCATATTGAAATCCCATTACAATAACAGGAGGGAGGGCCAGTGAGATGGCTCAGCGGCTTAAGCGCCTGCCCGGCAAGCGCGAGGGCCCGAGTTCGACTCCCGGAACCCACATACGAAAAAGGGGCCGGTGATATCGCTCAGCGGCACGGGCGCCTGTTGGCACGCGAGGACCTGAGGTCGACCCCCCAGTACCCACAAAAAAAAAAAAAAACAGGAGGGAGAAGAGGAAGGGGAAGGGGGAAGCTGAGGAGAGGGGAAAAGAGGGGGGAGTAGGAGGGGAAGAGAGGAGTGGAGGGGGAGGGGAGCTGTTATAGTTTGTGTCTAGATGTCCCCCCAAAGCCTCATGCAATTTTACACAGAGCTTTTTTGGAGGTGGCTGAATTTAGAGTATTGATTCATCATGCAATGCTAGGATTAAAGGTGCTGGGATTAAGGGTGTGTGATTGCTGGATCAGTCCACTGATTGGATTGGCACCGCCCTAATCCCAGTAGACTGGATACAATATAAGGGACAGAAAGAGGTTTGTCTCTCCTCCCTTTCTGCTTTTTGCTTTCTTCTGCCACCATGCACTGTTTCCCCTTTGCCATGTGCCACCCTGCCTTGGAGCCAGACAATTATGGACTGAAACCTCTACAAACTGTGAGCTAAATAAACCTTTCCCCTTTTAACTTTGGATGTTGGGCATTTTGCCTCAGCAACAAGAGAAAAGTAAGTAAGACAGGAGCTAATAACAGTGTTCATCTGCTTGGAGAAAAGGAATGCTGAGCAGGATAGTAACAGGAGGAATGTTTCACATTGCATTTGTATTATTACTATAAGCCATGCAGATATATTGCCTATTGAAAAAAGTAAACATATGAAAAAGAACCAGAGTGGCATCTGACTTTTCAACAACACTGAATGTTAAAAGACAGAAACTAGAGAATTTCTAATTCAAAATTCCATCTCCAGTCAAGCTATCAATCAAGTGCTGGAGTAGAATAATGGAATTTTCAGACACGAAATTTTTCACAAGTTTGTATTGCATATGCACTTTCTCAGGAAGCTACTTGAACATGTGCTCTGTCAAAAGAATACATAAACCGGTGAGATGGCTCAGCGGCTTAAGCGCCTGCCCGGCAAGCGCGAGGGCCCGAGTTCGACTCCCGGGACCCACATACAAAAAAGGGGCCGGTGATATCGCTCAGCGGCACGGGCGCCTGCTGGCGCATGAGGTCCTGAGGTCGACCCCCGGTACCCACAAAAAAAAAAAAAAAAAAGAATACATAAACCAAGAAAGGGAGAAAAATGAGATTCCGGATACAGTGAATCCAGCACAATGGTGAGCAAGAAGAACCACCAGAACTGTTGTGAAAAGAGATTCCAAAAACAAATGTTTTGTATGCCTATGGTGCAAGCAGTTCGGTTTGGGGCAGTTTCCTAAGAGAAACTTTGTCAAGAAGATGAAATTGGTCAACTATCTAATTTCTTTGAATATAATGAGAGAACATTTACATAATTGGGAGGATATTTAAGGGATAACTTGATGAAAATACATGGAAGAAGGAGGAGGGATAGATTAAATGTAGAGAAAACAAGAAGCTATACAGGACAGGATAACTAATCTTAATATATTATGTAATCCTTCTGTCAATAGCACTGTTATGGTTTAGACCTTAAATACCCCAAAGCTCATGTGTTGAAGGCACTATTGGGAGATACTGGAAACTTTACCAGGTGGGGTTTATTTGAAGGAAGATCTCATTGGGGTGTTCCCTTGAAGGAAATACTGGGAACCTGGCTTCTTCCTCTCTCTCTCTCTCTCTCTCTCTCTCTCTCTCTCTCTCTCTCTCTCTCTCTCTCTCTCTGTGTTTCCCAGCTTTGCAGAACCACACCCTTCTGCCATGATGTTCTGTCTCACCCCAGGCCAAAAACAATGGAGCCAGCTGACCAAAGATTGAAACCTCTGAAGCCATGAATCAAAATAAATCTTGCCTTCTTTTGAACTGTGTATCTCAAGTATTTTGTCACAGTGGTGCAAAATTAACAAGCACATACTTAGTCAAAATAACAGTGTCAATATAACCAAAATAACAATTAAACAATTAGGAAAGCTGGGTATAAAAATAAATCTGAAAATGTATGATCAGAACAGGTGGGGGGGCCAGTGAGATGGCTTAGCTGCATAAGCGCCGGCCCGGCAAGCGCGAGGTCCTGAGTTCGACTCCCGGAACCCACATAAAGGAAAAAAAAGGGCCAGTGATATCGCTCAGTGGCACAAGTTCGTGCTGGCAAGTGCAAGGTCCTGAGGTCGACTCCTGATACCCACATAAAAATAAAAAATAAAAAGAACAGGTGGGGGTGTAAAAGAGCTAAACTCTCACATCTCATAGTGGGAAATCAGTGATTAAAACTCAAAAAATCAAGAAACACCAATATAAGCACATTGTTTAGACATAGTTCCAAAATAGTCACCTAAAAGAGTTGAACCTGATTGCTTCTGGGAGTGAGGTAAAGATATAAGGATATTGCTGTTTTCCACAGCAAGCTGGTATGAACTGAATTATGTCCCCCAAAATTAATATATTGATGCCATTACCCCAAATGTGATTCTATTCAGAGACAGGGCCTTTAGGGAGGTAATTAAAGTCAGAAGGGTGGCGCCCGATTCTGATAGGATTGATTTTTTTTTTATTTTTATTTTTGGTGGGTACCGGGGGTCGACCTCAGGACCTCGCGCACCAGCAGGCATCCATGCCGCTGAGCAATATCACCGGCCCTTTTTTCGTATGTGGGTTCCGGGAGTCGAACACAGGCCCTCGCGCTTGCCAGGCAGGCGCTTACGCCTCTGAGCCATCTCACCGGCCCAGGATTGATATTTTATAATTGGAAAACACACCAAAAATCTCTATCCACTTGCACACAGAGAAGTCACATGAAGGCACAGTGCGGTGGCCATCTAAAAGCCAAGAGAGGCCACATCAGAAACCAGTCATGATGGCACCTTATTTTTAAATTTCTAGCCTCCAGAACTATGAAAATATAAGTTTATTGTATAATCCACCCAATCTGCCTTATTTTGTTATGGCAACTCAAGCAGACTAATGCACCAGTCTTGTAGAATTACTTGACTTCTTAACTATAGGCGTATATAGCTTTGATTTGAAAGTAAATTTTTAAAATTTGGGGGGAAATGACCTCAATGAAGACTTCATATGTCCAATAATTACCAATCAAGTGTGAGGATAGAATAAAGGCATTTTCAGACATGCAAAATATCATAGTATTTACATCCTATACACCTTTTCTCAAATACCTAAATGTTGTCCACCCAAATGAGTTCATATATTAAGACACAAGAAGGCATAAGATTCAGGAAAAACTAGACACAACATGAATGAGAGACTAAGAAATTTCCCATGTGATGACAAGGGAATCTCCTGGATAATAATTATACCTTCGACCTAGAGAACAGTCTTCCATAATAGAGCAGAAATACAGAATTAACCAGGAACTGATAGATGACTACTGGGTTTCACCATACTGGGATTATATCTCCACTAGAAAGTTTAAGGGTGACTTATTTATAGGTACATTAAAATTAAGCAAACTAAAAATGAGGCAGTGATTAACTGCAGGATGAACAAAAATTTATAGGAGATATAGCAACAAATATACACCAATTGCTATATGCCAAGTACTACTACGAGTGCTTAATATTTTAATCTTCGCAGAAACCCTATGAGATAAGTATTGCTGTTAATCCCATTTGCAGTGTGAGGAAATTGAGGTAGAGAACCATGAAGAGATTTGCCAAAGATCGCACAGTTATTATGTGCAAAACCAGGATTTGAAGCCAGGCTTTCCAGTGAGAGAGTCTATGCTCTTAAGCAAATATCCTTCTAATATCTAAATTGTGAAAACTATTCACATATACATAAACACTGAATATTGTTTAACAAAATACAGTGTCACATCATACATTAGGAGAACACGGGAGAAGCAAGGCTATGTATAGGGTAGGATGTATAAGACAACTGACTTCTTCTATTGTAAGAAGTCATGGTTGAGGTATAAAATTTAAAAACCAAGAAATAAAAACATTATTTATAAATATGGAGGTGATACTGTTGCCAATCAGTTGAGACATTCTTTGCTCAATTCAGATTAAAATCATGAATGTACAAAGTGCAGCTCTGTTAACAGCCCTGGTGCTACCAGAAGATGCTGGATGCCAACAGTTGACATGGCCAGCAGCTGGTCACTGCCGCTACCAGCCACCACTGTCTGTTATCAGCTTGTGCCAGACAACATAGGTTGATTCGGTTGGGTGCTGGTCTCTGCTGCTGATCTTCATCAGCTGCAGGTCTCTGGAGCTCTTCAGAGCTAACTGTCCCTCGTGTTTATTGCTCTTTCTTTTGAGATGACTACTCTGTTTTCATTACTCAGAATAATCCTGAATAGATGTACAGGACCTTCCAAGCCCACACTACCCACTACCCAAGAAATAAATCATAAGCACATTTACAGGACAACTAAAGAGAGTCTTTACTTTAACAGGACAGGTGTACCCCACTGTGTAGGGTCAGTACACTGGGGCGAGGCCTCCTAGACTAACCAGAGAAGTGCATGGGAAATGCTGCTTATATAGCAGCTGCTAGCCTATGATTGGTTCAAGCACAGGTCCGTGATTGGTCCAAGTGGGTGCAGGGCTCCAGGACAGCCACAGTTGTCTTAAGGGCAATTTAGAGAGCTGGAAGGGCAAATGCAAGCTGTTTGATTGACAGTTGTCACATCTCTGGGAACAATTGGCAGGGCTGAAGCTAGGAAATCTACAGAAAAGCTAGCTGTGTTCATCACAGCTAATTGGAGCTCAGGGAGGTTGGGGATGTTAACAATAGGCCCAAATTCCTCCTTCCCTAATTTTAGCCACCTTAAAGGGTCCCCCCTTCAAAGAGGTGGCAATAGCAAATGAAGTGGCTGGAGTGGGGGAGAAGCAGCACAGCTGACAGTCCAGCTGCACTCATGTGGGAGCAGCCTGGAGAAGAGTGGACAGTAAATAACCAGGGAGGACACCAAGGCAAGTTGTTCCAATCCACTGGCGGGAGAGAGAGAAGAGATGCAAGGGGGAGGGGCACAACAATCTCTAACCAAGCCAAATCAGGAGAATCAGGTGCTTCTGTAGGGAAAGTTGGAGGACAGGCAGGAAAAGTTAAAGGGCCTCAGTGAGGTTTCTGGCAAATAAAGAGTTAAACCCCTGCTAGAGAGAGTAGCTAAGAAAAACAAACAGAGAGAGCTGATAAGAAGGCCTGGCTCACTTCCTGCCAAGGTTCAATTCTCTCCTCCCTAATCTCCAACTAAACACAAAAGAAACAAAGCAAGGAGGGGGCTATATTATTTTTTAAAAACTCAGTCTATAAAATATACACTAACAGTCCGGTGAGATGGCTCAGCGGCGTAAGCGCCTGCCTGGCAAGCGCGAGGGCTTCAGTTCGACTCCCAGAACCCACATACAAAAAAAGGGCTGGTGATATCGCTCAGCGGCATAAGCGCCCCCTGACACGCGAGGTCCTGAAGTCGACCTCCGGTACCCACACACACACACACAAAAAAAAAAAAAAAAAAAAAAAAAAAATATATATATATATATATATATATACACTAACATCTAGACACATACACTGTACATAAATACATACGTATTTTATTATTTTCTCACCACATTATACACTAAAATGTACATGTATCTCTTTTTGCTAACTTGTCCTTGAATGTGGGGCTTTGCTGTAAATCTCACAAGATAAGCCCCTGGACAAGACAAAGTGACCACAGAAGTGCTTATCCAAAAATGCACATGTTCAAATGGGAAGGGGAACAAAGAAGGAGGAGATGAAAAGGAAGGAAGGGACAAGAAAAAAAGAGAATAGAAAGAAAAAATGGAAATAAAGCTTTTGTAATAAGGAGGGGGAAAGGGGTTGAAGGGAGGGGAGGAGAATGAGGAAAAAAGAAAAAGCAAGATACATCATGTACAGGTACAAATTCCCTGTGACGAATTTGATCATTATGTATATCTAAAAATGTACCATTATTTTTTAAATTAAAAAAAAAGTACATGTAGGGGATGGAAGGGGCAATGGCCAAATCAGGGGTTTCAAAGCCCAAAATAGCCAATCAAGTTATAACATCTCTCAAAGAGGATAGTCCCTTTCTTGCCAAGTAATAAAAGGGACTGAGAACAAAGACACCCCAAGTTGAGGCTTCGAACAGCCTACCTTACTCCAACAAGGTAGTTATCTATTTCCTTATTTCTCTCCCTTTCTCCAATAAAGTGATTTTGTTTCTCCCTCTGAACTTTCATCTCCAATTATTTTATTGATGTAGGGTTTTTTTACGAACCCTAGATAAAAATCTACCCTCACAAGACGTAACACCTCTCTGTCTCAATACCAAAAGAAATTAAGAGATTTAAAAGTAATTATATTTGGAGAGCAGAAATCTAGTGTTGGGGAAAGATGAAAGAAATTTCTTCTGGATTTTTGTTATTACTGTCATTCTTATAAGCTTTATGATACTCTAATTATGAAAGTTATATTTTAAAAACCAAGTTATGAAACTGGACATAGAGTAGGACATAAATTCTGTGTAAAGGATGTACAGAAGCTTGAATGTCTGTGCCCCTCCACCAAAAAAACTTGCATGTTCTAGCTTTAACCCTCAGTGTGACTGCATTCAGAGATGGAACCTCTAAGAAAGTAATTAATATTAAATGGTGTCATACGGAGCAATGGGCCCATTATCTGATAGGATTAGCATCCTTAAAGGAAGAGACACTAGAGAGCTCATTATCTCTCCATCTTCCTCCCTCTTCCCTTCTTTCTTTCCCCAATGCATCAAGGAACATGCATGTGAGACCACAGCAATCATAAAGAAAGTCCTCACTAGAAATTGCTGGCATCTTGATCTTGGACTTCCCAGCCTCCAGAAAATAAATTTCTGTTGTTTAAGCACCTAGTCTGTGGTATTTTATTATAACATCATAAGCAGGTTAAAACAAGAACATTATTCTAAATAAAATAAACCAGTCACAAAAGGATAAATACTATATGATTCCACTTATATGAGATACTTTGAGTAGTAAAATTCATAGAAACGGAAAGTAGAATAAGGGTTGCCAGGGGATGAGGGAGGAGGGATGGAGAGTTATTGTTTAATAGGTACAAGTTTCAGTTTGGGAAGATAGAAAGTGTTCTGGAGGTGGATGGTGGTAATGGTTGTACAACACTGTGAGTGTACTTAATGTCACTGAACTGTACATCTAAAAATATTAAAAATGGTGTTATGTGTATGCACCATAAAATTTTTAAATGTAGAGGAATATGCATTATAGTATTGATGGGAAGCTATACTCTCAGTTTCAATTCTGCACTCCTCTCTACCAAAGTTCTACCCATATTGGCTTCCAGTGCTCTGTCTTGTTTTTCTTTCTTACCCCTCACTGGTATTACCCTAGCTTTGGTTATCATCCATAATGTGTAACTTCAGCTCACGCCTTTCTTCTGAGCTCTAGAAATATACTTTTCAAATGGCCACTGAGCATCTCCATTTGTAAGTCCCACAGTCACCCCAAACTCAAAGAATTCAAATCAGAATTCATTATTTTTCCCCTCAAAAATCAATTCTTTCTTCATATTTGAAAAAAAGAGAAAGGGAAGAGATATGTTAATACTCCTCGCTCTCTATCTTCTACTCCAGATTATACACTTTGAAGTACACTGTGCTGCCTTGGGGTACTAATCAGTTCATGTGATTCTCAGAAATGGAAATTTTTGCCCAAGAGGAACTGCATCGTCATCTTCAATAAACCTTGATGAATGTTTCCTCAAATTGTGCATGACTCAGAAAGGCCACTGTACCCCTAACCCAAACAAATCCCTGAGCTCTGAGTCTGGTATTAAATAATGAGAATAAGAATCTGGGGGCCTGAGGCCAGAATCAAACACAGAATTGTCTGTAAGACCACTTAATTGTCTAAAACTTCCAGGAATGTTGTCTACTGATATCCTGGAGTCACTGCTGTCCCTACAACTGGACATAACAACCCCATGCTTTGAAGGGTCTTGCATATTACACACACACACACACACACACCCCTATTAAAGAACACATGGGTGCCTGCGTTACACAGAATCTGGTGCTCATTGTCATAGTGTAACTTGTAACCCTAAACATCTGCACTTTGACTAACAGTGTTCACCTCTAGGAAAATGCTTCTCTGTATCTGTTTCTCCGTGTCCTTTAAACAAAAGACAGCTTTGTCCAACTTCCACAAAGATTCGTGGATTGTGCCAATGCTCACATAAGAGATAGACATTATTTTCAAGCTACAGAGAAGGAAGGAAGATTCAGTCTCCCTGGGAGATTTAGGGAAGGGAAAATTTCAGCTAATTTACCAAAGCCTTCTTAGATATATGAATGCAATATATTTTGCTTAATAAAGTACCTTTTCTCAGTAGTGCCCAGTGTCCATTTTCTTGCTTATCTACATTTTCCAGTTTGTGGTTGCAGAGATAATAAAAATTAGTGCAATATTTGCAACAGCTGTATATGGAATCTAAAGAACATTTTGCAATATTAAGCAACCCATATTACTTTTGATTTTAGGACGGATAAATGGACAGATGTTTTACAGGAGAATGAGGGGAGAGGTAACATGTATAAAGCATTGTCATAGATTCTCTTCTCTTAGAAACAGATTCTGAGATAAGCAGTTTATTAGGAAATGCTCTTGGGATGAATACTTGTGGAAGGAGAGAGAATAAGGAAGCATGAATGAATAAAGGAGGAAATCAAATTTTGATGCACTGTCAATAGAATGCTTCAGCATACCATGCAGAGAACTCTGAAGATAGGATAAAGCTTCACAGCTTTCCCAATTTGGAGCAAGAATCCTGGGTCTCCACACTCAATATCAATGAGTTATTGGATGTGGGCCACCCTGAGAATAGGGTGTAGTCTTGAATAAGGCAGCTCTCTTCAGCTGACGCAATCCCTGAAGGGAGCTGATATCCAACAGCTTTATGATGGCAACATTACTAACATCTAAAATAGTAAGTCCTTTATTGATAAAGGAAGTTCTCAGCAGGACATCACAGTTTCCACCACACTTTCCTTTCTTGTTCATTGTAGATCAATTTTTCCATATAAGTTCTGGAATGAGCACCCCTACCTGGTCATATGACCCAAATTATCATTCCTGATCACCACACGTCTCTCAAATTACAGTTCCTACCTCTTACTGATACCCGTACACTAATCTATGAACAATGTTTGTTTTTCCTTCCTAATTTTCTTATAAGGGATCTGTCCACCTGTTGAGGCCTTAGGTGCTAATACAACAGTGGTAGATATCATGGGAGATTTGCTCTACCTGACTGTGCAACCATTTGTGCCTTCCAGTACTGCCTATGCTTGATCATATATATTAAACTTTCATCTGGTTTCTGAGCTTGCCCAAATTTACCCCTTGATGGATCTGACTAACTGAGTTCATAGTGGGCAATTCCGGCTACATGGTTACTTGATATCTTATGCTCAGGCATGCTATCTCTATCAAGATGTAGTAGTAAGTCAGAAGCTGTTTTTAAAAGGTATGTTATTCTCCAGTGTATGTGAGTTGGCTTTGCTCAAGAACTTTAGCTGCCTGAGTTGTGGTTTGCCCATAGGAGCTTGCCAAAAATTCCACATGGTATCTTTTGACAATACAAATATCTCCAATACCATAAGACCTATTTTTTGTATGGGTCAGGTGTCAGGACTGCATGAAACTCCATCCAGTACCATAGAGTCTTCTTCTCTTCTAGGCCTCACTCAAAGCTGGTAGGGCTTTTTGGTTGTTGTTTTTTCATTTTGTTTTTTGTGGGTTTTTTTTGTTTGTTTGTTTGTTTGTTTGTTTGTGTTAGTTTTTGTCAGCCAGTGTATAGGTCGAAACAGTAAATCCAGGTGTGAAATGCACTGCTTCCAGAACCCAAAGAAGCCTATCAGGCACTGAAATTTCTTTTTTATGAAGAAGGTAAAAATGTTCCAATTTATCTTTTACTCTTCTTTCTTTTCTTCCCCTGGTGGTGCTGTAGCTCACACCCATGGCTTCATGTTTGCTAAACTTATGTACTCTACCACTGAGCCCTGTCCTTTACTGTCTTCAGCCCTGTCCTTTACTTTGAAGGTTATCTCCAGCATTCTTCAGACCATTCAACCTTTAAAAATTGTACTTTTTGTGGTAAGCACCTGGATCTTTGTAAGGTTTATCTCCCATCTTCTGTAGCGCATGTGCCTTACCAATGCACCCAATGTGCTTCTTCTTCTGAAAGATGTTTATATGGTCCAGACATCTTGAGACTATATTATGACAGAAGATATGAGAATTAGTGGAGCCTTGAAGAAAAACTAATTACATACTGTTGTCTATTCTATGTGAATTAGAACTTTTTCATCCTGATAAAGATATTCCATCCTGATAAAGAGAGGAAAGCAAACATTTTTCACAATAACTGAGTATTAGGTACTTGAGGCCATGTTAATCTGTTCTAACAAAAACACTATATCTGGCACGGTCACTGAAATTTTCCTACTAATTGGTTGAGTTTAAAATAACCTACTATTGTCTATGTCCATGCCACCCTGAATGCGCACGACCTTGTCTGAAATAGCCTGCTATTATCCACCAGGCTCTACCCACATTTTGCAGAGAGGAAGTCTGGTTCATTAAATGATTTTAAAAGGTGACACAAATCTCTGCCATCCTCCCTCACAAGGATGTCTTCATGTACTCTGTTGGCCATGGATGGGGATTACAGTTTCAGAAGCATTCACTTGGCATTCTCATCTATAAATAGCTCTGACTCCACAAGCCAACAAACTACAGCGGGGTTTGCACCAAGTACCAACAATATCAATTCCAAGTATACATTCAGAGATCAGGAAAATAACCAGAGTGGACCCATCGTGAATCAGACCTAGGCTGGGATTTAATTTAATACCTGGCTCTTATATCATCCAATCAAATCTGGGAGCTATGATGACATTTTGGGTCTCTGGGTATCAATATCAACTAATAACCAGTGTTTAGCTGGCCTCAAAAAGTTCAGGCATTCCTGTCTCCTTGATGTACTGTTTCCTGAGTCAATGGAAGAACAAGAGAAACATGTTTTGTTGGGTACTTCTTCCTGGGTACCCAGCCTCTCCTTCAAATCATGTGCTCTAGATAAAAAACTAATTTAGGACCAGAAGCTGGGTGAGAGATCGTGATTTTTTTTTGAGGCAACTTCCCTAGCTTCCCAAACATCTTTAATTACTTTTGGTTGTACAAGTTGAGTGCAAATTGTTAGCTACCTACTTCCCCAGGACACTGTGTTATATTGAAGATCCATGTCCTAGTTATCTCTTTACCATCTACTCACCTGAAGCATCATATTCTATTAACCATCTCTGGAGGTCTCTACAGGTTAGACTTTCCTACCTGCCACTATGACCCCTGAAGTGCATTATGCTATTATTGTCCATCTGTCTTCTGACAGTTAAATGCAGTCATCCTGTCTCTACTGTTTCAGAGTCATTACCATTTCTATCATTTATCCTCTTTCCATAATATCCTCTCTTACTCTGAGCTTCAGCCTGCAAAGGAGCACCACCACTGAACTTCTTAAAAGATACTAGTGCTTCTCTCACCAGTACATTCCATATAGTTTTGGTAGTGTGTCCTTTGGGTACTTCTGCAGGATATAGTCCTCTGGAGGATTTTTTAGCCTTAAATAATATAATTATTCTATCATTCTCACTGTTCTGAGTCTTTAATCTCTTCTTCCACCATCTGCTATGATGTCTGTCATTTATACCTCATATAATGTGGGCTATTGGTTTTTCCATACTCTGTGGGATCATCTTACTAGTGAGTTTACATCATCTCTTGGAGGCTCTTGAGATAGTGTTCTCAAATTGATTCATTTTCCTGTACTCAATTTTATTATATTCCAACTCCCCAATCAAGCGAATCAGAACTCAGAATGCAGTCCAATGCTTACTCCTTCAACAACTTCTAGTACCTGCTAGCTAGATTAGGTTGTTCAGCTCCCTGTTGGTATATTCCCTTTCCTTCCTTATTACATCCAGCACATTCCCAGCTAGGTTATGCTGTGGATTACCCATAGGTATAGGCTGAGTGGCCAGGATGGGAAGTGGGGGCAGATTTCAAGGGAAATCCATGTTATCTTACAGAGGGGAAGGGCTGTGAAGCTTCAAGCAAAGTAAAGTGCTACCTCTTAATAGGGAGAAGTGGGAGAATCTAGAGAGAGAAGATTTTTAGAAACGTTCAAAAGGTCCCCATCCCATGTGCCAGGGTCGCATTCCTTCCTAACCAGGGCACTAATCTTGGTATAAAATACTTGACTTGGTTGAACTTTTAACTCTCTTTGAAACTTGCTTTCAATACCGTCCTGGATCTCATCCTCAGATTTCTCTACCTCTACCTGGAAAGGATGAAAGCTTCTTTATACACCGTGAATAAATCTTACTTTCAGACATAGCTTTTAATTGTTGGTTAATTTAATTAGCCTTTTCATTATTTTTTCTAGCAGTCAAACAAGGTAAGCAATAATCATGCAATTCCCTGGCTTTCCTATATTTAATATTTCCCTCATATTTCTCAAAGTTATGATACATGGTACCAGTCACCACATTCCTTACCACCAGTGTGCCATCTCAGTAAACCACCAGTGGACACTCTAACAATTCTGCCACCTCATTCCAAGAACCTATCTACACTACCTACCACCAATGATGGGGTCCTCATTGCCAACTGGCCAGCAGGTGATCCATCTCCAAATTTCATCATAGTGTTTGTTTTCCTGTACCAACTCTTGTAGGTTGGCTTCCCGGGGAACAGACTCAGAAACAGAGTTCATCATGAAGAACTTTTATTAGGGAATACTCTTGGGATCAACACCTGTGGAAGGGAAAAAAAGGAAGCAGGATTGGACAGAGGGAGAGAATAAGCTGTCTTAATTTGGGACAAGAAGGCCATGTCCATCAGTCATAGGATGTAAAATATGTCCAGGAAGGGGTTCAACCTTGGAGGAGGTACCTGTCTTCTGGGGCACTTTCCAAAGACAGCTGACAGATGAAGGCTGTCTACTGGCAGTACTCCTAGCCACTGAATAATATTTATTCCTCAATGGGGACCAGAAGCACACATGGCAGAATTTATTACAGTGCAATATCATTTCTTTACAGTAGAAAGTTAGCAGCCATCAAATGCTAGAATTGAGAACAGTTTCATTTTTATACTATAGTATTTAAATTTCTAAACATTTATAATAAGCTTTATTTCAAATTTGAAGTGAAATCTTCCAAATATTAAAACATAAATATGCAAGTCTCCACTTAGCCTTTTGTTGTAGGCCCCTCCAGTACTATTCACAGGCCTGCTTATCAAATTATGTAAGAATTCCCTATCTATTCTGTAAATATCAAAAAGATACATGAATTTTGAAACTTTCCATCAGTCTAACACTTATACAAAATATTAACTTTCACAGAGTATGAACCAATTATACAGATTAAATACATACTTTTTCATAAAAAGTATTTTATGTACTTTTATAGCCTAGTTTTCCAACTTAAAATTATATCCTGAATTTTTCCATATAAATGAATATAGATGTCCATCAGCATTTTCAATGATACTTGGGTCATTTATACTATTGTCACCCTTCACAATAATTGGAAGTTGCACAGCTTTGTACAAGCCAATTATTTGCTTAGTCTCTAAAAGTAAATCTCTACAAATGAAATTACTGGGTCAAAGGACATGTACATGTTAAAGGGTTCTGAAGCATCTATCTGAGTAGACCTCACACCTTGTATGCTCCTCACCTCACCGTTTGAGAGTTCTCCTCCTCCCATACCCTCACCAACCCTATGGGGTGGGAGACAAGTGGGTCTTTTCCTCTGTGGATCCCAACAGCACTCTATGGTTCCATAAAAGCTCCCTCCAACCAACCTTATAAAAGAAATCTGATACAAGCACTAAGATTTATGCTTTCTTCCACTATAGTTTCTTAGTATTTCAAAACATACCTCTTATTCACTACATAGACAATACAGCTAACCAAGAGAGAGAACACCTTCCTATCATGTGCCTCCAGGACCCTAAAATAAAATTAACCCTTTCTTTATGTCCTCATAATAAGTTGTAGCAGAATAGATCTCTTGCTTCCTTCCTGTCCCTACCATTCCCAGCCACCAGTGAAATTCCATGCCTTTCTCATCTCCTGCCAGGTCTGTCTATGGTAGTTAACTTCCTAACTGGATTTCCAATCTGCAGTCCCCATTCCTGTCCCCACCCCAACTCAGACCCATCCTACACACAAAGCAACCGTATTGTTTTCCTTCCCTCCTGTCATTCCTCTGCTCATGAAAGGTCATGTCGTCTCCCAGAGGCAGATAAGGGTAATATTCAGACACCCCAGTCCAGCAACTGGAAGTGCTCCAAGAAAGGGAGAATAGGACGCCCCTCAAACACTGACTCTACCCACATCCCCCTACTCTCCTCTCCACCCTCTCTACTCCAGGCAGACCAGACTTCTCTCTGGAGCAAAATTCTCATCTCCATGCCTTTCTTCCACCACTGTTCCTCTTTGAATGCCCTTCTGTCTTTTGCATCTTATCCTTTAAGCCCAGCTTATTTCATGTCTCCCACCCCTCTTTGTATAACTTTCCCTGAGCACCTTTGTGTGCAGCAGTTTTTGGTGCCTTGAAGCACCTTTGGGAACCATCTGGCAGTGATTGGAGGCCTCTGATTTTGTAGTTTTTGTTTCTATTTATCTTTTCTTTCCAAACTGATTATAAACTCAAAGACAAGGACAATGTCTTTTTGTTTCTGCTTAAAACACACAACTTTATTGATGACATAAATATAAAATCTAAAATGTATAAACATAAGTCCACACAAAGGACCAAAGATTACCTTGCTTATGAAGAATCAGGTCAGTTTTTGCTCATGAAGCATACTAAAAATATCTCAATCCAGACAAGATTTAAAATTGACGTGTATTTTCAGTACAAGTTTGAATTCATTTGGTGTTCATAAAATGGTTCATTTATGGACCATCATACATAACATCAGTTTTGATGTTATAATACAGTTTACAATGTGCATCACTTCCAGGCTGCAAAACCAAAATATTACTCACATTTATTTGGGAACATATAATTGATCAGAGTTTATTTATTAATATCTCAACCCTTTCTTTTACCTCTGGGTCACTGCATTCTGCCGCTAAGGCTCGAAGTTTCTTAGCACAGGCTTTAGGTCTTTGGAATAGGAAATAAAGGGAATTTTTACTGAATTTGTCCTGGGTAAATGCTTTTGCTCTTCTTTTAAAATGGTAATTTATATTCTCAAATAGTGAGAGAGCATTAAGAATATTCTCTTTTGTCTCTTTCTTGCTAAAAATGTTAATCAGAGATGTTGGTGCATTGGCAATGAGCAAGTCTTTTGTCATAGATGGATTTTTAGAGAAATTCACAAGCATCCCCAAAACATGGTCTTTAGTTTCTCCACTTCCCACCGTTAACAAACGAAGAAATTCTGAAATGTAATTTGTAACCATATGCTGATATTCACTAGTTATAGTTAGGTGTCTTATCAATCTTAGTCCAGCCAGTTGCACATTTGAGTTCAAGGGATAGGTGACAGTATCTTCACATACTTGGTTTAAGTATGTTTTAACCTTTCTATGGTTTTCAGCAGCCACTGAGATGTTATTCAGTGCATTTAAAGCCTTCTGCCTAACACTTGGATAGGGATTATTCAGCAAGCTTTCAATAACTGAGATTCCACCTACATTGCGAACAACTTCGTGGGAATAAGGATAATCAGCACTGTTATATAGAGCATTATTAGCTATTTCATGAACAGAAGGATCTTCAGTCATCTCAATCATGCAAATGAGTTTTTCAAGATCTCGTGGATCCATATTAGCTTCACGTTTACAACGGCAGGACCAGGGCCGAACTTTCTCCCCAGCCCTGTTCTGCTGTCTGAACTCATCTTCAGCTGGGAAACTGGCCTCATTTTGGTGTGGAAACTTCGTTTCTGACCAGATCATGGCCCCATCCCACGAGCCCATTCCTGCCCCAGGGACCATGGATGGATATGTCCCTCTTGACTTTGCTGACTTTTTAGCTTTAGCCTTAGGTGTAGATTTGTCCTCACTTCTGCTTTCGTTACCAGTACAGAACCAAGATCTTATATCAACTCCATCAGCAGCCTCAAACTTATCCTTGATGCTTGCCTTATCCCCAACCCCAGACTCAAAATTAATATCTTTTCCACTCTTGGATCTGAACTCATTACTGTTTTCACTCTCAGCCCAAAACAAGGACCTTAAACTGATCTCTTCAATATCAGGGCTGGATGCTCCACTTAGCTCTTCTTCATCTGTATCCCTAGCCAAAGCCCAAGACCGTATGCCAGTCTCTTCCTTAGCCCCAAGCCCAGACCCCTTAGTGGTCACTTCTCCATCCCAGGACCAAGACCCTATTATGGCCTCAGCCCCAGCCTCAGCCTCAACCTCAGCTCCAGCCTCAGCCCCAGTCTCAGCTCCAGCCTCAGCCTCAGCCTCAGCTCCAGCCTCAGCCCCAGCCTCAGCCCCAGCCTCAGCCCCAGTCTCAGCTCCAGCCTCAGCCCCAGCCTCAGCCTCAGCCTCAGCTCCCGCTTCAGCCTCAACTGCAGCTCCAGTCTCAGATCCAGACTCAGCCCTCACACAGGAACCCATATAAGCTACCTCCTGATCTGATCTGATCCAGGACTCAACACTAGCCTGGTTCTCATCTCCCAACTCAGAACTAATGACGGTCTCTTCCTTAAGCCCTGATGTGGATTCATTACTGGCTTCATCCTTGCCATCAGGCCTGGACACAATACCAACCTCTTCCCCTGTCCAGCACCAAGACCCTATAAAGGCCTCACTACCGGGCCCAAACCAGAATCCTTCATTGGCTTCCACCTCAGCACTGACCAGGAATCTTCCACTGGCCTGGTCTTCAGAACCCAGCCTAGACCCTCCACTGGCCTCATTCCCAGGCCTAGACACAGCCCAGGATACTCCACTAGTCTGGTCCCCAGCACCAGCCCAGGCACTTCCTCCATGTGTTTGATCCTCAAATCCAGATTTGGAGCAACCAACAGCCTGATCCCCTGGCCCAACCCAGGACCCTCCTCTGACCTGACTCCCAGTGCCAGCCCAAGATGCACCACTGGACTGGTCTGTGGGATCTGGTCTAGATGCTCCAATAACATGGACACCAGTCCCAGGCCAGGAACCTCCTCCACTGGACTGATCCTCAGACCCTGGTCTAGACCCTCCACCAGCTTGGTTCCCAGCACCAGCCCAGAACCCTGCTCCAATGGCCTGATTCCCAAATCCCGGTTTGGAACAGCCTCCAGCCTGATCCCCAGCCACAGCCCAGGATACTCCACTGATGTGACTCCCAGCGCCAGCCCAGGACCCACCACTAGCCTGGTTCATGGGCCCTGGTCTGGAAACGCCAACATCCTGACTACCAGTCGCACCCCAAGACCCTCCCCCACCGGTCTGACTGCCAGGATAAGCACAGAACCATCCACTGGCCTGGTCCCCAGTGCCAGGCCAGGAATCTCCATTGGACTGCTCCTTGGAGCCCAGCCTAGATTCTCTACCAGACTGGTCCCCAGCAGCATTAGTCCAGCATCTTCCTCCACTGGCCTGATCCTCAAACACAGGCTTTGCCCCACCACCAGCCAGATCCTCAGGCCTAGCCTGGGATTTTCCATTGGCCTGGTCCACAACCCCAACCAAGAACCTTCCACTGATTTGATCTCCAGAATCTGCCCATGATCTTCCACTGGACTGATCCTCGGGCCCTGACTTGGACACTCCACCAGCCTGGCCAAAAGCCCCAGCCCAAGATCCTTCATCACTGGCCTGATTCTTAAAACTAGGCTTGGATCCACCACCAGACTGATCACCAGTCCCAGTCCAGGACCCTCCTCTGGCCGAGTTCCTAGTGCCAGCCCAGGATGCACCACTGGACTGGTCTTCAGATCCTGGTGTAGACCCACCACCAGCCTGTTCCATAGTGCCAGCCCAAGATGCACCACTAGACTGGTCTACAGGCCCAAGCCTTGACCCTCTACTCTCTTGGTCTGCAGTATCAGCCCAAGACCTTCCACTGGACTGATTCTCAGATGCCAAACTGGAGTCTCCACTGGCCTGACCACCTGCCCCAGCCCAGGACCTTTTTTCACAGGCCTGATCCTCGAATCTAGGCTTAGACTCACTACCAGATTGATCACCAGTGCCAATCCAGGATCCTGCATTGGCTTGGTCCACAGCCCCAGTCCAGTACCCAATACTAACTATATTTCCAGCCCCAGCCCAAGACACTCCACTAGCCTGGTTTTCAGCCACAGTCCAGGAACCTCCACTCGTCTGGTCCACAACCCAGGATACTCCAGTGGCCTGGACCCCAGGCCAAGACACCTCACTAACCTGACCCACAGCCCAGGGTCCTCCAATGGCCTGGTTCCCAGAGACAACCCAAGAGGCCCCACTAACCTGGTTCTCAGTCCCAGTCCAGGATCCTCCAATGGCCTTGTTCTCAGCTTGTACCCAGGAACCCCCAACCTTATCCCCAGCCCACGACGCTTCACTAAACTGACTTGCAGCCCAGAGCCCTCCACTGGCCTGGTCTCCAGCTGCAACCCAGGATCCAAGAGCAACCTCATTCTCAGCCCTAGCCCCAGACCAGGACTTAATGGTGGTCTCGTCACAAGCCACAGCCCAAGAACTAACAATATCAACCTTGTCACTAGTCCCTCTCCAAGACCCAATACTGTTTTCATTTTCATCATCAGCCCAGGACATACTATTCTCCCAGTCTCCATCCATGGCCTGAAACCTAAATTTGATCCACCGCTCAGCAGCAATCCAATCCTCAACACCAATCCCATTCCAATAATAATCATGAACGTTAGGCTGAGTTTTTCTGCAGGCTTGAGCATCTGGCCCACCCTCACTCTCTGAAGTGGGCATAGCCTCAGCCTCCGCCTCAGGCTTTGCATAGACCTTATCTTCTGCTGTAGCTTCTGCCTCAGACCTGGATATATCCTTGTCCATTACCCCGAGGAAGGCCTCATCCGGGGAACTGACCACCTCCTGGGGTTGAGCAGAGACTTTTGTACCTTTCTGGGGCCCTGCTTTAGGCATAGCACTAGAATTGCCTCTGACCTTATTCCTGGCACCAAGCAAGGCCTCATTCTGAGAACTGGTCAGAGCCTGGGGCTGAGAAGAGCTCACTACACCTGCCTCAGCCTCTGCTTTAAGCACAGCATTGGGACTGTCCCTGGCCTTATTCCTGGCACCAAGCAAGGTCTCACCTTGGGAACTGACCACAGTCTGGGACTGGGAAGAGCCCACTATACCTGCTCCAACCTCTGCCTTAGGCACATTACAATTAACCCTGACTTTACTCCTGGCACCAAGCAAGGTCTCATCCTGGGAATTGGCCATAGTATGGGACTGGAAAGAGTCTATTGTACCTGCCCCAACCTCTGGCTTAGACATAGCACTGGGGTTGCCCCTGACCTTAGTCCTGGTACCAGTCAAGGTCTCACCCTGGGAATTGGCCAAAGCCTGGGGAAAAGCAGAACCTGTCATACCCACCACAGACTCTGTCTTAGGTATAGCACTGAGATTGCCTTTAACCTTATTCTTGGCACCAGGCAAGGCCTCACCGTGAGAACTGGTTACAGTCTGGGGCTGGGCAAAGCCTGCTGTAGCTGCCCCAGTCTCTGCTTTAAGCACAACATTGCGATTGCCCCTGGACTTATTCTTGGCTGCAATCAAGGTCTCACCCTGGGAACTGACTACAACCTGGGGCTGGGCACAGTCTGCTGTAGCAGTCCCAGCCTCTGCCTTAGGCAAAGCATTGGGATAGTTCTTGAACTTTTTCCTGGTACCAGGCAAAGCGTCACCCTGGGAATTGACCACAGCCTGCAGCTGACCACAGGCCCTATTAGCCCCTGCTTTAGAAATGGAATTAGAATCACCCCTACCATCAACCCTGGAATCAGGCAAGGCCTCAGCTTGGGTCTTGGTCCCAGCTTGAGATTGTGAACAGATTTTCATGTCTGGCCCAACCCCTGCCTTACACTTGGCTTTTGCTTTGCCCCTAGCTTTACCTTTAGTATTAAGTAAAGCTTCACCCTGGTTCTGGGCCCTAGCCTGGGTTCCCTCCTTAATCATGGCGTTAACAGTGCCCTTAGTCTTGATTCTACCATCGGGCAAGGCATCACTCTGGACACTGGCCACAGGCTGAGCCTGGGTACAGGACAACATGTCTATTCCAGCTCCTGCCTTAACCATGACACTGGGAACGCTTCTGGTCTTATGCCTATTATCGAGCAAGGCTTCAGCTTGCAAATTGGTCCTTATCTTTGCCATGGCACCTGCTTTAACCATGGCACTGGGATTGCCTCTACCCTTAACCCTAGCATCAGGCATAGACTCAGCCTGAGCACAGGCTACAGCTTGAATCTGAGCAGCAGCCTGTATGACAGCTCCAGTAATTGCCTTAGATATGATACTGGTGTTTTCCCTGCCATTGACCCTGGCACCAGACATTGTCTCAGCCTGTTTCTTGGTCACAGTCTGAGGCTGTATTGTACAAGCTCTCACATTTGTCCCCACCTCTGCCTTACACATGGTGGTGATACTGCCCTCCATATCAACCCTTGTCCCAGGCATGGCCTCAGCTTGGGTCTTGACAACAATTTGAGATTGAGGAGAAGCCCTTGTATCAATCTTAGACCCTGCCTTAGGCATGGTTTTGAGATTTCCCTTGTCCTCAACCTCTGCACCAGGCATGTCATCATCTTGGATCTTGGCCACAGCCTGGGACTGTGCACAAGACTTCACACCCATGCCAGCCACTGCCCTGGACATGCCATTAGGATTTTTCCTAGCATCAACTGTGGTACCAAGCCTACCATCAGACTGAGTTGTAACCACACTCACAGTCTCTTCCAGGGCTCTTGTCTTGCTTTCAACTACAATTCCAGTCTTGTTCATGGTCCCAATCTTGACCACTTCTTTGGTCACTGCCAAAACCTCACTTTGTGTTACCATTACTCTGTTAATCTCTGTCTCTTTTTCAGCCAATGTCCAAGTTTCACCTTTGGTCTGGGTCATTGCTTCTTTTCTGGCCTCTGTCCTGGAGACAAGTGCCCAAGCTTTAGCCTTCGTCTGGGTCACTGCCTCTTTCTTGACTATTTCCCCAGCCTCAGCATCAGTTTGAGTCATTGCCTCTTTCATGGCCACTTCCCTGGCTTTGACCTTGGCCTCAGTCAGAGTCACTGCATCTATCATGACCAGTGTTCTAGCCACTGATTTGGCCTCAGATTGAGTCTCTGTCTTTGCCCCAACCATTGCCTTGGACTGAGAGTTGGCTTTGGACCGCCCCATAGCAGTAACCTTGGTCTCTACTTCAGCCCCAGGCTCATTTCCTTCAGTTTCTGCTCCAGTCTTATCCTTGGGTGTAGTCTCAATCTCCACCCCAGCTATGGCTTCACTCATGGCCAACGTCTGATTCTGTACCCCAACCACAGTCTCCATCTTGATTCTGGACCCATTTCTGGCAAATCTCGTCACACTTTGAGTTCTTCCTTTGGTTAATCTGTAAAGGTAGTAGCATGTGCCAGCCCAGATTGCCAGTCCTGCAGTCGCCCAGCCCATTTCCTGAACACGGCCCATGTAATCACCCCGGCTGAAGGCACAAATAAAGTACAAGGGGCTCACTTGGGCTGGGGAAAGAGGGTGATAGGCTTGGGTGTAGATCTATGAGGGTGCTGGTCTTCAGCCACTCAAAGGCCACCACAGCTGCCTCTGGAAGTGGACCTAGAAGTGGAGGAAGGAAATGAACAAAAATTTCTCTTCTAAATCTGCTGTATCACACAGATAAACAGAAACAGGAAAAGGTAGCAAAGGTGCTTCATGGGAGAAGAGAATGATTAGTGAGCTTTCTATCCCTTATTTCATCCTCTCTCCACCTCCCCAAATGCCCCCAAATTTTCCCCCAAAGTACTTTCATACACCAAGTGAACAGTGGTAAGGATGGTGGGAAGGCTGGCGTTGATAGGAGAGACCAAGAAGTCCTCAGACTTTGATCTTTGCTGGACCTTCTCTGATCACCATTATTCCTATAGGTCTCAACTCTCATACCAACCTGCAATGGTTCAAGGAAGTTCTCTCCTCTTCCTTTCTCTTGCTTGGTGATATACCTTAAAGTAGATATATAAATTCATGAGATCTTTCAACCTAGAGACAGACAGATAAAGGGAGGGACAGATAAGAGCAGAGAGTTTGTTCTTCATAGGACAGATATATTATTAACAAACTATCTCTTTACTCCCTCAGTTTACCTCAGTACACCAGGTACTGTCACACTCTTTTCACTGTACCAGAAATAAGGTGAAGGTTTGAGGTAAGTGACAGAGATGATGGGAAAGGTGTCTGTAAAGGGTGAGGCTGAACATCCTCCAGACTGGTCACTGGCCCTTATTGGATACACACTGCTGTGCTCGCTTCAGCAGCACATATACTAAAAAAAAAAAAAAATTGGCTACACACTGCTCCACTAACCCATCCTAGAGGTTTACCCAGGAAGTCCTCACCATCTTACCAGTCTATACTGATCAGAGACACTTTTCTCCTTGTTTCTTTGCTTCCAGTGGTCTCAAGTTCTGCTGCAGACAAGCAGGCAGGTCTATGGACAAGTAGACAAGTAGGAAGTTAAGAAAACTGAGTCCTTGGTAGAATAGACAAGCACCCTAATTCCTGCCCTGACATCTGCCTTTCTAGGGTCCAGGTCCAGTGTACTAATGTGTCTCATCCTGTGATTCCCTCCTCAAATCTTTTGTCATACCCTAGTCCACCCTTATCTTAATGTTCCTACTGTTTGCTACACTGTACTCAATAGGGAATATGTCATTATTGTTTAAACCTGGAAGACTGTAGAAGCAGCAGAAGTGCCCTCCACTGAGACCTTCTCAAATCTCAAGCATGTGCTTAGCCCACCGTCTCTTGTCATCCTCAGGTATTGCCCACCTTCACAACTTCCACGGTTCCAGGCCAGTCTCCCCCTCTTTCCCTTGTTTCCAGTGGTAAACAGTCTACTGAAAGACCATGAGAGCATCTAGAACACACACAAAAAAGGGGGAGGATGAATGTTGAGTGGCTGTGATATCCTGGCATCTAACACATAGGCCCTCACACATGCCTTTCTGGATTTAGAGACCGATTTCTAGCAGGCAGAACCTAGGGCTTCTCTAGGACAAAAATGGGAAGGGTAGAAAAATAAGAAAGGAAAAGTAAAAGGGGAGGCAAATTATTTTAAAACCACCTGTGGAGTCCTAAGAATTTCCCCCAAAAGCTCATTATTTTCTTCACCAAGAAGGTTAAGTAAGTGGGAGTATCTCAAAAACCGGAGGGCAGCAGAGGTGATGGAAGCCCCCAGATCCCATGACTCTGGAATCATAGCCTACAGCCATCTGCTTACCCTGAAACACATTTGTAGGAGTCTCTAGCAGAGGAGACACGGTATAGGAGAGGACTTTTGCTACTACAAAATCATTATCCTTCCGCTCAAAGGTTATCTCAAAAAAAGGTAATATTCTTTGATACAATTTGTATCTTCTCAATATTATCTTAAGTACAAATAAAATCATCTGTAAAAAAGTTTTCTGTATTTCTTGATTTTCAAGATACAATTTAAGTTTAAAGTCTGAAGCTTGGTAAGGAAACATAGTTTAGGAAAAGTTCCCTCGCTAGCCACACTCCATATCACAATCAGATATCAGTGCCTGAATTCATACAGAACTTCAACGATTCAGTGTCCATGCTCAACTAACCTTCATAGATCCTGTGCAGTTTTCTCTTCTCCTTCTGGCCTCATCTCAGTGCTACACCAAACTATTGTCCAAAAAACAGGAGAGAGTAAAGGCACTGAGTGCTTAGACCAACACCCAGGCCACAGATTCCAATCCTCGCTTTAACAGATTCAGGAACCCGATTGTCAAACGCCTCTCCCCTCCTTGTGAGACAGCACCCCTACCAACCCCGCCGTCCAGTCACTATGGCCCACCATTTTCTCTGCAAACGCCACCGTGGCGCGTCCCTTCCTCTCAAATGTGCACGAAGCTAGCGGACATGTGCGGTCAGTGATTAAAGTTAAGAGAGGACGGACATCGCAATCTCTGTTTCCCTCTTGATACAGTCTCGCCACCAGCCGCCCTGTCAAAGACTATGGTTCCACTGCACAGATTTAGCTGGATGCCGGGGACTCAGAACAAGAGGCCAAAGCTCCTTGAACTTGAGCTAGCATAGACGCTCCCCCCACGTCCCGTCCCCTTACTACCTCAGGGTCCGCAAGCTGCTGCTGCCTGGCCGCGTCGCGCGGGCCCTGTGGCCATTACCTGCTCCGCTTTTCCAGGCCCAATGCCAGCCCGCCGTGCGCAGGGCAGCGGTGAGCTGGTAGCTAGAGTGACGACTGCACCGAAGGCTGCGTCGCTCTGCAGCTCGGGGTCACGTGAGGCCCGCGCGTCATCGTTAGCCCTCCTCTCCACAACCCCCCACCGACCAGCAGGCTGTCAACAGGACGCCCCCCTCCCCCGTCGGCACGCAGAAGATCCCCCTTTCCCTCGTCTGTACGCAGTGCCCCAGTGAGCATCATCCTGTCATTCATCGCAGTCTTCTCCAATCTGAGAGCCCACAAGTGGCATCACCGCCTTGCGGTTGGAGTTTACTGGTCTCTGGTTACCAGGGAGGGCCTATATCCCCCACCCACTCCCAGGCCTTGTCTGTAGTTTTCTCTGCATCTTTAAGGAATCCTTCCTTTTCCTCTTAGACTTCAAAAGCAATGCTCCCTACTCACCCTGTACAACCTGCTCTCCCTTAGTATGGCGCCAACACCAAATTAAATGGGAAAGGAAGTGTCCGGAAGGAAAGCAGAGAAAGCAAGTAGAACCTTAAACTTTCTTTTATGTGTTCCTTTTTAAATTTTTTCTCTTAACACCACTTTTTTGCTGCTTTGTTTTGTTTTGGTAATGGGAAAATGCAGTAAACTCATTTTCATTTGACATAAAAAATAATCAGGTTGTAAAAATAACAAAGGCTCACTTGTTTACATTATTTTGTGCCATCTAGAAATGTTTTCTAGTTGCTATAAACTATTTCACAGCTTTCAAAACAGACCAGTAATTATTGGCATATTAATACAAAATTTTCCTAAGTAAAACCAGCATATTTTTCAAAGTGATTTATAAATTAATCTTCAGAAAGACATTCAGATTTCTAAGCTTGGCAGTTTCACAAAAATAATTTATAACCTTTTGAAATTCTGGCTGAACTTATGGTCCTCTGTCAGGTGGCTTTGGACTTCAGTGATGACTTTAGGATGATTTAAAGAAGACCCAAGTCCTGATTAACCCAGTCATTGCCTTACAAACCACTGATTTCACAAATTAACCTGCTTTCTACTCAGGGGCCTTTATTTGGATTTTACATAAGCGTGCAATCAAATCAGTCTCACCACATACATAAAAGGACCAATTGCTATTACATGGATGGAAAGGCTTGGAGTATTACTGTCCTATAAAGAAGAATAAACTTGAGCCATTTGGAGGGAAATGGATGCGCCTTGAGGCCATAATTTTAAATGAAATAAATCAGACACATAAGCTTAAATATTACATGGTTTCTCTTATGTGAGAAACCTAAAATATAAGTAAAGAACAAAATAAAAGATAGATAATAGGAACCAGAGAGATAGATCTTTTGCAAAAGGGGGCAAGACCAAGAGATGGAGGGACGTGGGAGAGAGGGGATGGGGATGAAAAAAGAATTAGGATGTATTATGTACATGTAGCAACTCCCCACAATGAATGTAATCATTATGTACTGCAAGCATGTGTTAATAATAATTTTTAAAAGGCAAGGAGGTTTAACAGGTGGAATTTTTATTATATCATGGCTCTGGTAAGATCTCTCTGGTATCTGCCATTCATATGCTATTTGTCAACATAGTGTTCACATTTCCCAGTAGTAATAATGATGAAGGTCTGTGGATGAATGTGAATTGCCGTAACACCCCTGATGTCCATGTCATTTCCCCCCACAAATAAGAGGACAAGAAACAAACAAGAAAAAAAAAAAAAAAGAAACAACCACCAGAAGAAAGAGGTTTTTTCACTCCCTGCCTTCCATTACAACTTCCCTGCAGCACCCCCACAAGCTCCTCAGAATAATCCCAGAACCCAGGGTCATTTTGCAGAAGATAGTCCCCAGACACCCACCTGTCCCCACAGGGGAGCCACACTGTAAAAATAGACCATCCAGGCAGCCTCTTTTTTAGAATGTTTGAACTATGGCACCGAAGGCAGGCTGGAGATGCTCCCTGCCAGGAGCCCTCATGGAGGAGTCCTCATGGAAGGGAGCCAGAGAGCCTTTAACGCCATATGAGCTTACTAATGGCTTTTCAGCATTTATATTTATTTTTTCTACTGCAGGAAAAGATTGATAGATTGATACATTGATTACATAAAATTTTAAAACTTTAGTAACGTTTAAAAAAATAAAGCATAAGCACTGGATGTCAAAGGGCTTATTTGTAATTTAAAAACCCTTTAAAAATCATTGGTAAACTGATAACCCAGTAGAAAAGTATGTCAAAGACATGAACAGATTCCACAGAGAATACAAATGACCAATGCACACATGAAAAGATGTTCAACTTCAAAGAAATGCAAATTAAAACAGTTATGCATCATTATTTTTCAGTTATGAATTTATCAAAATTTAGTAGTTTAATGGTATTGTTGACTGCCTTGTGAGGAAATGAACACTCCCACACTATGGAAGCAGACATTCTGATTCTTATTAAAATTTATGAGTGGAATCATACTTAATATATTGTTTTGAAACTTGTTTTTACCCACCTAAAATTATCCCACACTGAGCTCAACATGCCAATACATTTAAATTGCTGTATGGTATTCCATAGTTCAATTATGCTATTATTAATTTAAATATCTACCCCCATTAATGAACATAAAATTTTTCTACGTATGAGGTCAATAAAAACAAGGCTACAATGAATGACTTGGTACATGCAGCTTTGTCCACAAGTGGAAGAATTTTTGTAGGACATCCTATTATAAATAGACTTGTTTGGTAAAAAGGTAAGATTTTATGCATTAGATACTGCCAAAAGAAAGATTTTATATAGTTAATAAGATTTATATAGTTATTAAGAGTTTGTATAGTTATAAGATTTTATATAGTTAATGAATATACCAACAAACTGCCTTCCAAAAAGACTGGGTCAATTTACACTCTCATCAAGCATATGACAGGGCCTACTCCTCATACACACATCCACACTGTATATTGATAATCAGTGCCAATATAAGGTGCAAAAATATATTAGATAGTCTTTTTATTTAATTTCCCTGAGTATTAGTTATTTAACCATCATATCCATTTATTATGTGACAATTAGTTATCAATATTATTTAAGTATTTTTCTGTTCAGGTGTATTTTTTTACTGATTTGTAGTTCCTTGTACATGTTTGTGTGTTAGTTGTTTTTCTGTTATATAGGTTGCATATATATAATATCCCAAATATACATATTTAAATACATAGCCAAATCTCAGCAACATTTATCTAGCAGTCCATTACTGCATTACTCTCCAACTAATTTTATTTTATTTTGGGGGAGGTACTGGGCATTGAACCCAGGGCCTTGTATATGCAAGGCAAGAACTCTACCACTGAACCACATCCCCAGCCCCTCTCCAACTAATTTTAAAAGCTGACTGCCAGACATGGTGGCACACGCCTGTAATCCCAGCACTCGGGAGGCTGAGGCAAGAGGATTGCTATGAGTTCGAGGCTAGCCTGGGCTACAAAATGAGTTCAAGGCCAACCTGAACTGCATAGTGAAACCCTGTCTCAAAAAAAAAAAAAAATCTGACTTACTACATGTTAAATTTTCATTTATACTCAGATCTGTTTTGTGGATTGACTTTTTTGTTCCATTGATATTTGTATATAGCTTTGCCTTAGTATCACACTTTTTGTAGCCATAGTCATTTTATTTTTATTTTTTATGGATACATGTTTGCACTACATAATGATTACATTCACCATGGGGAACTGGTACATGTACATGACATATCCTGATTCTTTTTTTATTCCCTTTCCCTCTCTTTCCTTCCTCTCCCTAGATCTCTTGGACCTCTTTGTTCATATATATATATGACATGTTTGTAGTACATAATGATCATGTTCCTTGGTAAATGTACTCAACACATCACAATTTCATTTTTTATCCCATTTCCCTCCCATATCTTGGTTCCCTTCCCATATGCTAAAGATCTATCCTGCTATTTCCTATTTTCTGTTATTTTGCACTTTATTTATATTTTGGGTTTCTCATGTAAGAGAACTCATATGATATTTAAGCTCGTGTGTCTGATTTATTTCACTTAACATATGGTCTCAAGGTGCATCCATTTTCCTACAAATGATTCAAGTTTATCCTTCTTTATGGCACAGTAGCTCTCTGATGTGTATAACATTCACATTTTCTTTATCCATTCATCTGTTGATGGACATATAGGCCACTTCCAAGACGTACTTATCGCAAATTGTGCTCCTATAAACATGGGTGTATACATGTATCTGGGTATGCAGATCTGTAATATGATGTCTTTAACTCTTTGGGGAAGATACCTAGAAAGGGAATACCTGGGTTGAATGGAATTTCTATTTTTAGTTTTTTGAGAAATCACCATACTGGTTTCCACAATGTACTAGTTTATACTCCCATCAACAGTGGAGAAGGGTTCCTTTCTCCCCCACACTCTCCCCAGCATTTGTTATTTGATTTCTTGATGATAGCCATTCTTTCTGGAGTGAGATGGAATATTAGTGTTGTTTTAATTTTCATTTCTCAAATAGCTGGTGATGTTGAACATTTTTATGTAGTTATTGTATTGTATTTATTGGCCATTTATTGGATGGCAGTGTTGTAACTTTCAAATCCAGAGCAACTCAGGCAGGGCCTGGCCTCTGGTCAAGGGAGTGAGGCCTATCCTTTAGCTCAAACCCCTCAGACGGTCTCTTTCCAGCCCACTCTCTAACTGCAGCTATCTCTTGTGGCTGTCTCTCACACTGTCACTGTGGGAACATAACACAGGGAGCCCTGAAGTAAAGTTGCCATGAAGCTGCTCTGAGTCCTGGGTTCAAACAGTCAACCTTTCCCTGGAATGGCATCTGACCACTCTCTCCAGGGATATGGCAGGTGCTTGGACTGGAGTCACTCACCAGCTGTTGTCTATCAAAGGACTCCCATGGGAACAGAATCCTGTACTCTCCCAGCAGATCATAGCAACTGCTGGTCTGTTCTGCTGCTACATTTCTCTCTAAAGCCCTCTAGAATCCCCAACATTCAGTTTCCCTTTCCCATAAGCTGTGAGCCAGGAGCCAGAGAGAAAGTGCAGACTGTCTCTTCCTTCTCCCCATTGTGTTCTGTGTCTTCAGTGTCTCTCTAGCTTTTAATTTTCCTGTCACATCCCTCCTGGTTCCCAGGATCTACTTCTCTCTTTTTTCTTCCCCAAGTTGTTATTTTCCAGTGCTTGAATTCAAAATCTAGTAGAGGCTGACTTGTCACTCACCACTCCACCAGTTTTTCAGTTCCCATCTGTACTTCTATGGATAAGTGTCTATTCATTTTAGTTGGCCATTTTTCATTGGGTCGTTTAATTTGGGGGGGTCTAATTTTTTTGAGTTCTTTATGTAATTAGAGATTAGTACTCTGAGGAATAGTTGGAAAATATTTTTCCCATTCTGTAGGATGTTTCTTCACTCTGTCGGTTGTTTGCTCTGCTGTGCAAGTATCACACTTTTAATCGGTGTGGCTTTGCAGCAAGTTTTTGGTTTCCGGAAGGATAAATCTTTTGTTGCTCTATTTTTAAAAACTATTTTTTGATATGCTTAAGCATTTCAAGTAAAGTTCCAGGTTTCATTTTCTTTTTTTTTTTTTTTTTGTGGGTACCGGGGGGTTGACCTCAGGACCTCGCGCGCCAGCAGGCGCCCATGCCGCTGAGCAATATCACCGGCCCCTTTTTTGTATGTGGGTTCCGGGAGTCGAACTCGGGCCCTCCGCGCTTGCCGGGCAGACGCTTAAGCCGCTGAGCCATCTCACCGGCCCCCAAGGTTTCATTTTCTTTGCCTTTTTTTAATTTAAAAAGCATTTTTATTTTTTATTTTATGATTATTTTGTTTTATTGACAAATAACTGTAAATATTTATGGGGTACTGTGTGATGTTTTGATACATATATACATTGTATAATGATCAAATCAGGATAAATAGCATATTCATCACATTAATCATTTATCATTTCTTTGTTATGAGAACATTAAAAATCCTCTCTTTAGCTATTTGCAGCATGCAATGCATTGTTGTTACCTAAAGTCACTCTACTGTACAAGAGCACCAGCATTTATTTCTTCTAACTGTAATATTATACCTTTGACCAACCTCTTCCCTTCTCACCTCTCCATTCTCCTCAGCCTCTCATATGCTCTCATATTCTACTCTAAACTTTTATGAGATCAACTTTCTTAGATTCCACATGTAAGTGAGATAATGTAGTATTTTTTGTTATGTGCGTGGCTTATTTCACTTAAAATAATGTCCTCCAGGCTCATCCATATTTTCAAAATTGACAAATTTTCACCTTTCTGTCACTGAATAATTATCAACTATGTATATACACCTAGTTTTCTTTATCCATTTACCCATTGATGGGCCTTTAGGTTGATTCTACATCTTGGTTATTAAGAATAGTGCTTCAGTGAACATGGGAGTGTAGATGTCTCTTTGAGATACTTATTTTATTCCCTTTGGATATATACCCAGTAGTCAGATAGCTGAATCATGGTAGTTCTAATTTTAGTTTTTTGAGGAACCTCCATACTGTTTCCTCTAATCACTGTACTAATTTACATTCCCACCCACAGTGTATAAGGGTTCCTTTTTCTCAGTATCCTCTTCAGTATTCTATTTTTTGTCTTTTTGATAACCACCATTCTAACTGTTGTGAAGTAATATTTAATCATGGTTTTGATTTACATTTCCCTGATGGTTACTGACATTTGGCATTTTTTTTCATATACCCATTGGCCATTTATATGTCTTCTCTGAAGAAATGTCTGTTCAGGTCTTTTGCCCGTTGGAATCACAAAGGACCCTCAATAGCCAGAGCAATCTTGAGCAAAAAGAACAAAGCCGGAGACATCACACTGAGTTCAAAATATACTATGCAGCTATAGTAGTCAAAACAGTATGATACTGGCATAAAAACAGACACACAGGTCAATGGAATAGAATATAGAGAGCCCAGAAATGGTGCTGGGAAATTTTGATATTTTCATATGAAGAATAAAATTAAACTCTTATCTCTCACTGTATATAAAAACCCAAAATCGATTTAAGGCTTAAATGTAAAACTCAAAACTTGAAGCTACTAGAAGAAAACGTAGGGGAGAAATGCTACATGACTTCAGTCTGGGCGAGGCATTTTTAGACAAGAACTCAAAATCACAAGAAACAACTGATTGCTTCTGTCTCTTAGAAATGGCTGGTCACTGTGATGCATAGCTGGTCACTATGATACACATTGTATAAACCAATCCCCAATTGACAAGCCATTCTGCCTCTGTACCTCCATATAAGCCCTAGACCACCAGAGATCAGGGCCTGATATTCTGGGAATGATCCCAATCAGTGCCTGTCAATGTAAATAAATCTGCCTACAAATCCTGAGTGTCATTTTGGTGTTTCTGCTTGCCGTTGCAGTATCAATCAATTATACTGTGGTTTTTGTTTGTTTGTCTTGCTTGCTTTTCCTATTTTGTTTGAGGTTGACCATTCTGCTGTATCTTGAGTTTAAAAAAAGAAAAAAGTCACTTTAATTTATGTATTATTTGATTTCTTTCTCTAAGATATAAACTTCTTGGAAACCGACATTTTCCTTTATTCGGCATCTCATTATCAGTACCTAAACCAGGACCTGGAACATAGTAGGCATTCAATAAACAGTTGCTGAATAAATAAGTTATGAGTGATAAATGTAAATCCTAATATTATTTTTAATTATGTTTGAAAATTGATGGGATTTAACTGTTGAAAGAGCATGCTCTTATACATAGGCAAAGATTTCAAACCAAATATGTACGAAGAGAAGGCTATTCTCTTCTGTGTACAAAGTTGTTTATGTTAATTAGTCAAATTCTCTACATACTTGCTAATTTTGGATTACTGAAAGAGATGTATTAAGCCTTTCAACTATGATTGTGAGTGTAACAATTTTTCCTCATATTTACAATTAGTCTTCCATATCCATGGGTTCTGCATCCATAGAATAACTCAACTACAGATAGAAAATATTTGGGAGAAAAACTGCATCTGTACTGAACATATATAGTCTCTTATTTTTGTCTTTATTCCTTAAACAATTTAGTATAACTATCTACATGGTATCATAGTGTATTAGGCACTTTAAGTAATCTAGAGATGATTCAAAGTAAATAGGATGTTGTAAGTTTTTGGCAGTTACTATGCTGTTTTATATAAGGAACTTGAGCATCTGCGGATATCAAAGGATGATTGGGTGCGCTTTTTTTTTTTTTTTTTTTTTTTGAGACAACATCTCACTACGTAGCTCAAGCCAGCCTCAAACTCACAGCAATCCTCCGAGTGTTATCCCTCCAAGTGCTGGCATTACAGGCATGTGCCACCACGCCCAGCTATATGTATGCTTTTTGCATTTCCTATTTTGAAGCTATATTGTTAATTACATAAAAAACATATGCACTATATTGCTATGGTTTGTGCATAGATGTCCCCCCGAAAGCCTCACAGGGTCATAGTTTTTTCTGAGGTGGCTGAATCTACAGCATGTGATTGACTTGTAGTGCAATGCCAGGATTAAAGATGTGGTATTCAGGATGGGTGATTGCTAGATCGGTCCACTGATTGGATTTACACTGCCCTAATCCTGGTAGACTGGATACAACATAGGGGACAGAAAGAGCCTTTTCTTTCTTGCTCTCTCTCTCTCTCTTGTTTTTTCTGTCTTCCACAGCCATGAATGGTTGCTCCTCTGCCATGTGCCACCCTGCCTTGGAACCAGCTGATTGTGAACTGGAACCTCTACAAACTGTTAGCTAAATAAACTTTTTCCCCTTTAGCTTTGGGTATAGGGTATTTTGTCTCAGCAACGAGAGAAAAATAACTAAGATATATATCTTCTAGGTAGCATAACCATATTTATTACTATTATTAAATAGCCCTCTTTCCCTCTTTTAGTCCTTTCTGTCTGAAATTCTAGTCTTTCTTACACAGATGTGACATTTGCTTTCTTTTCATTCTTTATTGCCTTGTTTATTTTTTCCTTCTTATTTAATACAACAGAGAGATGGAGGGATTTTATTTTGTTTTTAATACAATCTGAGAGTCTCTGTCTCATTTTAAGTAAACCAGTTCACATTGATTATGATGTTTGGATTTATTCCTGCCACCAGGTCATACATTTTCCATTTATCATGCTTCTTTGTTCTGCCCCTCCCATTTTGTGTTGGATTAATTTATTTTACAGTGGTCTGAAGGTTATGCATTCTTTTTCTATCCTACTTCTTTTATTGGCCCTGATGACTTGCTTTTGCAGATGTCTACCAAGAAGTCTTGAGTTCCATACTCTGTTCTCTTCAAATCTGATAACCTGTTGTACAATACCTGTTTCAGAGGGACTAATGCCTTTTTCATGTTCCTAGAACACTAAAAATAAACCCAAAGCTATAGTTTTTAGCATAAAGCACAGGGAAATATCTTAATAAACTTAGAGTAAGCAGTGATATTTTGGGACACAAGAGCATTAATAGTAAAAGAGGAAATTGATAAATTGGGCCTTAAGATTTAATTTTTCTGTTCATCCATAGACATTGTTACCAAAATGAGTACGTAAGCTACAGAGCTGGGAAAAATACTCAGTACATATATCTCACAATGGACTTGTATCCAGAATATATAAAGAATCCCTACAAATCAACAATAAAATGCACTCAGTTTTTTAAAAAGGCACAAACAATAGATACTTAACAAAGGAGGATATCAAATTTTCAATATCTTTAGTAATCTGGGAATACAAATAGAAACCACAATGAGATATCACCACATTATCACTAAAGGCAAACAGACTTACAGCAGGCCAGGCATGGTGGTGCATTCCTGTAATCCCAGAACTCTGGGAGGCTGAGGGAAGAGGATTGCAAGTTCAAGCCCATCCTGGGCAATTTAACAACTTAACCAGATCCTATCTCAAAATAAAAAATAAAAAAGGGCTGGGAATGTAGCTCAATGCAAAGGCCATGGGTTTGGTCTCCAGTATCGAAAAGTCTAACACCAAATGTTGATGACAATTGACAAACCAGAACACTAATATATTGCCATCAGAGGTATAAAATAGTACAACCATTTTGAAGAACTCTTTCTCAATTTCTTATGAAATTTAACATTCGCTTACCATAAGACCCAACAGTTTTATTTATGAGTATTATTTAGTCAAGAAAAATGAACAGTGTCTACAAAAAGACTTGTACATGAATATTTACATCAGCTTCATTTATATCTTAAAGCTGAAAACAATAGAATGACATAAACTGTGAACATCTATAACGTAGACTACTACTCAGAAATAAAAAACAATGAAGTAGGCCAGATATTGTGGTGCACTCCTGTAATCCCAGCACTCGGGAGGCTGAGGCAGAAGGATTGCTGTCAATATGAGGCCAGCCTGGGCTACAAAGTGAGTTCAAGGTCAGCCTGAACTGCATAGTGAAACCTGTCTCAAAAAGACAAAAAAAAAGTAATGAAGTAACGATACATGAAACTACATAAACAAATCTTGAAAATAGTGTGCTGATTGAAAGAAGCCAAAACCAAAAGAATAATGCAGGATCCAGGCATAATGTCTCACACCTGTAATCCCAGCACTCAGCAGGCTGAAGCAAGAGGATCAGGAGTTCAAGGCCAGCCTGGAATACATAGTGATGTCCTGCCTCAAAATAAAGATAGATAGATAGACAGACAGATTGACAGATAGATGATAGATAGATATAAATGATGATGATAGATAGATATAAATGAAGATAGATATAGCTGATGATATATATAAATGATGATAATAGATGATAGAGAGATAGATATAAATGATGATAGATGACAGATAGATATAAATGTTGATAGAAAATAACAAACTCACTGAGAGAGAAATTAGGGAAACCACACCCTTCACAATAACATCCAAAAAAATGAAATACCTAGGAATCAATCTCGCAAAGGAGATAAAAGACCTCTACACTGAAAACTACAGTACTCTGAAAAAGGAGATTGAAGAGGATATCAGAAAATGGAGGGCCGGTGAGGTGGCTCAGCGGCTTAAGCGCCTGCCCGGCAAGCACGAGGGCCCGAGTTCGACTCCCGGATCCCACATACGAAAAAGGGGCCGGTGATATCGCTCAGCGGCACGGGCGCCTGTTGGCGCGCGAGGTCCTGAGGTCGACCCCCCGGTACCCACAAAAAAAAAAAAAAAAAAAAAAAAGAAAATGGAAAGATATCCCTTGATCTTGGGTAGGAAGAACCAACATAGTGAAAATGGCCATACTTCCAAAATTGTTATACAGATTTAATGCAATTCCAATCAAAATTCCAACAGCATATCTCACAGAATAAGAGAAAACAATCCTAAAATTCATCTGGAACCAGAAGAGACCTAGAATAGCAAAGGCAATTCTGGGCAACAAAAGCAAGGCAGGGGGCATCACAATCCCTGATTTGAAATTATACTATAAAGCTACTGTGATAAAAACAGCATGGTATTGGCAAAAAAACAGACCCGAAGATCAATGGAACAGATTAGAAGATGCAGAAAAACTCCAGACATACTAAGCCACCTTATCTTTGACAAAGGTGCCAAACATATTCACTGGAAGACAGATAGCCTCGTTAATAAATGGTGCTGGAAAAACTGGCTCTGCACATGCCGAAGATTAAAATTAGACCCATATCTTTCACCATGCACTAAACTAAATTCAAAGTGGATCAAAGATCTAAATATTGAAACAGAAACATTAAATCTCCTGGAAAATAGAATAGGTAAAACTCTTGAAGACATTGGTGTAGGCAAAGACTTTATGAATAAAACCCCAATGGCACAGGAAGTATCACAAAGAATTAACAACTGGGATCTCATCTTATTAAAAACCTTCTGCACAGCAAGAGAAACCACCAACAGAGTGAAGAGACAACCCACAACATGGGAAAAAATGTTTGCCAGCTATTCCTCAGACAAAGGATTACTATCGAGACCATACAAAGAACTCAAAAAAGTCAGACTTCCCAAATTTAAAGAGCCAATCCAAAAATGGGCATCTGAGATGAATAAACACTTCTCAGATGAAGAAATACAAATGGCAAATAAATATATGAAAAAATGTTTAACATCACTAGTCATTCGAGAGATGCAAATTAAAACAACACTGAGATTCCATCTCACTCCAGAAAGAATGGCTATTATCAAGAAGTCAACTAATAACAAACGCTGGAGGGGCTGTGGGGAAAAAGGAACCCTTCTCCACTGTGGGTGAGAGTGTCAACTGGTGCAGCCACTGTGGAAATCAGTCTGGAGATTCCTCAAAAAACTACGATTGGAGGTCCCATTTGACCCGGCTATTCCCCTTCTGGGTATCTTCCCAGAAGAATTAAAAACATCGTACCACAGTGATATATGTGCACCCATGTTTATAGTAACACAACTTGTAATAGCCAGCTTGTGGAAACAACCCAAATGCCCATTAACCAAGGAATGGATAAGAAACATGTGGTATTTTTATACAATGGAGTACTACGCAGCCATAAAGAAAGATAAACTGGAAACTTTTATAGGTAAATGGATGCAACTTGAGAAAATACTCACAAGCAAAGTAAACTGGATGCACATTTGTAAACATCGTATTGTCTCCCTAGTATGAAAATGCAATTTCACTGTGACTATTCCATTCCTAAATCTTCTATTTTTACCTAGCTTTTACATGGCTTAATCTTATACTGAGTAATGTTTCTCTCCAAAAGGTATTTGTACATTCTCTAATGCTTGAGTTTATTAATACAGGAGAATGTTTACTTGTTGTCTTTTAAAAAATTAATTAATTAATTTTAAAAAACTATAAAAAATGATGATAGATGATAGATAGATAGATAGATAGATAGATAGATAGATAGATAGATAGAAAGATAGATAATAGATAGATAGAGGACTGGGAGAGTAACTCTGTGCAGAGGCCCTGAGTTGAATCCCCAGTACCACTCACCAAAAAAAGAATATTGCAGGATTCCATTTATATGAAATTTAGAACAAATAAAACTAATGTATGGTGATAAAAAGCTAGAAAGTGATAGTCTGGGCAATAGTGGGAAATTAAATGGAAAGAGGTAAAATGGATCTTTCTGATATTATAGACATGTTCTATATCTTGTTTTATGTGGTAGTTACATGGGTGTATACAATTGTTGAAATTCTTCACACAAAGCCCTGGGTTTAATCTGCAGGACCCCCCCAAAAAAATTCTTATAATTAAACAGTTAAAATGTATGTGATATATTGTTCATAAATTATACCTCAATATACCACAATTCTTTCTCCAGAGAGAGGCTCTTTCTTAGTTTGATATGCATATTAGACCTTTTTCTATGAATTTCATACAATACATGTACCTACAGAAGTAGTCTTAGAAGGTACCATATGGCACATGTTTTGCAAATGTTTTTCACCAACAACATATCTTGGAGCCATTCCTCTCCTGATGGACATTTAGGGATTTTTTTTTAATTTTCAATTCCATGAAAATGATCTTTTCAAATTTTGCTAATTAGAGTAGTATAGTAATATTGGAGATTATATTTTGCTGTTAAGTAATGAGGCTGTGCATCTGTTCATGTGCTTATTGGTCATTTGTAGCTCTCTAAATTGTCTGTTTATATACTTTACCTATTTTTCTGTTCTATATCTTACTGTTTTTGCAGAAAAGCTGTATTTATGGTTAATAGTATTTATTTATCTGTTTTATTATTGCAAATATTTTATCCTGGTCTGTTGCTTTTTAAATACTATTATAATGCCTTTGCATTGGTTTTTTTTTTTATTTCATTTATGGCTTTTTCTTCCTCAACAGAATCTTATGAGAAGTTTTTCCTATTGTATGATTATACAACTATTTTACCTTTAAAACCTCATTTGGGACTTAAAGTAGCATGAGATAGACCTCTGATTTTGTTTTTCCAGATAGATAACCAGTGTCCAAAATGTATTTATTGATAAGATCATCCTTCTACCTATTTGAAATACAACTTTTACCATATACTTAATTTCCATATACTTGGAAGTATATGAAAGCATAAAAGTTAAACAGAAGGATCATATTGTACATACTATTATTCTGTAATATGTTTTCCTCAAATTTATAAATTTGGCACTATCTAATCAAATCAATTTTTTAAGGACACCCAAAGCAAGAGTTTGAACTAGGACATAATTTTTCATATTTCCTAAAACTGTTAGACTGAACAAAACAGACTGAGCAAAACCAAAGTAGGGCATTCTCAGATTCAATCCATTTCACTAAAGGAAAACAATTAAGCAGTTGCCTGTCTTTCCAGTAGGAACTATATTTCAGATACCCCAAAACCTCAGTTCTATTAGTCAGCCTTCTTGTCACTGAGAAACAATACCCAACACCCACAATTTGAAAGACTTGAGAGGTTTAATTTGCTAAAGGTTTCAGTCCATGATGGGCTGGCTGCAAGGCAGAGACACTGTGGCAGAAATGTTACCACATTACAGGGTGCAGGGGACTCCTTCTAGAGATTCTTTTCTTGTATTTTTTTAATTCTTAATTTTATTATCTTAATTTTAATTTTTTAGTACATGTTTGCAGTGCATAATGATTACATTCACTGTAGGGGACATTTCCATAATGCATTTCAATGCCCTTCTTTTTCTCACTTCTTTCCACTCCTATTTTACTTTTTCAGTATCAGATTCATTTATTTATCATATAAGATTTTATAAAGTTAATTATCATATATACAGATTGAAAACAAAACTAATTAGCCAAAGAACACATAAAAAATGTTAGGCAATTGTACTAAGTCAAGGTACACATTTAGATACATTGTCCATGCTGGATTACAATACCATTTTTTTTTCTTTCTCTTTTTTCCTGTTATCTGTCTTTTATTTTGTATTATATATACATAGCTTTTCATATGATAGAAACCATATGATATTTAAGCTTGTGTACCTGCGTTACTTCAATTAACATTATGGTGTCAAGGTGCATCCATTTTCCTACAAATGACTCAAGTTTATCCTTTTCATGTCAGAGTAGTACTACATTGCATATAAGTACCATATTTTGTATTCATTCATCTGTTGATGGAAATATAGGTTGCTGCCAAGATTTAACTATTATGAATTTCACTACTATAAACATGGATATGCATACATCACTGTGGTACGACGTCTTTAACTCTTTGGGGAAGATACCTAGAAGGAGAATAGCAGGGTCAAATGGAATTTCTACTTTAGTTTTTTGAGGATTATCCATACTGATTTCCATTGTACTTGTATCAGTTTACAGCCCTTCTAACAATCAAAAGGACTCCTTTCTCCCCACAGCCTCCCCAGCATTAGTCATTGGCTGATATCTTGATAGTAGCCATTCTTTTTGAAGTAAGATGGAATGTCAGTGTTGTAATTTGGATTTCTTGAATGGCCATCAGTGTTCAACATGTTTTTATGTATTTATGAGCCATATGTATTTCTTCACCTGAGAAGTGTCTATTCATTTCAGATGCCCATTTTTAAATTGGACCTTTAAATTTGTGGGGATCTGATTTTTTTTTTTTGAGTTATTTAGATATTCTAGATATTAGTCCTTTCTCTGAGGAGTAGCTGGCAAAAAGTTTTCCCATTCTGTGGGTTGTCTTTTCACTTTGTTAGTGGTTTCCTTTGCTGTGCAGAAGCTTTTTAATTTGATGTGATCCCATTTCTTGATTCTTGGTTTTATTTCTTGTGCAACTGGGGTTTTGTTCAGAAAGTCTTTGCCTATACCTATGTCTTCAAGAGTTTTACCTATTTTGTCTTCAGTGTTTCTGTTCTAATGTTTAGATCTTTGATCCATTTTGAATTTAGTGCATGGTGAGAGATATGGGCCTAGATTAACCTTTGGCATGTGGATATCCAGTTTTCTCAGCACCATTTGTTAAAGAGGCTATCTTTCCTCCAGCAAAGGGATTTGTCCCCTTTGTTAAAGATAATATTGCTGAGTGTGCCTGGATTTGTTTCTGTATCTTCTATTCTGTTCCACTGATCCCTGAGTCTTGCTTCTATTTATGTGGTGTATTACATTTATTGATTTGCGCATGTTGAACAAGCCCTGCATCCCTGGAATGAATCCTACTTGGTCATGATGCCTGATTGCCCATATCATATTGAGAATATTTGCATCTGTGTTCATTAAAGAGATTGGCCTGTAGTTCTTTTTTTTGGGGGGAGGTCCTTTTCCGATTTTGGAACCAAGGTAATGCTTGCTTCCAGGAATGACTTGGGAATATTGCTTCCCTTTTGATTTCATTAAAGAGTTTGAGGAGTACCGGTGTTAGCTCTCCTCTAAAGTTCTTGTAGAATTTGGCAGTGAATCCACTAGGATCTGGGTTTTTCTTAGTTGGTAATTTTTTTATTATTTCTTCAATTTCACTGACTGATATTGGTTTATTCAGGACTTTTATATCTTCTTGGTTAAGCTTTGGAAGTTCATATGTATCTAGGAATTTATCCATTTCCTCTGAATTTTCCATTTTATTAGAGTACAGTTTCTCAAAGTAGTTACCGATATTCTTCTGGATTTCAGCAGAATCCATTTTAATTTCACCTTTTTCAATTCTAATTGCATGGATTTGGTCTTTTCTTTCCTTATTTTGGTAAGATTAGCTAAGGGTTTGTCTATTTTGTTTAATCTTTCAAAGAATCACCTCTTCAATTCTTTAATTTTTTTTTTGAGGCAGGGTCTTACTATGTAGTTCAGACTAAACTTGAACTCACTATGTAGACCAGGCTGGCCTTGAACTCACGGCGATCCTCCTGCCTCAACCTCCTGGGTTCATAGATTATAGGTATGTGCCACCATGCCTGGTGATTCATTGATTTTTGCATTTTTTGTCCCTATTTTATTAATTTCAGCCCTGATCTTTATAATTTCCTTCCTTGTATTAGCTTTGGGTTTGTATTGTTCTTCTTTTTCTAGGACCTTGAAGTGCATCATTAGGTTATATATTTGAACGTGTTCTCTTTTTCTGGTATGAGAATTCACCGCTATGAACTTCCCTCTTAGGACTGATTTCATTGTGTCCCACAGGTCCCGATATGTTCTACTGGCATTATTGTTTGATTGTACAATCTGTCTAATTTCTTTAATTTCATTTGTGACCCATTGATTATTTGAGGGAGTGTTGTTTAGTTTCCATGTGTTTGCATAGTTTATGTGGTTTCTTTTGCCAGTGATTTCTAGTTTCATTGCACTATGAGCTGATAATATGCATGGGATAATTTTGATTCTTTTGCATTTACTTAAGCATGCTTTGTTGGCTAGTGTCTTAGTTACTTTTTTCATTGCTGAGACAAAATACCTGACAGCCAAAGTTAAAGGAGGGAAGGTTTATCTAGCTCACAATTTGTAGAGGTTTCGGTCCATAATCAGCCAGCTCCAAGATAGGGTGGCTTGGCAGAGGAGAACAGTCGTGGCAGGCAGAAAGTAGCAAAACAATAAGTGGGGAAAACAAGACTCTTTCTGTCCCTTATACATTGTATCTAGACTGCTGGGATTAGGGTGGTGCCAAACCAATCAGTGCACTGATTTAGCAATAACACACCCTTAATACCAGCATCACACATTCTAGATTTAGCCACTTCCAAAGAAGCCTAAGACCGCATGAGGCTTTTGTGGCGGGGGAGGGGCGACATCTAGACATAGTATGTGGTCTATTTTGGAGAAAGTCCGATATGCTGCTGAGAAGAATGTGTATTCTGTTGTTGTTGGTTAGAATGCTCTGTAGATATATATTAAGTCAATTTGCTTGAAGGTTTGGTTCAATTCTGATAATTCTGTGTTGATTTTTTGTCTAGTTTATCTGTCCATTTGTGACAGTGTGGTGTTGAGGTCTGTCATTACATTTGGTATTGGTGTACTGGTGTTTATCTGATGTTTCATGTCCATTAGTGTTTGTTTTATGAACTTCAGCCAGTATTTTCTGCATATATGTTTATAATAGTTAACTCTTCCTGTTGAATTCTTCCCTTAACTAATATGTAGTGACCTTCTTTGTCTCTTCTGATCAGTCAGCTTGAAATCCACTTTGTCTGAAATTAGGATAGCAAATCCTGCTTTTTTCTGGGTTCTCGTTGCATGGAATATTGTTTTCCATCCTTTGACTTTAAATCTGTGAGTATCTTTTTGAATAAAATGTGTTTCGTGTATGCTGCATATCATTGGGTTTTCTTTCTTGATCCATTCTGCCAATCTGCTTCTTTTGATTGAAGAATCAAAATAATTCACATTGGGAGTTATTACTGAGAAGTATTGATTTATCTTGTCAGTGCATTTTTTTCCTGTTATTGATTTCCTCATTTTTTCTCCTTTTGCTTACCTGCTCACCCCACAGGTGTACCTATTCTTTTTGACTTACTGACATTGTTGGCTTCATTGTCTCTTTCTAGGATATCCTTGAGAGATTTCTGTGATGCTGGTTTGATGGTCATGAATTTCTTGAAGTGCTCCTTGTGGAAATATCTTATTTCTCCATCAATTTTAAAGTAAAGTTTTTCAGGATACACAAGTTGAGGTTGGGGGCCGGGTATATAGCTAAGTGGCACAGCGCCTGCCTGGCAAGCACAAGGTCCTGAGTTTGATTCCCGGTACCAAAAACAAACAAACGAAAAAATTTGGGGTTGGAAGTTTTTATCTTTTAGGGCTTGAAACACTTTGCTCCATGCCTTCCTGGCCTTTAAGGTTTGTGTATAGATGTCTGCTGTGATTCTAATGGGTTTATCTTTGTATGTGACTTGTTGCCTTTCTCTGACAGCTTTTAAGATTTTGTCCTTGTAATTGACTTCTGGAATTTTAAGTACAATGTGGTGTGGAAAGTTTCTCTTTTGGTCATGGCTATTTGATGTTCTATATGCCTCACTTATCTGTATGTTCATTTCTTTCCCCATGTTTGGGAAGTATTCTGCCATTATTTCTGTAAACAGTTGTTTGTTTGTTTTTGCCATTTGTGTTGTCTTCTGATTTTTCACTTATTCCAATTATTCTTAGTCTTCTTTGCATCATCTAGCTGTTATTGGATCAATTTTTCATTTACTGCTACTCTTTCTAAGGTGTCTTTGAAGGCATCATTGTCTTCTAGCTCTGAAATTCTGCCCTCATATTAATCCATTCTGTTGCCCATTATGTTCAATATGATTTTAATCTCCTGATCGATTTTCAATATGATTATTAATTTCTGATTGAAACCTTTTCATGCACTCTAATTCTTTGGTGAACTGGTTATTCTTGTTTTGTATCATTTTGTTTAGCTCATCTTATTTTCTTTTAGTGTCTTCTGAGAGCTCCTGTACCATTTTCATCATTACTTCCAATATATATTTGTTTATATCTTCTCTAATCCCATAGAGTATCTCCAGCTGTTTTCTAGCCTCCTCTGCTATGCTTTTGAGTAATTCAGGAGTGTGGCTTACAGTATTCTGCCCCCTGGATTGGCTTCAGGGGAGATGGGGGTCTTGGGAGGCATTTTGTTGCCTTTCTTCCCATGTTTCTATTGTTTTTGTTCATTTGTTTGTTTTCGGTTGTGTGTGTGTGTGTGTGTGTGAGTGCTGAGGTTTTTGGATGCTTATAGTATAAAAGATTTTGCTGCTAGTATAGAGATCTCTTTAGTTGCTTTTCAATGATGTACTTTGGGCATGGCTAACTATAATCCTTTGCTGCAGCCCCAAGATTCAATTACCTTGGTTATTTTGGGAAAAGAGGATGCATTGTAGTTAGTCCAGCAACCAAATTCTCTGGGAATGTACTCTAGTATTGTCAATGTTACAAAGGCAATCTGAGTGTTGGCTTACAGAGAAATAATGACAATTATGTGACCCTGTTAATATCAAGTGAAACAGCTACAGTAGAGACAAATTAGATATTAACATACCATAAGAATCAGTTATGTACCACACTTATTCCTAGAAAAGAAACTATCAATTATGATGTAATTGTTAAGGCAACCCAGGTATTGACTTATAGCTAATATGTACTAACTAGAACAGCTCTATCTCTGGCAATGGTAGAAAAGAATTCAACAGTAATTTTACAGAGTTAACTATTGCAAAATTAAGAAAGGTTTATGGCTATACTATTAAATTTTTAGGGTTTGGAAAAAGGGGAATCCAAAAGGAAAACTTTGAAACCTTAAATTCTGTGATATGAAAAGGAGGAAAAAGTAGTGGTACAAAGAATCTTATTGGGGAGTAGAAGGATGTTTATAGAATAGGGTAAAGATAGGACAAACTGGCAAGAAATAGAACATAAAAGAAAAAGAGGGTGAATAAAAGAAAGAAATTATAGAGAGAGTAAAAATAAGAGAGAAATAAGGAGAAAAAAATTAAAAGAGAGAAGAGGAAAAATAGAGAAATAAAAGAAGAAAGAGATTAGAAGCAAGGCTGAAAGATAGAGGAAGATTATCCAAGCCTTAGGAAACTGGTGAAGAAGACAGAAGGGAAGGAAAGAAGAAAAAAAGAAAACTAAACACAATGTTCACACTCACAAAAAAACAAAAACGAACAATCTAAAAAAATTCAAATTTAAAAAAAAATTTTTAAAAGCCAAAAGCAAAGAAAAAAAGAATTTATCTGTGATTTCAAGCTTGCAGTTATCTGCTGGGGTCTACAGTTTTGTGGCAGTATCCAATTCAAGACATGACTCTGCTCTTGCTAGTAGACAAAGAAGGCGCTTAGAGCCCAGATCCATACTGGGTAATCACCAACAAGCCAGCAGTCAGATTAGGGTGGAGTGCCAGTTCTGGTACTTTCAAACCCATGGAAATTCAGGCTGAACCTGGCCTTGGTCATGGGGTTGGGGCCTGAGTCATTTAGCTTATAACACTCTGGGTGTCTCTTGCCAGCCTGACCATGGTTCCCTGACTATGGAAGTCTCCCGTGGTTGTCCTTCACCCAGTCACTGTGTGAGTTTAACACTGGGAGCCCTGAGATGAAGCCAACTCATGACTTCTCTGAGTCCCAGGTTCAATTGGCCCCTTTCTAGAATGGCGTCAGACCAAGCACCCTTTCCAGGGACATGGCAGGTGCTTGGATTGGAGTCACTCACCAGCTGTTGTAGCACATAACATCTGCTGATCCATTCCACTGTTGCATTTCTCCCTGAAGGCCTCTGGAGTTGCCCACTTCCGCTGTGTCTCTGTAGATTTGATCTTCCTTTCTCCTGAGCCAGAAGTCAAAGAGAAAATGTGAATTGCCCCTTTCTTTTTCTGCATTGTAGTCTGTCTCTTCAATTTCTCTGTAGGCTCCAATTTTACCGTCAGATGCTCCCTGGGTCCCAGGGATCCACCTCCTTCCTTCTTTTCTTCCCCAAGTTATTTTCCAGTGTCTGCATTCAGAATCTTGGAGAGCCTCATTTGTTGCTGCTTACTGCTCTGCCAACTTTCTCTAGAGATTATTTCTTGGTTCTTGTACTGAACAAAAAATTGTACAAAACAAGGGCAAAAGGTAGTGAGATTTTCTATTTATTAAAGGTAGGAAAAGAAACATGCTCTCCAGAGTAAGTGTGGGCCAATTAAAAGTATGAAAAGAAGTACACTGTATGGGGTGAGAGTGGACTACTGTGAAAGAGAGAGCACAGTGGCCATGAGGTTAACAGTAGCTGTCTTTTATATTTCCCACTCCTCAGGCTGATGTCAGGTGTAAGCCATCCTAACAAACATCTTCGTAAGTTCTCATGAGAAGAACTGATGATAGTATTCTCTGATCCATTCCAGGCACAGGGCATTGGAAACTGTTTTTCTGCACATTTCCTGGATCTCTGTTATTGACCAACCACACCCGCTTGCTCAGCCAGTTTGTGACACCCTAATCTCTTGCCTCAGAAAGACATGGGAGAATACTTCTTAGTTTACGGCATCTGGAAAGAGTGAAAGAAGAGTACCAGAACAAAGGGGTAAGGGACCCAAAACCACAGCTCCATGACCCACCCAGTCATACCTAGAAGTCCCCAGCTAAGATCCCAAAGCCAATCGAGTTAAAAATCCACAATAGCCACTGTACTAGTTAGTAAGGGAAACTAATTTTCTTCTAGATTAGAATTGTTGACTAATAAACATAGAAGAATGATATGATTCAGAAGTTATTGTCATGCCTGGGAACCTATAAGATGCAGTACTTTTGAGCTTTTATATGGCCACACCTTTCTGCTCTGGCCAAACCTCAGCCCAGAGGCCAGCTCCATCGTAGACTATCTCCCAGTTCTGCAACAAACCTGAAAAGAAGTACGACATGCTAACCTTCTCCTGCCTTCTCCCAACACCCAGCCTTATGAAGATAGCATGACTAACAAATTTGTCCTAATTAAAGATTTAAACCCCCAGATCCTACAGCCTAAGTGGACAGGACAATTCCTGGTCATCCATGGCACCCCAGTGGCTACCTGTCTATGAGACCCTCCCCGCTGGGCACATTGCTCCAGGGTGAAGCTGTGTCCTGCTAATAACTCATCTGACTCCTCCTTGTGAAAATTACAAGTAATCTCCCCTGCTCCCTTAGTCTGACCCAAATTCCAGGAGACACCTAAATATCCAGCCCCTGCTTATCATGCTGCTTCACCCACTTCCTTCATTTGGTCAGCCTTGATCATTCTTGGTTTTGCTATGGCAAACAGAAACACCAAAACGACACCTAGGATTTGGAGGCAGATTTATTTTATGTTGACGGGCACTGATTGGGATCATTCCCAAAATATCAGGCCTTGATCTCTGGTGGTCTAGGGCTTTTATATGATGCACAAGCAGGAGGTACAAAGGCAAGACAGAACAGCCTGGCAGTTCTCTGATTACTTAGCAGGGTGAGATCATCAGGTACAAGGCTAGATTAATGATCATGAAGCTTGGTACAATCAGACATCTTGCATGTTCAGTTACTCTATGGTTGAAGGGGTCAAGAAAGTAATTACAGGGCCGGTGAGATGGCTCAGCGGTGTAAGCACCTGCCTGGCAAGCGCGAGGGCCCGAGTTCGACTCCCGGAACCCACATATGAAAAAAGGGCCGGTGATATCGCTCAGTGGCACGGACGCCTGCTGGCGCATGAGGTCCTGAGGTCGACCCCTGGTAGCCACAAAAAAAAAAAAAAAAGAAAGTAATTACAGAGCCATGAAGCAGTTACAGAGCTAGGCAGTTTCAAAAGAACAAAGTTTTTTTAAAGGAACAATTTTTCTGGTAGTTTTTCCTTTCAGTTTCACCCTCAGGCCCCCCACCTTCAAATCATTCCTTATATGGATAAAATATTTCCTTTTTTCAGGACACTCTATACGACATTCTCCCAAGACAATGTCAAATTATTTTCCTTCCTTCTCACCCTTTGTCTGGCTAGCCCTCCTGTTAATTAATGATTGATAAAAAAAGATGATGCTAAATAAATATACAAAAAATGTGCAACATCACTAGTCATTCAAGAGATGCAAATTAAAACAACACTGAGATACCATCTCACCCCAGAAAGAATGGCTATTATCAAGAAATCAACTAATAACAAATGCTGGAGGGGCTGTGGGGAAAAAGGAACACTTCTTCACTGTTGGTGGGAGTGTCGACTGGTACAGCCACTGTGGAAGTCAGTGTGGAGATTCCTCAAAAAAAACTAGGGTTGGAGGTCCCATTTGACCCAGCTATTCCCCTTCTGGGCATCTTCCCAGAAGAATTAAAAACATCGTACCACAGAGATATATGTGCACCCATGTTTATAGCAGCACAATTTGTAATAGCCAGATGTTGGAAACAACCCAAATGCCCATCAACTGAGGAATGGATAAGAAAGATGAGGTATTTTTATACAATGGAGTACTATTCAGCCATAAAGAAGGATAAACTGGAGACTTTTATAGGTAAATGGATGCAACTAGAGAAAATACTCATAAGTGAAATAAACCGGACGCACATGTGTAAGCATCGTATTGTCTCTCTAGTATGAGAAACTGAAAGAGTAAATAAGATACAAAATGTACAATAGACACGGTGAATCAAAAAGAAACTGGTCAAAAGGAAAGAGAGACTGGAATAGGGAAAAGAAAGAAGGGAAAGGAAAAAAATGTATATATATATAAGATGGTTAAGATAGATACACTACCAATTTTACTTAGTTCGTTGAAGAGTAAGGTTTGTGCCAATAATGTTTGGACAATTGAATGCTAATGTCTGGTATCCTGAATAACTGACTTAAAGATAGTAATACGTAATGCATTAACCATTGTTACCCTCATATTATGTTGTTTTGAAAATTTGTTCTTTTTTTGATTTGTTTTGTTTTTTCTTCTCTTTAAAAGAAAACATTTATAAATAAATAAATAAATAAGATGATGCTAAACACCCTGTGTTCCTACTATGCACTCTCCTATGGATTTTATTTATAACCCTGTTATGGCTTCAAATCAATTGTCTTCTACCTCAGGGATGAAATCATTTCTCATGCCCATGTCTGCACTCACCCTAACTATGTTCCCCTCCTCCTCCTCCTGCTCCTCTCTCCACTCTCTCCTCCAACTAGACCTCCTATTCCTTTTGCCACACCCTACAGTTGCACCCCCACAGCTCCTCCCAACAGTCCCTGATTATCTCCACAGGACCCTGAAGTTAAATCGCTCCCTGCTAAACCAGTCCAATCCTTCCTTAGCCAAAACTGCTGGCTTTATATCTCCCTATCTTCAGCCACCTATATGGCCACTCCAGTCCCTCCCCAAGTCTGGGTCCTTACTTACCTCATATACTACCCCCCCGTACCATCCTGTCCCCCAAGAACTCTCTCCTGATTAAGATGTCAGTGCTGCCCACATGTCCCACATGAAAAAGCCATGAGAAACAGCACCCACCTTCCCTACTCTTTTTCTTTATAACAACAAAGAGACAGTAATGTCATGCCCAACAGGTGAGGCCATCACTGACAGGCACGGTGGGAAATTTATTTAGAAGAATAAAGCCATGTCCATCTGCACTGCCCATCCTGAGAAATGTGACATGTGCATCTGCACTGCCTGTCCAGCAAAGCAGAACCGCACTATCTCCTTCCCCAAATTCTTCAAGGCAGCAACTCCTCCCCTCCCTTCTAAAGCCTCTGTTCTACCCTCACTTCCTGCTGATTCTGCTCTCAGAACTCAGCCCGGTTCCACTTATTGATTTTTAGTACCATTTTACATGAAATCACTGATTCAGGGAAGAGTCATTGCTAAATACTTGAAATATGAGGTGCTGGTCATGAGGAGAAAATTATAACTTTACAAAAGAGGAATTATATCACCACCAATTTAACCTAGTTTAATTTGGATAAGGTTTTTCCCTAGCTTCTTGAAATGGATGCTTACATGGTTTATTTCCAGTCTCTTAAATTCATGGATTTCTTTTTTTTTCTTTTCTTATTTTATGAAAAAATAAAACAAAAATTCCTAATAAAATGGTAAGAGAATAACAATAGTTAATACACTGTGTATTATCTTCAAATTACTCAGAGTACAAGACATTAACAAAAGAATTCTGTCTTATAAAGAAGAAAGAAACAAAATCAGGTTTCTTGAGGTATTATTTTCACACCATAAAATTCATTTTCAAAGTGTAAAGTTCTATGAATTTTAACAAATGCATGCAGTCATATAACTACTACTACAATCAAGATGTGGAATATCTTCATGACTTCATAAAGTTCCCATGTATCCTGTATAGTCAACCCTCTCTCCTCAAACTAAGCTCCTGGAAGCCACTGTTGTGGTTTTTCTTTTCTTCTCTTTTCTTTTCTTTTTCTATTTGTTTCAGTACTGGGTACTAAATTCAGTATTACGGCCCTGGGCTCAATCCCCTCTCAAAAAAAAGTCCCACTATTTTTATACAATGAAATACTATTTAGCAATAGTTATAATAAATGATATCTACATATAACAAAATGGATGATTAATGGATGGGTAATGTTGAATGAAAAAAGGCAGTGTACACAATAGATGATTCCATTTAGGTAAAATTAATAGGCAGACAAAACTAATTTGTTATTAAAGTCTGAGTAATGGTTACACATGGTAGAAGGAGAGAGTTTAGCAACTAGAATGAAACATCAATGGGGATTTTAGAGTACTGAATGTTATTTTTCCAAATCTTGGTTCTAACCACACAGATATGTTTATTTTGTGGAAATGTATCAAGGTTTATGTAATATTTGGTTTGTATAATATTTTGTCTGCTGTACTTCTGTACATTTACTTTTTAAAAAAATAAACTTCACTAGTAGTGAAGAAACTAAAAATTCTAACGACAGTGAAGTATTATATATACTAGCAAGAATTATAATTCTCAGGGGGTAAAGACCAGCAGCAAAGTACAGCCCTTCTGGGATCTGGAATCAAGACACCTGGAAAACTTGGTGAAGGAAAAAAAAAGAAGTAGATCCCTGGGAATTGGGAGGGAGCTAATAGGAAAGCTAGAAAATACAGAGAAGCTAGAGAAACTAAGAACAACACAGAGAAAAGAACAAAGCAGTCTGGAAAGCTCACCTCAGCTCCAAGAAGAGGGACCTATCTCCTCTGACAACACAGTAAACCTGGAGAAGGTCTGTAGCCTGAGGGAGAGACAACAGACTGGACTCACAGCACTAGCCCCAAGAAAAGCCCATTATTGTTGTAAACTGTAAAAACTTCATGGGGTTTCACTCCAAAAGTGACACCTTCTTCATGGCAGGCTAAAAATGGAGAAATCCAGTGCAATGCCCCACTATATTTGAAAATGTTTAATCCAGAGTCATTTGGGGAAGAGTTTAACTTTTTAATATGTAAGCATCATATTGTCTCTCTAGTATGAGAAACTGAAAGAGTAAATAAGATCCAAAATGTACAATAGACACGGTGAATCAAAAAGAAACTGGTCAAAAGGAAAGAGAGACTGGGATGGGGGAATAGGGAAAAGAAAGAAGGGAAAAGAAAAAAATTGTATTTATATATAAGATGGTTAAGATAGATACACTACTAATTTTACTTAGTTCATTGAAGAGTAAGGTTTGTGCCAGTAATGTTTGGACAATTGAATGCTAATATCTGGTACCCTGAATAACTAACTTAAAGATAACAATATGTAATGTATTAACCATTGTCACCCTCCTGTTATGTTGGTTTGAAATTTTGTTCTTTTTTGATTCTTTTTGTTTTGTTTTTCTTCTCTTTAAAATAAAAAATAAATTAATAAAAAATAAAACAGTAGGGTCCCAACTACGGTGCACAGGATGGACAGGCAGGACTAGTGGCATGAAATGTCTGAAGCAACAATAATAATATGAGCCAACAGGTGGTAAGTTAGGTGAACCAACGTTGTGCTTAGGAACAAAGACACACAGAATTGAAGCAGGTGGGTGAGGCCACCCCGTTCTCTCTTTTTGTTATTGTTGTTTATTTTTTCTTTCTGTCTTTTTTCTTTCTCTTTTCTCTTTTCTAAATGGCTGGGAAGAACTCAAGCCACAGAAAACTAATCCCATCCCCTAAACCCAGAGACCAATTTCAGATAATCCCTTGCTTACTCCCTCCTTCTTTCTCTTCTACCCTCTCCTCTAGTTTCCCAAAGTTGGCATGATCATCCTTTGTCCTCCAGCCTTGCTTCTACTTTCTTTTCAGTTATCTTTGTTTTATCCACTATCATTCTTAAATCTTCCCACCACAGGGTAAAACCACTCTACCAAGGGGAAACATTTTGAATATAAGCTCCCAATTTACAATCGGTTCTGTTACATAATTGTAGATTTTGCTCCTGTGGTTTAATGTCCAAAATTCATAACTACCACAGTTTGTCAGTTTCTAAACTGTGCTTGATGCTATTGTTATTGCTAATTTTACTACTTTAGGATGTCATATCTACTGTAATCAGTTGTTCTCCCTTCTGTAACAATACTGGGAAGCTCTGGGGTAATAACCTCACCAAAGTCTAGCACCAAAGAACTGGGGACTGAGTCAAACAGATCTCACTCTTAATTAACTGGGAAGGTAGGATCTCTGAACAGACACAAGCCAAGAACCTCCTACACACAGAAGACATCCCCAAAGAACAGACTTTTCCTAGACAGGCCTTGATACTAATGATATAGCTACCTACTAAAAAGCCTACAAGGATCAACACAGAAAACAAAACAAAAAATTTTTTGAAATACAAAATGACAAGATGCAGGGCCGGTGAGATGGCTCAGCGGCATAAGCGCCTGCCTTGCAAGCGCGAGGGCAGGAGTTCGACTCCCGGATCCCACATACGAAAAAGGGGCTGGTGATATCGCTCAGCGGCACGGGCGCCTGTTGGCGCGCAAGGTCCTGAGGTCGACCCCCGGCACCCACAAAAAAAAAAAAATGACAAGATGCAGAAGCAACATGCAATCTCAGACCTCTAGCCCACCCAGAACAAGTCCAGGAGACAATGAGATAGAGGAAAATGGAAGACGCACACCTGAAATTTCTGAAATGATAGCAACCAAAGTAAAGAAACTAATCCATGTGGCTATAGAAGAAATCAGATCAGAAATAATCTCTCAGGTAAAAAAAAGAAATGTCAACATTCATAAAGGAATTGCTCAGCAAATCTAGAATAGAGATAGATAAAAAAATAGATGATGGTAGGAAAAGGATGGAAACTGCGAGCAATCGACATAAGAAAGAAATAGAATGCATGAAACAGATTCAGACAGATATCCAGGAAATTAGAAATTCCATTGAAAGCTGCCAAAACCGCTTGAACAAAACTGAAGATAGACTTTCAGACTTTGAAGACAGAATCGTGTCTAGTGATTGCAAAAGGTCTCTTAAAAATAACAAGGAATCAAGAAATAACAATTCAACAGATGCGAGATGATACAAAGAAAAACAGTATAAGACTGATAGGTGTAAATGAAGAAGCAGGATTTAACACAAATGATAAATGACATACAAAGACTATTTGCAGAAACAATAGCAGAAAATTTCCCAAACATGAAAACAGAATCTGGCATACAGATAAGTGAGGCATATAGAACTCCAAATAGCCATAACCAAAATAAATCTACACCTAGACATATAATAATCAAGATCCCAGAAATTCAGCATGAGAACAGAATACTGCAAGCTGTTAGAGAAAAGAAACAGATCACGTGTAAAGGAAAAGCCATCAGAATCACAGCAGACTTCTCAACACAAACTCTTGAGTCAAGAAGAGCTTGGAGTGAAGTAGTTCAAGTACTGAAAGAAAACAACTTCCAACCTAGATTGATATACCCTGCAAAACTATCTTTCAAAATTGGAGAAATAAGACACTTCCATGACAAAAACAACGGAAGAAATTCATAACCACCACACCAACACTACAAAGAGTACTGAAAGATATTCTAGACAGAGATAAAAATGACCACAATTCCAAGAACAACAACAGAAAGAAACCACCAGGCAAGGCAAGCAATTAAACAGAAGGAAAAAGCAGGGAACCAACAGTGGGAGAACAACATGACAAAGATAAGCCAATACATATCAGTTATAATCATCAATGGAAATGGCCTCAATTCACCAATCAAAAGAAACAGATTGGCAGAATGGATCAAGAAACAAGATCCAACAATATGCTTTATACAAGAAACACATTTAACTCAAAAAGAAACTCATAGACTGAAAGTCAAAGGATGGAAAACAATACTCCATGCAACAGGAAGCCAGAAAAAAGCAGGGATAGCTATTCTATTTGCAGACAATGTGAACTTCAAACCAAGAATGATCAAAGGAGATAAAGAAGGTCACTACATACTTGTTAGAGGGAAAATTCAAGAGGAAGAGATAACAATCATAAATATATATGCACCAAATACAGGAGCACACAACTATATAAGACAAATATTAATAGACATGAAAAATCAAATAAGCAATAACATAATTGTAATAGGGGAGCTTAATAACCCATTGTCACAAAGCAATAGATAAACTACACAAAAAATCAGCAAAGAAATAACAGAAATGAATCAAACCTGTGCACAAATGGCCTTAGTAGACATTTTCAGAGTGTTCCACCCAACATCATCAGAATACACATTCTTCTCAGCGGCACGTGGATATTCTCTAAAATAGACCACATACTAGCCCACAGAACATGCTTAAGTAAATGCAAAGGAATTGAAATTATCCCAGGCATATTATCTGACCATAGTGCAATGAAATTGGAAATTCATGGCAAAAGAAACCACAAAAATATGGAAATTAAATAACACCCTCCTGCACAACCAATGGGTCACAGATGAAATTCAAGAACAAATTAAACAATACCTACAGCCAAATGAAAATGCAGATACAATATACCAGAACATATGGGACACAATGAAAGCAGTCCTAAGAGGGAAATTTAGGGTGGTGAATTCTCACATCAGGAAAACAGAATGAGCACAAATAAACAACCTAATGCTGCACCTCAGGCTTCTACAAAAAGAAGAGCAAGTCAAGCCCAAAGCCCATACAAGGGAGGAAATTATAAAAATCAGAGCACACAATTAACACACTTCAGACTAAGAAAATAATACAAAGAATTAATGAATCAAAGGCTGGTTCTTTGAAAGAATAAATAAATTTGATAAAACCCTAGCCAACCTTATCAAAAAAGGAAAGAACTCAAATTCATGCAGTGAGGAATGAAAAGGGTGAAATCACTACAGGTCCTATGGAAATTCAGAAGATCATCAATACCTACTTCGAAAATCTTTACTCACATAGGATGGAAAACACAGAAGAAATTTCCAGAGTCCTAGAAACATATGAATTACCAAAGCTGAATCAAGAAGATATAAAAATTCTGAATAGCCCAATATCACTTAATGAAATTGAAAATGTAATTAAAAACTTACCAACAAAGAAAAGCCCAAGTCCTGATGAATTCACTGCTGAATTCTACAAGAAATTTAGAGAAGATTTAATGCCAATACTCCTCAAACTCTTTAATGAAATTGAAAGGGAAGCAGTCTTCCTTAATTCATTCCTGGAGGCAAGTATTACCCTAATTACAAAACCAGAGAAAGACCCAACCAAAAAGAAAACTGTAGCCCAATCTCTCTAATGAACATAGATGCAAAAAATCCTTAATAAGATACCGGCAAACAGAATGCAGCAAATCATCAAGAAGATTATACACCATGACCAACTGGGATTCATCCCAGGAGTGCAGGCATGGTTCATCATATGCAAATTAATAAACATAATAAACTATATCAACAGAGCCAAAGACAAAAATCATATGATCATCTCAATAGGTGCAGAAAAAGCTTTTGATAAAATCCACCACTCATGCATGAAAAAAAAACCCTACAGAAAATCAGAATATATGGTCTATATCTCAATCTGATAAAAGCCATCTATGACAAACCAACAGCCAACATCATACTAAATGGACAAAAACTGAAAGCTTTCACTCTAAAATCAGGAAAAAGACAAGTATGTCCCCTATCGCCACTCCTATTCGATATAGTTCTGGAAACACTAGCCAGAGCAATTAGACAAGAGAGAGAAATAAAAGGAATAAGGATAGGAAAGAAAGAAGTTAATTATCATTATTCACAAAAGACATGATACTCTACATAGAAGACCCCAAAAACTCCACCAAAAGACTTCTAGATTTAATAACCAAACACAGTAGCATAGCTGGATACAAAGTCAACACTCAAAAATCAATAACATTCCTGTACACAAACAACAAACTCATTGAGAGAGAAATTAGGGAAACCACTCCCTTCACAATAGCATCCAAAAAAATGAAATACTTAGGAATCAATCTAACAAAGGAAGTAAAAGATGTATACATTTAAAATTATAGTGCTCTGAAAAAGGAGATCGAAGAGGATATCAGAAAATGGAAAGATATCCCTTGCTCATGGATAGGAAGAACCAACATTGTGAAAATGGACATACTCCCAAAACTGTTACACAGATTTAATGCAATCCCCATCAAAATATCATTAGCATACATCACAGACCTAGAGAAAATATTCCTAAAATTCATTTGGAAACAGAAGAGACCTAGAATAGCAAAGCAATCCTAGGCAACAAAGGCAAGGCAAGAGGCATCACAATCCCTGACTTGAAATTATACTACAAAGCTACTGTGATAAAATCAGCATGGTACTGGCAAAAAAACAGACCTGAGGATCAGTGGGACAGATTAGAAGATGTGGACACAACTACAAACACATTCAGCCACCTTATGTTTGACAAAGGGGCTAAATATTTTCACTGGAAGAAAGATAGCCTCTTTAATAAATGGTGCTGGAAAAACTGGCTTTCCACATGCTGAAGACTAAAACTAGACCCATGTCTATCACCATGCACTAAACTAAAATAAAAATGGACCAAAGATCTAAATATTAAAACAGAAACACTAAATCTACTGGAAGAGAAAGGAGGGAGAAATCATGAAGACACAGGGGTATGCAAAGAGTTCATGAACAAAACCCAAACTTCACGTGAAGTACTTCAAAGAATCAACAACTGGGATCTCATCTTATTAAAAATTTTTACACATCAAAAGAAATCACCAACAGAGTGGAAACAAAACCCACAGAATGAGAAAAAATTTTAGCCAACTGTCCCTCAGACAAAGGACTTCTATCTATCTAGAACATATAAGAATTGAAAAAAATCAGGCCCCCCAAATTCAAAGACCCAACCCAAAAATGGGCATCTGAGATGAATGCACACTTCTCAGATGAAGAAATACAAATGGCAAATAAATATATGAAAAAATGACCAACATCATTGGTAATTCAAGAAATGCAAATTAAAACAACACTGAGATTCCATCTCACCCAAGAAAGAATGACTATCTTCAAGAAATCAACCAATAACAAATGCTGGCAGGGCTGTGGGGAAAAAGGGACACTTCTCAACTGTTGTTGGGATGTAGACTGGTACAGCCACTGTGAAAATCAGTGTGGAGTATCCTCAAAAACTAGGATTAGAGGTCCCATTTGACCCAGCTATTCCCCTTCTGTGTATCTTTCCAGCAGAATTAAAAGCATCATACCACAGCAATGTACGTGCACCGATGTTTATAGCAGCACAAGCACAATTTTTAATAGCTAAATCTTGGAAACAATCCAAATGCCCATCAGCTGAGGAATGGATAAAAAAGATGTGGTATTTTTACATAATGGAGTACTACTCAGCTATAAAGAAGGATAAGCTCAAGGCTTTTATAGGTAAATGGATGCAACTTAAGACCATACTCTTAAGTGAAATAAAGCAGACTCACATGTGTAAACATCGTATTGTCTCCCTAGTGTAAGAAACTGAAACAGTAAATAACTTCCAAAATGTACAATAGATATTGTGAAAGGGGAAGATACTGCTCAAAAGGAAAGAATGACTGGGTTGGGGAAAGGAGAAAAAAAGTGAAGGGAAAAGAAAAAATATATATATATATACACACAAGATAGGTAAGATAATTTTACTACTAATTTCTATTAGTTCATTGAAAAGAACGGTTTGTGCTTATATTGTTTGATCAATTTTTCATACCTATATCTTGTACTCTGAGCAACTACTTTGAAGATAACAATATGCAAGATATTAACCATTGTTAATCTCCTATTATCTTGTTTTGAAATACTGTATCATTTTTATTGTTTTTTTCTCTTTAAGATTAAAAAACAATTCTCCCACCATGACCGTAGATTTTTCTATTTCTCTCTTGGTTTTTAGAGGCAGATCTTGCTATGTAGGTGAGGCTGTCCTTGAACTCACTATGCAGCCCAAGCTGGCCTCCAACTCACAGCAATCCTCCTGCCTCAACCTCCCAAGTGCTGGGATTACAGGGATGCACCACCATGCCCAGCTACTGTTTCTCTTTAAGTGCTACCAAATTTTGCTCTTTATGTTTTGAAGTTATATTACTAGATACTTGCAAATTTAGAATTATTTTTTCTTCCAGACAAACTGGGTTTTATCTTTGTGAAATATCCCTTTTGTCCTATTGCTTCTTGCTTTAAAATATACTTTATCTAACATTAATAAAGTTACAGTAGCTTTCTTTTGTTAATATTTGCATGGCATACATTTTCCCATTATTTTACTTTCAGCCTTCTGTAGCTTTATATAAGTGGGTTTCTTCTAAGTGACATAGTTCTTTCTTTCTTTCTTCCTTTCTTTCTTTTTCTTCCTTTCTTCCTTCCTTTCTTTCTTTCTTTTTTATTAGTACATGTGTGAGGTACATAATGTTTACATTCCTTGTGTGTGGAGTTGGTACACATACATAACACATCTTAATTCCCTTTTTCATCCCCTTTCCTTTCCCTCCCTCTCCCCTCCACCCATCTCTTGACACCCGCCACACCCGCTGTTTTTCTTGACTGTTTAGCAAAACTCTCTTCAGATTCTACAAAAAATTTCTTTTCATCTTCAGAACCTCAACAGCTTTTCCAAGTAGTATAAGGGCTGGGCAGAGGAAAGAAAGAGAAAGCAAAGGCCCTGCTTTAGGAGAGGAACACTCTACATCCCTAAAGCAGAGAGGAGACTGGAGCCATAAAGTAGGGTATAGAGCCAGATCTCCAGTTTCAGTGTGAGGTGGACAGGTGTGTATACCTGAGGAGCTACTGTAAATGAATCTGATTGTTAGGCAGCAATGCACAGAGCTTGTTTTGAGCACTGTAAACATCATCTGTAATCATGCACTTAACACACATACACAGAAATAGTTGCACATGTAGATGCGCACCTGGCACACAATGTGAAGTGAGAATTGTTATTGTGAATAGCAGGTACGTACCCTCTTTTCTCTTTGTTCTAAAAAGATACGGACTTTAAACCAAGAAAATCATTGAAATAGTCATCCCACAAACAGTCAGTGGAAGGGAACCATAATTACACTATACTTCTTGACCTTTTATTGCTATTTAGTGATTGTATTCTAGCTCTTCTCTTGCATGTCTGCTGTGCTGTTAAACAATGTTACAATGTCACAGTTAATTTTCCCCATATCTTCCTTGATTTTAGTGACTGTATGATGAACAATTGCTATCACATGCTTAGACTGTGCACATCTCTGAAAACTGAAAAACCAAGACAAGGCCAGAAATCATTGATTTCTCTCTCATCAGACATTATAGCTCCTGCTTCTGAGATTCTTTTACTGGCTTCTCTGTGCAGACCAGGCACTAGGTCTTTGATGATAATCAAAGGATTAGCCAAACCTTGATTTTATTTCTTCCAAGTTTACTTCAACCCTTAAATTCTCCAATATGAACAAAAACACTTTTGTAGAAGTTGCCTTTCAGGTAAATATCACATTTCTTCTCTTGTTTAACAGAGAAGAATTTGAATTTCAGTTGTTAAGTGACATATAGTTCTTTTTTTAAATCCGGCCTGACTAGTTTTGTCTTTTAATTGGAATGTTTAGGCTGTTTACCTATAATGTAATCATTGATATATCGGGGCTTATACCTACTATTTTACTATTTGCTTTCTATGCATTCTGCTTGTTGTATGTTGCTTTTTCTTTTTTCTCTTACTCTTTTTGGATTGCTTAATGATTTTTTTCAATTCCATTTTCCTTATTTCCTTAATTATACATTCTATTACTATGCATGAAGAGATTATATATGTAAATGATCTGACTATGTAGTGCTGTCTATGTAAAGCTCCTAAATAAATATTAGATCCTTTCCCTTCATTCCTCACTCTCATGTGTCATTCCAAAGCCTGTGATTTTTCCTCTATATATCACTGCCTTGGAGCCCAAGAGGTGTTGATACTTATGCCTTGGCCCTTTAGCATAATGTAACAGATTTTATCTCCATAAGAGTAGTTGATGAACTGATACTTATCTGCATTATAATTTCATAATATATGTCCGCCATTCTAAATAATTATAATACAGGCATATCCTGAGCCCTAGAAGGCCAACATTTAAGGAAGAATCAATGTGATAAAATTGAGAAATTGTACCTATTAACACCAGAGTAAAATGAAACCTGGAAAATTTTTTTCCCCTATCTTGACCTCTCTTCAATTATAGGTATAACTTGACGTTGAACCTACCACTAGATGTCAGCAAATTCCAGAATGGGACAGGCTATTACAGTTGTATTTGAGGTTTGCTCCCTCTTTTTATTTGTTTGTTTTGTTTTCATGTATTTTCCAAGTGCTCTACAAAGAATATGTGTATTAGTCAGATTTCCCATTGCAGGTCACAATACCCAACACTCACAATTTAAAGGAGGAGAGGTTTAATTTGGCTCATGATTTCAAAGAATTCAGTTCAAGGTTGGCTGGCACCAAGACAGAAGCTTCCTAGGGGGAGGGCGTGGCAGAAGATACTTAGTTCATGGTGGCTGGGAAGTATGGCCAGGGAACACAGCCAGAGAGGAATGAGTAAATGACCATATATAGTGTCCAAGGAAACAGCTCCATGACCCACCCAAACAGACCCAGGAGCATGCTCTACTAATCTGCTAGGCACTTTTTAACCCAGTAAAGTTGATATATTAGGATTAATAGTCACAAGATATAATTTAAATCCTAGGAAAATATATAATTAATACTACATATAGTAAGAGAGCACCTTATCCATCCCTCTTTATTACAGAGCAAGATAATACTGTTCACTATCACTACTAAGCTATCACTAGGTCTATTATTTCTGTAACTCCAGTGTCTTTCTCAAAGACAAGACCTGTTTTTGTCTGTTTGTTTGTTTGTTTTTATGTGGGTACCAGGAGTCGACCTCAGGACCTCGCGCTTGTCAGCAAGCTCTTGAGCTGCTGAGCGATATCACTGGCCCTTTTTTTCCTTTATGTGGGTTCCGGGAGTTGAACTCAGGACCTCGCACTTGCCAGGCAGGTGCTTATGCCACTGAGCTATCTCACCGGCCCAAGACCTGGTTTTTATCCTCTCTGAGACTGTTTCCATATGTTTAAAATGAGGATAACAATCCTTAAGAGTTGATTAAATATGTCATGTCACCACACAAGCGGAAAGGCCAAGGTCTATCCAGTTGGTCCCCAGTCTGCTAGAGAGGTACACAAGGAATGCAGCAGTCCCTTGAGGGAGCAAACTAGAATGCAGTTTGCCAAGAGCACATAGCACTTGGGAGACCTGGTTTGAAATGTAGTCTGGATCCATGTGAATGGAGTCTTGATTGCCAGCTGGGATGGAGTTTGTAGTTCCCTTGGTAGGTAGTGGATTGCCTCTGAGGGTGTTGCTATGATATCAGAGCTAGCTTCAGAGAAACTGCCTCCGGCAACTGTGTAAAGTGGTGTAGAAAGGATGTTAAATCAAACTTTTGAGACTAAGAAGTCTCTGAAACTAAAGGATTTTGAGCTGTTAGAGATGTAGCCAAAAGGTAAAGGACCAGTCCTGGGACAAATTACCTAAGCTACCAGCCGCATGGCCAGATAGCACTAGGAAAATGGCCACCAGACCTAAGGGCCAGAGTGTTCTATGATAAAATTTTGGAGAGAGAAAACATAAATCATTTGCATTGAACCTATATTGGCTATAGATAAAGAGGGCTGAGCAACATGAAGTGGGCAAAGTCCTACAACAGAAGATTAATCCATAAAGAGAAGTTTTTGCTGCTTTTTGGTTTGTTGGTTCCAAAAGCAGAATGCAATGTGGCCTTGGTGGGTAATCTTCAGTATACAGGAAAAAAGTGTAGACCAGCTTTTGTTTGATGATTTAGCTTGAAGGTGGGCTTCTCTTGTCACTTTCCTCCCTGCGTTCGGGGTTCTTTAACTGAATTCAGGACATCTCAGAATTCTCCTCTTTATCTATAGGCAAGTGGCAATAAAGGTTGGAAAGACATTATAAAGGGGCATGTTACTTGGGACACTAGAACCACATATATGCTCTCTCCAGAGAACCCTCACTACAGTACACTGTGGACAGGTTGGCCAACAAGGGGGTGGGGGGAGGGAGGGAGAAATGCATATAAAACTGAGTAGATATCCTTTAGTCTTTTCATACTAAAAGAATTTTTTTTAAAACACTGTAGTTGGGGATGTAGCTCAGCGGTAGAATGCCAGTCTAGTACGGGCAAGGCGCTGGGTTGGAGCGCCAGCACTACAAAAAATAAAAACACTGTATCATCCTACATATACTGTTTCAAAAGCAACTTTTTTTGTGTGTGTGTGTGGGTACCAGGGTCGACCTAAGGACCTCGCGCGCCAGCAGGCGCCAGTGCTGTTGAATGATATCACCTGCCCTATTTTCGTATGCAGGTTACAGGAGTTGAACTCTGGCCCTGGCGTTTGCCAGGCAGGCGCTTACACTGCTGAGCCATCTCACGGGCCCCAAAAACAACTTTTAAAACACCATTTTATCCTTGCCTCAGCTAGGCTTCCCAGGCCCTGGACGCAGGGTTCTGGCGAGTCAGCTATTTGTCCCCTGGCACAGAGGCAGAAGCCCATTGGATGAGGGGAGGAGCTCAGCGCAGGGGTGAACTCGCACACTGCGTGCTTTTTCCCCTTGTGAGCACAGCGCACAAGCCCAGAGTCCCCGCAGCAGGCGGCTGCGCTGGCCTTGGTGGAATGCAAAGGGGCGGAGGGAACCCTGGCGGCTGCAGTTACAGAGAAATGGCGGAGACTGTGGCCAACACCCGGTGGCTGATCACGTCTAAAACGTTGAACCTGAATGACGCCTGCGGGCTGCCCAGCAGCTTCCTTGAGATCCATGTGCGACTGTGGGGGTCAGCCGGGGTAGCTTCACCACCTACTAGATCAGGGTCAAAACAAATCTTCCTATTTTCAAACTGAAGGAATCTACTGTCAAAAGAAGATGTGAGCATTTTTGTGTCTACTTCCTTTCAGAGGAGATGATGGAATATTTGACAACAATTTTATTGAGAAAAGGAAGCAAGGGCTAGAGAAGTTTATAAACAAGATCGCTGGTCATCCTCTGGCACAGAATGCGCGTTGTCCTCACATGTATTTACAGCGTGAAATAATGGATAAAAGCTGTACTCCATCTAAAATAAGACAGGCATGCAATTTGTCAAGAAGGGGCAAAAATGTGACCATTAATGATGATTCAGATGCACCAGTGATGACGTTCTAACTAACCTGTAGTGTGCCACTCAGAAATTGAAATTGGTATAACACGCTTTCATATACTAACACTCACATGCTGGTTGGCTTTTTTTTTTTGTTTTGTTTTGTTTTTTAAGTGGCGTATATTTTAAAAAGAACATAAAGGGCTGGTGAGATAGCTCAGTGGCATAAACGCCTGCCTGGCAAGGGTGAGGTCCTGAGTTCGACTCCCAGAACCCACATAGGAAAAAAGGGCCGGTGATATCGCTCAGCGGCATGGGCGCCTGCAGGCGTGCGAGGTCCTGAGGTCGACCCCCGGTACCCACAAAAAAAAATAAATAAAAACAACATAAAATCATTCTGTTTTTATTACATTTGATGAAGCATACTTGATCCAAGTATGAGCTGCTTCTTGTCTTTTGATTATTTTAAAAATGGCTTTTTAATTAATTGGCCTTAAAATTATCAGTGTGTTAACATAAAGCTTTTTACTGCACAGGACTGGAATATAATCCAACAAAATTTTATTTATGTACAAGTGCTTTGTGGTGGATTGACAACTGGTGGTCAACTTGTAACACCCAGCTGAACTGAATCAGCGTGGTGCTGGGTGTGGAGGGCCCACCTGAGGACTGTTGCCAACAACATAAAAAGGAGAACTGGAGAGGAAGAGTTGGTGCTGTCGGTTCTCCTTGAGGAGCTTGTCACGCTGGCTTTCCTGATAGGAACTTGGCTGTTCTCATTGTTGGAGGAGCTCGGGACCTCACTGTCGCTGAGGATGGCTGTGGTGCCTTTCGGGGGAGCTCCAGTTCTTACTCTGAGCGTCGCTTCCTGGCTCCGGGATAGATCCCTCAGCCTGCTGGCACAGATCCTTCATCCCACTGGTGCAGACTTTCTAGCTTCCACCGCTGACCTTTGGGCCTTCCCAGTGTAGATCCGTGAGATATCCTTGCATGAGACATTGTTGTGGGCTCTGGGCCTCTAGTGGACTCGTGGAGGCATTGCCATGGGCTCTAGGTCTTCAGCTGGACTCATGCAGGACACTGCTGTAGGATCCAGGCCCTCAGCTGGATTCTTTGGGTCTTTAGTGTGTGGACAGATTTCCTGCACTTTTTGTATATGACTCTTTGGGTGGCTGTTACAAAATAACACTATAAATTATGTGTCCTGTATTGTATTGTTTCCCTTGCAAACCCTGACTACAACATGCTTCTAGTAATATATTCAGAGTAATTAACTTTCAGGGGAGGTCTTGACAGGAGTCTAGGCTGGTCAGAAAGTGGTGATACTTACTATGAGCTGTCTCAGCCCCACAAAGGAATGCTCCACCGAGCTGGCGGTCAGGACCTGCCTCTTGGCCGCAGCCTTCTCTCCCCGGAAGCAGAGCATCAGATCTCTCACTGCATCCCCTTGAACGTGCTCAGTTTTGTTTTGGCAGTGGACAAGTTAATTTGCTTTAGTGAAGCAAATTCATTCCAGCCTTTCTCTATAAATAGCTCTTCCTTGCTGTTTTAATATGGTACATACTATAGCCTCACAAGCCTTTTCATATAATCAATCTGCAATTTCCTAACTAAAGTTATTGACTTGGTCTCATTTGTACAGTTTGTGTCATGTTGCTTCTTCAGTCTGGGTAACTAGAATACCCCCCTTTTAATGTGTAATGTCCCTTGATCTAATTTATGTGTATGAGCACTACACCATTCATTTTCAGTGTAGCATATATTAAGATACACATGTGTGCAGAATGTATTTTCCTTCTGGCCTGTAATACCCTTCACATGGAAGATTAATGAGGGAAATCTTTATATTCTATATAAAAACAAAATCAAATTTCTATACTAAAATCATTTGTCTAAAATTTTAAGTTGTTTTCAGATATAAATTAAAATGAATTTCTGATATGCAAAAAATAATACCATTTTGTTTGTTCTTTAAAATGCATAAGCCTTTTCATTGAAAAAGAGGAAACTAAGACAGATGCCACCTAGTGATCAGAATCAGGAGTGTACTTCTAAAAATCTAAGGATAGGAGGATTTGCAAGGAGGGGAGGGAGTAAGGGAGGGGCTTACTTCCCTAGCATCAGTCAGATCTTTTTGGAATTTACCACCCACTGGCAGCAATTTTCTAAATACAAGATATTCTCTGGTCTCTAAACCCTAAAACTAAATATCCACTCCCTATCCGAGCTTAAGAGAAAGCTGTGGGTTTATGTTCATTATTTGGGATAAAGCAGTTTGAGGCATAGATATGTCTGTAGGTAGTTTATATATCAAGAAAAACATTTATATAAAATACATAAAAGGGGCCGGTGAGATGGCTCAGCGGCTTAAGCGCCTGCCCAGCAAGCGCGAGGGCCCGAGTTCGACTCCCGGAACCCACATACGAAAAAGGGGCTGGTGATATCGCTCAGCGGCACGGGCGCCTGCTGGCGCGCGAGGTCCTGAGGTCGACCCCCCGGTACCCACAAAAAAAAAATAAATAAATTAAATAAAATAAAATACATAAAAATACACGAATTCTTCAAAATTATAATCATATATATATATATATATATATATATATATATTCTTCTGTAATTTGCCTATTTCACTGAGTATTCTGTCTGGTTTTCACTGATATTTTAATGTTTACTGGGTACAAATATTGCTCTTTTAAGTGATTCCCTGTTATCATTGACTCACCTATCTCTGGGTTAGTTTGGCTAACATATTACAGATGTGAACCCTATATAGTTTGCAGATATTCCACTTTTCACATAATTTATAACTATATTTTTTGCCATATGCAGCATTTTAAATTTTTCAATACTATTGTTAATTTAAATTATATGCTTTTAAATTTAAAATCATTATAAAATAAAGCCTTTTTGAAGCCAAGCATGGCAGTGCACACCTGTAATACCAACACTCTGGGAGGCTGAAATAGAAAGATCACTATTTCAAACCCAATCTGGGTAACTTAGTGTTATGGTTTATATCTAAAATGTCCCCCAAAGCCTCATGTGCTGCCAGGTGTAGCTTTAGGAGTAACTGGATCATGGGTGTGTGGTTGTGGATCGTGGGTGTGTGGTAACTGGGTTAGCCCACTGATTGGATTATCATGGTTCTGGGTATGGCTGGATGGATTTACTGAGGACAGAAGTCCCACCCTGGGTGTGAATGGCAGCAAGCAATAGGCTGGCTGGTAACATGAATGGAATAAAAAGGGAAAAGGAGGCTTTTTTGCTGCCTATCCTGCCATGTTCTCCTCTGCCATGCCACCCTGCCTTGGAACCAACTGACTATGGACTGAAACCTTTACAAACTGTGAGCTAAAATAAACCTTTCCTCCTTCAACTTATGGGTGTTAAGTATTTTGTTGCAGTAACAAGGAAGTAACTAAGTCACTTAGTGATTTAGCGAGAACCTGTCTCAAAATAAAAAATTTTTAAAAGTGCTGGGTATGTAGCTCAGTGCAAAGGCCCTGGGTTCAATTCCCAATACCACTTAAAAATAGTTTTTTTTGTGGGGGGGGAACCGGAGGGTTGACCTCAGGACCTCATGCGCCAACAGGCACCCGTGCCGCTGAGCGATATCACCGGCCCCTTTTTCGTATGTGGGATCCGGGAGTCGAACTCGGGCCCTCGTGCTTGCAAGGCAGGCGCTTATGCCGCTGAGCCATCTCACCGGCCCCCAATAGTTTATTTTAAACAAAATAAATCATACCCAATAGGAAGCTATTATTTACAAAAACAAATTTAAAAAGTATTGGTGGAGATATGGAGAAATTGGAACCCTTCTGTTTTGCTGATCAGAATGTAAAATGGTAGAGCATCTCTGGAAACAGTATGGCCGTTCTGCAAAAAATGAGATATAGAATTATCACATGATCCACCAATTCCACCTCTGGGTATATACACCCAAAAAAATGGAAGCAGAAACTCAAGCAGATATTTTCACACCCATGCTCATAGTAACATTATTCACAATAGCCAAATGGTAGAACAACCCAAATGTCCACAGATGGGTGAGTGTATAAACAAAATATGATAGACCCATACAGTGGAACATTATTCAGCCTTAAAAAGGAAGAAAAGTCTGTTAGTTTCTATAATATGGGTGAATTTTGAAATTATTATGCAAAGTGAAAGAAGTCAGATACCAAAGGACAAATACATATTGTATGAGTCCACTCTTCTCAGGTACACTGAGTACTGGAGTTCATATAGACAAAAAGTAGGGGCCGGTGAGATGGCTCAGCGGCATAAGCGCCTGCCTTGCAAGCGCGAGGGCAGGAGTTCGACTCCCGGATCCCACATACGAAAAAGGGGCCGGTGATATCGCTCAGTGGCACGGGCGCCTGTTGGCGCGCAAGGTCCTGAGGTTGACCCCCCGGTACCCACAAAAAAAAAAAAAAAAAAAAAAAAGTAGAATGGTGGTTACCAGGAGCTACAGGAGGGGAAAAACAGGTAATTATCATTTAATAAATATAGAGTTTCACTTAACATTAAATGAAGAGTTCTGGAAATGGGTGGTGACAGTTGCATAACAATGTGAATGTACTTTTTTTTTCTGGTGCTGGGTTTGGAACCCAGGGCCTTGCACAAGCTAGGCAAGTGTGCTACCACTAAGCTACATCCCCAGCCCAATGTGAATGTGCTTAATGCCACTGAACTGTACACTTGAAAAATAATTAAAATGATAAATTTTATGGTACCTATATTTTGTAAATAAGTAATACTGTTTGTTATAACACAAATTGAGCAATTCTCTGGGAACCATCACATGTCAACCCCCCAAGGAGATTAAAGCATTTAGAGAGCCTTGTGGCATCAAGACACAAAAGGAAAAGCTTTAGAATAATTCAAGTTTAAACTACTGTACTCTCCTAACTCCCACCCACATTCAAGGTTGAGGATTACACAAGTCTGAGAAGCTAGGAGGTGATCTCAGAGCCTGCCATTTGCCCCTCTTTTTTTTGGCTACTGGGAACGCATCATATATTATGTGAATTAGCCACATATAATTTGTATATATTTATTATAATCATTTTAGGATTTACTGCTTTTTTGCCATATATGATGTTTTCAACTTGTAAAATAATCATAATTTTAAAAGTAATATAGCTCACTATTTTTTTTAAAATTAAGCAATACTCTGGCCAGCATCAATCACCCAGGGAAATTAAAATACTCAGAGCCCCAGCTTCCAGACACAAAGGAGAAGTCTTTAGAGTAATTCCACGTTTCACTATTTAACAAGATTTACAAGGAAATTTCGCTGTTTTACTTATCCTCTATTATTTTCCTATACCTTTATCTGAATTATAGACAATAATAAGTAAATTGAATAACTGTTAAAATGAAGGGAAATCTTGGGATTCAGGATCATAATCCCTCACTCATAGGGATTCCAGGATGGTAGATGTGATAAAATCACCAGTGCCTCCAGGCCTTTATTCATCCTGCTTCATTATCCCATAAATATCCCCAAACCCTATCGTTGGGGAGGTGAATTTGCGACATGAGTCTCCCCCTCCACACTCAGCCATCTTGTGAATAAACTCTTTTGCAAAACTCACCTCAGTGATTGGCATACTATATAGTGGGAAAAATAGGACTGGTCTAGTAACAGTGGAAGGAATAGGAAATTCTGCGTAGATAGTATCTGATGATACTTTTGTGTTGTAAGATAAATTACTTTTGGGTCTTAAGAAAAGTAAAAAAATATCTTTATGTGATTTCCTCTTTTAGAAAAAAATGGGGGATTTTCTTGTGCTTTATCTTCTAGGTGACTCTAAAGAGAAAACATAATAAGAAAATCTACAAGGACTATCTGGCACACAACGGGACTTCAACAAACATTAGTCCTGGCCTACATATGCTGCTTTCTCTCTCACATAAAGACATGACTTTAACACAAATTGCATAACACATACCTGTCATACACAGCTTCTGGAAATGTAAGTCAGAAATAAAATATACATCCATTTGCATAATGTATTAAGCTTTGGTGTTATGTCTTCATTACAAGATAAATCTGGAGGGTAGAAAATACTCACACTATTTTTTTAAATTCCAGGAGCTTACTTGACCCTGTTAGGTTAGTTCTGGTTTAACATTAGAAAGGAATCATTCCTGTGCTCACTTCGGCAGCACATACACTAAAATTGGAATGATACAGAGATTAGGCATGGCCCCTGCACAAGGTTGACACTCAAATTCGTGAAGTGTTCCACAATTTAAAAAAATGAGGGCCGGTGAGATGGCTCAGCGGCGTAAGCGCCTGCCTGGCAAGCGCGAGGGCCTGAGTTCGACTCCCGGAACCCACATACGAAAAAGGGGCCGGTGATATCGCTCAGCGGCACGGGCGCCTGCTGGTGCGCAAGGTCCTGAGGTCGACCCCCGGTACCCACAAAAAAAAATAAATAAATAAATAAAATAAAATAAAATAAAAAAATTAAAAAATGAATCATTCCTGCCTAATCAGTCTGTCTTGAGGTTTATCAATTCCCAGTTAGGGCAGTAGTCTGTCAAAGCAGTAGCAGCCAATCAGAGTCTCCAGGCTACTGCAAATATTGCTGTCTTATCCAGAATATTGTCTGGAACAGATAAGCCACTCAGAATATGGAAATGAATGAGTAAGTGTCCTTGGGCTCAGTCTCTAAATGATTACAAGTCTCCTCGTGCAGGGGACTACAATCATAACCTGATAAATGGAACATTACAGGTTCTGAGCACTTTAGCATACCAGGCCCTGTTCTGTGTTTGAGATACATTAGTGAGATAAAACAAAAGTCCTTGCCTTCCATGCAACTATGATCTAGGGTCTTAGAATATACAGGAGGAGACAAACAATAAACAATGAAACACCACATACACTATAACGCCAAGTAGTGATAAGTGGGATGAATATGAATGTGAATATGAGTTTTAGTAGAATAACTATTCCACCAACAGCTTAAAAAATGGTTGATGGCAATTTTGGTATATTGAATGTACAAGATAAGTATAGAGTATCATGTACATAGCAAAAATGCTGTCACAGATTACTGGGGTGGAAATGGGAATTAAAGAATACTGAGGTCATGTCAAAAGGACACAAGAAGTCAGGTGTGGTAGCACACACCTGTAATCCCAGCATTCTCAGAGGCTCAGGCGAGAGGAGGATTGAAAGTGTGAGCCCAGCCTGGGCAATTTAATAAGACCCTGCCTCAAAAAAAAAAAAAAAGAAAGGAAAAAGAGAAAAGAAAACCTGAAGAGGTTTCTACTGGCCAAAAATAGTACTTGAGCATTAAAAAAATACAATATATTGAAGCACATTAAATATGTTTTTAAAACTGTCAAGACAGTACTCAGGAAAAATTATACAAACAATTCAAATATGAAAAATATTCAACCATATTAATAATAAGAACATAAATTAAAACTAAACTGTTATATGATTTCTTACTTAACAGACTGGCAAAAATTTAAAGGTTTGACCACATAGTCTTTTGTTAAGCCTATGAGCAAACACTCTTATACTTTGAAGGTAGAAATGTAAAATGACATCACTGCAGTAGAGGAGAAATGGTCACTATCCAGCACAATTACCCTTTCACTTAACAATCCCATTTCTTGGAATCCCATGCCAAAGAAATACTGGCAAAAAATACATTATGACATATGTGCTGGGTTATTTATTACAACTCCATATGTAATAGCAGAATGGTAAAACCTAAATTAAACATTTCTCAGTAGGACTGGTTAAATCAGCTGCAATATATCTACTAGATGAAGTATTATGAAGCTGTAAAAAAATGAATATATACTCTGTATACTACTTTGATGTGATCCTCTGACATATTGTTAGGTGAAAAAAGCCAGATGGAGAAGAGTATGTGAAGTATGTTACCATTTGTTTATTAAAGTAAAGAAGAGCTGTTGAATATATATATATTATTGATAGATAATTTTCTTAATCTTGTCCATCTAATTCTCACATCATGGATCCCATTAGCTTAGACTGTAGGATTGGCAGTAGCCTGATAGCCTCACTTTGTGAAGACCCATAGGCAGCCAGGAACCCAGGCACCCACCTTCCCATGACAGCCACTGCCAAGATTTTTACAAAGAAAGTCAATTCAGCTCAAAAGGCAGTAAAGAGCCCAAGAGATCTGCAGATTTCAGGTCAAACCTGCTCCTGCAAAAGTTGAAACTAAGCCAAAAACAAAAGTCAACAGGAAAGAAAGGTAAACCTTTAGGAAAAGAAGTACAAACATAAGGAAAAGGAGGAGTAAAATGGAAACCCATTGGAGTGGCTAAACAAGACAGTAAAGACTGCAGGAAAGGAAAACAAAAGAAGATGGTCTCCCCTCTGATTCAGCCCAAAAGAAAGAAGTCAAGTGTGACTGGCGTATTTGCACCAAGTCTTACTGGTGGTTCCAGAATGTCCCTCAACAATGTGGAAGAATGACTTTTATCAAGTATTCCAATAGCTCTAGGAACATATTTTTCAGAAGGAAGAAATTTCGCCTCATTTCATTTCTCAAAATGTACTTGGGTAACAGTAAATGCTTTGTTTAGGAGGTAAAATCATGCATTGTGTCAAGGGCCATTCTATATAATTTTTCGGGAAAAATCATTTCACAACTAAATTGTGATTAGTGCTTGTCCTAGTATCTTGCCATGCTAGCCAGCTATGGTTTGTGGAAACATAGCTCCGTGTGCCTCCTGGCACAGTTGAGGCCTCAACGGTCAGTGATGCTGTGACACCCCAGGGCAAGATTATATCAGTTGAAGACATCCTGGTTCCTTGAGAACTCAGTAGTAATAAAAAAAAGGGTTTCACCTGTGGGAAAAGACAAACTTCTTATTAACCTGCCATCTCTCCCCACCATCCTTATCAACATAAGGTCCTCATTAGTTTAAGATCACCATGGCCCTCTGAGTCATCCCAAGTGATCCTCATCAACATAAGATCCTTCTCAGCAAAAGGCCACTGCCACCCTCTGAGTTATTTAATAATCCCCTCACCATTTTACTCAATGTAAATGTGATTAATAAAAACTAAGTTTCTTCAAAGACTAAATCAAAAAATGGGCATCTGAAATGAATACGTACTTCTCAGACAAAGAAATACAAATAGCTAATAAATATATTTTTAAAAATGTTCAACATCATTGGTCATTTGAAAGATGCAAATTTAAACAACACTGAGATTCCACCAAACTGCAGAAAAAATGGATATAATCAAGAAATCAACCAATAACAAATGCTGGCGGGGCTGTGTGGAAAAAGGGACCCGTCTCCACTGTTGGTGGAAGTGTAGACTGGTGAAATCACTGTGGAAATCAGTATAGAGATTCCTCAAAAACTGGGATTAGAGGTCCCATTAGAGGTCCCAGCTATTCCCCTTCTGGGTATTTTCCCAGAAGAATTAAAAACATCATACCACAGTGATATATGTGCACACATGTTTATAGCAGCACAATTTTTAATAGCTAAATTTTGGAAACAACCCAAATGCCTATCAACTGAGGAATGGATAAAAAAGATGCGGTATTTTTATACAATGGAGTACTACTCAGCTATAAAGAAGGATAAAGTTGAGGCTTTTATAGGTAAATGGATACAACTTGAGACCATACTTATAAGTGAAATAAATCATATCCACAGTAAGCATCATATTGTCTCCCTGGTGTGAGACACTGAAAGAGTAAATAAGGACCAAAATGTACAATAGATATTGTGAAATGGGAAGAAATTGTTCAAAAGGAAAGAGGAACTAGGTTGGGGGGAGGGGGAAAGGAAGATAGGGAAAGGAAAAAATTACAAGGTAGTTATACTATCTTTTTTTTTTTTTTTTTTTTTTTTTTTTATGTGGGTACCGGGGGGACGACCTCAGGACCTCACGCGCCAACAGGCACCCATGCCGCTGAGCGATATCACCGGCCCCTTTTTCGTATGTGGGTTCCGGGAGTCGAACTCGGGCCTTCTCGCTTGCAAGGCAGGCGCTTAAGCCGCTGAGCCGTCTCACCGGCCCAGTTATACTATCTTGTAGTATCTTCTATACTAGTTTCTCCTAGTTCATTGAAAAGAAAGGTTTGTGCTAATATCATTTGGAGAATTTTTTATGCCCATATCTTGTACTCTGAGTAACTACTTTTAAGATAACAATACACAATGTATTAACTATTGTTATTCTTCTATTATTTTGTTGTGAAATCTTGTTTTATTTTTTCCATAAAATAATAAATAAATAAATAAATAAATACCAAGGTTCTGGCTACTTTGTGGCCTTTTGTTCCCCGTGAACAACTGGCCATCCCAGATGCCGGTTACATTGCTATTTGTCTTTTGTTCTCTTTTCACCATGCACTGTGACACTTTCCAGGAAATTGGGGACTCACTGCAAGGGTTCCCAATAGTACTGATCATTTATTTTTCTGTAAAGACAGAAATTTATAGGATATTGAATTAAGGAAAATTTTGATTACCTTGTATGTCAACTTAATACCCATAGACTGGAGACAAAGGTGGTTTTATATCTTGTTTTATGAAGCATAACTAAATAGTAATTTAGAGTTGTGATCATGCAGTTAACATGTCATAAATATTTCAAATTACTTATGCATATTATTTTATTAATTACCATACCAGAAAGCAATCCAAGATTATTGGAGTTGTGTCAGAAGCATTTAGGAGCCAACACAAAAAGAGTTACAACAACCAATTTAAGCATAATTTAAGAATAATAACTATAGAAACATCTTGGGAGTGGTGAGCAGGAGGAAAGAGGAGCATGCTGTGAAGGCTCTGATGTGCACCAAGTGTGACTCAAGGGCCCTAGCTGTGGAGGTGACAGAGGTAAAGACAGAGAAGGCTGGAGCCAAGGGGACTCATCCAATCAGGGAGCCCATTTCTCCCAAGGGAAAGCTAGGGGGAGAGAAAGGGAAGGAAGAAGTGTGTGGGAAGGCATAGGAAGAGAGAGGGGAAGGAAGAGGAAGGTGAGAAGAGAAAGATGTGTCTGTAAGTGTTCATGTATGCTCAGAGGGAGAAGGGTAGAGAGAAAAAGAGAGAGAGAAAAAGAATAAAAGGGTGAGGGTTGTAGTTGAGTGGTAGATCACTTCTGCCAGGCCCTCAGTTCAATCTCCAGCAGCATAAAAAATGGAAAGAATTGGGCCGGTGAGATGGCTCAGCGGCTTAAGCGCCTGCCTGGCAAGCACGAGGGCCCGAGTTCGACTCCCGGAACCCACATACGAAAAAGGGGCAGGTGATGTCGCTCAGCAGCACGGGCACCTGCTGGTGCGCGAGGTCCTGAGGTCGACCCCCGGTACCCACAAAAAAAAAAAAATGGAAAGAATAGAGCAATCATCAAGAATAATAACTCCAATGAACTTATGTATTCAAATACATTAAATATGTCAAAATTCCACCTTTATAGAATGAATTCAAAATGCCCCTCCTAGTGACAAAATAGTTTTTGAGAGGAAATTTCCTTTTATAGAAGTTTTTCAACTAATAAATGAAGGAAAAATTACAGAACTGGAATCTTAACATCTTAAAAAAGCCAGTAAAATAATGAATCTAGGAAATGGTCATTGACTGTCCCTAACTTCATAAAGAGCTTCAGCCACATATAGCGTATCTCTCCATGAAAATGCACACCCCACTTATGAGAACTTTCTGCCAAAAAATCAATCCTGAATCAAAACAAGCCTCTAGATCTATAAGTTTACAGGAAATGGAACAAAAGGTTATGTTCCATTGTTCCATTATGTTCCAGGAAATCCAGGATGCGAGGGATTCCAAAGGATGAACAACCTGTTTTCTTCAATAACAACAAAATTAAAATCATAATTTAAAGTTAAAATAGAGGAACAGGGAACCAATTAACTAAGAGAGACATAAGAGAAGTATCAATTAAATACAGAGTGTATGGACCTTATTTGAGTCCTGTTTTAAGTTAGATAAAATCAAATAAGTAGAAAAATTAGAATACTAAATTGAAATTAAATAGTATTAAATAATATTGTTAATTGTTTTCATGAATAATAATAATGTTGAAGTTATGGATTCTTTTTAAAAGTCCATACCATTTAGGGGAATTAAGTAAAAGTAGCTATGAGTTGATAATTGTTGAATCTAATCAGTGAGAACATGGTAACCCATTATAGTCTACTTCTATATATATTTGAAAAGGCCTATAATAAAAGATAAGAAGTACATATCTATAATGTTTTAAAATTCATGTCCCTACTAAGAGTTAAACATCAGGGACATAAGTGAACCATTGGTCTAGTTTGGTGGAAATGGTTTGGCAAAAGCAAAAGTGAGGTCAGAAAAGTAAATATAATTAAATGCATATAATTAAATGTCTACCTATTGGGAAATCTAGCCCTGTCTATTCCAACTCCTTAATTAAGACTGTTATACCTTGCTGTCAGAGCACCATATTTACTATAAAATGCAGTCTTTTGTTCCCTCTGTTCCTTCTACCTGAGATTCCCTTATCTGTGCAGCCCAAGGGCAGACTTCTCCTCCTTGGGGGAGGCACACAAGGTCCACCTCTTCTTCCTTCACATATCTCCCTCCACAAAATAGATAAGGGTAGTACAGGGAATCTGAAAATAGAGCAGGAGGAGCAAATTTTTGCCAATACTGCTAATGGGACTTAATAAATGTTATATATGTAACATGAATATGTATTTAAGACTTACATTCATTTTGCCATTTAACCCCCGCACAACTTAAATAACTTCATTTCCTCCACTCCCTTCTAATCTCCAGCAAATTATTTCTTTCCAAAGACAAAGCTGGTTAACACCTCCCTTGAGACCGGATTTCTTCTCCTCGAAAAGGAGCTACCAATCTGAGGATGTGGTGACATTATGTGTGTGCAAGAGCCAAACCCTGGGAACATTTAGCCCCAGCATGTTAATGAGGTACAGAAAATGCCCCCCTTTCTCTCCCCCTCCCCCCAAACATTGCTCATATTAACTGAGTGGTCTTCCACTGAGCCACAACCCTCGTCCAGAAGTCCCTTGAGGAAATAGACAATAGCGTAGTTTGCCAAGAACACAAAACTTTTGGGAGACAGAACTGGAAATCTGTCTGGATCCATGGTAGGAAGCTTTGACAGCCAGACAGGACTCTACAATCTTAGAAAACCCACCCTAGCTGTGCTGGCAGTGAGGGTACTTTGGCATGAAATTTCAAGAGTAGTAATATTTTTTGTTGTTTTGTTTTGTTTTTTTAAATTGATTTTACTGGTAAACTTTTGATAAGCTCATACAAGCTTTGGGTTTGACTTGTTCTTCATTTTCTAGAAGCTTGAGGTTCAACATTAGGTTCTTTATTTGAGCTCGCTCTGTTTTCCTGGTATTGGTATTCATTCTATTTCCCTCATAGGACAGCTTTCATTGTGTCTCATAAGTTCCAGTATGTATATTGGCATTATTGTTTAATTATAGAAACTAATTTCTTCTTTAATTTCATCTGTGACCCATTGGTTGTTCAGGAGAGTGTTATTTAATTTCCATGTGTTCATGAAGTTCTTGTGGTTTCTTTTGCCACTGATTTCCATTTTTATTGCACTGTGGTCTGATAATATGCATGGCATAATTTTTATTCCTTTGCATTTACTTAAGCATGTTCTATGTACTAGTATGTGATATATTTTGGAGAACGTCCAATGTGCAGCTGAGGAGAATGTGTATTCTGATGGAACACTCTGTAGACATCTACTAAGTCCATTTGTTCAAAAGTTTGGTTCAACTCTCTGTTGAAAGTGGGCATCACTGACTGGCAGGAGGCTTGAGTCTGCAAGCCCGCTGTGAAGCAGGCAGCCTTTCACATTATGGCTGTCACATTGCTGGCAGTCTTGAGCTCCTGAGCGAGATGGCCACGGCAGTGCAGGAGTGCTCGCGAATTCCTGATGAGCATCTATTATTGCTGAAGTTTGTCTTTGGCTCATCAGCTGTCCAGGCCTTAGGTACAGTTGATCAATAGTCCATTACTTTAATTTCGTAGCCCAGGGGGATTACTTAGAAGTTCTGGTAAAACATATACTTGTTTAGCTTCTTGTCATTACTGCTCATGTCCTGCATTTGCCTTCTCATTGCTACAAAAGAGTGACAGCCTACAGGCAAGCACCTCTTGGTAGTTTATCTTAATCAGGTTCTGAGGACCTGTCAGCAGCTAAGTGTTTCTGACAAGCAGCTGACTGACATATTGATGGAGAAGAAATGAGAAGCATAAATGGTACAGATGGTGCATCATTATCTTTCAAAATAGAAATCTCATCAAGGAATACATGTAACAGGTCATGATTTACAAGGAAGAAAGATGAAATGGATCTTCTAGATACTTCTTGTTACTGTCCATTTTCCCTTCTGGACTGCTGTAGGGACCTTCGGTGGCAGCTATGGACTGTGGAGGCTATGCATTTGTTTGGAAGCCTTGTGCAGCCTTCTCATGGAAAACCTGAACCAGTCTTTAAGTCTTTTGGGTGAAAAATGTCTGAGTAGAATCAAGCATGGTAGAGTCAAATAAAACCTAACCCATGTTGTGTACACACACAAATAAAAAGTTTGGTTCATTCCTCATATTTCATTGTTGATTTTTTGTCTTGTTGATCTGTATATTTGTGACAGTGGGGTATTGAGATCCCTCATCTCAACTGTATTAGTGCTCATTTGATTTTTCCTGTCCATTAATCTTAGTTTTATATAGTTGGGTGTACTGGTATTTGGTGAGTATATATTTATGATTGTTACCTCTTCCTCTTGGATTGTCCCCTTTACAAGGATGTAGTGACCTTCTTTGTCTCTCTTAATCAGTCTTGGCTTGAAATCCACTTTGCAAATAGAATACCTACCCCTGCTTTTTTCTGGGTTCCTGTCATATGGACTTCTGTTTTCCATCCTTTGACTGTCTGTCTACGAATTTTTTAATTAAATTTGTTTCTGGTATGCAGTGTACTGTTGGATCTTGCTTTTTGATCCATTCTGCTAGTCTGTTTCTTGTCAGTGGTGAATTGAGACCATTAATATTGATGGTTATAACAGATATGTATTGACTTTCCTTGTTATGTTATTTTCCTGTTGTTGTCTCACTTTTCCCCTCTTCTGTTCAATTGCTTGCCTTGCCTAATGGATTCCCTCTGTTGTGGTTCATGGAGTTGTAATCTTTGTTATCTCTTTCTAGAATGTCCTTCAGAACATTTTGGCTTTCAGCTACCTTATTTTTGACAAAGGGGCCAAACACCTTCACAGAAAGAAAGATAGCCTCTTTAAGAAACAGTGCTGGGAAAACTGGCTTTCCACATGATGAAGATTAAATCTAGACCCATATCTCTCACAAGGCATTAAACTGAAATAAAAATGGATCAAATATCAAAATATTAAAACAGAAACACTTAATCTGCTGGAAGATAAAATAGGAAAAACTCTTGTAGATATAGGTGTAGGTAAAGACTATGAGCAAAACCCCAATCAGACAGGAACTATCACAAAGAATCAACAACTGGGATCTTATCTTATTAAAAAGCTTTTGCACAGCAAGAAAAATCACCAGCAGAGTGAAGAGACAGCCCACAGAATGGAAAAAAAAATTGCCACTTGTTCCTCAAAGGACTAATATCTGGAACACAAAGGACTCAAAAAATCAGACCCCTCAAATTTAATGACTCAATCCAAAAAGGGGCATCTGAAATGAATACACACTTCTCAGATGAAGAAGTACAAACAGCAAATAAAAATATGAAAGAATGTTCAACATCACTGGTCATTCTAGAGATACAAATTAAAACAATGCTGAGATTCCATCTCACTCCAGAAAGAATGGCTATTATCAAGAAATCAACCAATAACAAATGCTGGCGGGGCTGTGGGATAAAAGGAACCCTACTCCACTATCAGTGGGAGTGTAGACTGGTGCAACCACTGTGGAAATCAGTCTGTAGACCCCATTCAACTCAGCTATTCCCCTTGTTCGTATCTTCCTGAAAGAATTAAAAGCATCATACCAGAGCAATAGATGCACACCCATGTTTATAGCAGCACAGTTTGTAATAGCTAAATCTTGGTAACAGCACATCAACCAATGAACGGATAAAGAAGATGTGTTTCTTTTATACAGTGGAGTATTACTCAGCCATAAAGAAGGATATACTTGAGACATTTCTACGTAAATGGATGCACCTTGAGACCATACTCTTAAATAAAATAAATCGGACACATATGTGTAAATATCACATTGTTTCTCTGGTGTGAGAAACTGGAAGTTTAAATAAGGACCAAAGGGCTGGTGAGATAGCTCAGCAGCATAAATGCCTGGCTGGCAAGCGTGAGGTCCTGAGTTCGACCCTCAGTACCCACAAAATAAATAAATAAATAAATAAGGACCAAAATGTGTAATAGATATTGTGAAATAGGAAAAAAATGTTTAAATGGGAAGGGGAACTAGGGGGAGGGGAGGGGGAAAGGGAGCAAGGGAAAAGAAAAAATGAGAAGGATAAAACGGAAACAAAGTTTTTATAAATAAGGAGGGGAAGAGGGGTTGAAGGGAGGGGAGGGGAATGGGAAAAAAAAGGAATCAAGATATATCATGTATAGGTACAAGTTCCCTATTATGAATGTGATCATTACGTATATCTAAATTGTACCAATAAACTTAATTTTTAAAAAATTACACCATGATAATAAGATTGATAGTGAAGCTGGACATGGTGGTGCATGCCTATAATCCCAGCACCTGGAAGGCTGAGGCAAGAGGATCCTGTAAGTTCAAGGTCAGTCTGTGCTACATAGTGAGTTCCAGGCTAGCCTGAACTACATTATGGCAAAGAAAAACAAAGTAATATTGATTTTGTCAACATTACACCACGATGACAAGATTGATAGTGAAGCCAGGCATGGGGGTGTATACCTGTAATCCCAGCACTCAATGGGCTGAGGCAGGAGGATCCTGTGAGTTCAAGGTCAGCCAGTGCTACATAGTGAGTTCAAGGCTAGCCTGGACTACATAGCGAGACTCTGTCTCAAAAAATGAAACAACAGGGCCGGTGATATAGCTCAGTGGCATAAGTGCTTGCCTGGCAAGCACAAGGTCCTGAGTTTGATTCCCGGTACCCACACACAAAAAAAATGAAACAACAACAACCACAAAGATTGAAAATAAATCCTTAACACGAGTGAAGACAGAAATGGTCACATTTTAAAACAAAACAAAAGGTGGAGTAGATGTTGCTGGCCAATGGTTATGTTTTACTGGATCCTAAGTATGTCAGGCATAAATTGTTTCAAAGTTTACAAAGAAAATAACAAGCACAGGATATCATAGCGAAATTTTCTTAGAGGATTGGGACTGGAATTGATAAATGATCAATTACAATAGAGGAAGAACAATATGTATCTGCCCAAAGAACTCCTCAAAAGATTTCTGGAGCAGTCTGGTAAACAGACAGGTGAAACATCACAAGAACCTCCTAAGAAAACAGGAAGAGCAGCAAGATGTCAAGTATGTCCTACCAAATAAGACAGGAAAACAAAACATGTGCCATCAGTGTAAGCAATACTTGTGCATGGAAAATGCTGTTCTCATGTGTGAAAACTGCCTAAGGTGTGATAATTGAAGTAAAGATTATTTTTGTGTTGGAGTTTTATCTATATTCTCATCATAGTTCACATAGGAGTTTATTTCTCTTGTTATTTTTTAGATTTAGTAAGTAAACAGTTGATGTAGAAAATGTTAATGTTTATTCTAAACACTCAGTATATATTTGATGTTTTATTTTCTTGATATTTCATTTTCCTACTAAGTGTACATTGTATAATACAATAGGAAGCTCCTGGCAAAAGAGGAAGATGAGAGGTGACAAGTAGGGCCTGCCAAACAGGAAAGGAAAGCTAAGCACATGTGCTGTCATTGTGAGTGAGACAGTGTGAGTGGAACATGCTGTTGTCATGTGTGAAGACTATCTTAGGTGTGATAATTGAAGCAAAGCTGTGGTAGTTTTATTTGTATTTTCATTGTAGTTCACATAGGAATTTATTTCTGCTGTTAGTTTTTAGATATTGTAAGCAGGTAAACAGTTGGTGTTGAAAATGTTGATATTTATTCTACACATTCCTTACATATTAAATAATTTTTTTTGGTACCAGGAATCGAACTCACGACCTGGCACTGTGCCACCAAGCTATATCCCCAGCCCCCATTACATATTAAAAATTTAATATTTTATTTATTGGTATTTTATTTTCCTGTTAAGTACACATCATTTAATATAATAAAACTAATACAATTAAAATTAGTAATTCATCAATAGAAACACTCCTAAAAAATAAACGTGGAGGTTACACACCCCCATAATAAGCCTTTTGTAAAAATTTCCTGTGATACAGCTTGGGTTTAATTCCAAGCTAGCTCCCAGGAGATAGAGGAGCCCATTAGCCTCAAATCACCATTTCACTGTTTACAGGTAGGCAAGGGTCTTTTATAGTAAGGAACAGACTGGCGGTGGGCACAGAGACAGTGAAGATCTCCACACTTGCTTTATCACTTCCAACCATCTGCAGCTCAACCTCCTCTTTCTTGTGGAAAACAAACCAGGCTCCTGGCCTCTTAGGGCTGGTATTTGCATATTCTGTCACGGCATTTGAGCTGGGGAAGGGGCAGTGCTGTGTGTTCAGCAGGAGAAAGTTTGGAGTTCTCTTTTATGGTGCTGTTTACACCAGTGCACTCTTACATTATCCCATTTGGGTCCCAGCACTGACCTTCTCTTTCATCTCCCAAAGACCATTTTCTCCCCCAACCCTCCCTCCAGCATCCAGTTTTTTTCCTCAAGGGAGTTGATTCTTACCTTCCCTGAAACTCAGTTTCCTCATCTCTAAAGTGAGGATGGCAATGAAACATGTTATCCTGTGTAGAAAAAACAGCCCCTATGCAAAGGAAGGAAAACAGGAAAAGGTAAGGGGAAGGGAGAAAAAGGACCCTGGAAAAGGGCCCTGGCAATGTCCAAGTAGATGTCCTAATGAGATGGTCAGAGCATGAGAACAGATAAATGGTTCAGAAAATAATTATTAAGCCACTGTGGTTCTCAGATGAGGTCTCTCCATACACATCTCTTCTTTCACAAGCCTAACTGATGGGAGAACTGAAGCCATTTGTGTGCCATGCATTTGACTGTGCTGACCGACCAGAGAAGACAGAAGGGAATGCAAACTCAACAGTCCAAGTGGGTTTACTGTTAAACCTGAGAGGGACCTCTCTGTGCGAGCAGAACAGAGAAGGTGTCTCTTACAGGTTAAGAGGTTTTTTTAATAGAGGTTTTTTGGCGGGTTTTTGAGGAGGTGGATTGGAGAAGCAGCAGGCTGATGTGTCCTCTACGTCCTCTGTAACCTGCCTACATGTCCTCTGTGGAACCTATGTTTCTCTGAGATGGCAGGTGGGCTCATTCAAACTGGTGGTGTCCCCGTCCAGGCTCTTTCACTGACCATTGCTGGGAGAGGGTATCCATACACAGGCTCCAGTCAACACCTAACTCCTCACCTCCTCAGTGGGATTTTGCACCTCCCTAATCTGGTGACCAGATGGGCCTGAATGGCAGTCAGTATGGGAGGAGGTTGTGAACAGGATCTTGCAACACTCTTCACCTGTTATCAAGCTCAGCAAGTGGAATTTCATTCCATCAGCAGCTGTTTTATAATAGCACTAGAGGCCCATCTTGGAGAAATCTTTTTTACTACTGATAGCACTAGAAACTCTCCCTGACTGATGGAAAAGTTATTTGATCTGTAAAAGAATTCCTTTTCAACTGGCTGGGGGATGAGGGAGAGATGCGCCATGCTTATGCATAGGATTGTCTCTGCCTTGGTTACCCACTTCAGGATTGATAAATGAAGGAAGGAATAAATGAATGGGTGAATAACAGAATCTATGCATAAGCCAATGGTTCCCTGCAGCAGAACTATCCTTAGGACTTGTTGAAACCATTTTAACTGGGCTCCACCTCCAGAGTGTCTGATTCAGTCTAACTGGGGTGTGTCCTGAGAATTTGTATTCCTAATGAGGCCCCAGGTGGTGATACACAAGCCACACTGTGAGAAACACAGGCACACACCATCCGTGGAGATGCCCGTAAGCCACAATTATTGTGGCTACCAACTTTTGTCTGATCCTACCAAGATTACACACACTTTAAAATGAATCCCCTGACTCGGTGGCTGGGGGTCTGAGAGGAATGCTCACTTTACATCCTAGAATACTCTCCTGGGTAGTGTTAGATTTGAGTTTGGGATCATTAGTGGCAGTGGGATATGCCTGCGTGCATGCTCAGGGATCTGTGTAGCTGCCCTGTCAGGTAGTGCTGTCTCTTTGCACACGTCTAGTGCTGACCTCTCCTTTGCTTCCAGAGCTTTTTTCTTATCTAGCAAACAATCAAATGCCACAATCTCAGAACTTGGCCTATCCTCTCTCGGCATTTGGGGACATCTAGTGGCCGAATAGAGAATCGTCACTCATAGTTAAGAGAAACTTCTGGAAAACTCACTGAGCAGCATGAAAAGCAAATACTTACTAGAAACACCTACTAGTTTACTCTCTAAGAAAGGCTTCTTGTGCTTGAGAAAGCTGAGTAAGACCAGCCAATGACTTAGGAGTCAAAATGTGAACTTTATTCCAAGAGAACTGTAAAATTTGGTATCGGTAATAAAACACCTGATTAAACGTTTGTAGAGTGGGCACACACATGGACACACACATACACAAAGCCAAAATAAGTTTCCTGGCAATTGTGATGGAAATTATAAATCACCGGAGACTCTCAATCCCCACTGTATCTTCAGTTTGAAATTTTTCTAGACAGTGCTGAATGAAAAGTGTTCCTGAATAAAGTGTGGTCCAATAATATCAATTTGGTATTTGCTTCCTATCTCAGGATATTTCTTTGGGTCCCAAGGTCTAATTAGCCCAAGAATAATAATCCAGTTCCAAGGTAGTCAGAAGATCTATGAAAGTTCAGGTGCAGCTGGTACTGATCTGAGGAAATTGAAGACTGAGGGTCATTGTGAGGTAAAACTAACAGCCACGGTACTGCAGTCAGAAATGTAAAATAGCCCCAGATGAAGGTGCGATGGGTACAAGGTCTTGTAAATAATCAGATGTGTCTTGTACCTTAAAAGAAAATTTAAACTATTTGTTACAGGAATCAAAAGGAAGGCACTAAGGAATCAGAAAAGTGCTTCTTGAAGTTGCTTTTTAATGCTAGACCTCTGGCAGTCAAACTGTGATGAAATCTCAAAACATTGCCCTGAGGCCAGCAGTATCAGTACATTCTGGGGCAGTACTCAGAGCTACTGAATCAGAAACTTCCAGGTAGGAGGCCCAGCAATGTTTTAATAGAAACTGCAAATGACACTGACGCAAGACAAAGTTTAAAAACCACTAGTTCAAAACAAGCTTTAGGTGCCCTGGCAGCTGGGCACAGCAGCACACACTAAAATGCCAGTGCTCAGGAGTCTGAGGCAAGAGGATCTTGAGTTTGAAGCCAGTGTAGACCACAATGGCTCTATTAATAAATTCGAATTTGCAGAGATGGAATTATTTCTATAATACTGTATAGGCTTACTTCTTCCTTTTAGACTGGGTCTTGTATTCCAGGTTTCCCTTGAACTACATAGCCCTGTCTGGTCTCCAACTCACAGTGATCCTCCTGCCTCAGCCTCCCTAGTGCTGGGATTGTAGGTGTGCACCATCTCACCTGGCCCTACTTCTTTTTTTAACAAATGTATGCCAAATCTTCTCATTTGTAGTTAAATGAAAAGAATTATTGCCTTTACCATTTTAGATTTTAGAGAATATTGTTTTGATAAAGTACAACATCTTCCAAGAGTCCTGTGCAGATGGAAATAAGTTTAGAAACAAAGAGGAAAATGTTCAACCTTAGTATTAGTACAAATCAAAATAGCAACAGTATCACTTCTCAACTATCAAACTGGCAAAGATTAAGAATAATGTAAATCAGGGTAATGGTGCACACTTGTAATCCCAGCACTCTGGGAGGCTGAGGCAGGAAAACCCCAAGTTAAAGTTCAGCCTGGGCAATTTAGGGATTTAGCAAGACAGTGTCTCCAAATATAAAATTCAAAAAGGGCTGGGAATGTAGCTCACTGTAAAGGCCATGGCTTCAAGACCCAGTAGAAAGAAGGAAGGAAAGGAAAGGAAAGAGGGGAGGAAGGGAAGGGAAGGGAAGGGGGAAGGGAAGGGGGAAGGGAAGAGGGAAGGGAAGAGGGAAGGGAAGAGGGGAGGGAAGGGAAGGGAAGAGGGAAAGGAAGGGAAGGGAAGGGAAGGGAAGGAAAGGAGGAAAGGAGGGAGGGAAGAAAGGGGAAGGGAGGGAGGGAAGAAGGAAGGGAAAGTATCATTAAGGATGGTACAGGAGAAAAATAAAAAGCATGCACTTTGTGGGGGAACACCAAGTACCATAATCTTTCTGATAAGATAAGAAAAATCAAAAGCTTAAAAGATGTATATACCTTTGACTCAGCAATTCCAATTACAGAAATATATCTTAGAAATAATTAATGATATATAAAATGATGCATATATGAAGATGTTAATGTCATATTTATAGTTTAAAAATTAAGAATTTAAACTTCAAGGGACTTTAAAGTCAATTAAAATGTGTCCATAATGAAACATCATTAAAAAAATCAAGCTATGGGCGGTGAGATGGCTCAGCGGCTTAAGCGCCTGCCCTGCAAGTGCGAGGGCCCGAGTTCGACTCCCGGAACCCACATACGAAAAAGGGGCCGGTGATATCGCTCAGCAGCACGGGTGCCTGTTGGTGCGCGAGGTCCTGAGGTCGACCCCCCGGTACCCACAAAAAAAATAAAAAATAAAAAAATAAATCAAGCTATATAAGACTATTTTTCCAGTTTTTAAAAGGAAGATTTATTTAACAAGTTTCACTTAGTACGATACATCTAAATGGAAATTACAATACAAGGAAAGATTTAAATCAAAGCCTCAGAATTCCATACAAATGATATGACCAAACTCCTAAAGTATTACATCTCAAAATTGTCCCAGATCTTAAAAAAAAAAAAAAAAAGGAAAAGTGTACACTCATGTGCCTTACAGGATATTAAACCAAAAAGCTAGAATTAACAAACATGCCAAATGTTTTCACTTTGAATCATAGACACAGCTCCTATATTTGAGTTTTACAGAACAGCATGTTTCTCAACATGCATCTGAAGTTTTCAATGTACTGTGGTATAAGAGCAACATATAACGTAAGTGAAACTGCTTTAACCTAAATATGCTTACTGCTTAGGTACACTCCTACAACAGAACTAACTTGAGGAAAGCTGAAAGTTGTTTTACGTTATGCTCAATACTGAACTTTGCTATTACGTCCTAGATGATATTTCAGTGTTCAATATTACATAAGTTTTAAAACAATCTTGATTTCCACTTTACAGTAAGCATGAATCACAAGCCTGTAATGCAAAACTGATAAACTTAATTTTTATTTTCTTAAAAAAGGAGAGAAAGAAAAGGAGAAAGAAAAAGAAAGAAAGGAAGGGAGAGAAAGAAAGGGAGGGCAGGCAAGCTAGCTGACCAAGAGCAATCTGAATCCACTATATTTTCCATTTACCAATCATACTAGATATACTAGGCATCCCTCCCATTCTATTCAACTCTCACAATGCACAGCTTTTATTTCTATAGTAGCTGTTTAATGCTCCTTCTCTACCTTAAGCAAGGTTTGACTGATAGTCACTGGAGTTTTCCTGCAGAACTTGGTCATATCCACTCATACTGCTCTGACCACCATAACCACCTCCATAACCACCACTCAGCTGCTGGCTAGCAGGACCCCCATAACTAGACTGGTTAGATAAGCCCATCCCTCCCATCATTTGGCTACCATAAGCGCCACCACTTGCCCCTGCTGTAGAATTCAAAAAGAGTTCTACATAGCTGTGATCATAAGCCCCTCCACTTGTTCCTGCAGTAGAATTCAAGAAAAGCTCCACATATCTGTGTTGCATATTAGCTTTATCTTTTGCCATAGCTGCCACCGCATCTTCATGAGTAGCAAATTCAACATCTGCCTCACCAGTAACCCTGCCATCGGGTCCAATTTCAATGTGTACTCTCATGGGGTTAAGAGGAGAGAAAAAATTATAAATATCATTCTCAGTGGCTCTGTAAGGTAACCCCCTCATGTGTACACAGTGCCCCGTGGTGCTCTGGAAACTAGACCCACCATCTCCATATCTATGATCAGACATTCCTGAGAAACAGTAATTGAGGTCTCTTCCAAACCTATCAGACCCAAAGCCATACCCATCATTATAGCCACCATAGTCATCATAACCTCCATACCCTCCACCATAGGCACCCCGCCTCATCCTTTCAAACCCAGCTCCTCTGCCAATGCTATTATATCCTCGGCCAGCCCCGGGCCTATCGTAAGGACCTGGCCGCTGCATAGCCATGAGCTTTCGAGGGGGATCATAGTGGGTTCGGACTTCAGCTCTGCTGCTCTTGAATATTTCAATGTACCTGTGCCCTATTCTTTCCTTGTGTTTCTTTAAGGCCTTTTCAGCTATCTCCTGTGAAGCAAACTGCACAAAGGCCTCCCCTGTGCTCCGCCCTTGAAAGTCCACTGGCAGTGTCATCCCATTTGGCACAATTTCCAACCCTGAAAAGAACTGAACAATCTCTTCCTTGCTACAGCCAAATGGGAGTCCTCTAAGCCGGACGAAACCATCATTGGCAGTATCAGGACTATTTGGACCTGTATGCTTCAACACCCAATCCATTTCAACACTGTTGGACTTGAATACTTCAACATATCTGTGACCCATGGTTTCTCTGTCCTTCTTCAAAGCCAATTTCACTTCATCTTCCGATTCAAGTTCAACAAATGCTTCACCACTTGGTCTACCTTCTCTGGTGTAGATGAAACGAATGCCTGATGTGCCATTCTGGATTTTGCAATCAGAGAAGAAGCGCATCACTTCATCAGCTGAGCAGGACCAGGGCAGGCCCCTGACCTTCACCACGAACCCCTCCCTGCCTTCTGTGCTCAGCATCATGGTGACTGTTGGGCTCTTGATGGCAAGCTTGGCTCAATGCAATTTTGATGTGGCTGAAAAAATAATCAGGAGATTATTATCATGGGAAAATGTTCAGAATATAGTAAGAGAAAAAAGCAAACAATACAAAACTCAATTACACTGGTAGCTTTTTAAAAATACACCTATATAAACAAAAAGACTATACCAAATCTTTAATTCATTCATTCAACCATTACTTATTCAATGCCTATTATGCATTAGGTATCATTAATGGTGGTTATTAATGGTGATAGGATTATGAGAACTTTTTGTTTCATAAGGTTTTTTTCCCTTTGGACATTTCTATGTGTTCTAAGCTTTCTACTCTGACCATGTATAAACATCATAGACAGTAAATAAAAAGACCTAAAATATTAATAGCAACAAAACCAGTGAAAGATATCAACAAAATATAGCTATATCTGATTACATAAAAATGAAAAACTTTATTAGATGAAAGGATTAAACAGAATTAAAACACATGAGAAGATACCTGCAACAAATACATTAACATCATATAAAATATGTACAAGTCAATAAAATCGGGGAAATATTAAGGCCTAAGACATAAATGGAAAAAAGACATTATTGGGAACTTACATTCAAACATTTTTAGGTGCCAGCTTCAGTGCTCACCTCTGGCATACAACCATCAATAAACCAAGAAAAGGCTTATGGTCCTACAGGGCACTGTATGTCTTCACTAAAGATATAAATGCAAATACACATTATACCTGCTATGACAGAACTCTCGGCAGTGGGTAAGGATAGTATAAAGGATGAACTAGTCGGTCAATTCTATCAGTTGGAGGCAGGATGGTTAAATAAAACAGATTAACTCCTTCAGAGATCCATAAACAAAATTTTAAAATTTTGATGGAACATAAAATAGAAGGGGGCAAACGAAGTAAGGCTGATAAGGTAAGAGATCAGATCCAAAGTGATATCATCATAACCCTTTCAGTCACATCACCCAGGCAACAGTGTGGCACTCAAACAAAAGGAGTTCTAGGTGCACTGAGCAATAGTTAGAAGGGCCTCTTAGAGATATGTTAAGGAATTCACTAATAAAACAACAGCAAAAAGGGAAAGAAATATGTGATCTATACAAAAAAATAGAATCTGTAGACTTAATTCTACTTTTTCAGGAGAGGATACAGGAGAGGAGTCTGGGAAACAGTCAAACCTCATCAATCATTGGAAATGCAAGTTAAAATCAGAATTAATCACCTATGGCTGAATTTTTTACCTATCAAGATAGTGGAAATTAAACAGTGACAATAAGACAACGTTACTCAGGGCTCACAAACTAATACAATACTAGAGGAGTGAAAACTGATAAAGTATTCTGGAAAACAATACGGTATTAATCACACCTTTTGACAGTAAACTCACTTCATATTATGTACCTTAAAGATGATTTTTAAATTCAGACCAAGACTCATGGAGCTATATCTTTTTTTTTTTTTTTTGGTACCAGGAATCAAACTCAGGACCTTGTGCTTGCTAGACAGGCACTGTGCCACTGAGCTATATCCCCGGCCTGGAGCTACATCTTCTTTGAAAGTTATTTTATTAAGAAAAATGTAGTATTGCAAAAGTTATAAAATATTTAACATGAGAAATGACTTATAATAATAAGCGACCCAAGATCACAGCTACTTTATAATATAATCTCAACTATGTAAAAAATAAATATCTACATACCCGTGGACCTTGCTAGAATTCTTTCTAGGAATCTGGTAAACAGAAATACTTACAAATATTTGCTGCAGCACTGTAATGGTAGAAAATTAGAAACCTAGACAGCTATCAACAGGGGGATGGCTGAATAAATTATAATTTATCCTTAAAATGGAATGCTATGCAGCCATCTAAAAAAACAGAGCTCCATCTGCTCTGACCTAGATAAATTTCCAAAACACATTAAATAATTTTATACATACTGTGATATTATTTGTATTAAAATATAAGCATGTTGGTAAATGTATAAAAGAAAATCTAGAGGTATATAATACAAACTTGTTTTTGAAAAAAGAACAACTGGATGGTAGGGGGTACCACGTGAGACTTTCACTTTTTATCCTACACACTTCCGCACAATTTTAATTCTTTAAACTTGACTGTATTGGAATATAAATAACAATGTTAGAAAACCATATGCATGGGGAGTATGTCGCATGTTAAAAGTGGTTATTCTGAGTAGTAGGTTAATGGCTTCTTACATTTTATTTTTTGAATTATTTTTGCAATCTTAAATTTCCACAGAAGCAATAATTATTTTTATTTGAACAAAAAAGCAACAAATTAAAGTGTTTGCTTTTCTGAGATTTGGTCTATTAAATTTTATAAAATTTTCTAATTTTGTATGTGGATGGCTTATCTGACATACTCTGGGAACACTGGGACTCAAAGTAAAAAGTGAATAGTTGCCATAAAATCACACTGAGGACTAAATTCAAACATTTACTAACTTTTCGATGGGTACCTGCTTCTGCTGTGGTAACAGTTTTCCTACAAACTATCCTTAGGTCTCAGTGACAGATCATCCCTGGGATGATGATGATGAATCCTGCATCATTCCAAGCCTTAAATAGTCCCTATGTAGTGGCCAAGAGGTTGTGCTTACAACCTCTTACATCTCCTGAGAAGACCAACAAAAACTCTGTCACCTTAAGTAGGAACAAGGATTCCACATTAGAGTTAAGAATCTGTGTATTTATGTGTATTACAGTACAAATATTTTTTTAAAACGACAAAAAGTTGAGTAGTGATAAATTACGTTTGTCTTTAAAATTTATAAAGTATATCGTAATTTTTTGAATTATCAAATTCAACATGTCGATTACTGTTGTAAGCAGAAAAACGTTAATCAAATTCTCAAGTAAAAACATTTATTGGGCACCTCTGGAAGTCATGCAGCGTTTGCCTAGATGCGACTCTACTGATAATTCACTTGGGGCCTTTCCCGACAGTCACACAATCAGGCAGTATAGACTGAGTGCCTGAATGGTTGGACCTGCACTCAGACCACGGGTCTCAACATGTTTTTCCTAATTCTTTTCACACATTTTTCACCGTACGGTCCCCATTGGGGTCCCTGAGACTGGTTCAGACAGGCAGGCAGACAGACATACATACGCGCACGCACGCGCGCGCGCACGCGCACACACACACACACACGCACATACAGTCACGAACGTCCACCATTTCCCCACCAGGCTTAGCAAAGGCGGCTTCGCGGCACAGAGACGAAGGGGAGGGGGAGGGGGACGGAAGCGGGGGGGGAAGGGAAACAGTGAACGAAAAAAGCGGAGGCAGCCCGGGGACCCCACATTGGTCTTCATCATCACCAACCCTGGGTCCCCAGTTCCCACCCACACACCAACCTCTAAAGATACCGGGTAATTTTCCTCCTTCCTCCCTCAAACGGCTATAGCGAGACGGTAGGCGACGACCAGAACTACTTCTGCTCACGTAAGCGATCGATCACGTGATCGCCTACGTCATGTGAGATCGCGGTCACGTGAGTAACTCCCGGCTTAAACTCGGGAACTCTAAATTGCTGCATTTCCTTCTGGCCTGAAAATAGGGCGGGCCAATATCAAGAAACGAAGAGTATGATTGGTTGGCGATGCGTCTTACGTGATTGCTCATTGGTAGGCCTCTAGAGATAACCGTCCATTTAACTGAGAAATAACGTCATTATTTAATAACTCATCGGTGATTGGTCCCTAAGATTAAACTTAAAAGCCCGGGTTACCCACAGAAATCTCCTTCGTATAATCACCTGGGTAATGAAGGTTGGGAGCAGAGATCAGTGGCCGGGCTGTGTGCTTATGCTTCGCTTCCTGGCCCTAGTTCTCTGTGGAGTTCTTGAGGCCAGGGCACTGAATAATGGCTTAGCGAGGACGCCTACCATGGGCTGGCTGCATTGGGAACGTTTCATGTGCAACCTTAACTGCCAGGAAGAGCCGGATTCCTGCATCAGGTATCAAGATATTGGGCCCCTTCTTTTGGCTTTTCCGTCTGTTTGGGTGTATTTACGGAAGTGGAGGGTCTCAGCGGGAACGTTTGAGCCCGAGGGTGGTGAGCTCCCCAAGTATTGCTGCTTTTTTTTTTTTTTTTTTTAATCCCCCAGCAAACTGTTCTCTCGAATGGGACTAGCCGTAAACTTTCTCCGTGTGACCCTTCCCGGAGTAGGTGTCAGTCAGCAGCACCTGCTTCACTTCCTCTCACTCTTTCTCCGCCGGATAGCTTCGTTAGAGAGATTTCCTTCATTTACCTTCTAGTTCCATTCCAAACTCTCTTGTGAGCTTTTGCTGTGCCTTTGCTGGGCCCTAGGCGTGAGCTAGCCGTAAGCACAGCTAAAGTGGGTGGGAGGGGTGGAGAACTAAGATTCATGTCATTTCGTCTCCTTTTTGTGTCACGGGTTCCTTGACTGTAAGTGGAGCGAGTTAGAGAGACCTTGAGGTCTTTGGGATTTCCCTCAATTCCCCCACCCCCATCCGCTGTTGAATGTGGCAACCCACTGAAAGGTTGACCTGGAGGAATTTTAACACGTCAAAATTTGAGGGTTGTGACTGGATTACACAGGTAGTGAACCTATCTAATCCTTACAATCCGGATCTGTAAATTGAGATAACATCTTTTTCACATCAGGGAGCTGACTCGGAAAAAGTTATGAAATAGTTCCGATCTCACACAGGTGAGTTTTCAATGAGATAAACCCATTTAAATTACGAAGCACAGTGTCTGACTCCTCAGTTAGTAAAATGAAATGCATGTTCTTATTTTCCTGGCGTCCATGGGTAAATGAGTGTTCTGCAAATGTGAGTATATGTATTTTCTGGAGAGGGGATCTTTACCTTTCTTCAGATTCTTAAAGAATTCTGCGATCTAGAAAAGTTTAAGAATCACTGGTAGATATTGTTGAAAACATAAGATAGCCCACTACGCAGAGTTCCCACTAAACGTAGCAGTCACAGTAACATGTCTTTGTTCATAAATTGCCTCTGTATATACATCTTCACAAATAACGTCAGGATGTTGGTCACACATCACGAAAGAAATCGGCCAAGTTTCAGACTAAGTCTGTTGTGACCCTGGGGTACAGTGTGTGGCAGTTGTTCATTGTGGATTTCTTTTTGTCTTTTTAAGTGGTGGTTGTCTTTTGTCTGATTATAAAACTAATGCATAGTGATTGCAAAAGATGTAGATAATAAAAAAGAGAATAATGAAAATTAAGATTCCCCCATTTCACCACCCAGAAATAATTATGATTAAAACGTTCATATATGACCTTGCAGTTTTCTATGTAAATGAAAACAGATTTTTCTTCACTATTTTCCATAAAAATAGTATGTTTATGTCATGAGTGGTTAACCACAAGACTCTGGCACCCTTATATGTGTATATATCAAAATTTATTTAAGCAGTCCCCTTTTGATAGCTACTTGGGGTCTCAGTTTTTTTTTTTTTTTTTTGTGGGTACCGGGGGGTCGACCTCAGGACCTCGCGCGCCAGCAGGCGCCCGTGCCACTGAGCGATATCACCGGCCCCTTTTTTTTTTGTATGTGGGTTCCGGGAGTCGAACTCGGGCCCTCGCGCTTGCAAGGCAGGCGCTTAAACCGCTGAGCCATCTCACCGGCCCCGGGGTCTCAGTTTTTATACGTCATCTGATTCTTACCTGATTCTTTCCTTAGAACACTAAAGTATGCTTATTTGATACATCTCAAACTATCCTTCCCAAAGATTTTACAAATATACATTCCCAACAATTTGTAACAATACCATACCATTTCCTCACAACTTGGCTAACATTGCAGTCTTGTAAGTTTTATTATTTGCATTTGGATTTTTGTTTGTATATTTGGTTTGGTTTGGTGCCAAGGATCAACACAGGGCCTCATACAGGCTAGGCAAATTCTCTTACATCTGAGCTACACCCCAGACCAAATTATTTACATTCTTTGATTACATACTAACAAGGTGGAATATCTTTTCCTATGTTAAATTGGATCTTTGCATAGCTGTTTCTTTTCTGGATTACCCCTTTGTGTTAGCCTCCTATTCAGTTGGAATCTCGGGGGTTTGTTTTATTTTGTTTCGTTTTGTTTTTTTTGTTTGTGTCTTGAATATGTCGCCAATACAGGTAGTTCTTGCTATATATTGGTTTGATACTTATGTAATTAACATCAGTGCTTTCATTTATGATTTTTGGCATTGGGGTCTGTAAACAAACAAATCATAAATAAGGTTAAAAGGAAAGACAAGTGCTGAGCACGGTGGTGTATACCTGTAATCCCAGCTATTGTGGAGGCCAAGGCAGGAGGATCACAAGTTCCAGGCTAGCCTGGGCAACACAGAAAGACGCTGCCTCAAAAAAAGTTTTATTTTGGTGCAGAATAGATCTACAAATCTGGAATTCAGGTTTAGTTAGACAGAACCAGCATTCCTCGGAAGGAAGGTAAACTTGGGGTTTTACAGTAAAAAAAAAATGGGTAGCTCAGTTTAGTATTCTTTGCAGGAGACAAAATCTCATGGCTATCAGATGGCTGGATCTCTTTCAGAACTTTCTCTTGAATTCCATATATCTTTGTATTCTAATGCAAAGCTACACTAGCTTCCTTTATCTTTTATAGAACATACACATTCAACCTTTTAGGTGAACTTCTTAATCTTTTCATCAAGTTCCTTAAAAACTTGGGGTTTGTTCAAGATTTTGATATAATAATAAATATACAGGGTTTCATAAAGGATAATTGGGAGAGTTAGCTTTTTTATTTTATTTATTATGTGTGTGTGTGGTGTTGAAGGTTGAACCCAGGGCTTTATGCATGCTAGGCAACTGCTCTACTACTGAGCTACATCACCAGCCCTAAAATACTGAGTTTCCTTGTTTTGCTTCTTTTTGAGACTGGGTCTTGCTCTGTAGTTCAGGCTGGCCTAGAACTCACTGTGTGGCCCACAGGGTAATCCTCCTGCCTTAGCTTCTCCAGTGTGGGGATTACAGTGTAGCACCATGCTTGTCATAGTCATTTCTTTTTTTTTTTTGTGGTACTGGTGATTGAACCCACGGCCTCATGAATTGCTCTAGTGCAAAGCTACATCCTCAGCCCTGTGTTTTCTTAACCAAGAACAATGATTTTTCTCCATTTAGGGATATCATAGTTTTAACATATGGGCTCTGCACAAATCTTAAATTTATCTCTAGATATTTGTGGTTTTTCTATTTTTTTCAGTTGCTCTTATGAATAAGATTTTTAAAATTAATTTTATTGGTATACTTCTGCCATACATAATGATCATGTTCATCGTAGGGAATTTGTACCTGTACATTATATATCTTTTTTTTCCCATTCCCCTCCTTTCCCTTCAATCCTTCTTCCCCTCTCCCTTTACAAAACTTTGTTTTTATTATTTTCCTTACATTCTTTTTTATTTTTTATCCTTATTCCCTCCTTTCCTTTCCCCCCTCCCCCCTCCCTTGTTCCCCTTCCCATTTGAACATTTTCTTTCTATTTCCCAATATCTATCATCCATTTTGGTCCTTATTTACCCTTTGGGTTTCTCACACAAGAGAAACAATAAGATATTTAAACATGTGTGTCTGATTTATTTCACTTGAAATTATGTTCTCAAGGTGCATCCATTTTCCTAAAAAATATCTCAAGTTAATCTTTCTATATCTCATGTTAATCCTTTATGGCAGCACAGTACTCCATTGCATATAAAAGCCACATTTTCTTTATCCATTCAGCCGTTGATGGGCATTTAGGCTGTTTCCAAGATTTAGCTGTGAATGGGATAATTTTCTCTAAATAGGTTAGTGTTGATATCTAAGGAAGCTGTTTATTATATTAACTTTGTTCCTTTCTTTACTGAACTCTCCTTGTTCTAATAACCTTTTCAATTTCCTCATGTATCTGTCATTCCTACTTTAATTGTTTGGAGTTTTTTCTTTCTTTCGTTCGTTCTTTCTTTTGTTCTTCCTTTCGTTCTTTCTTTCGTTCTTTTGTAGTGCTGGGGGTGGAACCCAGGGCCTTGCCCATACTGGGCAAGTTCTTCACTGCTGAGCTATATCCCTAGTCCCTGGTTTGAAGTTCTTAGGATGGAAGTATTAAGGGGTAAGGGCAAGAAGATAAGAAAAATTGGAAGAAGAGCATTTCATTTTCTTGTGCTGCTTATGCTTACTACCGGGGTATGACTGGATTTTAAAATCCATGAAATCTGAAGGTGCCTAATAGGAATACCTAAGCATTCATCTAATGAACTATAATGATTATGGGAATTTCTGTTTCAGCGAGCAGCTCTTCATGCAGATAGCAGAGCTCATGGTCTCAGATGGTTGGAAAGATGTAGGTTATGAGTACCTGTGCATTGATGACTGTTGGATGGCTCCCCAAAGAGATTCAGAAGACAGACTTCAGGCAGACCCTCAACGCTTTCCTGGTGGGATCCGCCGCCTAGCTAATTATGTGAGTTTGTAGATCAATAGTGGTGAATCTATGGCACGTGTGCTGCAGTGGGCTGTTCATTATGATTGAAAGCTCTAAAAAATTCACCATAGCTGTTATAGATTATTTTTTTTTAATCCAAGGGGTCTGTAAGGACTTTTCTTGTTGATCAACAGTCCTCATGACAGAATGACTGTTGTTATCTGAACATTGACTTGTAAGGCTTATCAGGTGGAATTTTCATCCCATCAGCGTATACATGTTTTGCAATAGTTCTTGAGGCCCATCTTGAAGTTCTTTTGCTAAAACCATTGAATTTTCTGAGAAGAAAAAGGAACTTGGTTCTTTTCATATGTGTGTGTATGTTCACATATAAGCTTTAGGCAGCAATCGCAGTTCAGTTGTAAACTAGAATTTTAGAAGAGAGAATGATAATATTCTGGAGATTATTGAAGAGAAATAGGGCCTAACAGTAAGTAGCTAAAGGTCATGAAGATAGATTTTATTCAGTACTATTGCAGTAGAGGAAAGAGCCATATGCAAATCCAATATAACAAAGACAAGTGACTGTTTATATCCAAGGGCAGATTGAGGAGGTCAGTAGGTGAAAAATTACTAAAAGGAGACTTCAAGGTAAAGGTCTAAACTTAGCTTGCTCAGTTTTCTAGGACAGATACAGTCAAAGCCAAGGTGAAAAGAAGGCTCAGAGAGCCTAAATTTTACTGAAGGAGAGAGTCTTTTTTGAAATAAATTTTGTCACTGTCCTGGAAAGGTACGTTTTAGTATCCCATCAAGAATATTAGAGTAGGGCTGGTGAGATAGCTCAGCGGCATAAGCGCCTGCCTGGCAAGCATGAGGTCCTGAGTTCGACTCCCGGTACCCACATACGAAACAAGGGCCGGTAATATCGCTCAGCGGCACGGGCGCCTGCTGGCGCGCGAGGTCCTGAGTTCGACCCCCAGTACCCACAAAAAAGAAAAAAAAATGAATATTAGAGTACCTGATAGCATGTTCTTCTTAGTATCCCATCAAGAATATTAGAGTAGCTATAGCATGCTGTGCTATAGCTCAGATATAGTTTACACTTGGCAGAATTGGGGGATTTGTTCTTTGTGGTTTTTTTTTTTTTGTGGGTACCGGGGGTCGACCTCAGGACCTCGCGCGCCAGCAGGCACCCATGCCACTGAGTGATATCACCGGCCCTTTTTTCGTATGTGGGTACCGGGAGGCAAACTCAGGACCTTGCGCTTGCCAGGCAGGCGCTTATGCCACTGAGCCATCTCACCAGCCCGGGATTTGTTCTTTGTCTCCCAACAAACTCATCTGGAAAATAAAAATAAGGGATGGGCCGGTGAGATGGCTCAGCGGCATAAGCGCCTGCCTGGCAAGCGCAAGGTCCTGAGTTCGACTCCTGGTACCCACATAAAGGAAAAAAGGGGCCAGTGATATCACTCAGTGGCACAAGCGCCTGCTTGCAAGCGCGAGGTCCTGAGTTCAACCCCCGGTACCCACAAAAAAAAAAAAAAAAGCAATCGTGAAAAAAGGCTCTCAAAACCTGGTGAAGCACACTTATCTCTGCCCCCAGGATGGAGTGATTCTCTCTGCTTATTCATGATTGTCCTTGTATTGTAGTAACTTTTTCTTCTCATTTCAGGTACATAGCAAAGGGCTGAAGCTAGGGATTTATGCAGATGTTGGAAATAAAACCTGTGCTGGCTTCCCTGGAAGTTTTGGACACTATGACCTTGATGCTCAGACCTTTGCTGACTGGGGAGTAGATCTGCTAAAATTTGATGGTTGTTACTGTGACAGTATAAAGCATTTGGAAAATGGTATGTTTCAATTGAGAGATTTAGCCACAAGCAAAGGGAATAACTTTGAGGCCAAGGTAGCTAAGTATCCAAAGAACTAATCTTCAGATTTTAAATATCTAGTCACAGTATTGGAAATAATTTTCAACGTTGCAGAACTCCTACCTCTTTTCTTTCAGTTTGTTCATTCATTCCCTTATTCATGTATGTGGAATCCGTGCATACCTAACCATGGCTGATACTGTGCACTTTAAATTCAGGAGGGCTCTAAGAATTCATTACAATTAGTTATTGTAACTCTATATAATATCATTTACAAAAAAGTCCAGGATGTCACACAGTCACAGAGAAAATCGTCTTTATTCTTGCTTTTCCTCAATATATACATCTCTATGCTACCTCCTCAGAACAATCCCAGCAGTCTGGAAGATACTACATGGAATTTATATACAAAGCAACGACCTGTCCCTGGCACTGGTTTAAAATGTAAACATGGACCTTCCAGAAACCTCCTCATGTACACTGCCCCAACTGGAAATTCCATTCTTTCCCTTATTTTACCCATTGTTTTCTCATACAGGTTATAAGTACATGTCCTTGGCCCTGAACAGGACTGGCAGAAGCATTGTATACTCCTGTGAATGGCCTTTATATCTATGGCCCTTTCATAAGGTGAGCTAGTGAGTCCAGGACCTGATTTTCAGAATTTGACAACTAAAGACACAAAAATTCTCCATCAAAGTCCAACCACTTTTCACCACTGCTCTAATTATCCTCTAAGCTACCACCACCTAGCAAGGCATCTTTTATTCTTCCCTTTATCTCACCATTCATGCGTCATCCATCAGCAATCCTTCCTATCTCCCAAGTATCTTGAATCAGCCCACTTCTTTCCATCTCCACTGCATTACTCTGGCCTTCCACGCAAGTCTTATCTCTCACCTCGACTGCTGTGATGGCTTGATCTACTTCCATTCTGTCCCCCACCCCCATCCATTTTCCAAGCAGCACTGGAATTATCTTGTTAAAATGTCAGTGGCATTTTGTCACTTCCCTACTTAAAACCCTTAACTGGCTTCCCATTGCACTTGGAATAAAATCAAACTCCATTGATCTGGCCCTTTACCTGCCTCAGGAGTGATGACTTTTTCTTTCACTACAATGGGTTTTTTTTTTTTTTCCTATCCCTTGAACACCACTATCACTTTTACACTTGCTTTTTGTTTTCTGCGGGGAACCTTCTTCCCCCAAGATATTTAAAGGGTCAGCTCTTAAGTCTCAGACCAGATGCCACATTCTCTTTAAAGTAGCCGTCTGTCCATTCATTCTTTATCACATTAACCCATTTAATTTCCTTCTAAGAGTTTAGCACTATATAGAATACTTGTTGATTTGTAGAGGGCAGATACCTTGTCTGACTTTATCCCTGTATCCCTAGCATATGGTAAGAGTTGAATAATTATTTATGGATTGGATCTCTATTATTTTCTTGAATTTTCTAGAAAAGTCTCACCTTGTCCTCAACACAAACCTCAGATATCCCACCTACCTATTAACAAACTTTTATTCATTCCATTAACAAATTATTTATTTATATACATATGTATATGAATATGTATTATAGTCAGATCTCATCAAGTTTGATGGAGTCCTATATAATTTTCCAGCTATTTTTACTTAAGATCATTTTATTAGCTGGACGTGGTGGCACACGACTGTAATCCCAGCACTTGGGAGGCTGAGACAGCAGGATCACTGAGTCCGAGGCCAGCTTGGGCTACATAGTGAGTTCCAAAGCAGCCTGAACTATATAGCAAGATCCTGTCTCAAAACAAACAAAGAGATCATTTTTTTTATTTTAAAAGTACATGTTTATTTTAGAAAAGCTTGAAAATACAATGACCTGTAAAGAAAATCAAAATCTTCCAGAATGCCAAAACCTAGATACCATTTGGTAAGTTTCCAGCATAAACAGTATAAAGGTCACTTTAGGGATTTTAAATTATATGGCCTACTTCTGAAAGCAAATTTCTTACCATAAAATGCCTTCATAATATTTACACTTCCTCATGAAGACTTTCAATCTGTAAACTAAAGAGAAGCCTTCAAGTGGCCTCCTTTAAATTGGACTGTTTTCATCTCACAAGGATATTATAAGTAAACAAGAGTCCTGTTTTCACAGCCCAATTACACAAATATCCAACAGTACTGCAATCACTGGAGAAATTTTGATGACGTTTCTGATTCTTGGCAAAGTATAAAGCGTATCTTGGATTGGACATCTTCTCACCAGGAGAAAATTGTTGATGTCGCTGGACCAGGAGGTTGGAATGACCCAGATATGGTAAGAATCTGAGCTCTCCTTTTCAAAGAACATGTAACAGACCTATTTCCTCTTCCACATTCAGGGTAAATACAGGTAAAGTTCCTGGGAGTAGACTTTCTGTGAGAGTATATAGAGCAGGGTCCTATGGAAAGTGGCTCCTAATGGTCATGGTCATCCAGGTATTTAAAAATGTTTCATCTTCTCTCATTTCAATTATTTCATTCTTTGTCCTAGTTAGTGATTGGTAACTTTGGCCTCAGCTGGGATCAGCAAATAACTCAGATGGCCCTCTGGGCTATCATGGCAGCTCCTTTACTCATGTCCAATGACCTCCGACAGATCAGCCCTCAAGCCAAAGCTCTACTTCAGAATAAGGATGTGATTGCCATCAATCAAGACCCCTTGGGCAAGCAGGGGTACCGCCTTAGAAAGGTATAGTAAATAATGTTCTATGGGAGAAAATATGCTAGGAGTATATTCTCCTGCCTCTGGTTTACAACTAATCCAAGTGTTTATCTTGAGTGGGTTTTGTTGTTTTTGTTGGTACTGGGGATCAAAGCTAGGACCTTTACACTGAGCTGTTATCCCCTGCCTTTTTTTTTTTTTTTTTTAGTTTGAGACAGGGTCTGGCTGAATTGCCCAAGCTGGGCTTGAACTTATGATCCTACCTCAGCCTCTCAGTGCTGTGATTACAAGCCTACACCACCATGCATGGTTTTAGGTGTATATTTTAAAATGCCTTTTATGCCCAAGTATCAAGTTTCTCTTAAGCCTAAATCTGTTACATAAGAGCACAGGACTGATATTTTGAGAATATTTGTTTTTTGTCCTTTACCTTGATGCTGTAATCAGTAGTAATAAGGCTTCCTGCTAGAACTATTATTTCCAAAATATGCTATAGGATCATTTGAATTTTTACTGTAAGCGCTTGACGATTCTGACAAGACTGAATGCCAAACTAACAAGGCAGCTTATTGCTGATTACCAAGCAGTCATACCTATTTTCTTGGCTTTTCAGGAAGACAACATTGAGGTGTGGGAACGACCTCTCTCAAATTTAGCTTGGGCAATAGCTATGAGAAATCTGCAGGAAATTGGCGGACCTCGTTCTTATACTATTACAATTGTTTCCCTGGGTCGTGGAGTGGCCTGTAATCCTGGCTGCTTCATTACTCAGCTCCTTCCTGTGAAAAAGGAGCTGGGGTTCTATGAGTGGACTTCAAGCTTAAAAACTCATATAAATCCCACAGGCACTGTTTTGTTTCGACTAGAAGCAGCCAGAATGGTTCAAAAAAATTAAATGTACTTCAGAATGTGTATTTTTTGCCAGTGTGACTACTCCACTTCCTGTTCACAATCCTCAACCATTTCCAGTTAAAAAGCTGGATTCCTGTAAATAAAATTTCCCAACTTTGGAACTTTCTCTTTTTTGCAAGTGCTAACGATGAAACCCAGTGCCTCTGGTTTGCTAGGAGAGCACCCTACCACTAAGCTACACTCCCAAGTCCCAAAGTGATAAAATTACTAAACCTAAGCCAGGTGTGGCAGCATATGCCTGCAGTCCCAGCACTGGGGAGACTGAGGCAATAGGATCACTGAGTTTTGAGGCCAGCCTGGACTATGTATGTCTCAGAAAAAAAGAAGTCATTAAACCTATACTTGTCTGTAGATAATACAAACTAATTTGGAAAACTGCTCTACCTTGTTGAGATGCACCTCCAGTTATGAAATTTCATCTTTTTACTCTACATAGTTTTGCTGCTGAAATACAAAGAGCTCAATATCAGTAAGAATGAAGTATAAGAACATGTAATTTGCAACTATGTCAAGACACATTAATCAAAAAAATGTCCCTGATTAAGATTCCTTGGGGCACTCAACACACTGGAAGTTGTATGTTCCAGTTTAAAAATGGGAGGGGGGATTATGTATAAGTCTAAAGACATACATTACATAATACATATTATAATGTATTGGTGCCTGGAAAACACAGCCAAAATTCCTTATCAAAGGTCTTAAATACCAGTAGGTTACTTAATTCTTGATATACTTTAGTCACTATGGCTATATTACTGACCTATCCCCATTATCCTGAAATGTGTCACTTAGGTAACATAACCAACTAACTTTTTAACAGCAAACAGGATCCCATGACAGCCCAAGGGCTTAAAGTGTCAAATTAGATAATCACAACATTTGATGTGAGCTCAACCAGTCAAATTCAATCAAGAAATACTAAGAACCACGAAGCATGAATTTCCCATGGGAAATTTCGCTGATGGCTCTAGCTTATTCCTTCCCAAAAAACAAAATACAACCAATGAAGTGAACATAGCAAGATTTTATTGTCTGCATAATAAAATAAAACATGAAAGTTAAAACTGGATCACTTGGCCCTGTAACAGAAAGGAAAAAAAAAAAGTTGAGTTTTATATTTCATAAGATCACCATGCTGAATTAGGGCAATCTCTTTATTCTTCCTTTCCTATTTTCTGAAATTTTTGAGTATCAACATGATGCTTATGTTGATACTCAAAAAGTTTTGGGTAGGGCCGGTGAGATGGCTCAGCGGCGTAAGCGCCTGCCTTGCAAGCGCGAGGGCCCGAGTTCGACTCCCGGATCCCACATACAAAAAAGGGGCCGGTGATATCGCTCAGCGGCACGGGTGCCTGTTGGTGCGCGAGGTCCTGAGGTCGACCCCCCGGTACCCACAAAAAAAAAAAAAAATTTTGGGTTTTGGGTTAAGACTATTGCCAAACACTTCAGATAAGGGATATGTAACCTGACCCTTCAGCTACAGATGGAGTTTTTTGAGAACCACCTTAGTTCTCTATGCTACCCACTATGAGCAGAAATGTTCACCTCTCCAAATACAATAAAGCTGTAAGAAATGACTTGTACCTTTCTTTTCTTATCTCCTCCCAGTTCAAAATGCTTGCATCTCTTAATAGCCAGCATTCTCTTAGATCTGCAGTTGGGTTCAACACACTCAAGCCTTAGCACAATCTTCTTTGTAGTTTTCGCCTGTGAAAAAAGTCGAATCTATCAGAAAGTCACTTGCTTAAAAAATACTACTAAGCTGGGCATGGTGGTACATGCCTGTAATCCCAGTACTTGGGAGGCTGAAGCAGGAAGATCGCTCCAAGTTTGAGGACAGCCTGTGCTATACATAGTTCAAGGCCAGCCTGAACTACATAGTGAGATCCTGTCTCAAAAAACCAAGAGTATGTTAGGTTCAATGCTACTTAAAGCTTTGCAAATGATAGCTGTCACAATTTGTTTTTAGCTAGATGAAGAAAATAACATCCTAGAGAGCTGCTTATCAATTAGGTTCTCATCATGCCTCCTTGAACTTGTGGCCTTTCAAATCTGCAGTTAAGTATTTTCACACAATAAAAAAATGAGCTAACAATTCAAGTTACTCTGTGAGAGATGAATGTGATCATTATGTATATCTAAAGTGTACCAATAAAATCTGATTGAAAAAATTTGCAAATAAAAATTCAAGTTATGCTCTTCACTAATATCCAATTTTTTAAGCCCACCCCTTCAGCCAGAATTCTCCTGCTAGTCTCATTTTTCAGAAAGCCAAAACTTTTTCTAAATAAGTTACATAAATGTGAAAAGGTCCTTTTTTTTTTTTCATTGTACCTAAATGTGGTCACTCTACAATTTTCTGGAACCAGACAGGAGCAAAGTGCTAAAAAATGCTGGAGGGAATGCCCTGTTCCAGGGAATGTGCTAACTACTTGCCTTGTACATGTCAAACAAGCACTACCACAGAGGTACATCCCTAGACCACATAACAATCTCCCCCTTTTTTGCAGGGTGGGGGATGATACCCTGGGCCTCACCCATGCTAGGCAATCACTGGACCACTGAGTTATACCCTCAGCTCCAATTCATCCTGCAACCAATTGCTGAGGACTCAAACATGACAGAACAGGACAAATGAAAGGATTTACTAGCAAACTCACACTTCAGTTCTTAGTCAAGGAGAAAACATTCCTTGACTTTTGGCTCTTCAGAAAGGGAAAGGGGGAAAAAAAGACAAAAATAGTACACTATTGTAGACTAGAGTCAGGACGTGGGCTGTACTCCCAGCTGCACAACCTATCACCACAGCCTGCAGTAACTTTGCTGAAATTAACGCTAGTGACCTGTGTGGATTAGAGACGACCAAGTGCAAGACCATTACCACAGTAAGTAGGAATGTACCCAAGAAATTGTTATCAATTAGTAACCACCACTAACCTTTTTCCGGAAAATCGGCTTAGTCTGTCCACCATAGCCACTCTGCTTCCTGTCATAACGTCGCTTTCCTGGGGGGGAGGGGTTATTTGTTGATATAATTAAGACCATAAATCACAATACACATTAAGTCTTAATGAGTTTTATCTAGGGCTTCCCACCTGAAGGTTAAAAAAAAAAACTTTCCAAGCTCTTTGGAAGCCAGAGGCAGAAGGAGCCAAGTTCAAGTTCAGCCTGGGGAACTTAAAGGAGACCCTGCCTCAAAATAGTAAATACAGGCCGGTGAGACGGCTCAGCGGCTTAAGCGCCTGCCTTGCAAGCGCGAAGGCCCGAGTTCGACTCCCGGATCCCACATACGAAAAAGGGGCCGGTGATATCGCTCAGTGACACGGGTGCCTGTTGGCGCGCGAGGTCCTGAGGTCGTCCCCCCGGTACCCACAAAAAAAAAAAAAAAAAAAAAAAAAAAAAATAGTAAATACAAAGAGCTGGAGATGTAGGTCAGTGCAGAGGCCCTGGATTTAAGCCCCAGTACTGAAGAAGAAAATTAAAAAAAAAAAAAAAAGTGGGCTCGTAGTACACTTCACAAATGCCACACCAAAACCACATTACAACGAAGTCATCTTACCCTGGGCATACAGAGAATCCTTGCCTTTCTTGTACTGTGTCACTTTGTGGGGTTGATGCTTGCCACACTTCTTACAGAAAGTTCGCCGGGTTTTAGGAACGTTCACCTAGTAAACAGTTCAGAACGTGCAGTTTTATCAGACTACAATAGCAGCTGAAGCTGAGTAATCCGACAACTCGACTCCTAACTCTGTATAACATACGACTCCGTAGTTCTAATAGGCGGTCCCTGACCCCTGTGCTTCAAGCATAGCGTTCTCCGTTAGCCCCAAAGCGCGAAATCTTATTAACTCCACCCACAAGTCTACCTCTTCCATCCTTGACCTCAAAGCCCAGTCCCTTATGGGGTCAATAACGACAATATTGGATTTCTTTGCTACAGTGAGTCACGCAGGGGCCTGAACTTATCCAGAGACAGTACCGGTGATGAGGGTGCTAAGGATTAAACTGGATATTACTAAGGACCTACCATGCTTGCAGGAAAGCTATCGGCACAGAAAGAAAGAGGCGGGGCCGGAAACGGAAGTATATAGGAGAGTCTGTGTCGCACTTCCTCATGGGAGTCGGAGGGAGCGACCATAGAGCCACTAGTTCAGCGCGTCGCGCCCTCCAGTGGCTGAGAGGACTTGATTTGGAGCCGCTGGTGGAAGTTTCAGAAGGGCTCTTCATTAAGTCTGGTCCACTCTGAACTTACTGCTGCCCCAAAGCTTTGCAACTTTTTGTTACCGTGCTTCAAAACTTTTGGCAGACCCTACTACGTAGTAGCGTTACGTAAAGGGAGCAGTGCTCTTCCCAGATTCTCTGGCCTCGCTGTCTCGGAGGGAAGCCAGAACTAGTGTGGAGTGGAGAGACCCTCCATCCTGTTCCACTGCAAGGACACAGGGAACCTCTTTCGCAGCGAATTGCTGGTTCAATCAGGGCTTTGAAGGAGGCAACTGCTCCAGTTCATTTATCACATGGTTAGATGGTCCATTCAGCAAATGTTTATCGAATGTCTATACTGTGTCAGGCACTGTTCTAGTGGAGGGACACAATAATATGCTCATTAATGTACAATTATGGACTGAATATTTTGAAGAAAAGGATCAATGATCTGAACTAAAGCTGCACCTTTTACCATGAGGGAGTAAGTTGGATGCTGTAGGTTCTGAAAAGTTGCAATGAAATTGTTCAGCCCGCAACAGTAGTAATCGAGCCAAAAGAGAACATATCCAGCAGCTCCTCCCCTCCCTTCCCTACTTGGCAGCAGGCGTGTACTAGGTTTCAAGGCAGTCCAGCAAGTTGGGCATGGTAGCACACACTTGTAATTCTAGTATTCTGGGAGCTCTGAGGCAGGAAGATCACAAGTTCAAACCCAGCCTGGGTAATATGATTTAGTGAGAGCCTGCCTAAATAAGGATCTAGCTCAGTGTGAGAGCCCTTGGTTGACTCCCGTAGTACTGCTGCGGGGAGTGGGGAGAGAAACCTGTAGACAGAGGCTGAGGAGTGCTGAGCTTTAAATGTGTTGTCTCATACAGTTCTCACAGTAATTCTAGGATGTACGTAGCATTATTAGTCTCATTTTACAGATGAGGTAATTGAGTGTGTGGGATGTTAAATTATCTGCCCAATGTCAAAAGTATCTAGTAGATGCAAGATACACATCCAACTAGTCTGATTTCAGAGTTATATATATATATATATATTTTTTTTTTTTTTCGTTTTGAGACAAGGTCACATTACAGTATATTGCTCAGGGTGGCCTCCTAGTCATGATTTTCCCTCACCACAGCCTCCTGAGTAGCTGGGATTATAGGCTCACACCACCAAATCAGCCCTGGGTTCCTTTCCCATTATAAAATACTGCTGTTGTGACCTGCTAATTATAATGACTAACAATAATGGAATACACTAGGTGTTCTTCTAACCCACTAACATACAACTTCTTTTAAACGTAACCACCCCAGGACCCATGTACCATTATTAGTATCCAACAGCTGAGGGAACTGAGGCATAAAAGGTATAAATTCACTTACCTAAAGTCACACAGGTGGTTATTTTTAGCTGGAAAGTGGCTTGCTCTTAACCACTATATCACACAGGGGAAACAGGGAAATCTGCAGGATAGAGAATGGTGAGGAAAGAATTGGACCGGAATTCAGAAGGAGGTGCACTATTAGGAGCCTAAGGAATTAGACCTAAAGAACTATGACAGCCTGTAGTATCCTGCTTTCATAATGCTCTAGGAATACCCATGAGACCTGAGCTGAATCTCTGATCACTCCCTTTTTTGTTGTTGTTGTATGGTCTGTGGTATTAAGACAATGAAAACATTTACCACTATCTGATACATTTCCTAAAAGTTTCTTTGCCAAACTGCCAGCCTAAAGTCTCACAGCATTTTTCTCTGTCCAGACTCTCTGAAGCAATGTCACTGACTTAGACAGTGAAAGGCTTTTTATGTTACTAATCTGGAAATATATAGACAGTGAAAACGGCCTTTCTTCACCCATCAGCCTTTGTTCTATCATTCCCCGTGTGACATTGCTTGGGTTTTGTTATTGTTGGTTTTTTTTTTTTTTTCATATTGGAGATTGAACCCAGGACCTTCACACTGAGTTACATCCCCAGCTCTTTTTTTTTTTTTTTTTTTTTTGAGACGGTCTTACTGAGTAGCTAAGTTCCCCAGGCTGGGTTTGAACATGTGATCCTCCTGCCTCAACCTCCCAGAGTGCCAGGATTATAGGTGTGCATGACCACAGCCGCCTTGTTTTAAAATTTAATTGAAAAATTATATATATTCAAGGTACACAATGTGATGATTTTATATATATATATATATATGTATATATATATATATATATATATATATATATATATATATATATTATATGGTGATTACCACAGTCATGTTAACTAACATGTCCATAACTACCCATAGTTATCATTTTGTGGACACAAATCTGCTCTCTTATCAAATTTCAAGTATACAGCTCTGCCTGTGCCAAAGATTAAAGTTAGACCCATATCTTTCACCATGACCAATTCAAAATGGATCAAAGATCTAAATATTAAAATAGAAACATCAAATCTGCTGGAAGATAGAATAGGTAAAACTCTTGAAGACATTGGGGTAGGCAAAGACTTTATGAATAAAACCCCAATTGCACAGAAACTATCACAAACAATCAACAACTGGGATCTGATCTTATTAAAAAGCTTTTGCACAGCAAGTGAAACCACCAACAGAGTGAAGAGACAACCCACAACGTGGGAAAAAATGTTTGCCAGCTGTTCCCCAGACAAAGGGTTACTATCGAGAACATATAAAGAACTCAAAAAAATCAGATCTCCCAAATTTAAAGACCCAATCCAAAAATGGGCATCTGAGATGAATACACACTTCTCAGATGAAGAAATACAAACAGCAAATAAATATACGAAAAAATGTTCAACATCACTGGTCATTCGAGAGATGCAAATTAAAGCAACACTGAGATTCCATCTCACCCCGGAAGAATGGCTATTATCAAGAAATCAACCAACAACAAATGCTGGAGGGGCTGTGGGGAAAAAGGAATGCTTCTCCACTGTTGGTGGGAGTGTAGACTGGTGCAACCACTGTGGAAATCAGTGTGGAGATTCCTCAAAAAACTAGAATTGGGGGCTGGTGAGATGGCTCAGCGGCTTAAGCGCCTGCCCGGCAAGCGCGAGGGCCCGAGTTCGACTCCTGGAACCCACATACGAAAAAAAGGGGCCGGTGATATCGCTCAGCGGCACAGGCGCCTGCTGGCGCGCGAGGTCCTGAGGTCGACCCCCCGGTACCCACAAAAAAAAAAAAAAAAAAAACCTAGAATTGGAGGTCCCATTTGACCTAGCTATTCCCCTTCTGGGTATCTTCCCAGAAGAATTAAAAACATCATACCACAGCAATATATGTGCACCCATGTTTATAGCAGCACAATTTGTAATAGCCACATCTTGGAAACAATCCAAATGCCTATCAACCGAGGTGTGGATAAAAAAGATGTGATATTTTTATACAATGGAGTACTACTCAGCCATAAAGAAGGATAAACTGGAGATTTTTATAGGTAAATGGATGCATCTTGAGACCATACTCATAAGTGAAATGAACCGGACGCACATGTGTAAACATCGTATTTCTCCCTAGTGTGAGAAACTGAAAGAGTAAATAAGATTCAAAATGTACAATAGATATTGTAAAACAGGAAGAAACTGTTCAAAAGGAAAGAGAAACTGGGATGGGGGCATGGAGAAAAGAAGGAAGGGAAAAGAAAAAAAAATATATATATAAAAGATAGTTAAAATAGATACACTACTAATTTCTCTTAGTTCATTGAAAAGAAAGGTTTGTGCTAATATTGTTTGGACAATTGAATGCCAATATCTTGTACTCTGAGTAACTAATTTAAGGATAACAATACGCAATGTATTAACCATTGTTACCCTCTTATTATGTTGTTTTGAAATTTTGGTCTGTTTTTTTCTCTTTAAAATAAAAAAAATTCAAGTAAACAATACTGTATTATTAGCTACAGTCACCGTGCTATGCATTGAATCATCAGAACTTATACATCTTATAACTGAAAAAATATTTTTTTATAACTGGAAATTTGTATACCAATCCTGGTCTCTGTTTTGGAATTGCTCTTGCTCATTCATTTCCCCTAAAATGAGGCACTCAGAATTTAACACAGGACTCTAGGTGTGGCCTGGTCTTGCAAAGTAGGTAGCAGGTCCACTTTTAGATATTTTACTTTTTTGTGTTTTCTTTCTTTTTATAATACAGTTTATTAGTGCCTTAATTATACAAAATATTGGATTTCAAGGTATTTTCATATATGCATGTATTTTGAATACATACATCCTCTTGATTATCCTTCCTTTTACCCACCCTTGCCTTCCTTATTACTTTCCTCTTGTCTAATAATAGTCTCCCTCTGCTTTCATGTCACTTTTCATAGATTCCACATATTAGGGAACACAGGTGATACTCCTCTTTCTGAGCCTGGTTTATTTCACCTAACATGATGATTTCCTGTTCCATATACTTTCGTGCAAATGACACAATTTCTTTCTTCTTTAGCACTGAATGATACTCTACTGTGTATTCATACAACATTTTCTTTATCTATTCATCTGTTGATGGGAACTTAGGCTGGTTCCATACTAGATATTTTTTCTTCTAAAAGAAAGCCTAATATCACCTTGGCTTTTCTGACAGCCATGTTATTGGCATGACATTTCTCTTGGTTACTGTCAGCTTTGAAAAACCACTGAACAATTTTACAAGTGGTACTGCTTCCCCACCTTCACCTGGAGCCACACCAGGTAATCAAGGTCTTTTTGGACACTAATTTCCCTGCTTCAGTCATCTAGGGTACCTCATACAACCTTGCACCATTCACAGATTAGCTAGGCTACCTTCCTTATTTTCCTTAAAGGTCATTAATAGAAATGTTGAACAAGACGGCACCAAGAACTGAACCATATATTACATTGGGATCTCTTGAGGGTGACATTAGGTGATTTCATTTGCACTATTTTGGTGCAGTCCTATTGATATGGATAAGTATTGTAAGGGAGCAGTCGTGTGCAGAGAGTGAAAAAGAGATTGGGTTCACTTTGCCCTTTCCCTTGCCCTCCTCTCTGTCTAGATCTCCCAGTGCGTGCCTATCAACTCCCAGTCCCCACCCCAAGATGGACCTTGAGAAGAGATGGGGCATGTGACAACAAGCAGCATTTCACTGAAGAAAACAAGAGGGAAGGTGAATGCCTGTGGCTAACTCTCTCAAGGTGACTGGAACAGCTATTATAGGTGGCTAGTAAAAGAATATAACTTGTCAATAAGGTAGGGAGACCCATACCAACTTGCTTCCATCTATCTTGTGCAGATGTTGATATTAATCACTCTACCATCCTACAAATGCGGGTTTTTTTTAATCCTGTTGCCTTAAAAACTCTGACAGACTTGTGGAGTCTGGGATGTGTCTGTATTAGGGTACAGAGCCTCAGGGCAAGAAAATATGGGAATGCCCATAAGTCAAGCCGGGCAAGCAGATCAGTCACCAGTGGCTCTGCCACCATCATGGACTGCAGCATTCCAGCTGCATTTCCTCAGAGAATCCTCAGGGACAAGATTATAGCAAGAATTTACACTAGGAGACTGCTGAGGAAACATCCACGCTTTTAGTAAAACACCTACTATGGTTTACTGCTTTACAGAATTAAAGAGAAAACTGTAAATTGTTCATTTCTGAACCTTGAAGAAAACTGACATTCGCAGAAAATAGGGAAGGGCATAAGTCTGTGTGGGCTTACATTCTGCCATTTTATCTGTAGAAAGAATGCTTTCTTAGAAAATGACTCAGCAGGGGAAGTCTTGTCTCTATATCTGTTGGGCTGTGTACTTTGGGGTCCCTTTGTGAGTACTCTCTGTCCTTCATTCTTAATTTTAATTGTGTGACCCTGAGTCTCCTCTGCCTCAAAGAACAGGGGATTCTAAAGACATTCCTCTTGGGCAGTCTCTCTGTTCCAGCATGGCCCTGTCTCTTTCCTGTAAGTCTCCTCTCACTGTATTGACCATTCCTATAGCACTTTAAGTATATTGTCCCTTTACTTTGGGGCGGGCAGGCTGATAACCTGTCTGTTCAGCCCAGTCCCATTTAGAGTCTCAGTGCCCCCTGTAATGTTCAGAAAAGTTCTTTCAGAGCTGGTCTCAAGATAGTAATGTCAAAGGTCCCAAGCAAATGAGGGGCGGAGACAGTTGGGGGATGGAATAAGGACAGCAGCAGGGAACCAGATACCATGCTGCTTAGAAAAAGAAAAAAAAAAAAAAAAAAAAAAAAAAAAAGACATTGGTTTTAAGCCAGGAAACAAAAAAAGGGAACTGAGTGGCTGTGAAAGGGTGGGGTTTGTTCAGACTGTCCTTCCTCTCTGGACTGTAAGAATATGTGTCCAGGGCCAGTGTCTTCAGAAAACGAGTCCCACCTTCCAAGTCCTGGCATCTCGATGCATCTGGGAAGCTACCTGCATTAAATCAGGACTGAGGTGAGTCTAGGGCAAGGCAGGGAATGGGAGACAAGAACATTTATCTTTCTTGGGATCTCTAAAGGCCAAAGAGAAAGCGTGGCTGATGTCATAGGTTGATGAGGGTGGGAGTGTCATCTGTACAAGGCTTGGGCAGACCCTTCTGTGATCAGAGGGTCTATAAGGGTCCTTTCTGAGGGAGGATATGGGGGAAACAGGGAAGACAAAAAGTGACCTGTAGTGACTGTGAACAGGTAGCAAATGTTGGAAACAGACACCTCTGCAAAACTTGATGGAAAAGAAATATTGCAAGTGGCAGTAGGGTAAAAGCAAGCCCTTAGGTCAAATATTGCTTGAATACACAAAACGTATAATTATGTCAGTGAAACCCTCAGAAGAAGAAATTCTAGGAGGCAGCTTATCTGAGAAAATGATAAAAGCTCACATGCCACAATAGGCAGTTTGACCTGGGGAAAGGCCCCAGTTAGACTATGATGTAGCGTACCTTAGTTGTCTTGCATCAGACCAAATATTGCCAGGATCAGAGCTAGCTTGTTGCAGGGATTATGTGGAAGCTGCACCAACCTCGTGGTAATAATGGGTAAGATAAGAGAGGCCAGAAGAAAGTAGCCTCTGCCTCAGCCCAGACAATGTGGCCAACCCCTGAGGTTCTGGTGTACTTTCTCCTCTTACCATTGCCCACCATGTGCATGGCTTACTTTTTTCTTGTCTTCATTATTTCTCCTATCATTTCCTCTCCTCTCCTCCTCCTCTTTCTTTTGCTACCTGTATCCCCCCCCCTTTTTACACTATTTTGTTCATTACCATATCCTCTGACACAGAGCACTTAATAAATAATTGGTGGATTACAGTACATTGAATTTTTCTTGCCCCTTCTCCAGCTCTTTTTCCTTTTCCTTTTCTACCTCCCTCTGTGCCCAATACCTTTCTTTAGGGTTGTTGTGAACAGTTAACATATACATAAATGTAAGCCAGTTAACACAGGGCCTGGTAATGGTAAGTGGCTATATTGCAGTATTTGCTTATTTTTATTCTGCCTAAGACCTGCCAGTGTCCCCATAGGGCCTACCTAAAGCAAATGGTGTGGTATTTAGAATAAAAGGGATTGCTGACCCTGATCAAGACGTTCTTAGATGAGTTGCCAGACCTCCAATTTCCCTGCTACCCAGCTCTTTAAACTGAAGTCTCTATCCATGCCTTGCATTTCTAGAGGCAGGGCAGCAGCAAAGCCCAGAGGAGGGTTAGGAAGGGTGTCTACAGAGCTCAGGGGCTGTTCTCTTTGCTGTTAGTTGTGCATTAGTTCTGCTCCTTCCCTCATTTTGCATGCCAAGTCACTGAAGCAAAAGTGCTCTGGCCTCTCTGGAGCTTCGGTTATTTGATAAAACAATGTCACACACAAAATAAACCACAAAATGCCAGTACTCATGGAAACCTACAATGTTACATCTAAACAGTATCCCTTAGGGCTTTCCCTATCTGCTCTATTTTGATCCCTTTTATATTCAATTTTAACTCCTTGCTTGTGTTAAAGTCCAAATTCCTGTTGCTTGTGGCTATTGATGTTTTTGTTTAGAATCCTTTGTAAACCCCTTAAAATAAGACTAGTGTAACTTTCCATCCACTTCAGGGCTATTGGTGCAGTTTTAAATTATCACTATGATTTGTTATTTCCATTCAAGTAAATTTCCTATAGAGTTTCCTTTCAGTGGACTAGACCCATACTAGGAAGTCACTTGGGTATAAAGGGGAAGATATGATTTTTGAAAACTAAACTTTGGGTCTTTTCCAAAGAATCATCAGATATCTGCTATTTTCCCTTCAGTGATGCTGAGATGTGATTGCTAACTCCTGAAAAGAAGGGAGACCTAGATAGAATTTTCAGTGAGGCAGTTCTCAATAAGAACCTAGAGAAGCTGGGCCTAGTGGTACATGCTTATAATTCCAGCACTCTGGGAGGCTGAGGCAGGAGCATCCTGAGTTCTAGCCCAGCCCGGACAATTTAGCAACTTAACAAGACACTGTCTCACAATGAAAAATAAAAATAGAAAGGGGTTGTTGATGTAACTCAATGTGAAGGTTCTGGGTCCAATACCCAGTACAGGAAAAAAGAAAAAAAAAAAAGAAGCTAGAGAAGAGATCTTGACCTCACTCACTCTAAAGCTGCTTGGTTATGCATGAAACCATGGAGAGGGGGAGGGGAGGGACAAACTATTCTGAGGACCTTGAAACAATTGGGCCACGTGTGACTTTCAGTTTCTATGGAGATTCATGAGCAGTGACTGAGAGCATTACACATTTAGAAGTCTTAATCCCAGGCTTTCCTCCCAACACTCTGAAAGCCCTCACCAGATCCTGTTAGGGTTATAATGGTTATTTGAACCTCAAAAAGAAGCTCATCTTACTGCCCTGCCTACTTGAGATGAAAATAGTCTATTAGCTCATCCCTAGAAGAAAGAAATTCTAGAAAGTCAAGAGAAGTTAAATTTTAGACAAGCTGGCCATTGTGGCACACACCTATAATTCCAGCACTGGGGAGGCTGAGGCAGGAGGATTACCATGAATTCAAGGCCAGCCTGGGCTACATAGTGAGTTCAAGTCCAGCCTGAGCTACACAGTGAGATCTGGTTTCAAAAAAAATTTTAGACTAGTTGGAGGTTGGAATATACTGATCTTCAAGATCACTGATTCAGTAAAGAAGCAGATTATTACCCTTCAATAAAACCAGAGTAAAAAGTGATTATAAGTGGAGCAGAAAAGAGGTAAGTATGGGGAAAGGAGACTCTCAAAAACTGTAAGGAGCAGAAAATGGTATAGTGTATGTGGAGACTATTTTGGCAATATGTATCAAAATGCATAGACTCTGACTCAGCAAAAAATGTTTATACAGAGATCCTAATAACATGGAAAAACAATGAGGAATAATGTTAAACAAGAACTTTAGATCTTTCTTAGAAAAATTATGTTGAATAGGTGCATGATGTTAGAAAAATAAGAAAACCATAAGCAGCATATGTGATATAATCTCAAATATGATTAGAAACATATAAAAGTAGAAACAAATATGCCAAAATATTAATACATCTGGATAATAAACTTATAATTGATTCTATTAATTAATTTATTTATTTATTGGTTTTTTGAGACAGAGTCTTGCTATGTTATCCAGGCTGGCCTTGAACTCACAATGTAGCCCAGGCTGGTCTTGAACTTGTAGTGATGCTCCTGCCTCAGCCTCCCAAATTCTGGGATTACAGGTGTGCACCACCATGCCGCAATTATTTTCTTTTTAGTATTCTGTACCTGAAACATTTTTCTCTAATGAATATGTGTTTTTTGGATATGGAGGAGAAAATAAGCTATTTAAACCAGGGGAAACAAAAACTAATTGGAAAAGAATGCCAAAAGGGCATACAAGGGGGAACCCTAGCAGTCATCCTTAGGGTAGAGGGACAATACTGAGAGTATTACCACTAATTTGACAATGACTATAAACTTGGAGATCTAGTGTCTGGCTCTCCTTCCATCATCACTTTCCCAGAATCTGTTGTCTCTGGGAAGACGGAAGAGAGGATGAATGACTGAAATCTAGAAGTTTCTCAAACCACAGAAAAAAATGTAAAATGGTTACAACATGAAATGCTGTGGAGAGAACCAGAGCCCTCAGACTTCATGGGAATGACTACAGCAGATGAGCATTCCCCTGGTTAGAATGCAGCCAGAAAACTGATTTTGTCTGGAAGTCTTCACTACAACTGTGGTTACCTGCAGTTCTGATAATGAAGCTTATCATAAAATAATTAGGTTTCACTGGATCCTGAATAGAGCTTCTTGGGAATTTAGCAAGATTAATTAGGTTGCTTTGTTGCTACAGTTATATTTTAAAGACTTTTCTTCTGGTTCCAAGACCAAAGAGTTCTCAATCAAAATCTCAACCAGGACCTGAGGTATGCATTGTGGGACTGAGAAGAGAGTTTTAGCAGGCCAAATTTAGCCCATCAATTATATCCTTCATCTAGAAACTCTTAATAATTCTACCAAATTTAATAGTAAAGCATCAGGAAGATAGAACTGAAAGGGAACAAAGAATAATACAAAGTGTATAGTCCAATGACAAAGTGGTCCTAGAGTTGGCAACTATGTATAAATACCTGAGAATTGGTTCTGAAAGAAAAACCAAAAATCACGTGTAAAAGAATGTTCATGGCAGCCTTGTTTATCATTGAAAACAAACGATTTAAATGTCCATCAGGGGCCGGTGAGATAGCTCAGCGGCATAAGTGCCTGCCTGGCAAGCGTGAGGTCCTGAGTTCGACTCCCGGTACCCACATCCAAAAAAAAAAAAGGGCCGGTGATATCGCTCAGCGGCACGGGTGCCTACTGGCGCACGAGGTCCTGAGTTCGACCCCCAGTACCCACAAAAAATAAATAAATAAATAAAAAATAAATGTCCATCAACAGGAGAATAGATAAATAAATTGGTCAATATTCACCAGATCAAATATGCATATAAAACAAATTAAAATACATGAACTAGAGCTGCCAAGATAAATAAATTATAAAATATTACACTGAGGAAAAAAGGACAAATGGGTAGAGAATATATAACACTTATATATAAAAATTTAAAACAGCAAACCAATAGTATATATCATTTTATATACCTACATTTGCAGTAATAATATAAAAACATACCTAGGTATTACAAACACTAATTCAAGATATCAGTAACTTCTAAGGAGAGAGGGGATTAAGATTGTAGAGTACACAAAGGGCTTTGGTGGGGAAGGGGGCTTTTAGCTCTATTGATAATATTTTATTTCTAAAAAAAAAAAAAACCTGACGCAAGCTGGGGATGGTGATGCATGCCTGTAATCCCAGCACGTGGGAGGCTGGAGCAGGCCGATTGCTGTGAGTTGAGACCAGCCTGAATTACAGAGCGAGACTCTATCTAAAACAAACAAACAAAAACAAAACAAAAATACCTGATGCAATTAAGGTACAATGTTAAGATTCCTTAGAACTAAGTGGTAAGCCTATGAGTATAATGTTTGATAATGTTATTCTCTGTACTTTCTATTTGAAATATTACATAACATACAAGAAAGTTATTCAATCAAAGTTTTACATTTACAGTAACCAATAACAACCCTAGGGATAGAGAAAGGGTGTGCCTTGTTTAAACGCTATGCTTTCATTCCATTAACTGTGAAACATCCTGGAAAGAAAACATCAAGTAACTCTAGGAATCCATCAGTGAAACAGAAACTCCTTCAGGGGAAGGACATAAAGAAGGATAATGAGCCAATGAGCTGGGCGTGGTGGTGAACGCCTGTGATCCCAGCACCCAGGAGGCTGAGGCGAGAAGATCTCAAATTCCATGCAAGCTTGAGCTGTATAGTGAGTTCAAGGCTGGCCTGGACTACATAGTGAGAATGAGAGAGAGAGAGAGAGAGAGAGGGAGGAAGGACAAGAGAGAACACACTTGCCTGGATAAATATGCAGAGGAAAGTGCCCCAGGGTCCTGAATTCGCTTTTATACCCTCCCATTTTTCACCATTTCCTTTCTTGCTGAGCATTCATAGAAGATGCAGAGAAGTCTGTCCCAATTACTTTTTGATGATAGCCTTGGGAAATGACAAGGTGCTGAGGTGGATGGCATCTTACCTCATTGAAGGAAAAAAAAAATCAGTCTAGAGATAATGAAGTACCACAGAAACAGCAAGGACTAATGGGTGAGGTTGAAAAAAATCACATATTCTCTGTGAGTCTCAGTTTCCTCATCTGTTTGTTGTAAAGTATCAATGAAGTAACACATGTAAAATGCCTAACAGGAGCTGAGGTTGTAGCTTAAATGTAGAGCTCTTGCCTAGCATGCGCAAAGCCCTGGGTTCCATCCCCAGCACTGCAAATAAATAAATAAATCACTACATATAAAATGCAGGTAGAGAAACAGGGGTTCCCTTCCATATGGAGAGAAAGGGAATGGCCAGAATCTTGCTGGCCAATTAAGTAGTAGTTTATAGGAGAAAATATTGTTTTGTATATATTTTAGCTAAGTAGTTATTTGAAGTACTATTAACTGGTTATTGCTAACTCACATTTCATAGACTCTCACCAATCATAGGCAAACAGTGTAGTTTTCTGCATTTTGCTCTGATGTCCTTAATAGTGTTTTATATCATCATAAGTAAAGATAAGAGCCAATGATGGTTTAGTTTACTGATTTTGCAAGCACTATTTATATTAATTCCTTGGCATAGTACAGTTTGCATAATGGCCGAACTTGTATCATTAAGCTTCCTCTTTCTGAATTTTGTTGCTCCGTACAAAGGTGAGAGGCTACAAAAAGTTACTACATGAAAACCCTTGCACTTGTAGTTTAACAAAAAGAACATTATAACACTTAAACTCTATTTTAATTGAAAAGTTCTATTTCAATTATCTTTCCTGCCTCTCTTCTTTTTTCTCTATATGAACAACTGCATGTGTGTGTGACACATTCATGTCACTTCCATTTCCACCCCACCTCCTACCCCCTGAGTGAGGTGTAGGGTCAGCCCTCACTGTGCATATTTTGTGGTTGAATTGACTCTGTACACTGCTGAAATTGTTAGAGGAAAATATTGGGGCTTTCCATAATAAGTATCCACAGAAGCTCTATGCTCTAATGCAGAGCTGTCTACTAGCCACCAACCTTCTGGAAGAATAGAAATGGATACCTCTACTTTCACATTATTGGCTGATGAACCAATGGTGCCTAAAGAAGAACTACCACATTTTCAGGCCATGTGAGTTTGTACTGGATAACAAATAATAAGAAAGAACAGCCAAAAAAGGGTATCCCATACCATGGAAATCCCAGTAATCTTTCAGCTCAGTGATCTGGAGGTAGAGGCCATTTCACTTCTTGATCCTGGGGTGATGGCTAATGAGAGGCTTACTTACTTCCTCATATTTAGACCAGCACTAAACCCTACCCCAACACAGACATTTAAGAGAGAAAGGAAGGCTTCCTCTTGTACAAATTGGATTTGTTCTAACAAAGAAAAAGAGCAGAGGCAGCATCCAGAAGGACTTGTCTTATAGGAAATAAGAGCAGAGGCCAAGACTGAAGTAGATGCTGGGTCTGAGCAGGGAGTTCATTCACCAAGATCCTGAAACAAAACTAAAGGTAAAATGCTGGGTGTGCTTTACTCAGCTACAAGAAGCACAACTGGACTTGGTTAGTTGGGAAGCTTTTACTGTTTGTACTGCTCAGTTTCTTTGAGGTTTTATTTTGTTTTCTGTCACTTGGGTCTTTGACTGTGAAGAGGTGCTTAATTGTAATTCACTATGAAATAAACATGATATTATTACAGAGATCTCGAGTTAGCAGTTCCTGAGAGTAAGTTACTATTGCTTGGTTACCACTGCTTCTGGATAAATGAATAATTGTAATGTTAAAAGGAATCTCTTTGGAGTTTGAGCTGAAACTGAATGTTCCAAAGGACTGATTGGTTGTAAAATCTGCAGTTTGTCATTTCTGTGAGAGACCATTTGAACCAGGTATTCTAAGAGAACTGTGTGACACACTATGCAAAAAGGTTTGCATCTTTGCTCAGTTTTTCTGTGAAGATCATTTACAAAATATTGAACAAATCTACCACTAGAAGACAGTGGCATCTACATGGTAGACAAGAGACAAAGTGATAATTTTGAACATTCTGGTATTCTTCTAATCTATTTTTTTCTTCTTAGTATGGTGATAGTTCCATCTATACCACAGGAAAGAGCAAAATAACAGTGTGGATAGCCCCAGGCTTTGACAAAAGCCACTCCCTTACTCTCTTAGTGTGAGCAATAGTCTGTGCTTCACAAGTAGAAAAAACTGCTGACTTTATTCTGCTTCCATGGTACCACCAAAAGTATAAGAAGTTTAGTTTTTAAAAATTAATCCCACCTTCCTCATAGGAAAACACTGAGGAAAGGCTGGTGATTTTTTCATTACTTACTCACTGCTCCATTTTTATGACAGTATTTATTTTCACTATCTAATGAAAGTTTGGAGTTAGTAATAAAATTGTGCATAAACTTTAAGTAAATAACTGATGTGAAATGTTGTTTTCTGTAAGTAAAAAGCCATTGGTGGATTTGGGGGACTTTTTTTGCTTTTTTGTATTTCCTTTACCTTAAATGACTCCTTCTGGAGTATTGTAAATTTGGTAAGACTAAACATGTTACTCCTCATAAATGAGCACACCTGGCATCCATACTAGTAAGAGAGTTATTTCCCTTTTGCATTATGCTGTCTAAAAGAACTAATTTAAGAAAAAAGGGGGCAAAAGCCAAAAATAAATACTACCCCCCCTTTTGTGCTTTCAACTTGAAAATAAATCTATCCTTTGTAGCTCAGTCAGTGGGTGGTGGGAAAAATCAGATGAACGGCCATTACTATGTATCCATAACTGCAGGTGCAGCCTCCATGTCCTTACTAGACCACTTGGTTACAGACCCCAGCAGGACAATGCATGAGAAATTACATTCACTGTCTAGGAAACTGGGAACTGAAAGTCCAATATCTGCCTCAGTGGAGTTTTGGCACCTGCACTATCCCTTCTGGGAATATCAGGGTCAACAGCTGTACAGAGAGTTACGCTGTTCACAGATTCTGTACATGTATCATAAAGGGTGAATAGTGTAAAGCTGCCTCTTGATGTTACCAAGCACACAGGAACATGTAAGTCAACACGAAAAGCATTCCATTGCCTTCTATAAGAACCCAGTTTTGTCACCTCACAATGTACAATCAATCCCCCCAATACAATGTGCATCCATTATACCTGAAAATTGACAGACCTGGGGACTGTTGAAGCAGAATGTCAAGGTAGGAACAAGGCTTTTTAAAGTAACATTGCACATTTTTGTTCCATCTTAAGTAGGTAGCTAGGCTGAGGGGGAACAGGAGGTATGGGAATTAATGTGCTGGAACCTCAAGAGCTTTCATTATCAACAGAACACAAGTGAGCTTCAGAAAGAAGAAGCGATGGCTGCAGTGATACTGGAAAGCATCTTTCTGAAACGCTCCCAGCAAAAAAAGAAAACATCACCTTTAAACTTTAAGAAGCGCCTCTTTCTTTTGACTGTGCACAAACTTTCCTACTATGAGTATGATTTTGAACGTGGGGTAAGTCTCTCAGCTGTGAAGCCTGAGTTTCAAAATTTGAAGAGTGGGCCTTAGATCTTCTTTGGGAAAGAAGTACATCTTTCTAGGTAGGAGAAGGGAGATAGAATAGACCTAAGTATATTCAAACTCAGCAAAATATTTCCTAGCCTACAGCCATTCTGGGGCAAAAATTTAAAGGTGCTAAGAAGTCACAGGGGAAGTCTTGCCATGGAATCTTGGAAGTGGTGAGTACTCATTAAATGATTGTTGGAGAACAAAGATTTGGAAGTTGCTTATTATTTCTTATGACAAAGGTGCACACAGTCATTTATTATTCCATAGTATTTGTCCTCCATTTGATAGTCAAAGAAATTAATAGATCTGGAAGTGTTTTTCTTTTTTTCAAAATGACAGATCCTAATGTAGCACATAGGTGCCACTTCATCATGTTGAATGATTAGATAACAAAATCTAATCATCTGGTTGCTTAATCACTCTTAATCTTTCTCCCTTTTCTTATTCATTCTCTTTTTCAGAGAAGAGGCAGTAAGAAGGGTTCAATAGATGTTGAGAAGATTACCTGTGTTGAAACAGTAGTTCCTGAAAAAAATCCTCCTCCTGAAAGACAGATTCCGGTAAGAAGAAACCGGTGTCAGAGATGGGGAGCTGTGGACATTAAGAAACTTGGACCTTTGAAATTTGTAAATAGACTGGTGATGCTGTGTAAAGTGGAGCAGTCATGTTCCCTTATAAAAATTTTTATTTTGCCATGGATTGTTTATACTGAGACTCAGCATCTTTCTTCCACATGTAGAACATCTCATTTAACCTAGAAAACTTTAAAACACCAGTTTTAAAATAATGCCATAGTAAGTTTTCAAACTGGGCAGAGATGATTGGTTTTACTCCTTTAGTTACCAAGATTGAATTTTGAGACTTAAGTAATTCTGAATGTCAGAATTCTAGGGCTCTGAGTCACAGGAGATTCTTTATTTTTTTTAAAGGAGGAGAAGTTTACTTTGGCTAACATTTTAGTCAGCTGGCTCCAAGGCAGGATAGCAAGGCACAGGAGCATGACAGAGGAATAGCTGCTCATGGTATACAGGAATGAGAGAGTGTGAAAAGAGGAGGTGGGGAGGAAGCTAAATGGTTCCAGGTCACACCCATGAGATTCTTTAATATCTCAATGTTTATTCTCCTCTCACTTCCTGACTTTCATTTCCAGGGCATAATACATACTGACTTTCGAGTTGAATTTTTTAAAAAATATCATTTTTGGTTTTTGCATGATTACAAGAGTAGTGCATATTTGTTATAGAAACTGGAAAACATAAAAAAGCTCAAAAGTAAGATAAAATGATGTATAATCCCATCATCCAGCCAAAAAAAAAAAGATTCTGAAACTACCTAAAGAAATCCAGGAAAGAGCAATGAACCAGCCAGTAACCATACTTTCTTTATTACAGAGAAGGGGTGAAGAGTCCAGCGAAATGGAGCAGATTTCAATCATAGAGAGGTTCCCTTACCCCTTCCAGGTGGGTTATTTTTCCTTATCAGCTCTGGAAAGAACCCTGAAATGTAGTCATTAGGGATGCAGTACATAGTGGAAGTAAAGATACTAGGTCCCAGTGAACAGAAGCTGAAGCAGACAAGGAAGCCATGTTTCTGAACCAGGCCTATTTTGCCTGTTGAATAGTGCCAAGCACTGAAACAATGGATTTTGTAAAAGAGAAAAACTTTATTCCTAAACATGGTGGCCAAGCATGGAGGGCAAACATGGAGAGGGGAAATGGGGATATTTATAGGGTAAAGAAGTAAGGTTCATGCTGTTAAGGCTGTAGACAGGCAATTGGAGGTAAAATAATCAGTGGTCTGTGCATCCATAGTCATAGTCTGTCTTCATGGGTCTTCATGGGATGTGTGTTTAGAGAATGGTGGCATTAGCATAATCTTAGAGTAGAGTTTTCAGCCTCCTGATGTCAGAAGGTCAGTCACTTGACACCTGCACAGGACCAAGTGAAGAATAGGACCAAGTGAAAGAAATGGTTTTCACTTCCCTAAAAAGTAACCTAGGCAACCATTATTATTATGACCCACAGGTAGAGGTGTTATCTACAGCAAAGCTAGTGTGAGACTAATAATAAGTCAGCTTCCGGACTTCCAGAATTAGTGATTTTTTGTTGTTGTTGTTGTTATAAAGCTAAATTTTTTTAGTTAAATTTTTATTTTTTAGTTTTGACGTTTTTATTTAATTGGTATATGTTTGTGGTAGTAATTATATTTGTTTAGGGAAATATATATATATATATATATATATATATAATATTTTGATGATTTTTATACCTTATCCTCCTCCCCAGAACTAGTGACTTTTAAAGTCAACTAAAAGCAAATAACTAAGGGTGAGCATGGAGGCTTAGAGCCAGAGAAATAAAAAGTACAAAGGGTTAGTTTGTGTAAATCAGACTAGGCCTGTGCAGTTTGTTGACTGGTAATTATTAAAGTTGGGATTCAGTTCTCCTATGGAGTCTTAGACAGGGAAGTGTTATTCTTCTGGTAGTTACATTCCTGAGAATGACTCTGGGAGTCCTTGAGAGTTGCTTTTCTGAGCTGCAAAAGATACATATGTATAATTGTAAGTGCTTCTTTTGGTAAACAACCCAGCAGATGGTTGTGGCCTATCTTAGTAAGGGTTCCGTTGGACCAATAAATATCACTGGCAGGGCTGAGCATGTTTGTTTTTCTATTTTTCCAACCAACATAGTTTCTTTCCCCTTCAGTAACAGCACTAATTTTATTATGGGGTTTCTTGTTTATGAAAACTGCATTGAGAAAGATGCTCTGCTTGTTGAGTGAGCATTACACTTCCTTTTCGTTCTGCCTATCAGACTAATGGTGGTCATGTGTTTTGAAAAGACAGAAAAAGGGAGGGAAGGAGCAATATTAGGGAGTTCAATATGGGGAAGGATTGTTTAGATTTATGCATAAACCTAAATTCTATTCTAGTCTGAAACAGCTAAAGACCCAGCCACATAGGCATCTGTTAAGTAGATGTGGTGTAAGCCATAAAGGAGAGCAAGATTTGCTCTTCACTTCGGATTGTTAATGTCCTGAGAACTCTGTAGGCCACATGCTGTGCATATAGCAGCCTCTGCAAGAGTGAAAGCCAACAAAGGAAGTGGCAAGTCTCAGGGGAGGGGGCTTTCTGTCATGGATTTATGAGCACAGCAAGACTAACAAGCAACAAGAAAAATGTTTGTTCATGTTCCTATTACAAAACCTGTGAAGGAAGGGTATCTTTGATGTAGATTTTACTACCATTGTACTGAACAAGATGATGTTGTTAAAGTGTGCTAGGGGATAATACTAAACAGTGGATAATTCATAACTGATTTATATTTGACTTTAGAATCCATTGTGTGATATCTATTAACTCTCTGAAGGTTAAGACTAAGTGATACATCTCCTTAATATCTACATGATGTCTTGAACATGGTAAATGTTTAAAAAATACTGAATGAGTTAATTTTGTGCTTAATATATACTTTTCTCTTTCTGAAGTAAGTTTGTGGTCCAAATTTCATATATTTTGGCTTGTCCTGCCAATGGGAAGCTACTAGGTAGGAGGGTTAGCCATGAATTAAAACTTTGCTCCGTATTACCCAAGTAATACGGAGTAATACCCAAGTAATACCCAAGTAAGTAACCCATATCTATTTATCAAGACTTAAAGTTATATAGATCACTACTTCAATTATCTTCTATATCATAAATTCAAAATTCAATTTTCTTCAGTGTTTTAAACTCAGTTTAATAATAGCATCATAAAATATGATCTACTTTTGTTGGAGAAATAAAAGCCTTACCTTTACCAAAGGCTAAGGGAGACATTATGGACTAAGTGTACACACAAACTGAAATGCAAATTAAGAGGACCTGAGAGTATTCAAAGAAGGAAGCACTTCTAAGTCTTCTATATACCTGAATATAAATAGTTCAGAAATACTTCAGGTAGTTCACATAACCCCTGAACAACTGCCGACTGAAGACCCTGCCTTTGTTTTCTACAATAGTACATAAAGTTGTACTTTTAGATTCATTGCTTCAGAGTCTTTTATTTTTTTCTGAATCCTAATTGCTGAAGTTTGTGTGTCTATTGTTCCAGGTTGTATATGATGAAGGGCCTCTCTATGTCTTCTCCCCAACTGAAGAACTGAGAAAGCGTTGGATTCACCAGCTCAAAAATGGTGAGAATTATTTGGAAAGTGAACTAGTTTTTAAAGGAAAAAGAAAAGGAAATGTCTTAGTTACTTTTTTCATTGCTGAGTCAAAATATCCAACACCCAAAGTTAAAAGGGGAGAGGTTTATTTGGCTTACAGTTTGTAGAGGTTTCAGTCCATAATTGGATGGCTCCAAGGCAGGGGTGGCACATGGCAGACAGGCAACCATTCATGGCCGCAGAAGACAGTAAAAGCAACAAGACAGGGCCAAAACTCTTTCTGTCCCTTATATTGTGTGCAGGCTACCTGCCCTAGGGTGGGTGTAGCACTCACACCCATAATCTCAGCATTGGACCATCACAAACTCTAGATTCAGCTACGTATGTAAAGCCTACCCCCATGACTGCATGAGGCTTTGGGGGGACATCTAGACACAAACCATAACAGGAAATAAGGGAGAAAGGGAGAGAGATAGATTAAGAGAGAAGAAAGGAGAGAGAAGAGCGAAAGGAAAGAGGGAAAGGAGAGGGGGAAAGAGAAAGAAGAAAGCTAGAGAGGAAGAAAGAATGAATGGAAGGAGAGAAAAGAGAGGGAGGAGAGGGATAGAGGAAAGAAGAAAGGAGGGAGGGAGGGAAAGTGACAGAAAAAGAAATATTGTATTTTGCCTCGATAATAGTGATACAGTGTAGTATTTTATCATATGAATAAAAGATAACACATTAGATTAAGAGTTTCAACCCAGTTCCACCACTATCTAGTGCAGTTTTGTAACTGATTCTGCTATTTATAAAAACCAGTCCCATTCTTTACACCAATTACAAAAGTGGTGTGTTGTTCAATGATTATGCAGTATTTAGAGTCCTAAGTATGAAATAACTAGCTCCAAAAAAATTAAATAGATGATATATGAGAGAGAGTGCTTGAAATCAAAGAACCTTATATCACTTACAAGCTGAGTGAATTCTTGCAAATAGGCCAATGAGTTTCTTTGAAGGTCAGCTCCTTCTGAATAGGATAATGGCAATGCCTGCTGAACATACCTCCAGAGTTGTCCTAAAAATCAAATGAGGAGCTAAGGGTACAGCTCAGTGGGTGAACATTTGCCTGGTATGCGTGAAGTCCTGGGTTCAATCCCTAGCACCAAAAAAAAAAAGATTGAATGAATCAATAATGTATGTGAAAGTACATGTAACACCATAAAGCACCATATAAGAAAACATTGTACATTTCTTCATTGTAGATAAATATTTCCAAGGAACTATTTTATGTTCCTTGTTTTGTGAGGACTTAAAGTTGAATACTGTTTCAGCATTTAACATAGACCATACAGTGTTTTAAGATAAACTTGATTATAAATGCTTGCAGTACAGGACATATATATATATACATACATATATATATATATATATATATATATATATATATATATATATGGGACAATATATATATGTATATAGGACAATATATATATATACACACACACACATATGTGTATATGTATATATATATATAGTGACTAAAAGATAAAAGATTAGCTAGTTGGGTTGACATCAGGAAAGGCTGCCTAGAGAAACAGGAAGGAGGGCAGCCTGATAACAGCATGGTTGGGTTATTGCATGACAGTCCTTTGTCTTAATAAACATTTAGATTCTGATACTCAGTGGTTAGCTGGCTACCAGCCTTGTTCACTCCCTTGAAAGCAAGTATAATTGGTGGAAATTATAATCACTAAGTCTATCAAACTGAAAGAGGAAAGGAGAAAGGAAGAAGAAAAAGGTCATTTATTGAATTCTTGCTACGTGCCAGACACTGAACTAAATGCCTTATAGTTACTAACTCATGTAATTTTTACAACTTGGGCTAAAACAGAAATAACACTTAGCACTTATTATGTACCAGATTCTATGCCAAGTGATTCAAATGTATTAACATACTTAATCATCACAATAATTTTATGAAGTATCTATCATTCCCCTATCTACAGATGAAGGAACTGAGACTCAAAGAGGTCACCTAACTTGCTCCTGGGCACATTGCTAGTGAGTAGTGGAGCCTGAATTCTTACCACATCCCTGGGTGTGATAAGCCTAAACTCATTACATAGTTTTATTCTGCTTGTTTTCCAAGTTCATAAATTTCACGTGTAGTTGGCTGCAAAATATTCTACAGTAAAGTTACGTTGAGTATTACAAATAAGTATTGTCCTGTGTGACACATTTCATTCTGTTCTTGGCATATATTGAGTTAATGGTCCTGCTTTAACTCTGAGGGTAAAAAATGAGCAAACCCTCAAATAGTACTTATATGATCCAAGATCTTCTCTAAGTTCTTCACACATATTAACTCATCCATTCTTCGTATTAACCACACGAGGCAGTTATTTTCATCACCCCCAGTTTACAGATAAGAAAACTGGGTTACAGAGAGGTTAAGTAACTTGCCCAGAGACACTGTCAGTAAATGGTTGGGTCAAGCTTTGAACTTAGGCTCCAGACTCTGTGCTCAAACCAATGTGCTATTTCCAAGCTGGAGAAATATTCCCAGAGACTGAGATAGGAGCTCCAGAGGGCATATTTATTTGTACTTCTTTGGTTCCCTTCACAGTACTTTGCACACAGTGCCTTGCACTCAGAAAGGGATCGATAAATAGTTATGTTAATTGATCTTTTTCTGAGGGAGTAAACAAGCACTACCAACTTGAGCACCACATTGATAGATGGATAAGAATGAGTCTGGAAATAGGAGAAAGTGAGGCAGACAAGCTGAGAAAGAAGCAAGAGAAAAAGACTGTAGCATGTTAAAATTAGTAGCTCCTTTACACTTCTAATACTAATTTCAAAACCAGTCATAGTTTAGTCCAATAAGTATTTTTTGAGTGCCCACTATATTGAAGGTATGAATAATAACCAAGGATACAGAGATAGAGCTTAGAGATACAGCTTGTCAGCTTGGTTTATTTATTATTATTATTATTATTATTGTTGTTGTTGTTGTTTTAGGTACTGGGAGTCGAACTCAGGACCTTGCGCTTGCCAGGCAGGCGCTGTGCCATTGAGCTATATCCCCGGCCCCTCAACTTGGTTTATTAACTCAGTTGTTAACCTTACCATGTTGATTATGCACTGGTATTAATGTTCATTAGCTAAGTAAAATTACCATAGGCTAAAAATAAAGCTGAAATAGAAACCTTATCACTTCATCTGGGCCATTATGTGGGGAGATAGTGTGGTTAGGGGCAGTTTTGCCTTCTCTTCTGTTTCACTGAAAGCATTTTTTTCCAGTAGTTCCATCTGGGTGTATTCCTTGTCATATCTGCCTGGACTGACCACAGGTGGCAAAAAGTAGGTACCTATTAACAAGTACCATAGGAGACTTAGATGAAGTCCCTAACAGCCCCAGGATAGCCCCTAAATGCTAGCAGTGCTAAAAGTGAGCTACCCTAGGAGCCATCAAACCCCACTGTAGTGATTCTTATCTCTCTGTTGGGTAAAATGCAACTACTGGAAATCACTAATATGAAAAGGTGACTTTATCAGAATATTGACTATATCTGCAGGCATATTGACCAGGCAGATATGACAAGGAATACACCCAGATGGAACTACTGGAAAAAATGCTTTCAGTGAAACTAAAGGGAAGAGAAGGCAAAACTGCACCTAACCACACTATCTCCCCACATAATGGCCCAGATGAAGTGATAAGGTTTCTATTTCAGCTTTATTTTTAGCCTATGGTAATTTTACTTAGCTAATGAACATTAATACCATTGCATAATCAACATGGTAAGGTTAACAACTGAGTTAATAAACCAAGCTGAGGGGCCGGTGATATAGCTCAATGGCACAGCGCCTGTCTGGCAAGCACGAGGTCCTGAGTTCGACTCCCAGTACCAAAAACAATAATAATAATAATAAATAAATAAACCAAGCTGACAAGCTGTATCTCTAAGCTGTATCTCTGTATCCTTGGTTATTATTTAAACCTTCAATATAGTGGGCATTCAAAAAGTACTTGTTGGACTAAACTGTGACTGGAAGCTTTCAGAGGAAGCTTTCAGAGGTGCCAGATCTGAGTGAGGGTTAAACAATTGTATACAAATGTGGCTCACTATATAGTTCAGATATGTTTAATTATCACATGTCAGTCATGCCTCAATTTTATTTTTTGTGCATTTTTTAATTTTATTGGTACATTTTAGGTATACATAATGATCACATTCATCATAGGGAATTTGTACCTGTACATGATATATCTTGCTTCTTCTTCTTGTCCCATTCCCCTCCCCTCCCTTCAATCCCTCTCCCCCTCTTTATTTACAAAAGCTTTGTTTCCATTTTTTCCTCCTTTTTTTTGGTCTCTTCTTTCCTTTCCCCCCTCCCCCGCCCTTGTTCCCCTTTTCATTTGAACATTTTCTTCCTATTTCACAATATCTATTATACATTTTGGTCCTTATTTATACTTTCAATTTCTCATACCAGAGAAACAATGCAGTATTTAAACATGTGTGTCCGATTTATTTCACTTAACAATATGGTCTCAAGGTGCATTCATTTACCTAGAAATTTCTCAAGCTTATCTTTTTTTATATGCCTCAATTTTAAAAATAGGGCTTCAGATAGCCCACATCCAGCTGCCATGTTTTTTCAATGGCACTTTCCATGCAAAGGTTGTATCCCTATTTAGCCACAGACTGTCCTTCTATTTCCTTGAACATGGTAATGGGCACTTCTATTTTACGGCACCACAAACAACCCAGCCCCTCGCTCATGATAAGAATGTACTCTACCACTTAGCTATGCCTCAGCCCTATGTTCGTTCTGAATCTTTGTTTGGTCAAGCTCAATAGAGCCTATCCTAATTGCAACATCAAAAATAAGCAAAGGTCTGATCACACCAAAATGAATAGAAAAATAGCTTTGGCAAAACTACAATAACCAATATGGAGAGGAATGATCCACGCATGCCTGAAACGGAATTTTAGACATTATCCTGATAAACATGGATAGCAAAGACCAGTCCAACAAGTACTTGGAGAATGTGTACCAACCATAACTGCTTCCCAGATAAGGCACTTGTGCATTGGTGGAGCAGTTTTTCCTTGTCTCTCCTACATGGACACCCTGCTTTTGTAAGCCTCTTCTAAGTAGCTGGAAATACCATCTCTAGATTAGTAACAAAATAAGGGGTGCCATCTTCAGAGGACTTCTTTTTTTTTTTTTTTTTTTTTTTTTGTGGGTACCAGGGGGACGACCTCAGGACCTCGCGCGCCAACAGGCACCCGTGCCACTGAGGGATATCACCGGCCCCTTTTTCGTATGTGGGATCCGGGAGTCGAACTCGGGCCCTCGCGCTTGCAAGGCAGGCGCTTACGCCGCTGAGCCATCTCACCGGCCCCAGAGGACTTCTTAAGAGGCAGACACTATTTGTGAATGTAGGGCCAGTTCTTAATGATTGCATTGGGGGTGGGGAAGGCAGGAAGCTTTATTTCCTCCTTATTTGCATATTAGCATAGCTTAGGTCACCAGAGTGGCTAGTTGTTGATTAAGAATTCTTGGCATGTTTACTGGTGCCCTGCCCTGTAGATGACACAGAGAACTGGAGAGTCTTCAAATCACTGGGTAAAGGGGAATGATATGGGGGTAGAGTCAAGAAAGTGGAGGTGGTAGGAGCAATCAGTCCTGGCAGTAAGAAGTATCAGTGATATCATTCAGAATTACCACTGCTTAGTAATAATTAAAGGCAGACAGACTTTTGGCCAGTTTTATTACTGTTTTAAAATTCTCTATAGATGGTGCAGCCCTTTATGGTCTGCACTCTGAACAGCTCTTCACCCTGGCCTTGGTGAAAAGGAGTGCTGAAAAAGTGGGGGGTGAGGGTTGGCAGGGGAGAGTGGTTAGAGGTCTTCAAATCCATGTTGAGAAAATCATCGAGATGGCACTTTAGGGAAAAAAAGAAAAAAAAAAGATAGCACTTTTGTTCATTTGACAGAAAAATGCACAAGTCCACTAGAACTGCTAGACCTACCCCAAAGCCTTAAATGAGTTGAATATAACTAGCAAGCCCTTAAGGACTTGAGTTGTTTTCTACAATAAAGATTTTGTTTTGTTTCTGCTGTTATCTTTTTTAAAAGTTATGTGGGATGCTTCTCAGCAGCAAATGCTGAAATGGGTAAGTCTTCAAATGTGCATGTTCTTAGACCAGCCTGAGTCCTTGCCACGGTGCTTGCTTTTGTCAGTCATTTCAATTGCCTTTGCTTCTCTCAGTTGTCTCACATTATGATCCCTGGATGTTTTTTCTAATTTAAGTCCTTGAAATGCTATAGTATTTTAAACAGTAATATTAATTCCTCCTATCTGCAAATGACTCTTTGCAAAGTATTTTAGCTTCTTGGAGATCTTTCGAGCCTCATATCCCTGTGAAAGAAATGGAGCTGCTGTGTTTATATCTAGTAATGAATTCAGCCTAGCTCAGTGGCCCGAGGAAAATTGGAACCATGCTTATCCTAGAGCCAAACTCACCATCGTTTGCCCTTGAACTCAGCTCTGTTGACAATTCTGTGAACACAGAAAGCCTAATGGTGTAAGTTCTCACTAAGGCAAATATCCCTGAAAGGTAGAGTGTGAGTTTGGCTTAAGCACTTCGTTTTCCTATCTGAAAAACAAATACCATAAATAATACCTGCTTTACAAAAAGACTGTAATGGCTACTGGGGAAAACATAGATAATATTTCTATGTTTCTGGAACTATCGGATACTCTTTTATCATGTTGACTGGAGATACTCATCATGACAGACTACTGAAGACGACTGCACAGGAACTGTTTGGAGCCAGGGCACACTGGCAGGCAGGAGGACAGTCATGTGAACCAAATGGTTCATGGTCTGCTTTCCTTTAGAGTGGCTGAGGAGGGAGCTGTTGTTTCAAGCTTACCAGTAAGCTTAGAGAGGAAAACATGGAAATGGTGGATTCTTCTGCATGTCAGATGTGATCTTTTTTTCTCCTGTTACAGTAATCCGGTACAACAGTGACCTGGTACAGAAGTACCACCCTTGCTTCTGGATTGATGGGCAGTATCTCTGCTGCTCACAGACAGCCAAAAATGCTATGGGCTGCCAAATTTTGGAGAACAGGAATGGAAGTAAGAGATCCAATCAGTATAATTTCTTCTGTGTGTGTGAGTGTGTGTTTCTAGAGATTGAACCCAGGTTCTTGCATATGCTAGGCATGCACTCTGTCACTGAGCTACATCCCCAGCCCAATTTCTTCCTCCTTTGACTCTATTTCCATCACACTCCAAATGGTCTGTCAAACCCAATGACAGAGCATAAGTGACTATTTTGGCCACTGCACGAGCAGGCCTGGAGGAGGGGATTAGTGGGAGCTGAAATCCAGTTGGTAATCTGCTTTCTACACTGTGTGGCCTGGCATCCAGACACCTTTTCTAACTTGCCAAAAGTCACTGTGTACAACAGCAAAATCCCTGACCAAACTTGCTCCTGTGCCCTTTTTTAAATGCATTCCATGTCATCACCGGCTTCTTATTTTGCAGGCTTAAAACCTGGGAGTTCTCACAGGAAGACAAAAAAACCTCTTCCCCCTACACCGGAGGAGGACCAGGTACACGTATAAAGGGAAATTGCATACTGCTACTACTTAAGTGGAATTTTACAGTTAAACTTTGAAAACACACCAGAGTCTTTGAATTCCCTGGAATTTGGAAGTGTTAACTGCTGTTCTTATTGAGAAAAGGGATTTGTCATACTACTTAGGACTTCTTCTTCATGAAAAGATAGAGAGCTATTAGATGGCTCTTAGAAACCATTTAATCCAGTCACCTGTTTGAAACATTTTTAATGAAAATGGTTTTAAATTTTTTTTTTTTGCAAAAATACTCCAGTTAATTTGTGTATAACCTTCATCCAACTTTCCCAGATGATAACATCTCATATAGCCAGTGTACAATTATTAGCATCAGGAAATTAACACCAATATGCTATTAACAGTCTCAATCTGGAACAGATTCTTATTCTTTTTTTTTTTAACAAATTGCTTAATTTTTTTTTCAAACTTTATTTATTTTTTTTAAAGACAACAAGTAAACATTCTCATGTATTAACAAACTCAAGCATTAGAGAATGTACAAATACCTTTTGGAGAAAAATATTACTCAGTATAAGATTAAGCCATGTAAAAGCTAGGTAAAAATAGAAGACTAAGGAATGGAATAGTCACAGTGAAATTGCATTTTCATACTAGGGTGATAATACGATGTTTACAAATGTGCATCCGGTTTATTTCGCTTGTGAGTATTTTCTCGAGTTGCATCCATTTACCTATAAAAGTTTCCAGTTTATCTTTCTTTATAGCTGAGTAGTACTCCATTGTATAAAAATACCACATCTTTTTTATCCATTCCTCGGTTAATGGGCATTTGGGTTGTTTCAACGATCTAAGTATTACAAATTGTGTTGCTATAAACATGGGTGCACATATATCACTGTGGTACGATGTTTTTAATTCTTCTGGGAAGATACTCAGAAGGGGAATAGCTGGGGGTTTTTAAATTTTTAATGAAGAATATTTTCAAGCATTCAGTAAAATTGAAAGAATTTAGCACTGAACTCCCATATCCCCAACTCCTAGATTCTACCGCTAGCATTTTACTTTAAAACTTGATTTTTTTGTACTTTTTTGAGATCCAGAAAGCCCTTTATCATATATTGCAAGTAGGACATATATTATGATGATTATTTTATTTTATTATTTTTATTTTTTTTGTGTGGGTACCGGGGGGTTGACCTCAGGACCTCACGTGCCAGCAGGCACCTGTGCCACTGAGCGATATCACCAGCCCCTTTTTCGTATGTGGGTTCCGGGAGTCGAACTTGGGCCCTCGCACTTGCCGGGCAGGCGCTTAAGCCGCTGAGCCGTCTCACCGGCCCTATGATGATGATTTTATAAAGAAGGAAACTGAAGTTCAGAACTATTTATTAGGCCCATGTACTAGTTAGTACTAAGCAGCTTTCCTGGCCTTGGCTGTACATGGTCTCGCTCTCAAAACTTTTGACATAGTTGGTCTGCAGGAAACTACCTGAACGCTGGGATTGTTAAATACTCCCTAGGTGATGTTCATGTGTACCCCAGGTTGAGAATCCTGGCACAGGTGCTTGAAAATGGTTGTTGGATGAACACATAGTAAAGCTTTTATTATGCCTGATTTGGGTTAGAATGGTGTCTCTAATAAACCAGAGTTGGGGAGAAAGAGTGCTTGATGACTAACCAACCTTCCCCTCTACTTTTTCTGCTAACCACACAGATCTTGAAAAAGCCACTGCCCCCTGAGCCAACAGCAGCACCAGTCTCCGCAAGTGAGCTGAAAAAGGTCGTAGCCCTTTATGATTACATGCCAATGAATGCAAATGACCTACAGCTGCGGAAGGGTGATGAGTATTTCATCCTGGAGGAGAGCAACCTACCGTGGTGGAGAGCACGAGATAAAAATGGGTGAGTCTATGCCAGCCTTTTCTGACCTTGTGCCTGCCTACTCCACACCTGTGCAAACTGCTGCAAAAAATCTCTCCCTGTTCAGTATCCTGATCAGAGATTGTTCTTCCCACACCAAAGTGAATATATTCCAGTGAATATTTCCCAGTGTGCAGCTCTACATGTGGCCCCTGTCATCTCAGAATCTCTGTTGTCATTTGTCATGTGCATATAACCAATGCCACATGTTCAGGAGTTCTGCCCTTCACTGGCCTAATCAGATGTGTTTCTCTTTGAGGGAGGATATACATATATATACTTCATTTGAGATTGATTCTGAGCTCAGGGATGTGAGCATATGCATTTGTCTCCTGAGGATGGGGAAATGCTGTATGATCTATCACGTTGTCTCCTCTACAGGCAGGAAGGCTACATCCCTAGTAACTATGTTACTGAAGCAGAAGACTCCATAGAAATGTATGAGTGAGTATGCTTGTTCCCAACACACAATCTTCCAGGAGGAACAAAATATAGCATATACTATTTTATACTTTCAACAAACTTTTTATTTCAAAATACATATTAAAGTTAGTGTCTACTGTGTCAAATGTTGCCACCACCTCAAGTTAGGGTCTATGTCTTACTGTGATCCCAAATACCCTCTGCTTGTGAGTGCCAGAGAGGTTTTCATGCTTCCAAATCCAAAAGAATCACACTCAAAGGAGTGACAATCTGATAGAAAACATTTAAAAGGATAAAAATTCCTAACTTGTACCCATGTCCTTCTCTCCCTAATCATGAATGTGGATTGTCCTCACGGGACCCAGTCCCAGATTTCTTCCCTGCAAACTCTGAAGCCTCCCTTTACCCTCAAATTTCCATTTCTGTGAATCTTCACTGCCACTCTGAGCTTGGAAAAGGATGCTGTGTGCTCTGTGCATAGTAAACCCTCTATAAATAAGGTTTGGGTTATTTGACTGAATCACAGGCAAGGATAAGCCCTGAAGGGTGTTCTAACTTCCCACCTACTTATGGTCTAGGAACCATACAAGCACTTTCTCTTCACAGGTGGTATTCCAAACACATGACTCGGAGTCAAGCCGAGCAACTACTAAAGCAAGAGGTGAGTGTGGGGCCACAGCAAGTAGCATTCTTTGTGCACAATAAGCAAGGCTCTTGAACTAAAGACCTGCTTTACTCACCACCTTCAGGCAAGGCAGTGTCAAAGACTCCTTCATCTGGAGTCCCAATTGAACTTTTCAGTATTAAAAGCAAGAAAGCTATAGCTGAAGCATAGAACTTAGCAGTAAAATGAGGGGTTGTCTGTTTTCCCTCAGGTGTGGGCAGGTGGGATGAAGATGCGGGCACCACTTCCTCCTACAGTCAGGTTCTTTTTCATTGTTTCAGGGTAAAGAAGGAGGTTTCATTGTCAGAGACTCCAGCAAAGCTGGAAAATATACTGTTTCTGTGTTTGCTAAATCTACCGGGTGAGTGCTGCTGTTCCAAGGCCCTGGAGACAAAGGACAGGAGTTCCCTCCTAACAGCTCCTGAATGATATGTCCCTCTCAATTCCTCTAGCCCTCAGATTTTTTTTTTTCAGTACTAGGGATTGAAAGCAGGATTTTTGCCCTGAAATACATCCCCAGCCTCTTTTCATTTTCTGGTTTGAGACAGGGTCTCACTAAGATACTAAATTGCCCAGGCTGGGCTCAAACCTGCGAGCCTTCTGCCTCCGCCTCCCACAACCCTGATATTATAGGTGTGCACCACACCTAGCTTCCTCTGTCCCTTAAACTCAAAATTCATTTCACTTCACTTTTTGGTTCATAAAGATTCTTGTGCCCAAGTTACTGACTAAGCATCCACTTCTTCAGGGACCCTCAAGGGGTGATTCGCCATTATGTTGTGTGTTCAACACCTCAGAGCCAGTATTACCTGGCTGAGAAACACCTTTTCAGCACCATTCCTGAGCTCATTAACTATCACCAGCATAACTCTGCAGGTGAGTACTAGGGGCAAAAGAAAAACTTGCAAACACCAAGAGAATCAATTCAAGACAAAGTGGTGAAGGGAAGAATATGCTGCATCAGCCAGTGTGAATTAGCGTGAAAGTAACCTCCTGTGATGGTGGCCATGAGTCTAGTTAAGAGGTCATTAAACTTTACACAAAGAGGGACTAGCTTATTATTTGGTTATTAATGCTCAGTGCTAAGACACAAAAGAGGCTAGTGACTAATCAGCAAATATTCATTAGCAATTATTCATGTTCCTACTGTGTATTCAGCAGTTTCCTTGGTTCTCAGAGAAAACACAGGAAAATTCTAAGTTCAGGTCCCTGTTGTCAAAGAATATACAGGTTAGACAACATCAGAAGACAGTTTCTAAGTAGTGTAGAAATTCTAAAAACTGAGAGATTGATGAGAGCATGAATACAACAGAAAATATTCATTGAGAAGGTAGGCTGTAAACTAAGCATGGGCTGAGAAGTGGGAATATATTCAGTAGGGAGTATATTTCATTTAGTGTTTTCTCCATTGTCTCTGAAAATTTTTTTTGTGAGAGGAGAAATTTCCAGAAAAATGTGGATTCATGTACTAGAAAGCTGCATACTGAAAGTATGAAGGTTTAAGTGTGGATACATGAGGCATCCCACCTCCTGTGCTGCACCAACAGCATGACCTCTCTGTATGTTTCAGGACTCATATCCAGGTTGAAATATCCAGTGTCTCAACAAAACAAGAATGCACCTTCCACTGCAGGCTTGGGCTATGGTAACTGCTTATTTCTCTGGGTTAGGGTAAACTGACCAGTTGCAAGGACTTCTTTTGCAGACCTTGCCTTAAGAAATGCTCTTTGAAGAATATGCTTCTGCACCAGTTGCCTCAAGGAAAGTCAAGAGCCAAGCAAAAGTTATTTAACGATTTTATCCCTCTAGTGGCTCCCACTGGGACTGCAAAACATAGATTCACAAAGAGATTTGTTGTTTAGGATCTTTTTGTTGTTTTTTAATTGTGGTAAAAATTATCAGCATTAACCTTGAGTTTAGCTGCAGTCATTACATAATCATAAAGGGACTGTAGGAGGTTGTTTAGTCTATCTTCTTGCCTGTGACGAACTTGAACCTAAAGTTCCCAGATTCTTCCAACCAGTAACCCCTTGTACCTGAGAAAAGATAGATTAGTACCCCTGAGAATTTCCCCTTTACAGATTTTCCTATTTCTACCCTAGAGGGATTCTTATCTATCGTAGGTATTATACATACATGTCACCCTAAAGAATGACACTAAGACTTTGTTGTTAGGATCATGGGAAATCGATCCAAAGGACCTGACCTTCTTGAAGGAACTTGGGACTGGACAATTTGGGGTAGTGAAATATGGTAAATGGAGAGGCCAGTATGATGTGGCCATCAAGATGATCAGAGAAGGCTCCATGTCTGAGGATGAGTTCATTGAAGAAGCCAAAGTCATGATGTGAGTTACAACCCAAATTCAACACCTCAGCCCAGTCACTGGTATCTAGGAATTACCAGGACAACCCACTGTGGCCTAAGGTGACTTAGAGAAATTTGGGATCAGAGCCTGAGGTTGACCTTTAATTGGTGAGAGTCCTAACTGCTAAGGTAATCATTTCACTGCCTTAGATACTAGTTGAGAATAGTGTTGATTATGGGTATGTACCATCTCAGTAGTATTTGGGAGGTAGATGTAGAAAATGAGACTTCCAAAAGAAAGGATGATTCTAATTTAGCCTTAGTATTCTTTCAGTCCTAGACTTGTTTCAGTTGATAGGCTCCAAAGCCCTATTCACCCCTACATACTAGGCACTTTGGGGGTTTGTGGTGGAAAGGAAAAAATAAACTTGCTATTATGATATTTTATCTGATGTGCATCCTAGGTCAATCCTTTTCCTCCCCCACCCCTTTACAACTAGTGTGCAGAGCCAAGGGGAAGGACTAGTTCCTTGCTTCTCCTATAGGAATCTTTCCCATGAGAAGCTGGTGCAGTTGTATGGTGTCTGCACCAAACAGCGTCCCATCTTCATCATCACTGAATACATGGCCAATGGCTGCCTCCTGAACTACCTGAGGGAGATGCGCCACCGCTTCCAGACGCAGCAGCTGCTGGAGATGTGCAAGGATGTCTGCGAGGCCATGGAATACCTGGAGTCAAAGCAGTTCCTTCACCGAGACCTGGTGGGATCTCAGAAGGATTGGCCTGGGATTGAGGGCTGAGGGGGTGGAAGTGCCAGTGGAAGATACACACTGTTGAGGAGGGTTGCTGATGCCAGCATTTCAATTTTATCTAGAAAATACTAACAGGTGTGCCTCTGCCCCACTGGTGAGCCAGTCAAGTATTTCCAGCCTCAACTCCATGAGGTCACATATGGTGGGAACTAAGAGCAGCCACTCAGGCCCAGCTCCCTGTCACCCACAAGGAAACAGTGGGGTCACTTAGTGCCCATTCTGGATTCAGAGCAGAAGGGAAATTCTGCGCTTCCCAATTGGACTGCTTCTGGCATGGAGTGATCATTTAGTTATATCAGAGTCCAACTGGGGGCCTGTGGGTACAATTGGCTCACGTGGTTTAAAAAATGTTTTGTAATAGTTAAACAAACATTTCACATTTTAAAAAAGCAACTGGAATTTCTAACTTCTCTAGAAAATGTAGATTGTATTGGAACACTGGGCCCACATTCTTACAAACCATTTAACAATTATCTGGAGCTGAAGAGCAGGCTGTTCTCTTTAATTCTTGCAGTTTCCACCTGCTCTACTTCACTCTTTCTCTGGCTCCTGGCAGCATCAGAGTTGGTGGCCGTTTCTTTTAGCCAAGCCAATGCTTAAATTCCCCTAGTTTCACAGGCCAAAAGGCATAAAACAAAAAAATTTATCTCCTCTTTTCCCTTAATCCTCCCATGTGAATGAAATCATTTTGTATGTCTTCAGTGCTTTACTTAGAACTACATAACAGGTTGCTTTCCATGTGATAGAAATGATTCAGACTTTTACAGTGGCACCAGCTGACTCCTATTAGGTGGGAAGTTCTCTCTAGTTGAAGGCATTCCTGTCTTCATTCCACTAGGCAGAAGCTTTGTGCGTTTAACCTGTGTGCTGGGGTGGGGTCTCACTAGTATCTATTGCACTACAGGCGGCTCGAAACTGTTTGGTAAATGATCAAGGAGTTGTAAAAGTATCTGATTTTGGCCTGTCTAGGTGAGTATGACTTTTTCATCTTTCCCTTTCTAAGTAAAAATATCACAGTAAAAACATGGGGCGGTATTATAGGTTTAAATCCCCTCCTTTTCTTTTTCTCTTCCCATGCTAGTGTTTCCTACCATCTTTCTATTCATTTTCTTTCTCTGGATTATTTAGGTCACTTCTTTCATTCTTTTGTTTCATTGTTATATCCCTCTCCTTTCTGCCTTTATCTCTGCTCCCTTTTTAAAAAAGCTATTTCCCCAATGTCTTATCTTGATCTGTTAATCCCGTTGACTTTCCTCCATCCTTCCTCTTTCTTAAATCAGGCTTATCAGTCTTATCCCTCCCTGGCAACTGCAGAATAGAAGGAAGGAAAGGAGAAGAAAGAAAAGGGGGACAGAAAAGAAGAAAGGAGTACCTATTAGAGAGCAATATCAGGCTCTCTAAATCCTAATGGAAACATGTCTTGAATCCCTTGTAGGTATGTCTTGGATGATGAATACACCAGCTCAGTAGGCTCCAAGTTTCCAGTCCGGTGGTCTCCACCAGAGGTCCTTATGTATAGCAAGTTCAGCAGCAAATCTGATATTTGGGCTTTTGGTAAGTGGATAAGATTATCCAAGTTACACAGCTCACAAGAAAAGGAATGGGAAAGTTCATACTTCGCAACCTCCACAGAGAAAGTGTTCTTGTTTTCATTTATCTGTTCCCTAGGGTGTACTATGTGTCAGGAACCTTAGAATTTTCTGAGAATAAAAACGTAAACTGGACAAGATCTCTGCCTCCTTAGAACTTAACACTATATTGAGGGAAACAATTCATTCAACAGCTTCTGAATACTGATTATGTCCAGTGGTGGTGAACCTATGGCACTCATGCTGCAGGGGGCTGTTTGTTATCACTGAAAGCTCTAAAAGGTTCACCATCACTGGGGCACTGTGCCAGAACTTCTAACTACAAAAGCAAATAACATGCCGTCTCTCTTCTAGAGTAGCTAATGGTCTAGAATGTAACTCTGATAGCTATTCAGTATAGTTGGTACTGTAGCGGGAGTCCGGACAAAATTCAAAAGAACAGAGGGGATAACCAACTGATTGTAATCTTTGAGGTTGATCCAGGAAAACTAGGAACTCTACTATCACAAAATACTGAAAACTGAAGTAATTTTTTTTTCATTGCTAGGGGTTTTAATGTGGGAAATTTACTCCCTGGGGAAGATGCCATATGAGAGATTTACCAATAGTGAGACTGCTGAACACATTGCCCAAGGCCTGCGTCTCTATAGGCCTCATCTGGCTTCAGAGAGAGTATATACCATCATGTACAGCTGCTGGCATGAGGTAAGTGCTTCAGCGTGACCTCTTAATTTCCTTGAACCTACTTTCTCAATTAGCTGGCCAGTCCCCACTCTCCATGGCCACATGGCAGCTGAGCACAGACTGATAGCTGCACACATTCTCTGACCCTGGCCTGCCCCCAAATCCTCTGATCGCCACAGGCTTTCCCAGGCCCACCCCAATTCTCACTACAGTAATTATTAGCAGACACCAATACAACTCGCTTTAGGGGGAGAGGGCATTGTGAGACTGTCACCATGCATAAGCAGCCAGACAAAGACACTCAGGTAAATGTATATACATTCAAAAGAAAAGAAAAATCATTAAATTTTGCACCATATTAAAAAGCAACCCCCCCAACTACCTATTTTAGGTCTCTTCCAAGCCTTACAGTTTAAAAAATAATAATGAATGCTTTTCTGCTCTCACCTCGGGCTATTTCTAAGGTGCTTTCTCCACTTTTCAGTAAATATTTGGCAACCTTAATTTGGCAACCCCACCCTTTAGTAGGAAATAAATACTCAGCTCTTAGTTCTATCCTACCAGAAACGGGAAAGATAGTGTCCAACAAGCACCTATGTGATTCTAGAGCCCTCTTGGTGAGACAAAAGTGGGTATTTGAATCAGCTCATGGCTCCTTTCCCTTGAACAAATGACAGTGGTCACAAAGAAAGTGTGGAGGAAGGGAAAACCCTTTGGAGTAATTTTCCTTCTTTTTGCTGTGTGATTCAGGATTAGGGCTGATTGACTATGCTCCCTCCCTTCTAACCAGGACATCCTCACTCTGCTTGTTAAAAACTAGTGTATTTCACAAAGTTTTTGTAAATAAAGAGGGAAGGAGGGGCTGAGGGAGGGGAGGGGAATGGGAAATAAAAGAGGAAGCAAGTTACACCATGTACGGGTACAAATTCCCTATGATGAATGTTATCACTATGTATATCTAAAATGTACCAATCAAATAAAAAGTAAAAAACAAAATAAAACTACTGTATTTCAGATGGCACTTTCTCCCCAGCCTATTTAAAATAGTGGTCACAAAAGTAGATGCACATCAGAATCCCTGAGAAACTCTTAAAAATATAGATTACTAGTCCTCTTCCCCAGAAATTCTGATCAGCTTTATCTGAAATGGAACCCAGAAATCTTTTTGAACTTCCCAGGAAATTCTGATACAGTACTCAGTTACTTTTGAGAGCCACTGATTCAAAGGACCGAGAAACTGATGACCTTTTGGTTCTGATAGATTGAGACCATTCTGGCATGAATGTTACTGGATCATCAAATACTTCAGGGGTTTATGGACCGTAACTGTCAAAAAACAGCCTTAGTTGGGAAGCCACACTAACAAAAGGTCCCAGGTGCTCAGGGCTCCTGCCCACAGACAGTCCGTGGTTTTTGAAATGTTAAGCTTTTTGTTTACTGTGGTTTTGGATCAATTGAAACAGTGTTTGAAAGCGAACTTAAACATTATGGTAGCTTGTAGGATTTCTGTTCTGTCAGCTACTTAAACGTGTTTGGTAGCCTTCTCCTGAAGCTCCAAAATAATAATGCATTGTGTATTATATAATAAACTTGCCCTTAGTTTAAATCAATGTTTAATTTGCAAATTGTTCTTATTACACTAATAACCTGAGTTACAAAAGATGAAAAGTACACAAAGATTTACTTATGAAGAGGTATTTATTTTTGGCGGTTCTGGTGGTCAAAGCCAGGTCCTTGTGCATGCTAGGCAAGCACTCCATCACTGAGCTACATCCTCAGCCCAAGAACGGCTATCCCTGCCCCCCTTTTTTCTGTAATCAACAAGGTATGCTGTTAGGCATATAGTATATACTTAATAAACATTCATTGCTTACTATTGCATTTCCCTTGGACTCTAGCTACTCTTAACAATCCACTGTTCTTTGGTTTCAGAAAGCAGATGAACGTCCCACTTTCAAAATTCTCCTGAGCAACATTCTAGATGTCATGGATGAAGAATCCTGAGCTGGCCCATAACCTTCTTAGTTTTCTACTCCTCACCTCTACAAGCCCCAATGTCACTTTCTCTGAAGAAAACCCAGACTTACAGGCTTTGGAGTCTTTCTGCCTCTCCTGAATACATGAAGGCCCCTGTATATCCAGGAATGTCTCTTTTCTTTGATTCCCTGGGATAGTGTTTCTGAGCAAAAGCAAAGGAATTTCTGTGCCTGGTATTTCCCCTCCCTCCCCCAAGAGAGGAAATTCCCCAATGCTATTAAGATAGACTAAATTTGGGAGGGAAACCTTTTTAGGGAGGGAGGGGTGTAAATAACTTCATAAGGGATTCTACAGGTCTTTTGGTAGGTATTAGAGCTTGGGTGGTGAGACAGAATTTGCTAAGAATAAAACAGAGTCACTGGGTGTGGTGTTGAACGCCTGTAATCCCAGCACTGGGAGACTGAGGCAGAAGGATCACTGTGAGTTCGAGGCCAGCCTGGACTACATAGTAAGTTCCAGGCCAGCCTGAACTACATAGCGAGATCCTGTCTCAAACAAAACAAAACACAAAATAAAACTGTCATTAAAATGAGAGGGGGATATTTTGATAAAATAAAATCCTGGAAAGAGTAAAAGTCTCATATCTCAATTATGCAGTCTACCTGAAGCGCCCCACCTGAAGTTGCAGAAAACTTGTGTGGCACTGGTTTGGCATATTCCTACATCGGGAACTCGACAGGATCTTCAACATTTAACCGCTGTGGTTCTAGCTGAATTCTGCCTCTGAATCCAAGATGAATTCACAAGCCAAAGCGCAGTGATTAGCACCCAATAGAAATGAAGTATTATTTGAATGAATTTAAAGTTCGGGACAAACTCTGCCAGAGCCTCATTTCCCTAAGTCAAGAGAGGAAAACTCCACCAAAGATTAATGTCAAGGCCAATTAACAGGCTCAGCAGTCCCGAACCTGCAAAACCCCTGAGCGCTGGCCAATTTGGAGGCGGTCAGGGGCGGAGCTGTTGGGCCCGCCTGCAATGGGCCACGTGGTCTGAAGTAACTTCCTTTTCCCCTCTTGTTCTTTTATTTTCGGATTAACGCTCTGACAGCACTTCAGCCTCAAGGCGTAGGCTAGGTGCTGCTACCAGGTTGCGGCCAGGAGAGTCCAGCCCTTGGGAGCGAGTAGCCACTTCACGGTGAGCGCAGCGCTAGACCCGGGAGCTAGAGGCTATCGGCTACCGGGGGGGCTCCGCGCCGGCCTCGCGCCGACGCAGTGCACTCACAGGGCTGCCCCCGAGGCAGTGGGTTGTGGTTCCGGTTCCGTTGCCAAGACACGTGAAGGTCGGCGAGTTGGTGCTGAATCCCTTTCGGCGAGCGTGGTTGAGCTGGGATGGATTCCTCCTCCTCTTCCGCGGCGGGTTTGGGCACAGTGGACCCACAGCTGCAGCATTTCATCGAGGTGGAGACTCAGAAGCAGCGCTTCCAGCAGCTGGTGCACCAGATGACTGAACTTTGTTGGGTGAGGATCCTAGGGCTGGGGTCTGGACACTCCCCACTTTTCCTCTGTCCTTGCCCCAAGCGTCTCGTGCTACAACGTCGGGGATTCGGGAAGAAAGTGGACCCAACAGCACTCCCCGGTTTTCTCAGGTTCTTTAGGCCAAGCGAGAGGGTGACTCCACTTCTCAATAGACTGTCACTCCGGACCTCTGCTTTGTTGGTGCAGAGGACTGGGGACGTCAGACTTAGGCGATATCCCACCTAGCACTTTCAAGCACGTGAGGTTGAAGCTGTTTAGTGTTGGTCAAGGCTAATCAGATCCCCCAGTACTGGGATTTATTTTGGGGAGCCTCAATCCCAGAGAGTCCGTGAATCTACTGGTCCTGGACTCCTTGGGATTTACCTTGATTATATAGTTTTTCTAACCTTTCCTGGTGAAAAAATGAAGGGTTCTAGCCCACTAAATATAAAAGTGGCACGATCACTTCCAATATACACATTTATTTGCCTACTTGTTGGGTTGTGTAATACCAAATGGTTTCCGGTCTGAAGGTTGAATTCATTGGGTCCTGTCAAGGGACTTTGGCAAAGGGTGGAAGGCATTTGCAGCTTGAGATCAAAGTGTTCTGGTTGCCAAGGAGAGCACACTTCCCTTCCTTGAGTACAAACTCAAAGAATTTAGAGGCCAAGGGTAATATTGCCTTGGAATTGGAGGGTCTGAAGCTTGTATATACAACAGAATTATAAATGAAATTTATTTTAACCACTTTGAACCATATACAGTCATCAGTTTCCACTATCCCTTTCCCATAAATTTAAGAGTATTGTTGGACTATAATTTTCACCAAATGCTTTAATTTGGTCTGCCTTGGGCCACAGTGCTTTGAATTTTTTTATTTTTTATTTTTGAGACAGGGTCTTGCTATGTAGTTCAGGCTGGCCTTGAACTTGCAGTGATCCTCCTGCCTCAGCCTCCTGAGTGCAGGGATTACAGGCATGTGCCACCAGGCCTAGTGGCTCAAGTGCTTTGATTCTTCTTTTTAAATTTTTCATACATTACATCTGGGGCAGGAGGAATGTGGTTAAAGAATCTGTAAGCTATGTACTCTTTGGGAAATTTCATACAATTTTTCATTCCTTGTAAGAGGATTCAAGAACCTTAGGTTTGAGTAGACAAGGTTATGAAATCTCAGTTCTTTAGGGTATCTTCCTGTAATGATTTATTCTTTAATACTTTTTTTTTTTGTGGGTAGCGGGGGTTGACCTCAGGACCTCGTGCGCCAGCAGGCGGCCATGCTGCTGAGCGATATCACCGGCCATTTTTTCATATGTGCATACCGGGAGTCAAACTCGGGACCTTGCGTTTGCCAGGCAGGCACTTATGCCGCTGAGCTATCTCACTGGCCCATTCTTTAATACGTTTATTCTGCAATTAATTTAAAGCCATTTAATGCAAGCATCATTGTGGAGTTACATCTAAATTCAGCAAAATGTAACTTCATTTGTATGTTATCATTTTTCTTGCTCTGTAATATCTCAGATCCACCATTTTCTGGCCCTATGACTTAGGGCAAAAGATCTCTGCGCTGCAGTTTCCCTCTTCATAAGATGAGGATTAATAATAGCATCCATAGGATTATTGTAAGAATTTAAGCTTATGGAGGGTTGCTTCAGTTAGGGTAAGCTGCCAAATGTGAAATGTTATTAACTTACCAGATACTGTTTTTAGGTGGTGTGTCTTCTAAGAAACAATAAGCTATCTGTCCTGTCCAGTCATTGTCGCCCCTCTCCCCAGATCCCTTTTTTAATTTTGTGTCTTGTCCTGAGCAGGAAAAGTGCATGGACAAGCCTGGGCCAAAGTTGGACAGTTGGGCTGAGGCCTGTTTTGTGAACTGTGTTGAGCGCTTCATCGATACAAGCCAGTTCATCTTGAATCGACTAGAACAGACCCAGAAATCCAAGCCAGTCTTCTCAGAAAGTCTTTCTGACTGATCTCAGCATTACCTCTTTGGAAAAGGAAGGTAGTTCAAGAAATGAAGAGCTGTTGATGGGATGGTTGAAGAAATGGCTATGGGGGGATTAACTCCCACCTTTTGTCATTCTTGGGACATCTTATCATCTGAAAATTGAGCAAAGACCAAACTTTTGTGTGGGGTTTGAGATTATATGTGTATTTGGTTATATTTTTAATGCTAATCTTGTGAAAATAATTGATGGATGAATGGGAAATTATTAGATGTATGTTACTGTATATTGGACTATGCTTTTCTCAAGGTCCCTTTAACTGCTTCCTGTAATTTTGATAGTGGAACTGCTTTCTATATTTTGATAGCGGGACTGCATGGGTAAAATCTATTTGTTTGAATCCATTTCAGATTTTTGGGGAGATCTTTTTGTCCGTCAGAAAGGGCAGCAGAGAGAGAAGAACAAATTGGCAGTAAACTGGGCATCTTATCTAGTGATTGACTGTCAGTATTGAAAAAAATCTATGGAGTATTTGTACAGTACATTTCAGCTTTCTAGGTTATCTCCCTCCCCTATACCATAATTGACATAATTTACCATATTAAAGTATGGGTTCAAGGTAGACCAGACAACCTGAGAATCTAGAGGCCTTTAGTTACAAAGGAATCTAGCCAGTAAACAGTTCTCATTACTAGATGGCCACAGGAAGAAGTTAACCTATCTTCTATATCAGGGCACAGAAAATTCAAAGATGTGCCTAAAAAAATTATAAAGATTTAGGCCAGTCAGAAATAAACAGCAATTTCATGTAGAGGTGTATGCCTGATTTCAATCATTATAGATTCCATTGGCTGCATTCTTTTGATTACTGAAATAAAAAATTCTACAAGATTCAAATCTGATTGAGAGGCTTTCTATGTAGTTTGGGCTGGCTTGAACTCACTGTATAGCCCAGGCTGGCCTCAAACTCACAGTGACCCTCCTGCCTTAGCCTCTCGGGTGCTGGGATTGCAGGTGTGCACTACCATGCCTGGCTCCATTCTGGTTTTTATCTGCAGCTTACAGAGATTTAATATAGGCTCATTCCAAGGCTGAGATTTAGTCAGTCTTTCTTCTAGTGGTTCCTGACCTTTTTGAAAGGGGAACCTTGAGATGAGATGGGGAAGGAAGAAATTCTGTGTGGACAGGTAAGTCCTTGAGTACAGTAGAAGAACTTGTATTGACTATATTCTCCTCCTCTTATTTCAAATCGTACTAGACTGGAGTATAGAACTAAAGTGAACTACTTGTTGGGGAGTCTCTAGTACAAATCCATGAGAATCATGCAAATACACATTTTAGGAGCCTTAAGTCACTGTTTTACCTTTTTCTTATATAGGCAGTACAAGAAAATTTTTACAAATCATGATGAAAACCCAATTCAACCACCATTTAGGTGCTTAACTCCACGCCACTGTTTCTAGTGACAGGGACTGAGCAGTATATAAAAATAGCCTTAGCTCTTGAAGAGCTTACGTTGGAGCTAGGAGAGACAGGTAATACATGCCTAAATATGTCAGTGTAGTAAGTGGCATGGAAAAAAAAAAGTAAGCCTGTTGTTATTTTATAGAAGATGATCAGAGAAAATTTCCTTGGGAAGGTGGCATTTTCGCAGAGACCTGAAAGAACTAAGTGACCAAGCCTTGTGGGAATATGGGAAAAGAATGTTCTAGGCAAAGATAATAGCAAGTCCAAAGGCCCCAAGGTAGGAGCTGTTACTGTATGAGGCCATTTAAAAGAACAGTGTCAAAAGGTTAGTAGAACTGGAGTTCAGTGAGTGAGGACAAAGGTAAGAAATAAGGTTGGAGAAAAATGCAAGATACAGATTGATGCTGAATAATAGTGTACATTGATCATGTAGGGCCTTGCAGGCCATTGTAAGAACTTTTGGCTGTTACTAAACAAGATGGGGAGCCATTTGAGGGATTTTAGCAGATGAGTTGTGTAATATAACTTAAGTTTTAGGAGAATCTGGCTGCTGTTTGTAGAACATGCACATGGCGAAGTACTAGTAGTAAGAATGATGGAATTTTGAAGTCTGGTACAAACCTTGTATCTGTATGCTCTTGCTGATTTTTTTCCCTGCAAAATTTATTTAATGTGTTTATGTAAAACTCCCAAGTTGTAAAACAAAAGGATTGTATCAGCAGGCTATTTTCTGAAATGATATCTTACTTACAAGCCTAATATACAAAACAGAAACACCAAGCTGTTCTGGTGGGGGTGTGTATCTATCTAGAAACCTGCCTGCTGTTCTCCTCACCTACTGGTGCCCATAGTGGTGCCTAAGACACTGTCTTCAAACCTGTAGGGAGTTACCAAGCATACTGTGAAAATGGAACCAGTTTGCCCATGAATCCAAACAAATCTCTGTAGAGAGTTTGAATTCTAAAATGTAATAAGTCAGTAAACTCCATGTAAAAATAGCCTTTACATGGAACAAATGAAAGCAACTGATGGACCTTTAAATTTTTTTTCCTATATTAATACTGTAATTAAAAAAATCTTAGCCTGGGGTGATTTGATTCCAAAGGTTATGAAACAGCACAACACTTCATATTCTTCAGTGCCCCTCCCCCATTGGTGGTGTTAGGGATTGCACCCAGGGCCTCATACATGCTAGGCAAGTACTCTGCCACTGAGCTAGCTAGATCCGAAGCCCAACCTTATTTTTGTTGGCACCCTCTGGACTTGAGGTTGATAGAGAAAGGTCTAGTACCTGCATCTTCATTCTGTGTAGGAGAAAGGGTATTTAGATTCACTGATGTCAAGTATTACGGTTTCAATATGGTTTGAGTATCTCCCAAGGGTTCATTTAACAATAGATATATTAGAACTCATGGCATTTGAGTTCAAAATATGTTATTTATACCAAAAGCAGAATTCATCACTTTCACAGCTTTAATGGAAGCAAACTTAGCAAAAATATTTTCATTAAAATCAGAAGCTTAGTTCTAATTTGCCTGGCTGAAAAAGCTCAGCTGGGAAAGCATTAGAGTGAAGAATGTGTAGAATTTGAGGGAAGTTCTAGTAATCTGGTGCAATTTAAAAGCAAGGTAGACATTGAAGAATCTCTGGAGATGAGAATCACTAGGTAGACATGGACTGTATAGTTAGGTCATGCTAAGGAACGTGTGTGTGTGTTGCTGGGGATGGACCCCAGGGCCTGACACATGCTAGGCAAGCACTCTGAGCTACATCCCCAGCCTTGGATTTTATTTTAAAGATGATGGGAAACCTCTAACATATTTTAAGCACATGTTTTAGGAGGATTATAATCACATGAGTACTGAACACTAAAAGAAGATAAGACTGGAATTAGAGACCTAGTAGATTTTAAGGTAGAAATGTAATTCCAAGCTGGACATAGTAGCACACACCTGTAATCCCAGGACTTGGGAGGCTGAGGCAGGAGGACAGCTGTGAGTTTCTGACCCACCTGGGCTATATAGTGAGTTCAAGGCCAGCCTGAGCTATGCAGTGAGACCCTGTTAAAAAAAAAAGAAATGTGATTCCAAGATAGATAGGCTAGGTTTTGATGATTAAATATGAGGAGTAAGAGGAAACAAATTAGGCAGACCAATCACTCAAGTTTCACCAGTTCTTTATATCATATTACATGTTTATTCCTAAAATACATGAAAAATAAATTACAGCCATACCTTTGTATCCATTATCAATATAAGACATTATCAATAAAAGACAGACTAGAGTTTCAGGAAGAAATGACTAAAAGGAACAAGGAGGGATATTTAATATTAATAGTCATATTACTTAGAAAACATAACAATTTTTTTTTCCTGGTACCGAAATGAGTTTATTCACATGTTTGCAGTAGGGTTGGGAGATGGTATTCTTAGGGGCAGAATGGAGCGAGGTGCTGGGGACAGGGACACCCATGGGCATGTCTGCCCAGGGCAGCCACATGGACCGCTGGGACATCAGCATCAGGGGCGGTGGCGGCAGGTTCGGCGTTGTCCTGCAGCCAGGAGACACAGCCAGGCCACCACGTCTGGCCAAGTCCTAGGGCTCTGAGCGCCGCCTGGTGGCTTCTGGGGGACTGAGGCTGGGTCCCCAGAGCTCTGTGCTCAGTGGTGCCACTGTGTTAAATGCACTTGTTGAGCTGCAAGCACCCCAGGCACCAGAAATGACCAGAATTCTGCATGGTCAGGTACAGCTTGGGGACAGGGAAGGGATGCTGGGGTCAAAGGCCAGCGGCGACTCCCATGGGGCGCAGCTGGGGCAGGTGTGGCTCCCTCTGGGCCCTGCACTCACATCCCCCAAAAGCTGAGATTGGGGTCTCAAAGGGAAGACTGGTGTCAGGTTCCCTGGCCCAGGCAGGGGCAATACAGACAGCGGTTATCTTGTTTGGTTTTGTTTTTGTGGTATTGGGGATGGAAGAAAACATAACAATTTTATGTAATTAACATAGTATCAAAATATGCCATCTAAAGTATGATAAACAGTCATCCCTTGGGAATCTGGGGAATCTGGTTCTAGGACCTTTGTAGATACCAAAACCTGAGGATGATCAAGTCCCATATATAAAATGGTATTCCTCTAAATCATCTCTAGATTACTTATAATATATAATACAATGTAAATGCTATATAAATAATTGTATTATGTAGGGAATAATAAGGAAAAAGTCAGTATGGGTTTAGTACAAATTTGTTTTCAAATATTTTTGATTGGTAGTTGGTTGAATTCATATGTGGAATCCACAAATATGAAGGGCCAACTGTACTCTGTCCTTTCTAAGAAACATGCCACGCAGCTTTTTTTTTTTTTTTTTTGGTGGGTACCGGGGGGTCGACCTCAGGACCTCGCGCGCCAACAGGCACCCGTGCCGCTGAGCGATATCACCGGCCCCTTTTTCGGATGTGGGATCCGGGAGTCGAACTCGGGCCCTCGCGCTTGCAAGGCAGGCGCTTACGCCACTGAGCCATCTCACCGGCCCTTTTTTTTTGGTTTTTGAGACAGGGTCTCACTCTGTAGTTCAGGCTGCCCTTGAACTCACTTTGTAGCCCAGGCTGGCCTCGAATTTGCTGCGATCCTCCTGCCTCAGCCTCCCGAGTGCTGGGTTTACAGGCATGCACCACCATGCCCAGCCACCAAGCAGCTTTTGTCTGTGCATCAGAGTTACCAAAAAGTTGAGAACCATTAATCTGATCAATTTTGTTATAGTCATCCATAGTATATATGTATATATGTGAGATGTATCCTCCTCATCCTTACTATAGTCTATTTAAAATCTTTTTCAAGAAACTGGCAAGAAATCTGTTATGACAAATGTGCCAAGATTCATATTTTTAAAAAAGCGAGGCACGAAACCTCAGGTGATTATAGGTTAACAGTTTTTCTTTTAGGAAAGCAAAAATTCTATAAACATGAAATACTGCAAAAAAATCTATTTGCATTCTTCTATGAAAGAAAGGGGATGGTTTTCTAAGTAAAGAATTAACAGCTAAATCAGTGCTGCCTGCCTTTCTGTTTTCCTTCTTAAATAACCCAAAGCCCTTTAAAAATGTATGGATGAGCTTGAAAGTAAGAAAAGGAGCTGGGCATTGTGGTGCATGCCTGTAACCCCAGTACTCTGGAAGGCTGAGGCAGGAGGATTGCAGGCTTGAGCCCAGCCAGGGCAATTTAGTGACTTAGCAAGACCGTCTCAGAATAAAAACTATAAAAGGGCTGGGAATACAACTCAGTGCAAAGACTCTGGGTTCAATCCCCAGTATCACCAAATAAATAAATAAAAATTTTAAAAAGGATATCGCCTGGGGTCAAACCACAAATAGAAATCCGAAAACAAAATCATTTGTTTGATGGGAGTTAAAATTTCAAGTGCTCTACTAGTAGGGTGGGGACAGCTTGATTACCTCACTAAGTAAGGTACTCAGGGTTTTTTTTTTTTTCTTCCTTCCTTCCTTCCTTCCTTCAGTACTGGGGATTGAACCCAAGGCCATTGCCTGAGCTATAGTGCTAGCCCATTTTTTATTTTTGAGATCAGCTCTTCTAAGTTGCCTGTCTTGGGCTCAAACTCGCAATCCTCTTGCCTGAGTTTCCCAAAGTAATGGGATTACAGGAGTGTATCACCACACCTGGCAGGTGCTCAGGTTTTGATGGCCTTGTGGAGGGAAAAGACAGTGGCCTAGTCTTAAGTAAGGCAGAGTTGGATCCAAGACACCTGTAGAAGGTGGGACCCCTTCAGTAAAAGTGAACTAAAAAAAAAGTGAACTAAACAAAAGTCCATTTACTAGCACAGAGAGACAACTTGGGATCTAAGAAAGAAAAGGTCTTCCTGTGAGGATTTGTGACCTCCGGCTGATTTCTCATAGGATTCAAATGTACACCTCTTGCAAGGTCCAGGACTCCCCCCATTGCCTAAAGCAACATAAAGTGATAACTAGCTATACCACTTGAACTACCAGTAGAAGCAATATTAAGCAGCTCTGGAGGGACATATCAGTCATGGATCCCTACAGAAAGTTACACTGAACACAATTTTTTTTTTTAAATTACAAAATACATGAGGAAACATCTACTATGGACAATTATAAAACAGCAGGGGGCCGGTGAGATGGCTCAGTGGCTTAAGCGCCTGCCCGGCAAGCGCGAGGGCCCGAGTTCGACTCCCGGATCCCACATACGAAAAAGGGGCCGGTGATATCGCTCAGTGACACGGGCGCCTGCTGGCGTGCGAGGTCCTGAGGTCGTCCCCCCGGTACCCACAAAAAAAAAAAAAAATAAAACAGCAGGATTAGACTCCCAAGATCTTCAGATAATAAAATCATCTAATACATACTATAAAATAACTATTTAGGGCTGGTGAGATGGCTCAGCAGCATAAGTGCCTGCCTTGCAAGCGCGAGGGCCCGAGTTCGACTCCCGGATCCCATATACGAAAAAGGGGCCGGTGATATCGCTCAGCGGCATGGGTGCCTGTTGGCGCGCGAGGTCCTGAGGTTGACCCCCCGGTACCCACAAAAAAAAAAAATAAAAAAATAAATAAAATAACTATTTAAAATGATATAACTGACAACATAAGATACTATTTTTAGAATATCGGGTAATTTTGAACAAGAACTCTAAAAATGAAGAAAATGTTTTAAAATAGACTCACTGGGTGTGACAGCTCATGCCTATATTCCCAGCACTTGGAAGGCTGAGGCAGGAGGATTGCTGTAAGTTTGAGGTCAGCCTGGGCTACATAGTGAGTTCAAGACCAGCCTGAATTACATACTGAGACCTTGTCTCAGTTTGTCTCAAAACTAAATGGATGTATTAAGCCACATATAGGGCACAGCTAATGAGAAAAGTAGTAAACTGGAGTAGAGGTATACAGAATGTAGCATAAAGAAATAAAAAATATGAAAAAGTAGAGACATAGCAGACGAATGAAAAGTCATATTCAACCAAAGTATTGGCTGAGAGTAATGGTGATTTAAAAATGCAAATCTTCAGATTCAAGAAGTATTAAGTCTTGAGCAGGATAAATACAATTCAATACAACTAAATTCATATTTGGATAATTTGGTGAATCTTTAGAACATCAAAACAAATGACCACAATATAATACTTAAATGTTGTCTATGTGCCAAGATTCTGCTACACAGATTATTGAAAAATAATAATTTTAACATATTGGCATTTCTCTTCAGTCTTATCCATTCACGTTTATGCACAGCACAAAAAAATTCGAAGCAAATTCAGAATAACACCATAAAACATAATTTTCTGTTCTATGTTTTTTACTCAACATGTCACCATAAGCATTTTCACATGTTATTAAGCAACAGCAACAGCAGCATAAATAACAGCAGACATTTTAGTGTTGTGGTTATGAGCCTGGATTTTGAAATTAAACTTTCTGGGTTTGAATACTTACTAGCTGTGTGGCATTGAGTGAATGACTCATACTCTCTCTGATTCAATTTGGTCCGTAGTAAAAACTTATATTCTAGAGTTGTTTTAAGGTACTTTTTACTAAGCTATCTTGCAGGCCATGTGTTAAACATGCAACTCTCATTTAATTCTCATAAAACCTTAGTGGGCTAGAAAATGTTTTTGTCCGTATGTTACAGATGAGAAAAGTGGAGCTTAGACAATTAGATGATTTGCCCAAAATCACATAACCAGTGATGTTCCTTCAACTTGAATTCAGATTTGTCTCCAAAACCTTTGCTCTTGATTATTATGCTGTACTATTCTTCTATTTCACTTTAATGGCTTTATAGTATGTACAAACCATAAAGCTCACCATAATATTCCTCAAATGTTGCACATTCAGATCTTACCATTTATTTCCTATGACAAATAACCTAGTGAAGCACATCTTTGCCAATAAAACTTTATGTGTACTTCAGATAAAGTCTTTTCAGTAATTACTCTGATTTGGGCTTAGTTAATAAAAAAGTATGACATTTTAAGGTTCATAATATATGTTGACAAACTGCTTTCCAGAAAGGTTGAAACCACTTGCATATCCACTGGCAGTGTATGAGTAGGGCTGACATTCTAATTTGTATGTTATACAGTTATACTGTATATTATATGATATGTTGTATTATACATAACACAATACACATGCTGTGTATTCATATGTATTATGTATAGTATAATATATATTGCTAATATTATGCTTTTGTATATATGGTATGGATACTAGCCAGTTTTGCCATATATATTTTTAATTCACTTCATTTTAATATAGTTTCGGAGTTATAGAAAAGTTGTGAAGATAGTACAGAGAGTTGTCATATACGCTATACCCAGTTTCCCCTATTTTAACATCTTACATTAGTATGCTACATTTCTAACAATTATTAAACTAATAATGATATATTATTGTTAACTAAAGTTCATACTTTATTTTTAAAAATCTATAGAAATAGTCTTTATATAACTTTTTTTTTTTTCTGTCCCAGGATCCTACCCACAATACTGTGCTATATTTAGTCATCTTATTTCCTTAGACTCCTGTTGGCTGTGGCTGTTTGTTTTTTGTCTTTTTTTTTTTTTGTGGGTACCAGGGGGTCCAACTCAGGACCTCGCGCGCCAGCAGGTGCCCGTGCCGCTGAGCAATATCACCAGCCCTTTTCTCGTATGTGGGTACCGGGAGTTGAACTCAGGACCTTGCGCTTTCCAGGCCGGGGCTTATGCCATTGAGCTATCTCATCAGCCCCTGTTTTTTGTGTTTTTGAGACAGGGTCTCACTATGTATTTCGGGCTGGGCCTTGAACTCACTATGTAGCTCAGGCTGGCCTTGAACTCATGACGATCCTTCTGCCTCAGCCTCCCAGGTGCTGGAATTACAGGCATGTGCCACCACACCTGGCCTGGCTGTGGCTGTTTTCAACATATTTTTTGCAAATCTTTCACTTTTTGGTTTTCCAGGTTAGGTAAGGTATAATTGACAAATAGCAACTGTATATATTAGGTGTACAGTGTGATGATTTGATATATATTTATAGTTTAAGGTTTACCACAATCAAATTAATTAACACATCCATTACCACACACAGTTACCATTGTACTTGTGTGTGTACGTATGTGTGTATGTGTGTTGAGGGCACTGAAGATGTGCTCTCTTACCAAAGTTCCATTTCTTTTTTTACAGATTTTTAAAAAACTTTATTAGTACATGTTTCCAGTATGTGCACTTTACAGACATCTTGGGGAGTGGTTACACGTACATACTATAGCTTGTTTCTTTTTTTTTAATCTCCTGTCCCTCCCCTCTGTTCCTCCCTCCTAATTCCTCTGTCCCATTTTTTATTCATTTGACATTATTAATCTTAGCTTATATTATGACACATGATGTTTGTATTAATTGAGGTTATTAGGTTCCTGTATGTGGCATTTCTTTATTCTTCTTATTTCCCCTTGCCCTCCTCCTCACCCCTTGCCAAATTTCAATTTCAAGTAAACAACATAGTATTATTAACTGTAATCACTGTGTTACACATTAGGTCCCCAAAACTTCGGCATCTTATAACCAAAAGCTTGTGCCCTGTATTAGACTGTTTTATGTTGTTATAACAAAATACCAAGGACTGGGTGTGTTAGTCAGCTTTGTGTTACTGTAACAAAATACCTGACATAAACAACTTAAAGGAAGAAAGGTTTACTTTGGCTCACGGTTTCAGAGGTTTCAGTCCATGGTCAGCCAACTCCATTGTTTTTAGGCCTTTGTTGAGGAAGAAATATGATGGAAGGGCATGGCAGAGGAAAGCTCGTCAGTTCTTAGCAGCCAGGTTGCAGAGAGGAAGGGAAACAGCCAGAGAGGAGGGCTGGGGACAAAATATATTCCTGAAAGTCATGCCCCTATGACTCCTTTCTACTAGGTCCCACCTTCTAAGTTTTCATTACCTCCTAATAAAGCCACCAAATTATGGTCTCATCAATGGATTAATTCACTGATGAAATTAGAGCTCTCATGACCCCAATCACCTTCTGAAAGCCCTATCTCTGAACACATGAGACTTGAGCAGGATTTTTAAGATCAAAACTATAACACTGAGTACTTTATTAAAAAAGAGGTTTATTTGGCTCATGATTCTGGTAGCTGGAGAGTCCAGCAACATGGCATTGGCTCCCTGGCTGTGTCACACTGTGGCAGAGAAACAGGGAACTATGTGTAGGAGAGATCACATAGTAAGATAGGAAGCCAGAGAATGTATAGGGGCCAATCTTATTCTCTTTTTATAACAACTTGTTCTTGTGAGAACTCACTCCACCAGACCAGCATTAATCCCTTCCAAGGACAATGTCTCCAGTGACATAATTACCTTCACTGGGCCCCACATCTTAGTACAGTATAAGTATTAGTACTGGTGACCATGCCTGGATCACATGAACATTGAAGGACAAACCACATCCAAACCATAGCACACCCTTTGACCAACATCTCATTTCTCCCACCCAGAAGGTGAAAGACCTCTACAATGAAAATTACAGAACACTGAAGAAAGAAATTGAAGAAGATACTAGAAGATGGAAAGACCACCCATGGATAAACAGAATTAATATTGTTTAAATGGCCATATTACCAAAAGTGATTTACAGATTCAGTGCAGCCCCTGTAAAAATTCCAATGACATTCTTCACAGAACTACAAAGAACAATGCTAAAATGCATACAGAAACACAAAAGGCCCAGAATAGACAAAGCAATTCAAAGCAAAAATAGCAATGTTGGAAGCATCACAATACCCTATTTCAAATTATAATACAAAGCCATAGTAAAAACTGGCACTGTAACTGGCACAAAAGTAAACACATAGACCAGCAGAATGGAATAGAGGACACAAACAAACCCACACAATTACAACCATCTGATTCTTGACAAAGGAGCCGGAAAGATATGTTGGAGGAAAAAATAGCCTCTTTAACAAGTGGTGCTGGGAAGACTGGATATCCACATGTGGAAGATTGAAACTGGATCCCCTTTCTTATTTCCCCTTGCCCTCCTCCTCACCCCTTGCCAAATTTCAATTTCAAGTAAACAATATAGTATTATTAACTGTAATCACTGTGTTACACATTAGGTCCCCAAAACTTCGGCATCCCGAAGTTTTTTTTGTAAAAAAAAAATTTTTTTTGTAAAAAATGTAAAAAAATCAATTGAAAATGGATCAAAGAACTAAGCATGAGGACCAGTGAGATGGCTCAGCGGCGTAAGCGCCTGCCTGGCAAGCGCGAGGGCCCGAGTTTGATTCCCGGAACCCACATACGATAAAAGGGCCGGTGATATCGCTCAGCGGCATGGGTGCCTGCTGGCGCGCGAGGTCCTGAGGTCGACCCCCGGTACCCAAAAAAACAAAACAAAACAAAAAAAAACTAAGCATGAGATCTGAAACTTTGCAACTGTTAGAAGAAAACATAGGGGAAAACACTTGAAGCCATAGGCATAGGCAAAGACTTCCTGAATAAGACTAATAGCACAGAAAATAATAGCAAGAATCAACAGATGAGACTACATCAAATTTAAGTTTCTGTACAGCAAGGGAAACAACAGAGTACAGACATGGCCTACAAAATGAGAGGAAATATTTGCTAGCTATCTCTGACAGGATTAATTTCTAGAATATATAAAGAACCCAGAAAAACTTAACACCAAAAAATCAAATAGCCTAATCAGTAAATGGGTAAATGAATTGAAAAGACATTTTTCAAAAGAAGTACAAAAGCCAATAAGTGTATGAAAAATGTTCAACGTATGTAGCCATTAGGGAAATGCAAATCAAAACTACACTGAGATTGTATCTCATCGTAGTCAGTAAGGCTAACATCAGAAATATAAAATCAATAAATGCTGGTGAGGATGCAAAGAAAAGGAATCCTTGTACACTACTGTTGGGAATGTACATTAGTACAGCCATGATGAAACTATGGAAATTTCTCAAAAACAAAAAAACAAAACAAAACAAAAAAACAAAAAACAAAAAAAACAAAGAAACCTGAAAAATAGAACTACCATATAACCCAGCTATACCACTCTTTAGTATATACTCTAAGAAATTAAGCATACTGTAGGAATGCATATCCATACTTTTTGTGACATAATTCACAGTAGCCAAGATATAGACCAGTCTAGGTAACCATCAACAGATGAATGGATAAAGAAAATGTGGTATATATACACAATTCAGCCATAAGAAGAAGAAAATTATGTAATTTGCAGGAAAATGTATAGAACTGGAGACCATCGTGTTAAGTGAAATAAACCAGACTCAGAAAGACAAGTATTACATGTTCCCTAATATGTAGACTCTAAAAAAAGATGACATAAAGGTAGAAGGGGGACTAGTATTAGACAAAAGGATTGGAATGAGGGGATATAAGGGAAGGTAATGGGGGGATGGAAAAAAGGAATTGTATCATTAAGAGATATTGTTGATATGAATTTACTGAGGTGAAAAGGTATCCACTACGTTAAACAGGTTACAAAATGGTATATATGGCATTGCCAAATTTTTATCTTAAAAAATGCACTAATGTATAGAGATAGCAAGAAATTGTCTAGAATGATGTTCACTTAACTGCTTTAATCTATCTCTGGGAATGAGATGCTGAGCACATTTTTTTTTCCTTAAAAGTATTTTTTGACTTGTACTATTATAAAATGTTTCTAAGCAGAGGACATTAAGAATTGCTCTATGTTATTGGTTGATGGATATGTTAACTAGCTTGATTATAGTAATCATTTCACAACATGCATATGTAATATACATATGAAATCTGAAAACATGATGTTATACACCTTAAATATATTATTTTATTTGTCAATTATACTCAAGAAAAAAGAATACTGTTAGTAATTGTATGCCAGAGAGTTGGACGACCTAGATGAAGTGGACAAATTCCTAGAAATACACAATCTACCCAAAGCGAATCGTGAAGAAATAGAAAATTTCAACAACTCTTTGTTCACCACTATCCTTTTACCACTTTGGGTGTTGCCTGTGTCCTTGTTCAGCGAGGACTTAGCATCTCTTTTGTGAAGTGGCACCTGAGACTGGTGCTCACCATGGCCAATAAAAAGCCAAGGAAGAAATCAAGACCAGAAACAATGATCCTATTAATTTGAAAGCGATGACACAGGATGATTTTATGGTGGAGTTTAAAATTAAGAGGCATACATCACTTAGTAAACTAAGGAAAGCCTATTGTGAATGGCAGGATTTATCAGTGAGGCAGATCAGATTCTGATCTGGTGATCAATGAAACAGATACACCTGCATAGCTGAAATAGAGGATGAAGATACAATTGATATGTTTCAGCAGCAGGCAGGTGGTGTCTGTTAAAAAGCAAACCTGCTACTTGACTCCAGAACTCTATTCCTACAAACTAAAAATAAATACATTCTCAATTAGAAAGCCACAATTTGGTTCTACCACATCCTGACTACTACAGTATAGTTTTCTCTATTATTTCATTTTCTCCTTCTCCAGTTCTTTATTGTGCATAAAATAACTATTGAAATGGGTACATGCATACTGTGCGTACACACACAGTGTGTGTGTGTGTGTGGGGTTTTTTTTTTTTAACTAAATGGGAAAAAGAATGTTTGACATCAAATGGAGTTAGAATGGGGAATGACACTGGTTCTTTGAAATTATCCCCTTCTTCCATTAGTGGTATGTTCATTCCACTTGTTTTAGTAAGTTATTTTGTTTCACTGTGGGTTTTTTTTTTTTTAATGTGCGTACTGGGAGTCAAACTCAGGACCTCGCGCTTGCCAGCAGGTGCTTATGCCGCTGAGCCATCTGAGCCCTGCTTCACTGTTTTAACAAAAAACATCAAAATAAAAATTCTTGCATTCCTTGTCTGATTGGAGAATTTTAATATTTTTCATTTATCATTGTAAAGCCAAGGACAATTTTTTTTTGTATGTAGTTGATGCATGTAGGGCAACTTGTCTTTAAGTAGTGGTAAATTACTCTAAAAAATGAATCTTAGTTTTCTCTTCAAGTCAAGCATCTTGTTTAGGTAAACTTCCTGTTTAAAAACAAACTCTTAAGAGACTAATAATTAGTAAGGAGAATAAGTCAGTAATCACAAATCTCCCAACAAAGAAAAGCTCTGGACTAGAAGGGCTTACTGATGAGTTCTACCATACATTCAAAGAAGAATTAACACCAGTCCTTTTATTTCATAGTGCATATTAATTATACAGAATAGTAAGGAATGGCTGTACTTCTTAAAAGTCTTCTAAAATACATATGGGTTATCTTTCACCATGCACTAAACTAAATTCAAAATGGATCAGAGATCTAAATATTAAAACAGAAACATTAAATCTGCTGGAAGGTAGGATAGGTAAAACCCTTGGAGACATTAGTGTAGGCAAAGACTTTATGAATAAAAACTCAACCGCACGGGAACTATCCCAAAGAATCAATAACTGGGATCTCATCTTATTAAAAAGCTTTTGCACAGTAAGAGAAACCACCAACAGAGTGAAGAGACAACCCACAATGTGGGAAAAAATGTTTGCCAGCTGTTCCTCAGACAAAGGATTACTATCGAGAACATATAAAGAACTCAAAAAAATCAGACCTCCCAAATTTAAAGACCCACTCCAAAAATGGGCATCTGAGATGAATACACATTTCTCAGATGAAGAAATACTAATGGCAAATAAATATACAAAAAAATGTGCAACATCACTAGTCATTCGAGAGATGCAAATTAAAACAACACTGAGATACCATCTCACCCCAGAAAGAATGGCTACTATAAAGAAATCAACTAATAACAAATGCTGGAGGGGCTGTGGGGAAAAAGGAACCCTTCTTCACTGTTGGTGGGAGTGTCGACTGGTACAGCCACTGTGGAAGTCAGTGTGGAGATTCCTCAAAAAACTAGGGTTGGAGGTCCCATTTGACCCAGCTATTCCCCTTCTGGGCATCTTCCCAGAAGAATTAAAAACATCGTACCACAGCGATATATGTGCACCCATGTTTATAGCAGCACAATTTGTAATAGCCAGATCTTGGAAACAACCCAAATGCCCATCAACTGAGGAATGGATAAGAAAGATGTGGTATTTTTATACAATGGAGTACTATTCAGCCATAAAGAAGGATAAACTGGAGACTTTTATAGGTAAATGGATGCAACTCGAGAAAATACTCATAAGTGAAATAAACCAGAAGCACATGTGTAAGCATCGTATTGTCTCTCTAGTATGAGAAACTGAAAGAGTAAATAAGATCCAAAATGTATAATAGACATGGTGAATCAAAAAGAAACTGGTCAAAAGGAAAGAGAGACTGGATTAGGGAAAAGAAAGAAGGGAAAGGGAAAAAAATTGTATATATATATATATAAGATGGTTAAGATAGATACACTACCAATTTTACTTAGTTCATTGAAGAGTAAGGTTTGTGCCAATAATGTTTGGACAATTGAATGCTAATGTCTGGTATCCTGAATAACTAACTTAAAGATAGTAATATGTAATGTATTAACCATTGTTACCCTCCTATTATGTTGTTTTCAAAATTTGTTCTTCTTTTGATTTGTTTTGTTTTTTCTTCTCTTTAAAAAAAAAAAAAGTAAAAAGTTATAGTTAGGTATTTTCCCTAAATACAACTGTGAGAGCTGTACTTACCTCATGTCCTTTCAAAAATTTGGGTTTGTTTGATTTTTAAAATATTGTCAGTTGAATGAGTGTGAAGTGGTATAAATATATTTTAACTCTTCATAATGAAAAATAAAATAAAATAAAATACATATGGGGGAATAGTTCTTAACTTACTCTATGAGGCATTACTCTAAAACCAAAGTCAGACAAAGAGACTACAAGAAAACAACAAACCAATATTCTTTGTGAATATTTATGCAAATATCCTTAACAAAATACCAGCAAATCAAATTCAGCTAATTATTAAAAGGACTGTATACCATGGGCAAGTGAGATTTACTTCCAGAATGCAAGAATGCTTCAATATATGAAAATCAGTGTAATATAGTTGTTAAGAGAATGAAAGGAGGGCTGGTGAGATGACTCAGCAGCATAAGCGCCTGCCTGGCAAGCACAAGGTCCTGAGTTCAACCCCCGGTACCCACACACACACAAAAAAAATAGAATGAAAGAAAAAAAAACCACATGATCAATCTCAATTGACATAAAAAAACACAAAATTCAACTCTCTCATGATTTTTATTTTGTTTTTTTGAGAAAGGGTCTTGCTATGTAGTTCAGGCTGGCATTGAACTCAGTATGTAGACCAGGCTGGCATTGAACTTGCAGTGATCCTCCTGCTTCAGCCTCCCAAGTGCTGGGATTACAGTCATGTGCCCCTCACGCTCAGACACACTGTCATGATTATTTAAACATAATGATTATTTCAACATAATAGGAATAGAAGGAAACTAACATGTTAATGACCATATGTGAAAAACCCATGGCACACATCATACTCAGTGGTAAAGATCAGCAACAGATAAGCACGCCCACTTTTACTACTCCTATTAAACATACTAGAAGTTCTGGCCAGAGCAGTTAGGGAAATAAAAGACATTCAGATTGGAAAGGTGTAAGTAAAATTATTTCTGTTCACAGATGACATGATATTAGAAGAAAACCTTAAAGAGCACACACACAGGGCCGGTGAGATAGCTCATCGGCATAAGCACCTGCCTGGCAAGCACAAGGTCCTGAGTTCGACTCCCGGTACCCACATAAAAAGGAAGAAAGGGGCCAGTGATATCGCTCAGCGGCACAAGTGCCTGCCGGCAAGTGCGAGGTCCTGAGTTCGACGCCTGGTACCCACCAAAAAAAAAAAAAAAAAAAAAAAGAGCACACACACACACACACACACACAGTTTGAATTTAATAAATGAATTCAACAATGTTGTAGGATAAAAAGTCAACTCGCAAAACTCAGTTGCATTTCTTTATACTAATAATAAAGAATAAGAAAAGAAAATTAAGAAAACAATCCAATTTACACTAACATCAAGAATAATATATAAATAAATTTAATAAAAGCAAATGACTACAAAATAGGAATACAATAAAAACATAAATAATGGAGAGATATCCTGTGCTCATGGATTGAAAGACTTAATAATTTTAAGTGGAAACACTGCCCAAAATGACCTACATATTGACTGCAATCCTTATCATACTTTCAATATCATTTTCTATAGAAACCTAAAAACCTAAAATTCATCTGAAATCTCAAGGGACCTTGAATTGTCAAATCAATCTTGAAAAAGAATGAAATTGGAGGAGTCACACTTCTTAATTTCAAAATTTAAGACATACTCATACGACTCAATAGCAAGAAAGTAAATAAGTCAGCCAGGCCTGGTGACGCACACCTGTAATCCCAGCACTTGGGAGGCTCAGGCAGGAGGATCTCAAATTTGAGGCTAGCTTGGACTATGTAGCAAATTCAAGTTCAGCCTAGATACATATCAAGACCCCACCCCAACAAAAGAAAACAAAAACAAAACAAAACAAAACAGAACTAATAAGAAATGGGCAAAGGACCTACAGATGCATCTCAAAAGAAGACATTCAAATAGACAACAGATACATGAAAAAAATGTTCACTATCTCTGATCAGGGAAATCCAAATTGAAACCACAGTGAACTATCACCTCACACTTTTTAGAGTGGCTATTATAAAAAAAAAGAATGTAACAAGTGTTGATGGGGGTATGGAGAAAAGGAAACCCTTCTGCACTGTTGATGGGAATGTAAATTAATACAGCCATTATGGAAAACAGAAGGTCCTAGGAAAACAAAAAACAGAATTACCATATGGTCCATTAATCTTATTTCTGGGTATTTAGCTAAAGGAATTGAAATCAGTATGCTATAGAGATATGCACACTCCCATGTTCATTGTAGCATTATTCATGATAGCGAAGATATAGAATCACCTAAGTTTCCATACATGGATGAAAGGATAAAGAAAATATATTTATGCACAGTAAAGTATTAGTCAGCTTCTAAGCAGAAGGAAATTTTGTCCTTTGCAACATAGAGAAACCTGGAAAACATGCTAAAGGAAATAAGCCAGGCACAGAAAGGCAAACACCACATTATCCTCATATGGGAAATCTTAAAAAGTTGAATTCATAGAATTAGAGAGTAGAATAATGCTTACCAGAAGCTGAGAGAGGGGATGAATGGGGAAAAGGAGGGACATTAGTCAAAAGCTACAGAGTTTCAGTTAGACAGGAGGACTAAGCTTTACTGACCTATTGCCTAGAAAGGTGATTATAATGAATAATGATGCTTTATATATTTCAGAATTGCCAAGAGTAGATTTTAAATGTTTTCACCACAAGAAAATAATGAGATAATGAATTTTATTACCCTGACAGTCATTCCACATTGTATACGTTTATCAAAACATCTCATTGTATCCCATAAATATATACAATTATTTGTCAATTAAAAATAAAATTAAAACTAAAATGAAAATGAGATCATAAAACTTACTACAAGGCTGTGATAAAACAACATGGTATTGACATAGGGAAAGACATATAGACGAATAGAATGGAATAGGGAGCCCAGGAATACAATCTTGCTGGTATGGTCAATTGATTTTCCACAAGGGTGTCAAGATCATTCAATGGTGAAAGGACCAACTCTGTTTGTTTGTTTGTTTGTTTGTTTGTTTTTTGAGACAGGGTCTCGCTACGTAGTTCAGGCTGACCTGAAACTCCTGGCGATACTCCTGCCTCAGCCTGCAGAGTGCTGCGATTACAGGCATGCACCATCACTCTTGGCAAGGACCAACTCTTTAACAAATGCTGTTGAGAAAACTAGATAGAATATCCACACACAAAAGAATGAAGTTGGACATTTACCTTACACTACCATATAAACAAAAATTAACTCAAAATGAGTTAAAGACATAAATATAAGACTTAAAATGATACAATACTTAAAATAAAAATACAGAGAAATCTTTGAGACATTGGATTTGGTAATGATTTCTTGGATATTATACCAAAGGCACGGGAAAAAAAGAAAAAGTAGATAAATTTGACTTCATCAAAATGAAAGCAAAGGACACCATCAAAAGAGTGAAAAGACAGCTGGCAGAAAAGGAGAAAATATTTGCAAAGCATATTGCTGATACGGGCTTAGTATTGGAATATGTGTTGAACTCCTACAACTCAACAAAAAGTAAAAACCAAGTAACCTAATAAATAAATGTGCAGAGTATTTGAACAGACATTTCTTCAAAGAGGAAACAGTAGTCCTCCATTATCCAGGGAGGATACATTACAAGACCACCAAAGAATACCTAAAGCCACAGATAGTACCAAACTCTATAATGTTTTTCCTATCCATACCTGCCTATCAAACGTTAAATTATCATTTAGGCAAAGGAAGAGTTTAATAAAATTAACTAATAATAAAATTGTCAGCACAACTACTCATGCTTCGGGGCTGTCATTAAGTAAATATAAAGGTTATTTGAACAGCTGAACCTTGAAAAATAAAGATTACTTGAACACCGTGCTACCACAACAGCTGATCTGATAAACCAAGGTGGATACTAAGTGACCAGTGGGTGGGTAGCTTATATAGCTTTGATATACTGGATAAAGAGATGATTCAAATCCCAGGCTGAGCAGAGCTGGACTGTATGAGATTTCAGCATGCTACACAGAATAGCACACAATTTAAATATATGAATAGTTTATTTCTGGAGTTTTTCATTTAATATCTTTGGCTTGTTGTTGGGGGATTATTGAAACCTTGGAAAGTAATATCTCAGATATGAGGGGACTACTGTAGACAAATGGCCAGTCAGTGCATAAAAAGATGCTTAACATCACTGGATACTAGGGACATATGAGTCAAAACCACAATAAAAAACCTCTACAGGCAAGGAATGGTCATGCATGACTGTAATCCCAGCACCTGTTGAGGGTTCAAGGCCGGCCTGGGCTACATAGTGAGTTCAAGGCCAGCCTGAACAGCATAGAGAGACCCTGTCTCAAAAAACAAAACAAAACAAAACAAACAACAAAAAACCCAAAACAAAAACAAAAAACAAAAAACAAAAAAAAGGAAACCTTTACATACCCATTAGGATATCTATTATTTTACAAAATAGGGAAAATAACAAGTGTTGTTCGGGATGTGAAGAAATTGGCAATTTTCAGTGTTGGCGGGAATGGAAAATGGCATAGTCACTATTGAAAACAGTTTGGTGGTTCCTTAAAAAGGTAGACATGGAATTAACATATGATCCATCAAATCCACTTCTAGGTATATGCCCCAAAGAATTGCAAGCAGGGAGTCAAACAGATATATATTTTTTTATGCGGGTACCGGGAGTCGAACTCAGGACCTCCCACTTGCCAGGCAGGCACTTATGCCGCTGAGCTATATCACAGGCCCTCAAACAGATATTTTTACACCAATATTCTTAGCACCATTCACAATAGCAAAATGTAAACAACGAATATCAATTGACAGTTGAATGGATAAACAAAATGTAGTATATCTATACAATGGAATATTATTTAGCCTTTTAAAGGAATGAAATTCTAATTCATGCTACAGCATGGATGAACTTTGAGAACAATATTGTAAGTGAGTGGAGCCAGACACAAAAGGACAAATACTACATGGTATCACCTATATGAGGTACCTAGAATAGGCAAATTCATAGAGACAGAAAGTAGAAGTTGCCAGGGGCTGGGGTTAAGGGACAAATAAAGGGTAACTGCATGTCTAATTGTGCATGAAAGATCTGAGTATGTAGACACAGGCAGTATTGAGAGTCAAATAGACCTGGGCTTTAAAGTAAATATTGCCTCTGTCATTTACTAGGTGTGTGAGTTAATTACTCTTTTTAAGTCTCAGTTAACTAGTCTAAAATTCAACAAACAGGATTATAATCATACTAAATTCACAGGGCAATTATGAGGGTTAAAAGAAATAGCCATACAAAGCACTAGTAAAGAGACTAGTACGTAAAAGTGCTCAATGAATGTTAGCTATTAACCTTAGAAGATTTCCTGGTACATAATTGAAGTTACTTGAGTTACTTGATGCAGAACTTATTAGAAAGAAACAGCAACATGATAGAACACAATGAAAAATACATTATGTGTGTATCTGACAACAGGACAGTTTTTAGATACATACATTGTATTACTTCTTGGATGAGTGCTCCCTTACCAAGAGAAACCATAATTCTTGTCCTTTACTTTCTGTCACTTTTAATTCCCCTTTTCTTTAAAAGGCTAGACAACATGGTAATAATCAGAAATTATGTGTGTGTCTGTCTGTATCTCTAACTAGATTGTAAATTTATTAAGGGTAATTTTTGCCTCATTTTCTTGAAACATTATATTTTAAACATTTATTAAATGTTTCAAATAAAGTCTAGTACATTAAATTCTCAATATTGGCTGGATAATTGACTATAAGGGAACAGTTACTGTGCTACCCTTCTCCATCCACAGGGATGATAGGTAAGATAATTATACTATTTTTTTTTGTGGGTACCGAGGGTCGAACTCAGGACCTCGCACTTACGAGCAGGCGCTTGTGCCGCTGAGCAATGTCACCGGCCCTTTTTTTCCCTTGTATGTGGGTACCGGGAGTCGAACTCAGGACCTTACACTTGCCAGGCAGGCGCTTATGCCACTGAGCTATCTCACCAGCCTGATAATGATACTATTAATCTCTATTAGTTCATTGAAAAGAGTGGTTTGTTCTTGCATTGTTTGATCAATTTTTCATGCATATATCTTGTAATCTGAGCAACTACTTTGAAGATAATATGCAATATATTAACCATTGTTAATCTATTATCTTGTTTTGAAGTTCTGTATCATCGTTTTTATTGTTTTTCTCTTTTAAAACCAATAGAATTTTCCTTTGAGTTACTATTTTTTTTTTTGAGACAGGGTCTTGCTATGTAGTTCAGGCTGACCTTGAACTCTCTGTAGCCCAAGCTGGCCTCGAACTCACAGTGATCCTTCTGCCTCAGTGCTGGGATTACAGGCATGCACCACCACACCAGGCTGTTACTATTAAATGACTTTTTAAAAAAAAAAGTCTTGAAGAATATTCTACTGTAGGGCTGGGGATATAGGTCAGCGGTACAGCGCCTGCCTTGCAAGTGTGAGGTTGTGAGTTCTATTCCCAGCACCGAAAAAAAAAAAAAAAAAGAATATTCTACTGTAAAAAAAAAAAAAAAGAATATTCTACTGTAAATGTACAACTGGTGTTTTGGTCTGTTTTGTGTTACAACCCTGAAGGTAGCTCTATGGCATAATATCAAAATAAAGGTCAGTGGATGGATTAAAAAAGGGACAAGCCAGGTGCTGCAGGCCTGTAATCCCTGCAGTCTGAAAGGCTGAGGCAGGAGGACCACAAATTCAAGCCCAGCAAGGGCAAATTGGCAACTTAAGGAGACCCTGCTCAAAAGATAAAAATAAAAAAATAAAATAAAATAAAATAAAGTGGTCTTGAGATGTATCTTACTGGGAAGGCCCTGGCTTCAATCCCTGCTACTGCAAAAGAAAAAGAAAAAGAAAGCAAGCAAAAGGGGGAAAAAAAAATAAAGAGATCCAAACTTTTTTTCTAGATCTGAAGCTCTGATAATTCTAGTTTGATTGAATGAAAAAAATCACATATCCGAAAGAAAAGATTGCACAATAATTAGTCTTTCAAAACTATTCCTTACAATTAAGTTTAGATCAGTGTTAGGCGGTAGCGACTTTACGGGTACCATCTTTTAACTCACAGTAGAATGTCTCTTAATAGTATCTCTATTTATTTCTTTATTTATTTATTGGAGACAGGGTCTTGCTATATAGTTCAGGCTGTCCTTGAACTCGTGGCGATCGTCCTGTTTCAGCCTCTCAAGTGCTGGGATTACGAGAGTGCGCCACCACACTCGGTTTCCCTTTAAGGAAGACATTTTTCATATCGCTTTATGAAAGTTCTGGAAACTTTCAGATCACGTGACTAACTGGAAGGAAGCCATTTTACAACAGGAGCCCCCAACGTAGTGGATCATGGAGTGCTCTGAGGTAGAGATCCCCGGTTTCTCCGAAAATGATTCAACAATAGCTTCAACATCAGAAGAAATGAGCTGCCAACCTCGCCAAAAATTCGTTGACCATGGTTCTGAAATCGTATGCGACAGCAGTACCGAAACTCCAGGTGACCAAGGCTCAGAAATTCCTGCTCAAATTGAACCTGACAGCACGGCACTTGCTAACAAAGCTATTTCGGAAAACTCACTAGAATGGAAAGGTAAGTGGCTTTTAAAGTTTGTTTACCTACAAGGCAAGGATTTAATTTGGGAAAAGTGAACTGCTAAAATTTTGTTTGAAACTTTTAGCAACTCCCTGAAGTAGAAATGAGTGGTAACTTGTGATAGTCATTTCTAGTTCTCTTGCTTATAAATAAGTGCGCACGTACATATATAAATACCAAACGAATAGTAAATATAAGAAAAAAGACATGCAAAAGATGTAAAATACTGACTGCTGAGGAGAGGGGAGGGCCTTATAGTGTTAGTTTGGGGTGGATTCTGGTGATTTAGTGGGTTTGCGGGGCCATGTACTTGTCGACAAGCGAGGTCGCCAAGTCAAGTGACAAATCGCTCAACCTAATGGATTTTAGGAGTTACTAATAAACGTGCCATCTCTTTTTACTGTGTACTTCTAAAAATCCTCCGGTGGCCCAAAGGTGTCCCCTGTGTAAAAGTAACTCGTTTTGAAAGTAACTCTCGTGCCTTTGAAGCGTTCCGGCTGCACGCGGCGAGCCGGCGCTGCTCGAGGCCGCTTGCCCGTGCGCCGGGCCAGCGGCGGCGGAGGCGTGGCGTGGCGAGGCGGGGAGGGGCGGACGCTCGCCGCTCGCCGCTCGTACTTGTCGCTCCGCCGTTCGCCCGCCTCTGCGGCCGAAGCAGGAGCACCCTCGCTGCCCACCGGGAACTCACCAGGCGGAGACGCGGACCCGGCCCGCAGAGTCTTTCCGGAGCGAGTTGGTGGGGGAACTGGTGAGTCAGGCGGTCGGGAGGGCTCCTGCGAACGCGTCGTTGCGGCTGCGGGACGGCACGCCTGGCTGCCCTCCTCAGCCCTCCTGCACGGCGAGGTGCGAAGGCTGGGGCTGTTTTGGCCCCGCGGGAGATTTTCTAGGGAAATGGGATGAAGCTCTAGGAGTGGAACTTTTCCCTTTAAAGTTTAGTGACCCAGAGATGAAAAATGAGCGGGAAGTGGTTACTGCCTCCAAACTGCAGCCCAGGGCTATGAACTCGAAACATACTAACCTCGGTTTATGCTGACTTGGGCTACCTGGAGCTTGCAGCTAGATGACTTCCTTCTAGTTAATTGCAATTGTAATTCTGCTAAAGTGAGATGGAGTTAAGGGTGAATGGTGGAGAGCAGTCCTGTTAATTTAATTAAGCATCAAAGATAGTGCTTGCTGGGAAAAAGTGCATACATTTCTTACGGTAAATACCGTACAGGCCTTTGGGTACATGTAGATAACAAAATTTAAAAATAATTAAAACTCATTTCAAGCAGAGTTTCCACCTTCTCTCTCACCGAACCATTTATTAGGGTGATTTACAAGGAACTTCTTTGACATAGTTTCAGTTAAGTTCTTTCTTCCATAAAGGAGGAGTTGCCAGAAAGGCAGTGAAATGAACAGAATGCCCTAGTCTTAGTTCTGCTGAGAACTCTAAAAGTTACTATTGATCTGATAAAATCTTGCTTAGCAGCTACTTCAAATAATCTGTGCTTCTGCTCCCAACTTGAAGTGTTTCCTACTTTCTCTGTTTAGACAATGTGCCCAGCCCCAAGATTCTTTATTTCATTTACTTTAACTTCTTTCTTTATTTACTTTTCATTTTTATATTTATATATGTATGTGTACATATATATTTATTTATAAGCAAAAAGAAGAAATGACTATCACAAATAATGCCTCAGCCACCTACATCTTGTGTGTCTTTCCACTACTGACTTCTTTGTGCTTTCTATACCTTTCTGATACTTTCTAAAGTTACACTAAAAGATTTATTTCATAACTAGTGAATAATTTCAACCAAACAGGATCCCAGACCCACTTCTGTGTGTTAAAAGAAGGAACCAATGCTTTTAAGTAAGATTTAGGTTCAAAACTCTGATCCCAGTTGATGGTTTACAAAGTATTAAGGACTGCATGAACTGAAAATTTTCACTTTAACTTTAGGTACAAGATCTTGTAACTTGGTGTATATCATGATGTTTTTAGGACATAAAAAACCTTTGTCAAGTTTCATATATGTATATTGTTTTCTGCAATATTTGACCAAAAAAAATCTTCATCAGAAGTGTGAGCTCCAATACCTAAAATGCAAGCCACTACAGATACATCCTAAATGAATGGAGAATAGGATTATAAATAAAGATTAACTTGAGATCTTACAATCCCACTTCAGGGCTTGAAATCAGTATGTCAAAGAGATACCTGCACTCACATGTTCATTGCAGCATTATTTGCAATAGCCAACTTACAGATCCAGCCTAGGTGTCCTCAGTGGATAAATGGATAAAGAAAACATGGTCTATATACACAGTGGAATACTATTCAGCCTTTTAAAAAACACAGTTTTGTCATTTGTAGCATGGATGAATCTGGAGGACATTATGCTAAGTGAAATAAGCCAGGCACAAAAAGACAAAAAACACATGTTCTCAAAAACCACATGTTCTCACTTGTATATGTAGAATCTAAAATAATCAGACTTATAGAAGCAAAGAGTAGAATGGTCATTACTAGAGGCTGGTGAGTATGGGGAATGGGGAGATGTTGGTCAAAAGGTAGAAAGTTGCACTTAGGAGGAATAAATTATGAGTACTTAAGATGACATGTTAGCTTGATGCAATCATCTCACATTGTATACATATATCCTAATATCACTATGTACTCCATCATTGTATATGATTATATTGTCAAAAATAACTACTAACTTGGATGAGGATAATTCACTTTTATGAAGGTGTATTTTTTAAAATAAAAGGATCCATCCGAGGGTTGTTTTAAATAGCTTTTAGGGGTATTTCAAATAAGTAGTTGTTTTGAAGATTAAATGAAATAATAGACCTAAAGCACTCAGTGTAGTGTGACGTACATAGAACAAATGCCAAAAATGTTACTAATAAATAAATCAAATTTTTAGTTCTATTTGTATCACTATTTCAGGAATGCAACTATTCCATGAAGTTAGATGTACTCATACACATAGACTAGCTTTAAGAACTGAACTCCTAGTTTTTCCCCATGGTAGATAAGAGCTGTTGATGCTAGCTCTAACCTATGACCCGTTCCCTCCATTTTTTAATGTTATAATAAAAATATTTTTAAAAGGAAGTTTTATTACTTATATACATCGACTATATGTTTTGTATGTGGCTGAAGACAATTCCTTTTCACTCAAAAAATGAGGGAAAATGGCAGGCTGTAGGTTGGATATGGTTGTTAAAGTCATAAAAAGCTGCTTGCTCTCTTTCCTATCAGTTCCTTAAGGTGAGTGAAATATTGAAAATTAAGCTGTTTACATTAAGTCATCATAGAACATTTCTGCAAGTGGTTTCTAGGTGACTTCTGCCTTTGGTTTGTACTCTTCCCTGAAGAGGTCATTTAGTTTGCTTAGGTTGCCACCACTGTGTGTTGAATTTTACTTCTTTACATGAGAGTCTAAGAATATTATTAAGACTAAATCACGTTTCATATCAGCTCTTAGATCATTTGTTCATCAAATTACATCATGTATTTTGTATTGACTTTGGAACATCTGTACATATTAGCATGGATATAAGGTAACTTTTAGAAATAATCAAGGTATGTCAAATAAGTTACTGCTGAACTGTACACGCATGATTCCAGTGAGGATTATGGGGAAGAACTTACACAGTAATTTAACCAGCACTACTAGAATTTGTCAGCAGAGGGAGCAAGAGGAGTTTTTAGTAACTTGGCTTTCTTTTTGTTTTCATGAACACAAAAACAAGATATGAATAAAAGCCAAGATGAACTTCCTCGTGAACTTGAAAACCAGTTTATATTGCGTGTGCCTCCGGTAAGAAACCTTTGTGTATCAGAGCAAATATCTGCAGACCAAAAGTATACTTATGCTTTGATTCTGTAACATTTCTTTTTCAAGCTATAAAAATTCAGAAATTTGTTTCTCAGCAATCATATTCTATTAAGCAGCCCAATTCTAATATGTATCCTTCTAGCACAATTTCTTTCTTCCTGTGCATACTGCCTATTATGTGAGTTGATTTTCTGGCCAAACTGCTGTGACAACGATGGGTCCAGTCACTGATCATGGGCACTAACAGCTTGTTCTCTGGATAGCCAAGACTCTTCTAAAATTCTTTCTGTTCTTAAAGGGGGCAGTAAAAATGACTTATCATGGTATCTCCTGCAGATTCATCACCATGCAAGGTTATTAAAGTGCATCTTAACATTATGTTTGAATCTCTTCCCAGACTGATAACTATATTCAAGCATTATTTAGGAAGGTTTGTTATGGATGGGGTTCAGAAAGATATTTGTCTGATTAAGGTTAATTAATATACCCAGTAAATTGTAGCTAAGCCTTTCCTTAGTGCCTGTAACTTAAGGGGAGCAGTGAGAGGAAGAAATGTAGAACTGGTAGATGGCACTAACTATAACTACTAAAAGACAAATGATGAAATTAGAGTTGGATTCATCCTAACTTGATGTATACAATGCAGTCTCTCATGGTACAGACACTGTTGTTAACATTTGGGAGATAGAAGGTTTTATTTAAGGGAGGGTTCTCTTTGGTATATCTGTTAACTGCTAAATAGACAATCCTGATTTTTCGATTTATCTCCTTTTTAGGAACATGCCTCTACTGTCAGGAACATAATTACATTCTGGAGGTGTCACCAGGAAGGATAAAATAAAAATTGACTTATCTTGTAAGTAGTTAATATCCATTAAGCAATCATTTATTAAATGATTGCTATATGCTAAGCACTATACTAGGTGCTAAAGATGTGAAAACAAATAGAATATGGCCTCTATCTTAATGGACTCACAGTTTAGAGAGCCTTGAGTCACTTACACCTTTTTTAAGAGGAAATGAAGCAGGAATTATGCAACTTGTGGTAATTATCACAGTGTACATTAAGTAGAGCTTGCATATCAACTGTGAGATTTTCATTCAGTTGGTAATCTTTATATAAGCTTTGTGATTTCTGAATGTCAAAAGGCATGATGAATATGCCATTCATTATTTACAAAAATGACACATCTATTTCTTTAAATAAATATTGTTATATTTGCAAATTGTACATTTGGTAAGAAGTTAATATCTGTCTCAGTTACTTTTCTCTCGTTGCTGAGACAAAATACCCAACACCCAAAATTAAGGAAGGAAAGGTTTATTTGGCTCACAGTTTGTGGAGGTTTCAATCCATAATCAGCTGGCTCCAAGGCAGAGTGGCACATGGCAGAGGGCAACAGTTCATGGCGGCGGAAGGCAGCAAAAACAGCAAGAGCAAAAGGGAGGAGCACACGCAAGCAAGAGAGAGCGCAACCTCTTTCCCTCCCTTATATTACATGCAGGCTACCTGCCCCAGGGTGGGTGTAGCACTCACACCCATAATCCCAGCATTAGACCATGAATCAGTCATAAACTCCAGAATCCCGCCTCCACGACTGCATGAGGCTTTGGGGGGACATCTAGACACAAACCATAACAATATCCAAAATATATAAGGAGTTTATCTCAATTGCAAAAAAACAAATAACCCAATCAAAAATGGACAAAGGGGGCCAGTGAGATGGCTCAGCGGCTTAAGCGCCTGCCCAGCAAGCGCGAGGGCCCGAGTTCGACTCCCGGAACCCACATACGAAAAAGGGGCTGGTGATATCTCAGCGGCACGGGCGCCTGCTGGCACGCGAGGTCCTGAGGTCGACCCCCCGGTACCCACAAAAAAAAAAAAAAAAAAAAATGGACAAAGGACCTGAACAGATACTTCTCAAAGGAAAACTTACAAATAGCTAACAGGTTTATGAAAAAATGCTCAGCATCACTAATCATTAGGGAAATGCAAATTCAAACCACTATGAGATATCACCTTACACCTATTACAATGGCTTTTATCAAAAAGAACAGAGATACATTTTGGTGAAGATGGAGAGACAAGGAAACTGTTGCACATTGTTGGTGGAAATGTAAATTAGTACAGCCATTATGAAAAACATATGGAGGTTCCTTAAAAAACTAAAACTAGAAATACCATATGACCCCCACAATTCCACTGTGGGAATATATCCAAAGGCATTGAAATCAGTACGTTGAAGGGATAGGCACAATCCTATGTTTATTGTAACATTGTTTATTATAACCCAAATATGGAATCAGCCTAAATATTCATCATGAGATAAGTGGATAAAGAAAATGTGGTATATATACACAATGGAATATTATTCAATCTTAAAAAAGAATGAAATTCTGTCAACTGGGACCACATGGATGAATCTAGGGAACATTATGCTAAGGGAAATAAGCCAGGCATAGAAAGACAAATAACACATGATCTCACTTATATATGGAATCTAAAAAAAAAATTGAATTCATAGTAGAGAATAAAATATTGGCTGCCAGAGATTGGTGAGATTTTGGGGGACAAGAAAATGAGGAGTTGCTGGTCAAAGGGTACAATGTTTTGGCTAGTCAGGAAGGATAAGTTTTGATATCTTTTGCACAGCAAGGTGACTGTAGTCAATAATAATATATTGTATATTTCAAAATAATTAAGAGAGTAAATTTTAAGTGTATTACTCCAAAAATTGTTGAGTGTTTATTAGCTTGATTTTATCATTCTACATTGTATACATGTATCAGAACATCACATTGTACTCCGTAAATGTAATCTAGTTATGATTTGTCAATTCAAAATTATACTAATTTTTAAAAGACCCCAAAGCAAAAATAATAATGCTTTCACATGAGGCTTATCTGCCTAAATCACCAAAATAAATAAATAAATAAACAAACAAACAAGAATAAAATTTGTAGTATTTTTTTGGTTTTGGTTTTTTTGAAGCAGGGTCTCACTATGTAGTCCAGGCTGGCCTTGAACTCACTTTGTAGCCCAGGCTGGCCTCAAACTTGTGGTGATCCTCCTGCCTCAGCCTCCTGAGTGCTGGGATTATAGGTGTGTACCACCACACCCAGGCTGTATTTTTTTTAAATGCAGAGAGGTATATAAAAAAGAAATTTAAAAAAAGGCCCATAATTCCACCACTTAGCCCTTATTCACATTTTAAAAATGAAAGGTGATACAAGTTTATGGTTATAAAATTCAAATAAAACAAAACTTCAAAACAAGACAATGAAACTCTCCATATAGTACTCCAACCTCAGTACCAAAAATAACCAATATTAACTGTTTCTTGTGTTTTCTTGCAGAAAAATTTTATGCATAAGTTTAGATTTTAAATAATCTCTGTTTTTAAAGTTAATTTGCACAATAAGTATTGAGCTAAACATCCTTCTTCATCTTTCTTATTCACTTAATATTAGGAGATTATACCTGAATCCTCTGTGTCAAAAGACATTCATGTTTATGACATCTGAACAGGATTCAGAGTTCAGTACACAACTGTTGGATAGGATTTTAGCATTGTGAAGCCAACTAGAGATTTTTTTTTTTTTTTTTACTTTTATTGCAGTATTGGGGATTGGACCCAGGCCTTTGCACTGAGTGACATCCCCAGCCCTTTTTTATTCTTTATTTTGAGACCAGGTCTCACTAAGTCACTAAATTGCCTAGGCTGGGCTTGAACTTGTGATCATCCTGCTTCAGCCTCCCAGAGTGCTGGGATTACAGGTGTGTGCCACCTTGTCCGGCTCCAACTAGGGATTTTACCTTGATACCTAGCACCACTCTAGGACCACATCCATCCCTTTGAAAACACACATGTATGATGACACGATTGAATGCTTCTAATAAAAGAAATGTGTTTAAATGAATGGCATTTGCCTTTTAGAGTGAGAATGAAACATTTACTGCTTCACTCACATTTAGTTCACTTGCATTACTAAGAAACTTAACTACTTTTGAATGGGTGACGTAAATTGGGACAAAAGAGCTCCATATAGTCCCTTGTTTTCTCTGGGAAGTTACTCATCATGTAACTGTTTTAGCATTATGAGAAATAGTAGGTTTCACTGGAAGACTAATCTGTCCCACAAAAGTCTTCATTATTCAAACCGTGGGATGTACAAAAGTTCTTCGGGAAGATGTTGACATTAATCTTCTCTACTCCTATTTAGCTGATGGACGCCATGCAGTTGTTGAGGTAGCAAATGTCTCACTATCTGCTAAGCTGGTTGATTTGCCTTGTGTTGTTGGAAGTCTGAAAACTTTTGATAAAAAAAACTTTTATAAAACAGGAGATATTTCCCAGGTATGAACTTTCTCTTTCTGGATCTTACATCTGAAGAATTTCTTCCTCCTCCCTTTTTTCTTTCTTTCAGTACTGTCCACTTGAATGGCTGCCTGCCATTTCTAATTTCCAGATCAATTGCACAGGAATAAAATGTCATGTTTTGGTTCAATGTTTGATCCTTAACTTTTAACTACCACATTTTATCCAAATGGCTTGTAGTGCTCCCTGTTTGCAATTTATAGTGACTTTTATTAATTTAAAAATATGAGCAGCTGGGATCTTCTGAACTTTCTACAAATTGCTTCTTATATCTCTGCTGTTGATTTCTTATTTCCTCTATAAATCAAAATGTTAAGATATATGTATTTTCAGCATATTCCCTCTGCAGTGGTAAACACTGTAGTTTAAAAACTCAGTTGATATACAGTGCTGCTGGGAGAGAGGAGAGGGAGGGAGAGAGAGAGAGACAGAGACGGAAACAGAGAGAGGGAGAGAGAGAAAAGAAGGAGAGAGAAATATAAGGGAATATGAATGTATATTACATAATACTTGTTTTTTTTTTTTCTGGAAATGCCAGGATTTCTGGTGGTGATTGATCATAACTCAAGATTCGTGACCATTGTTAACTTCTTTGTCTTTGCTAAATGTAGATGCTTGTGTGCAGTGCTGATGGTGACCTCCCCTCTTCTCTGGAAGAACCAGTTACCTCTACTGATCTTAGTGTAACCAGCAATAAGGAAAGAGAAATAGAAAAAGAATATATCTGGAAGCATGGAGGTAAATCATCAGCCCATTTCTCATTATAGCCTACTGTATTTATCTGCTGAATCCTAGTTTCTTCTGAATCAGGGTCTCTTGCCTGGTTCAATTAGCTCATATATGCTTTTAAAAGGGAGGAGACATAGCATGAGCCAGTGGCTCTTTATCAAATTCAGATAGATATTTGACTACCATCAATCATATATGTTTCACCATGTTGTATTTATTTTTAGTTACTACACCACTTAAGAATGTCAGAAAGAAAAGGTTCCAGAAAACCAAAAAAAAGGTTAGTTTCACATTTGCGTGTCTGCTGGGTGGATTAGAAGAGGATTATGAGTGGAAAGGAAAGAAAGTCAGTTGGGAATTAATTTGTTCATTCATTTATATGTTCAATAAACATTTGTTGAGTGTGAGGTAAATGCCCAGCATTGTGTGCTAGCAGTTGGGAATATAGCATTGAATAAAAACAGACCAGATCTTCGCAGTTATGGGCTAGTTGTCATGGATCTGGAAGGGTCATGAATTTGAAACTTCTGTTCATCCTTTTAGTTTTCAATTGTAAGATCTAGTTTTAAAGTGAATCTATCTAGAATCTGAGAATTGGGAATTGTGCTTATATTCCTAACCTTACTGCAGGCTTGTAGAAACTTGGGCAAACTACAGAAGTGCTGTGGTTTAGCTTCTTTGTTCAATTAAACTTTTTATTTTGAAATATTTATAGATTCACATGTTGTTTAAGAACTAAAAGATACCATATACCCCTTCCCCTATTTTCCCCGTTGTAACATTTTGCAAAACTACAGTACAATACCACAAACAGGAAATTGACATCAGTACAATTCACCAATCTTATTCAAATCATGTGTGTGTGTGTGTGTGTGTGTGTGTGTGTTTAGGTCAATGCGGTTTTATCCCAGATATAAGTTCATTCATTCATCTACACATTCAGGATACTAAGTAGTTCCAGCACCACAAAGATCTCTTATCCTGCTTTTTTATACACCTCCCTATTGTACCCCTAGTCCTTAATACCTGGCAATCATTAATTTGTTCTCCATCTCTATAATTTTGTCATTTTTAGGATGTCATATGACAGCATATAACATCTGAGATTAGCTTTTTTCCCTACTCAGCATAATTCCCTGAAGATCCTTGCAAGTTTTTACTTATATCAATAACTTGCTCCTTTTTTAAATTGTGGAGTCATATTCCATGGTATGAATGTAATGGTTTAACTCTGCATTCATTAAAGAACATTTGGGTTGTTTCTAGTTTTTAACTATTACAAATAAAGCTGTGAATAGGTTTTTAAGTGAACATAAATCTTCATTTCTCTGGGATAAATGCCCACAAGTACAGTTGCTGAGTTGAATGCTAGTTGTATGTTTAGTTTTTTTTTTTCTTTTTTTTTTCTTTTAAAGAGAAGAGAAAACAAAACAAATCAAAAAAAGAACAAATTTTCAAAACAACATAATATGAGGGTAACAATGGTCAATGCATTACGTATTATTATCTTTAAGTTAGTTATTCAGGATACCAGACATTAGCATTCAATTGTCCAAACATTATTGGCTCAAACCTTACTCTTCAATGAACTAAGTAAAATTGGTAGTGTATCTATCTTAACCATCTTATATATATATACAATTTTTTTCCCTTTCCCTTCTTTCTTTTCCCTATTCCAGTTTCTCTTTCTTATTGACCAATTTCTTTTTGATTCACCGTGTCTATTTTACATTTTGGATCTTATTTACTCTTTCAGTTTCTCATACTAGAGAGACAATACGATGCTTACACATGTGCTTCCGGTTTATTTCACTTACGAGTATTTTCTCGAGTTGCATCCATTTACCTATAAAAGTCTCCAGTTTATCCTTCTTTATGGCTGAATAGTACTCCATTGTATAAAAATACCACATCTTTCTTTTTTTTTATTTTAAAGAGAAGAAAAAAACAAAACAAATCAAAAGAAGAACAAATTTTCAAAACAACATAATAGGAGGGTAACAATGGTTAATACATTACGTATTACTATCTTTAAGTTAGTTATTCAGGATACCAGACATTAGCATTCAATTGTCCAAACATTATTGGCACAAACCTTACTCTTCAATGAACTAAGTAAAATTGGTAGTGTATCTATCTTAACCATCATAGATATATATATATATATATATATGTATATATATATATACAATTTTTTCCCTTTCCCTTCTTTCTTTTCCCTATTCCAGTCTCTCTTTCCTTTTGACCAGTTTCTTTTTGATTCACCATGTCTATTGTACATTTTGGATCTTATTTACTCTTTCAGTTTCTCATACTAGAGAGACAATACGATGCTTACACATGTGCTTCTGGTTTATTTCACTTATGAGTATTTTCTCGAGTTGCATCCATTTACCTATAAAAGTCTCCAGTTTATCCTTCTTTATGGCTGAATAGTACTCCATTGTATAAAAATACCACATCTTTCTTATCCATTCCTCAGTTGATGGGCATTTGGGTTGTTTCCAAGATCTGGCTATTACAAATTGTGCTGCTATAAACATGGGTGCACATATATCGCTGTGGTACGATGTTTTTAATTCTTCTGGGAAGATGGCCAGAAGGGGAATAGCTGGGTCAAATGGGACCTCCAACCCTAGTTTTTTGAGGAATCTCCACACTGACTTCCACAGTGGCTGTACCAGTCGACACTCCCACCAACAGTGAAGAAGGGTTCCTTTTTCCCCACAGCCCCTCCAGCATTTGTTATTAGTTGATTTCTTAATAGTAGCCATTCTTTCTGGGGTGAGATGGTATCTCAGTGTTGTTTTAATTTGCATCTCTCGAATGACTAGTGATGTTGCACATTTTGCTGTATATTTATTTGCCATTTGTATTTCTTCATCTGAGAAATGTGTATTCATCTCAGATGCCCATTTTTGGAGTGGGTCTTTAAATTTGGGAGGTCTGATTTTTTTGAGTTCTTTGTATGTTCTCGATAGTAATCCTTTGTCTGAGGAACAGCTGGCAAACATTTTTTCCCACATTGTGGGTTGTCTCTTCACTCTGTTGGTGGTTTCTCTTGCTGTGCAAAAGCTTTTTAATAAGATGAGATCCCAGTTATTGATTCTTTGGGATAGTTCCCGTGCGGTTGAGTTTTTATTCATAAAGTCTTTGCCTACACCAATGTCTCCAAGGGTTTTACCTATCCTACCTTCCAGCAGATTTAATGTTTCTGTTTTAATATTTAGATCTCTGATCCATTTTGAATTTAGTTTAGTGCATGGTGAAAGATATGGATCTAGTTTTAATCTTCGGCATGTGTAGAGCCAGTTTTTCCAGCACCATTTATTAAAGAGGCTTTCTTCCAGCGAATGTGTTTGGCACCTTTGTCAAAGATAAGGTGGCTTAGTATGTCTGGGGTTGTTTCAGCATCTTCTAATCTGTTCCATTGATCTTCAGGTCTGTTTCTTTGCCAGTACCACACTGTTTTTATCACAGTAGCTTTATAGTATAATTTCAAGTCGGGGATTGTGATGCCCCCTGCCTTGCCTTTGTTGCCCAGAATTGCCTTTGCTATTCTAGGTCTCTTCTGATTCCAAATGAATTTTAGGATTGTTTTCTCTAATTCTGTGAGATATGCTGTTGGAATTTTGATTGGAATTGCATTAAATCTGTATAACAATTTTGGAAGTATGGCCATTTTCACTCTATTGGTTCTTCCTATCCAGGAGCAAGGGATATCTTTCCATTTTCTGATATCCTCTTCAATCTCCTTTTTCAGAGTACTGTAGTTTTCAGTATAGAGGTCTTTTACATCCTTCGTGAGGTTGATTCCTAGGTATTTCATTTTTTTGGATGTTATTGTGAAAGGTATTGTTTCCCTAATTTCTCTTTCAGTAAGTTTGTTATTTGTGTACAGGAAGGCTATTGACTTTTGAGTATTGACTTTGTATCCAGCTACACTACTGAATTTGCTTATTAAATCTAGCAGTTTTTTAGTGGAGTTTTTGGGGTCTTCTGTGTAGAGTATCATGTCATCTGCAAATAATGATAATTTAACTTCTTCCTTTCCAATCATTATTCCTTTTATTTCTTTCTCTTGTCTAATCGCTCTGGCTAAAGTTTCCAGAACTATGTTGAATAAGAGTGGGGACAGTGGACATCCTTGTCTTGTTCCTGAATTTAGAGGGAAGGCTTTCAGTTTTTGGCCATTTAGTATAATATTGGCTGTTGGTTTGTCATAGATAGCTTTTACCAGGTTGAGATAAAGACCCTCTATTCCAATTTTCTGTAGGGTTTTTATCATGAAAAGGGGCTGGACTTTGTCAAAAGCTTTTTCTGCATCTATTGAGATGATCATGTGATTTTTGTCTTTGGTTCTGTTAATATGCTGTATTACATTTATTGATTTACGTATGTTGAACCATCCCTGCATCCCTGGGATGAATCCAACTTGGTCATGGTGTATAATCGTCTTGATGATTTGTTGGATTCTGTTTGCCAGTATCTTATTGAGGATTTTTGCATCTATGTTCATTAGGGAGATTGGCCTGTAGTTCTCTTTCTTAGTTGGGTCCTTCTCTGGTTTTGGTATCAGGGTAATGCTTGCTTCCAGGAATGAATTTGGGAGTATTGCTTCCCTTTCAATTTCATTGAAAAGTTTGAGAAGTAGGGGCGTTAGGTCTTCTCTAAATTTCTTGTAGAATTCGGCGGTGAATCCATCAGGGCCTGGACTTTTCTTTGTTGGGAGGTTTTTAATTACATCTTCAATTTCATTGGTTGATATTGGTTTATTTAGGATTTTTAAATCTTCTTGATTTAGCTTTGGTAATTCATACGAATCTAGGAATCTGTCCATTTCTTCTGCATTTTCCATCTTAGTAGAATATAAATTTTCAAAATAGGTATAGATGATCTTCTGGATTTCTGCAGGGTCCGTCGTGATATCACCCTTTTCATTTTCAATTGCATGGATTTGAGTCTTTTCTTTTCTTTTTTTAATAAGGTTGGATAAGGGTTTGTCAATCTTATTTATTCTTTCAGAGAACCAACTTTTTGCTTCATTGATTCTTTGTATTGTTTTTTTATTCTCCAATACGTTAATTTCTGCTCTGATCTTTATAATTTCCTCCCTTGTACGGGCTTTTGGCTTAACCTGCTCTTCTTTTTCTAGAAGCTCGAGGTTCACCCTTAAGTTGTTTATTTGCGCTTGCTCTATTTTCCTGATATAAGTATTTAATGCTATAAATTTCCCTCTTAGGACTGCTTTCATTGTATCCCATAAGTTCCGGTATGTTGTACTGTCATTATCATTCAGTTGTAGAAAGTGACTAATTTCTTCTTTAATTTCATCTGTGACCCATTGGTTGTTCAGGAGGATGCTGTTTAATTTCCATGTGTTTAGGGAGTTTTTGTGGGATCTTTTGCCATTGATTTCCAATTTCATTGCACTATGGTCTGATAATATGCATGGGATAATTTCAATTCCTTTGCATTTACTTAAGCAGGTTTTATGAGCTAGTATGTGGTCTATTTTGGAGAACGTCCCATGTGCAGCTGAGAAGAATGTGTATTCTGATGTTGTGGGATGGAACACTCTGTAGACATCTACTAAGTCCATTTGTTCAAAAGTTTGGTTCAGTTCTACTATTTCATTATTGATTTTCTGTCCAGTTGATCTATCTTTTTGTGACAGTGGAGTATTGAGATCTCCCAATATAATTGTATTAGTGCTTATTTGATTTTTCATGTCCTTTAGTACTTGTTTTATATAGCTGGGTGCATTGGTATTTGACGCATATATATTTATGATCGTTATCTCTTCCTCTTGGATTGTTCCCTTTACAAGGATGTAATGACCGTCTTTATCTCTCTGAATCCTTCTTGGCTTGAAGTTCACTTTGTCTGCAAAAAGAATAGCTACCCCTGCTTTTTTCTGGGTTCCTGTGGCATGGAGTATTGTTTTCCATCCTTGGACTTTCAGTCTATGAATTTCTTTCTGAATTAAATGTGTTTCTTGTATACAGCATATTGTTGGATCTTGCTTCTTGATCCATTTCGCCAGTCTGTGCCTTTTGATTGGTGAATTGAGACCGTTAACATTGATGGTTAAAACTGATATGTATTGACTTGTCATGATATTTTCCTGTTGTTGGTTCCCACTCTTTGTTTTTCCGCTTTCCGGCTATTTAATTATCTGCCCTGCCTGGTGGATTCCTTCTGTTGGGGTTCCTATCTCTTTCTAGAATGTCCTTCAGAACGTTTTGGAGTGCTGGTTTGGTGGTCATAAATTTTCTCAGATGTTCTTTGTCATGAAAGTATTTTATTTCTCCATCAATTTTGAAAGATAGTTTTGCGGGGTACATCAATCTGGGTTGAAAATTATTTTCCTTTAGAGCTTGAAATACGTCATTCCAAGCTCTTCTTGAATTGAGGGTTTGTGCTGAAAAGTCAGCTGTGATTCTGATGGGTTTTCCTTCATAGGTGATTTGTCTCTTCTCCCTAACAGCTTTTAAGATTCTGCCCTTCTGTTGAATTTCTGGGATCTTGACTATGATATGTCTGGCTGAAGTTTTTTTTTGATCATGTCTAGTTGGTGTTCTAAAAGCTTCACTTATTGGGGTGTCAAATTCCTTTTCTCTTCCAGGAAAGTTCTCCCTAATAATGTCTTTGAACAAGGTTTTAATGTCGTTTATGCTATCTCCTGCTTTTTCATTTATTCCAATTATTCTTAAGTTGTTTATCTTTGAGTCATCTAGCAGCTGCTGAATTGATTTTTCATGGTCCCTTGCTCTTTTTAAGAATTTTTCCATTTCATGATCACTAATTGCAAGCCTGTCTTCTATATCTGATATCCTGTCCTCACATTGGCTTAGTCTGCTACAAATACTTTCAATGGAATTTTTGTTCTCTTGGATATCTGCTTGAATCTGCTTTATGGATTCCATTTCTTTCCTATGCTGAGCATTCATGATTTCTATAGTTTTCTTAAGCTCATCTATTTTTTGGTCTGTATCAGCTATAGTGTCCTTAAGCATGGTCTTCATTGTGGACATTATCTCTGCAGTTATCTGTGAAATTATTTCTGTTTTAATTTTTTCCAGAACCTCATTCAGTTGTTTTGTTGTTACCCCTTCAGATATGCCAGGTGGGTGGCTTTCGGATTATCCCACCTCGTTGCCCCCTAGGTTTGCCTTTGGTGAATTGGATGTGTGGGGTTGCATCTTGTTTAAGTGTCGTCTCATTTTTTTCTTTCTTTAATTCCTGGGGTGATGTTTGTAAATTACCTATAGTAGGTTACTTTATTGCTAGTGTTCAAGATCTTTAGAAGATGACTACTTCTCTGCAGTATCTTCCAAGTGGAGCTTGCTTTTGGGTTTTGAGCTTTCTGCCAGATCCTACCTCTTCAATTCGTTAGGTATGCGAAGTTGCTACCTGTTTGGCCCAGTCCTTGATTCTTTGGTACTGTGCCACTGTATTTTCTGTGTCCCTTAGTCAATATCAATCATGAAATATCAGGAAGGAAAGATGTTTAGAACAATTATTTCACATTTGGCTATAATGTTAACTAAAGCATCAAACACAGCCTAGAAAATGACAGACTGAGCTAACCAGTTATTTACCACTTTTAGCCGTATAGAGTTGCGGTTATATAACAAAATCTAAAACACACCAGAAAAATTATATGCAGTATACAAGTCCTTAGTATGTCAATTTTTCCCTTCAGGAGTTTAAATTTAAAATGAGTTAAGGAGGAAATAGAGTATTGTGAGAAGAGGAAGGAATTAGATGTAAGGTTAGAGGACCAAGAGGGATCCCACTAACATTGGGACACTAGTGCAGAGGACAGGTGGCAAAAAGAGAAGGAAGGGATAAAAGGAAGAACAGTTCACAACCACAATCACAAAGAGGTTAGAGGCGCTGTTTACACTCATATAAAAACCAGAGAGAATAATGAAGGAAAGAGCAAATACACAAACAGAAACAAAAATGAAGATAAAAACAATAACACAGACAGATCAAAAATAAAACCCCACAAAAAAACAAAACAAAATAACAAAACAAAAATAAAAAAAAAAAAATAAAAACCCTTCGCCAGAACAAAAAACTAATCAGAGAGAAAAAAAAAAAATAAAATAAAAATAAATAAAATAAAAAGAATCAGTTCCAGGTGTTGACTCTGCTGTAGGCAGGTACCCTGTGGTGACAGAGTCCTGTTCTGTGCAGGTCCGTCCCAGTAAGCCAGGAGCGCCCTCTGGCGGGCGGTGAGCAGAGGCGCGTACTTTCAGGCAGAGACCAGTCTAGCTCGCCTCCGCTCTCAGCGCCCTTTCACGATCCCTGGGCCTGAGAGGCTCAGCGCGCTGTCCGGAGCGCGGGTTCCCTGCACTGGTTCCCGCCGCTCTGATTTTTCGCCACGCCCCCCACAATGGCGCCAGGCCAGTCGCTCTCTGGCGCGGGACAGGTGTGGCTGAGAGTCCAGTCTCGTTCGCCTGCTGTCCTCAGCACACTTTCGTGGGCCTGAGAGGCCCCGTGCTGCCCTGTCCGGAGCACAGGTTCCCAGAGCTGTTTTCGAGCCGCTCTTATTTTTGTCGCACCCCCCACAATGGCGCCCGGCCCGTCGCTCTCTGGCGCGGGGCAGCTGTGGCTGAGAGACACTCACCGCCGGTCAGCGCCATTCTCCGCCGCTCCCCTGCCCCGCCGCTGTCTCGGATCCTCCGTGGGGGCTCCCTGGGCGCCAGCTGTCACCGTGTGTCCGCAGCTTTGAGCTTCTGTCGCACCGTGATTCCTGGGATGGTAGAAGGTGCGCGTGCGCGGTCTGCTCCTTCTTTGTTGAAAAGTACCCTTCACTGGTGCCGGGGGTCCCAAGCTGCGCTTCAGAACTTTTCTGGGTCCCGGGGAGGCATCTGCCCCCCTCCTGCGCTCTCCCGGTCACTATATTCCCGTAGTCCAATGGCAACTTTTAGAGAGTTTCTCTGCGTGCTTCTTTTTCATCTGCCATCTTTTTTCCTTGTATGTTTAGTTTTATAAGAAACTGACATACTATTTTTGGAGGATGTACCATTTTCCATTCCCTCCAATAATATATAAGTGATTTAATTTAGTCACCTCCTTGGCAGCATTAAATGTTGTCACTGTTTTTTATTTTATTTTATTTTATTTTATTTATTTATTTATTTTCTTGGGTACCGGGGGTCGACCTCAGGACCTCGTGTGCCAGCAGGCACCCGTGCAGCTGAGCGATATCACCGGCCCTTTTTTCGTATGTGGGTTCTGGGAGTCAAACTCAGGCCCTTGCGCTTGCCAGGCAGGCGCTTACGCCGCTGAGCCATCTCACCGGCCCCTGTTTTTTATTTTAGCTATTGTATCACTACATTCTATCGCTACATTAGTGATAAATGTATAGTGATCTCATTGTGGTATTAATTTACATTTCCCTGATAGCTAATGACATTGAACATCTCATAAGCTTGTATTATATCTATATACGCACTTCAGTTAATTGTTCATGTCTTTTGCTCATTTTCTAAAATGTCTTTTTTATTTTTGAGTGTTAAGAGTTCTTTTTGTATTCTAAACACTACTATTTTGTCAGATGGTTTGCAGATATCTTCTCCCAGTCTATAGCTTGTCTTTTTGTCCTGTTCACAGGATCTTTCAAAGGCAAAAATCTTTAGGTTTTTGTTTGTTTGTTTGTTTTGTTTTGTTTTGTTTAAGACAGGTCTCACTATGTAGTGCAGGCTGGCCTTGAACTCACTTATGTAGCCCAGGCTGGCCTCAAACTCATGGCAATCCTCCTGCCTCAGCCTCCCGAGTGCTGGGATTACAGGCGTGCACCACCATGCCCAGAACAAAAGTTTTTAGTTTTGATGAGGTCCAATTTATGATTTTTTTCTTTTAAGGATTTTGTTCTTTTGTATGTTAAATTTAAGAAGTCTTTGCCTCATCCAGATCCTGAAGATTTTTTTCTGTTTTTGCTAAAAGTTTTACATTTTATATTTAAGCCTATCTGTAGTCCATTTTTTATAGTCCATTTTTAGTTAATTTTGTAAAAGTATAAAGCTTAGTTCAAGGTACATTTTTTTTTTTGTTTAAAGATGTCCAATTGCTCCAGTATCATTTGTTTTCCTTCCTCCATTGTATTGTCTTTGCACCTTCACCAAAAATCAGTTGGATATATTTGTGTGAGCTGGTTTCTGGGTTCTTTATTCTGTTCCACTGATCCATGTGTCAGTCTCTCCACTTATATCACCATGCAATAGGTCTTGAAATCATAAGATTGATTGCTCCCACTTCATTTTCTTTGTCAAGACCTTTTAGCAGGGCCGGGTGTGGTGGTGCATGCCTGTAATACCAGCACTCAGGAAGCTGAGGCAGGAGGATTGCCATGAGTTTGAGGCCAGCCTGGGCTACATAGTTCAAGGCCAACCTGAACTGCATAGCGAGACCCTGTCTCAAACAAAACAAAACAAAACAAAAATAACTGTTTTAGCCATTCTGGAGCTTGTACCTTTCCATATAAATTTCAGAATAAGCTTGTCTATGTCTACAAAACCTGGCTGGATTTTTGATAGGAATTATATTAAAATTACAGACCAATTTGGGGAGAACAAAGTAAACATTTTTACTATTTTGAGTTTTTCAATGTACATGTTGCCTTGGCTTTATGCTCTGTCAATCAACAGCATTTGTTGAATGCCTACTGAGTGTAAAACTAAGTCAAGAATAGCTGTAGAGCTCTTTAAGTTTTACGGAACTAGAGCAATCATAAAACACTTTTTTTGTTTATCGTGTTTCATTTCATAGCTCACTGATTTCAAACAAATTGAAGAAATCAGCTTTACTGAGGTAGAGCAATTATATGATAACTTCATTATTTACCTTCAGTGTGTTTTATTTAATAGCTAATTAGTTCCAAACAAATGAAATAAATTATAAAGGTTACTTCTGAGCCTTCCTTCTCAATTCTAACCTCTACTTCTATACACATACACTAGATTTAATTCACTAAGAAAGGAATTCATTGTTTTACGTCCAATAATTCCTAGAGGAAAAGATAGAATTTGTCACTGACACTGTATTCCAATCTACCTTTTTTTCTGATTTTATAGCCATTCCTTGGGAGCCAGGATTCACTTTTATCAGCAGTTGTTTGCAAGATCTTATTTCCCCTCAAAGTTTTAATTTTTATTTGTGGCATGATGACTTGGTTGCTGTGAAGATAATTGTCTAAAACTGGATTCAAGGGAGAACATTTAGCTAAGATCCAGTTTTTTTTTGTAGGAATATCTCTAATAATAAAGATACGGGGAAGTGAAATCTGGGAATTTATATATTTAAATCAAACTACTTCTGCATAACTGATAAGGTATGATAGCTCTTTGTCAGTATAAATCATGGCAATTAATAATTGAGACCTAAGGATTTAACCCTTCAAAGAGGCTTTTACCATAGAGCTGCACAATGAAAAGATTAAATGTTGTAAGTAATTTAATTGGGAAAAACAAGCAAACTGTATAAAATATAGACCATAGCTAAATATTCCTTCATAAATTACACTACTTAAAGTAGAACTGTGGTTGGATAAGCGACTAATGGGGCCTAATCATTTGAACTTGGTATATAGGAAAAGGGCATTCCTGCAATACACGGGGTGCTAAATGACACTACTGATATTTCTTCTCACACTTTGCTTCAGTACACTGAATCTCCAGATGTGGAAAAGGAAGTGAAGAGATTGCTGCGTTCAGATACTGAAGCTGTCCGTACCCGTATCCTTTGTGCCAAATATTTTCTATATAGTCTGCTCCACTTCATTCATATGCACATGCTGACAAACTTCACTTCTGGTATTTGTGTGCCAATTTTGATATGTAGAACTTAAGATTTTTAGAAATGTTACTTTCTAGCTAGGAACAGCAAATACCTGTAATAGATATTATTTACTTGTATAATTCAATATAAGGGACTTCTCCACACTAGGAATAGATACAAATGACCAAAAGTTGTACTATGGGGCCGGTGAGATGGCTCAGTGGCTTAAGCGCCTGCCTGGCAAGTGCGAGGGCCCGAGTTCGACTCCCGGAACCTACATACGAAAAAGGGGCCGGTGATATCGCTCAGCGGCACGGGCGCCTGCTGGCGCGCGAGGTCCTGAGGTCGACCCCCCGGTACCCACAAAAAAAAAAAAAGTTGTACTAAATTAAAGAGCAATTTTAGCCAAAGAGCCTCTTCCCATTCAACTGTGCCTTCTCCTTTCCTTCTGCATTTTCCTTGACAGCTCCCTCCTTTCAGGATGGGAAGTCATTGGTGATGATGAAACCAAGAAAGTAGAAAGTCAAGGCTACATTCCAAGCTTACTAGTATCCCCAGGAATGAGTGGTCATAAGCAAGGTGATACTTCATCAGGTATTTTAGTAAAGACAGAGCAAGGGCTTTAGATGGAGCAGGTGTTTTTTTTGTTTTTTGGGGGTACCGGGAATCAAACTCAGGACCTCACACTTGCCAGGCAGGCACTGAGTCACTGAGCTAAATCCCGGGCCCCTTGGAGCAGGTGTCAACTGAATGTCAGAGATCATTCTCCATAAACTCAGGTCAATAACAGGAAAAGGATGATATTGCCCTTCTTCACTTTTATTGGCCCCCAGTACTTTAAGGGTTTTAGATTGGAATTCTAATTTCCCATCTATCCCTAGTATTCAATTTCCTATGGATCCTTAGATTCTCTAAATGTCTTGGTCGTTGAATAAATGAATGAATGTTAGTATTTTGTATTTCATGTCCTTGTTTCATGAAGAGAATAATCTTCCTGTAAGAAAAATGATTTATAAAATTCATTGGTTATCCAGTCAGTTTGAGAGCAAAAAGTATAACTGTTTCTGAAGTGGGAATTATTTGCAAAGCTTCAGACATTTCACTTTCCTCTTACTTAAATAGAGTATGATATGCTTCGAGAGATATTCAATTATTCTAGCAGTGACACTCATGATAATGAGGACGAGAATGAAGAGCAGGAGGAGGAGGATGACGATGATGAGGAAGAGGAGGAAGAGGAGGAGGATGATGATTTTGAAGAGGCTCTAGAAAGGGAGCTACAGGCCAAGATTATTGAATATGGCCGGCATGAGACGAAAGAAGGTGCCAGTTCAATAGGTAAGTTAGAAGAAAAGACAAACAGATGGGATGGGGTAGGTGGCAGTGCTAAAGGCTAACTCTAAACACACACTAGATGCAAAGCTACATTTGAGAAGTTCTTGTTGAGATGTGGAGTTTTACTTGATTCGGGAGCCTGCCCATTAGTTTAAACTGTGCTTATATACATAAAGTCTCTCTCTATCTCTGTTAGTTAGGGAAATTCAGAAACATATTCATTACAAGGAGAAAAAGCTCCAAGAGATTCAAAAGAAAGCACAAAGACAGAGGAATATCATCAGAAAAGTGGAAAACCTGACCCTCAAGGTAAGGTCTTGTTGGCTGGTATAAAGAAATCCTGATATTTTACTTTAAAAATTTCATCTTTGTGTTTCTACATAAGTCATCTCTATGCAGTATTCTTACTCATTTATGAACCCAAACAACTCTTACAAGCCTTCAATAAAAGATAGTTCTGTCTTATTGTACCTGAATAATTTTGAACATGTAATATAAGCTTTTTCAGTGGTGGTGGGGAACCAGATGATTTAAGATAATAATTGCCAATATTGGGGATTTACTCTGCAAATAGCACATAAAGAACTATGCATTATCTCATTTCATCTTCGAATCCCTGAAACAAATGCAGTCACTATTAGTACTTCATAAATAAAGAATTGAAACTCAAAGATGTTTAAGTAATTTGCCAAGGACTACAGTGAATAGTAGGGCATAGATTGAACCCTATTGTTTTTTTTTTTTTTTTCAAAAGAAGAACAAATTTTCAAAACAACATAATAGGAGGGTAACAATGGTTAATACATTACGTATTACTATCTTTAAGTTAGTTATTCAGGACACCAGACATTAGCATTCAATTGTCCAAACATTATTGGCACAAACCTTACTCTTCAATGAACTAAGTAAAAATGGATTGAACCCTATTGTTGTATCAAAATGTATTTATTTCAATAAAAGGAATTAATTAATTTTAAATTTTATGATGCATATTTGAACAAGAATAAACATCTTGGCTTATTTTTAGTAATACATGTTTAAGAGCTTCAACGATTTAGTGAAATAAATCAGACACACAAGTTTAAATATCACATTGTTTCTCTTATGTGAGAAACCCAAAGGGTAAATAAGGAGCAAAACAGAAGATAGATATTGGGAAATAGGAAGAACATGTTCAAATGGGAAGGGGAACAAGGGAAGGGGGAGGGAGAAGGGAAGGAAAGGTAAAGGGATTTTAGAAAACAGAATGGAAGGGAAAGAATGAAAACAAAGCTTTTGTAAATGGAGAGGGGAAGAAGGGTTGAAGGGGAAGGGAGGGGAATGGGGAAAAAGAATTAAGACATATTATATACAGATAAAAATCCCCTATGATGAATGTGATCATTATGAATAGCAAATATGTACTAATAAAAATAAATAAAAAACAGTGGGATAAAAGAGCAGGAGACAGCAGTATTCTGAATGTCTCACAAGCATGAACTCTAAGGTAGAAGTCTGATATCACAGATTTGTTCTGCTATTTTATTTTATTTTATTATTATTACTTTTTTTTGTGGGTACCGGGGGTCGACCTCAGGACCTCGCGCACCAGCAGACGCCCGTGCCGCTGAGCGGTATCACCGGCCCTTTTTTCGTATGTGGGTTCCGGGAGTCGAACTCGGGCCCTCACACTTGCCAGGCAGGCGCTTATGCCGCTGAGCCATCTCACCGGCCCTGTTCTGCTATTTTAAATGAAGTTTGCAGGCTCGGATTTTCCTTGGCATTCGTTTACCCGTAGAAGTGAATGGAAGAATAGTGTATAAAGTGCAATTTGTAACTGCAAAGTGCTAGAGCTCTCAGTGTTTGGGTATAGACTAGATACAGGGTATGGAGTCTGGCCCTGTTGTCTTGAATGTCTGCCTATCTGAAATACTTATTTTCCAAGTGTACGAGTGTAAGGGCTCTGTAAGTTGGCTATAAGTTGTACTCAGCTCTGTTGAAAAGCAGGAGGTGGCAGTGTTCTGAATGTATCACTAGACTGAATTCTAGGTTAGAGGTATAACTGATAACAGATTTGTTCTGCTATTTTAAATGGAGGCTTATATTTTAGTTTGTACTCTTCTATCCTTAGAAGTGAATAGAAGAAGAGTTCATAAAATGACTTTGAAACTTCAGAGCTAAAGCTCTCAGAGTTTGGGTATAAGCTAGATATATGGAATGGAGTCTGGCTGTGTTCTGTTTAATGTTTGCCCGTCTGCAGTAATGATTTTCAGAGTACATTTGCATAAGGACTATATTATGAATAGCAGTATTGCCTATTATGTTCTATTCAGCTCTGTTGAAAAAGCAGGAGGCAGCAGTGTTCTGAATTTCTCACTAGCAAGAACTCTAGGTTAGAAGTCTAATCACAGATTTGTTCTTTTGTTTTAAATGGAGGTTGCAGGCTGGGGTGTTCTTTGGCATTTTTCAACCCATAGAAGTGAATGAAGAATAGTGCATATAGTGCAGTTTGTAACTGCAAACAGCTAGAGCTTTTAGTTTGTGGGTATAGATAAGTTAAAGGGAGTGGAGTCTGACTGTTCTCTCTGGATTGTTTTCCTATCTGCAATACAGATTTTCAGAGTGCATGTGTGTAAGACTGCTATATATATATATGAACTTCAGCAAAAAGAAAATGTATGTTTAGGCCATGTTTATTCCCTCCATTGTAGAGCTCTCTGAGGAAGTGTTAATTTAAGCCTACAGAGGGAAATTCCAAAGCACCTGGGGAATTCTTTGTCAGATTTTATTTTCTGTAGAGCAGTGGTTATCAAAGGGGAACAACTTGACACAGAGCTACACTCACTTAGGGTGTTGTCCTTTAGAATAACCAAAGATAATAGATATTGATACATTCTGAAAGATATAGATATTGGTATTATTGTGGTTATTGTTGGATGTAGCATTAGTGAAGAGCAGTAATATTCTGCCCTAGTGAGGGGAAATGGAGGAAGAATCAGTGCCAGGTTCCAAGCCAGCTTTTTAAATAGGTTATCACAGCCAAAGGATTCATATTAAATTAGGAATAAGTAGCATGAAGACATTCCTACCATTTATTTTAGGGCAAGAAAAACTGTAGAGTGCATAAAATCAAATATGATGACACTATTGTTAGTGGGTAATTTTATATTCCATTACCTTTAAAAAGAATGACTGACAGTTTTCTTATATTTGAAATTATTTGACAAACTCTGTCTCCCTTGGTTCTCCCTTCCTCAGCAATCATCTTAAACAATTTGTTTTCCAGAACCATTTAAAGTCTGTGCTGGAGAATCTTAAGGTACAGGAAAAACAAAAAAATGATCAGGTAAGAAATATATTTTTAAATCAACCAGAAAACATTTGCTATAAAATCTCCCATCCCACCCCTAATTCCTGGCTGTTCTCTCACAGAAATAGTGGTGTACAAAACTTCTAAAAAGTAACAGAAGTCACAAAATCTTTTTTTTTTTTTTTTGAGACAGAGTCTCACTATGTAATTCAAACTGGCCCTAAACCCACTATGTTAGCCCAGGCTGACTTCAAACTCACAGCGATCCTTCTGCCTCAGCCTCCGGGGTGCTAGGATAATAGGCGTACGCCACCACACCTGGCTAGGTAACAAAATCTTGAGAGGACTATAAAAACTAAAGAATTACCCCATGGTGGTAGAATTGTACCTGATCTTTTCTTTAAAAGTTGTATATGTCAGTGTTTTTATATTTATATTCTGCTTTATTCTAAAACTAATTTAAGGTAGCTCTTGACCTTATATTGTTTAAATATTACAAGACTGTGTTATAAAATATCATTATAACTTAGGATCTACTTAAATCCTTTATGATATAAATTTTAAAAAAGTAAAAAAAAAACTTCTAAAAGAGGATACCACAAAAAAAGGCAAAAAATTAAATAAATAAAAGAGGGTAGCAGGGTAGATCAAAGTCTTTGTGAAAATTCACTCTCTCAACACTTATTGAATGCCTATGGAGTGAAAAGCACTGGATGTAGTGTTGAATAAGACAAATATAACCCTTGTCCTCATGGAGCTAACAGTCCAGCAGAGGAGACTGACAGTAAAAAAAAGTTATACAAATATAAACACACAAATTGTAAAGAGGTGTTCTGGAGGGAAAAAAAGTCATTGATGCAATTAGAATAAAGAGAATACTGAGTTTAGTTGGGGTATCATGGTAGAGCTCTCCGAGGAAGTGTTATTTAAGCCTGGAGATGAAGGACGAATACAGGTAAAGTGGGATGAAGAGCCTCTTGGGTGGAGCACATGCAATAGGAAAGGACTTGGCCTATTTGAGGACATCTGGAGTTATTTAAAGCAAGGAAGAGAGTAACATAAGGTTGGAGAAGTGACAGAAGCCATAGTGTATAGTTCCTTTTAGCCCATTAAAAGGAGGATAGGTTTTAGTTTTAAGTGCAATAGGAAGCCCTTGAAGAGTTCTAAGCACGAGAATCACATCTAATTTAAACTTTTAAAATATCACCTTGATTATTATCTGGAGAATGAGCTGTAGGAGGGCAGGAATAAAACCAAACAGGCCATAAGAGATTGCCTTAGTTACTTTTCTTGTTGCTGAGACAAAATACCTGATACCTACCCAAAGTTAAAGGAAGAAAGGTTTATCTAGCTCACAGTTTGTAGAAGTTTCAGTCCATAGTCAGCTAGCTCCAAGGCAGGGCAGCATGGCAGAGGGACATGGCAGAGGAGAAACAGTCCATGGTGTGGCAGGCAGGAAGCCGCCTGCCTGCCTTGTTTCCCCTTATATTCCATCCAGGCTGTAAGCCTGCTGGTTGGTGCCACCCACACCCAGGTTGGTGCTTCCCATTACCCACACCTAGAACTATGCTAAGCCATTCAGTGGACTAATAATAACCGTTCAGTTATCACACACCCTTAATCCATGTTCACATGCCCTAGATCTAGCCACCTCCTAAAGCCCTACCTCTCAAAGCATGAGGCTTTGTGGGGACATCTAGATACAAGCCATAACAGAGATGATGGTAATTTGCACTAAGGTAGTGGTAATAGAGATGGAAAGAATATAGACTTTTAACCTGCAATTAAAGTGTGGTTTTTGTTTGTTTTTTATGGTTCTGAAGATGGAACCCAGATCCTTGTGTATGCTAGGCAAGCACTCTACTACTGAACTATATCCCTACACCTAAAATATTTTATAACAGCTTTATCGAGATATAATACACATGCCATAAAATTCACCCACCTAAACTATATAATTCATTGGCTTTTAGTATATTCGGAGTTGTGAAACCATTATCATATCAATTTTAGAACATTTTCATCACCCCCAAAAGAAAGCTTGTACCCATTACTGGTAGCAGTCATTCCCCATTTCAACTGAATTTCTCCCCTGCTACCCATAGGCAACCACTAATCTGCTTTATAGTTATCTACTTCCTGTACTGGTTACTTCATACAAGAAGAAACATGTATGGTCTTTTGTGCTTGGCTTCTTTTAATTAGCAAAGTGTTTTCAAAGTTCATCTATTTTGTGGCATGGATCGGTCATTATTCCATTTAAGACTGAATTATATTCCATTATATGGATATACTATATTATATTTATCTGTTTATGTACTGATGGACATTTGGATTGTTTCTACTTTTGGGTATTATGAATAATGCTGTTATGAATAGTTACATATAAGAGAATATAATCTAAGGATTGATGGTATATGGCTCAGTTACTTGCTGATGAAGGAGAAAGAAGTGTTAATGATATATGCCAGATTTCTAACTTGAGTGACTATTATCTAAAGCCATAGGAGAGTATACAGAATGAAAAGAGAAGAGAGTAGTGTGAGATAAGTGAGGGTCAAGTAGCTGCACAGAAAATGTATGCTGACTCCAGCCTTATACTGTTACAGGTAATAATTTTAAAAACAGGAGTTTGTATTGTGAGGATAGGCTTAGGGTGCTGCTCCCTATCTCCCATCCCCACAAGTTCAGAGACATGCTTTTTTTTAAATCCCAATACTGGGGATTGAACCGAGGGCCTTAACACTGAGCTGCATCTTCAGCCCTTTTTGAGTTTTTACTTTTGAGACAGGTTCTTGCCAAGGCACTTAGTTGCCCAGGCTGGACTCAACTTGTGATCCTCCTGCCTCAGTCCCCCAGAGTACTGGGATTACAGGGTGCACCACCACAGCTGGCTCAGAGGCATTCTTATGTTCTATATATTCCCTTCCTCCCAGCAAATCACTTATCCAAGTACTGCTTGTAAACAACCAGGTGAAAAGTTAATGCCAAGTTTGTTTTAGTGTTCATCAATCATCTTTGTTTTTATATAGGTAGTTAGTATTGAGGAGTGCCATTCTGAACATAGAAATGTAGTTATAAACTTTATTTACTTAAGAGTGTTACATTAGTTCTTTTATTCAACATAGATTTCTTGGTTGCCTACTTGAAGCCAGGTTCTTCAGGGAACTTTGAAATGCTTATGATACTGTCTACCTTCACTTGGGCAGAAACTCATGAGACAAGCAGAGATTTAAAGGAATGAGAGCTCACTTTTGTCTGTGGAAATTAGGGAATGCTTTAAGGAGAAAATAGTATTTGCCTGGGGCCATAAAATATAGGTAGGGTTTTAATAATGAGATAGAGAAAGGAAGGCATTCTATGATAATGTATGTATGATGGCTCAGAGGTAGTGATGCCTGACTAAAGAGTTTAGATTTTTTGGTGTAGGTCATAATGAGCCACTAGAGCTGCTTTTTTTTTTTTTTTTTTTTTTTAAACCTAGAGAGTAACTCAAGATTTCTTTGCCACAGTATATTGATAAAATTAAGAACAGGGAGAGACTAGTAAAAGGTGCAAGTGATAGAAGGAACCAGAATTTAACAATTGATTAGATTTTGTGTTAGCTTTCCATTGGTATAACAGATACCTCAGATAATCAAATTACAAGGTAAAAGGTTTATTTTGGTTCACAGTTTTAGAGGTTTCAGTCTATGACCAGTTTGCCTCTTTGCTTTTGGGCCAGTAGCAGCATTACATCATGGTGAGGTGCATGTGGTAGAGAAGCAAAAAGGAGAAAGAGAGGAAGAGACCGGGATCCCACATTTCCTTTAGAGAGGATGCCCAAAATGACCTAATTCCTCCCACTAGGTTAGGTCCTACTTCTTAAAGGTTCCACCATCTCCCAAAAGGGCCATAGACTACAGACCAGGCCTTTAACATATCAGCCTTTGCTTTTGGGACACAATCCAGATTTAGACTGTAGCAGATTTACAGGACAAAAAGAGAATCAAAGATTAGTCCAAAGCCCAGGTAAACGGGAAATGCTGTCCCACTGACTGAAACTAAGACAACAGGAAGAGGGTTTTGAGGGGACAATGATGACTGCAGTTGGAAGTGCTTCTGAAGGTAGGAGATTGGAGAGAAATCCATACACAAATGATTATTGAAGACATGAGGTTAGTTGAATTAACCAGGTTGACTATTCAGCAAGTAGTTTGAACAAAGGGAACATACCTTTAGCGGGAGGTAGGAGAAAGAGCCTACAAAGGAGAATGAACTGGCTCATTTGCATGATCAATTGGGGTCTTTCAACATCTGAGTGAGAAGCCTCTAAACTACTGCAGGTAGCAATTGGAGGAGTTTGGTAGGTGTTGTGCAGCACAAAAAAATTTTTTATAAGTCTCTTTTCCTTTCACTTCATAGACTGAAAATCCATACTGCTAAGGTGACCTAAATTGAATAATACTAAAAAAAAAAAATCTTCGTCTGAAAGACAATATGTATCTCCGAATATTATTATTCATCTACCATTTCAAGTTTTAAAAAGTTAAATACCATACCATAAAAGGCCCATAGCTTCTGACTTAGAAAGCATAAGTTAGAACATCACCAGGTTGGTGATTGGTTAGGACCCTGACCTGGTTTCTAAGTGTTTCATAATGTAGCAGGAAGCAGAAGAGAATACTTAGTATAAGAGCCGATGTGTTCATTGGGAAAGAGAATATATCTCTTATCTTCTGACACTTAGAATATGGCTGTAGTGATCCAGTCACCCTTATCCTGACAGTGATCTGTGACTTCTGATTATTCTTCACAGAAGCATAGTTTTTTTTTTTTTTTCTTTTTCTTTTTGCGAGATAGGGTCTTGCTATATAGTTCAGGCTGGCCTTGAGCTCACTATGCGGCCCAGGCTGGCCTCAAACTCACAGGGATCCTCCTGCCTCAGCCTCCTGAGTGCTGGCATTACAGGCGTGCACCACCATGCCCAGTAGAAGTATAGATTTTTAACTGCAAGTATATTCAGTTTTTAAAAACATTCAATTTTTTTTTTGTGGGTACTGGGGGGTCGACCTCAGGACCTCGTGCGCCAGCAGGCGCCCATGCCGCTGAGCGATATCACCGGCCCTTTTTTTGTATGTGGGTTCCGGGAGTCGAACTCGGGCCCTCGCGTTTGCCAGGCAGGCGCTTACGCAGCTGAGCCATCTCACCGGCCCCATAAAAACATTCAATTTTAAGGCTTCCTTTTAGAGATTTTGCAAAAAAAAAAAGGACAACAGCATGGTCATAGCATTTTGTATGTATTCTTGACTATGGAACATTTTAAGGCTAAGATAACTTTATAAATGACAAATCACAATTACTCTTTTTTGGTTCATATAAGTAAATGTTAAGTGATATAGTAGAACTTAAGATTTCAGATCAAGTTTTCATGTTTTTCTGCATTTCCTTACAGATCACTTCCCTACAGGAACAATTGAACCATTTTCTGCAGAAATGAAGAGAGCTTTCAGCCTGGCACATAAATTTTGGATTCACCATCCAGACTAAAGCCTGGATGAAATTGTGCATTTTTTGTCCCTTTGGTTGCCTCAATTGTATTTGTTTCTCTGAACCCTTTTTTTTTTTTTTTTTGGTGGCTAGAGATAACATGTTAGAAGCTCACACCCATGTAAAAATAGTACCAAAAAAGTAGTAGATTTAAAGACCCCACTCAGTGATGGAACTTTACTTCTCTTAGTCTATTTTAGAATTACATAAATTGCTTTTGTGCTATGGTGCCATCAGGTGACTCAGCCATGCTTGCCAAAGGCAGACATTCTAGCCTCAAAGGCCATACAATTGGTTTGCATGTATTTTAGCTTTTCCAAAGTCTTCTGTTTTAAGTATTTCCTACAACATAGAAAAAAATCAGTTAATTTCTGTCATGAGCTAGGACTTGCCACAGTGAATTTAAGTGCCTACCTTAGAGTAGTTAATAATAGTTTATATCCTGTCTTTGTTCAGGTAATAGGATGGCTTTCTTGCTCAGGGATGATTTCTTGCTGCTGCTTATCTTTGTTCAGTTGTCGTATATTTAGGACTGCGGCTGGTTGTTAGTCATGAAGTAAGGGAACAGTTAGAAGAGAGTTGAAAAATTCTGAGCTATTATCCTTATTCTGAGCCTCCTCATCCTAATCCCCATCAGAAAATTTTAGGAACAACCAGATACCTGTAATGCCTATTAACATTTCTTTAACAACCCTGGATCATTTTGGAGTATTTTTCTTTTCCGTTGTATTGTAGTTTTCTGGTCTGTGTTCCTTAAGCAATAAATAAATTATTTCTTTTAAGTGGATTGCTATCAACTCTTTTTTTTTTGGCAGTGTTGAGGTTCCAACCAAGGCCTTTTACATTATTTGGTAGGCAAGTGTTCTACCATTTAGCTAAGCCCCCACCTTCTAATTGCTGTCAGTTTATTAAACTGCCTTTACAATGAGCACACTCACATCTAAAAGGAAACAAGCAATAAACTCTATGTCTTGGTCCATTCAGACTGCTGGGTAATTAATAAGCAATAGAAGTTTGTTGGTCACACTTTTGGAGGCTGGGAAATCTAACATCAAGGTGCCAGCAGATACAGTATCTGGTGACTCTATCTGCTTCATAGATGGTGCCTTCTTGCTGCACCCTCACATGGCAGAAGGGACAAAAAAATTATCTCAGGCTTTTTATAAGGGCACAAATCCCATTCATGAGGGTAACCCTCATGACCCAATTGCCTCTCAAAAGCATCACCTATTAAGACCATCACATTGCAGATGATGTTTCAACATGAATTTGGGGGAGATATATTTAGACCATAGCACTTTGATTAGGAAATGACAAGATACTATTAGTGCTGGAGCATTCTTCCAAAGAGTTCTTAGAATAACTCCCATGAACTAAGCAAATCATCACATAACCATACAACATTGAGATTTGGAGAGAAGAGGTATAGAGAAGTGACATAAATGCAGCTTCAATGTTTGGCTTGAGTTATCATGTCGTAGTGTAAAGAACATAAGGCTGGAATCCCAGCTATGCCTTCAACAAGTCCCTACATCTCTTAGAACCTCTATTTCCTCATCTGTAAATCAAAGGTGATAATGCTAATCACCAAGCCGCAACTCAGGGTTTTCTGGAAGTAGCCCAGCTAGACCCAGGTCTAGTCTCAATTGACAAAAGTTGGTGCTGCTCTAGAAAATGTATTCCCAAGTTCTCTGCACCACTTTTTTTTTTTTAGTTTGGTACTGGGTATTCAATCCAGAACTACAGCCTCCCTCCTTTTTATTTTGAGACAGGGTCTCACTAAGTCACTATGTTGCCCAGGTTGGGACTGAACTTGCACTTCTTTTGCCTCAGCCTCCCAGAGTGGTGGGATTACAGGTGTGTACCACTGCACCAGGCTTCTGCACCACTTTTATTTATTTATTTTTGTCTTTTATTTGTCTTTTTGAGACATGGTCTTGCTCTTCGGTTCAGGCTGGCCTTGAACTCACTTTGTAAGCAAGGCTGGCCTCAAACTCGCAGTGATCCTCCTGCCTCAGCCTCCTGAGTGTTGGGATTACAGGTGTGTGCCACCACGCCCGGCCTGCACCACTTTTAGTGCCAAAGTCCAAGTCATAATTTTGCCATGAATAGAGAAGAGGAGATCAGTGTATATGGGCAGGCACTGGGAAGGCGGATGAAGACAGCAGGAGTGCTGGGGGAAATGCAAGGGAAGAAGCAGGACTAAGAGGCCTGTTCAAACAAAATGAAGCCAAGATTAGGAGAGACGTTAGAGAACAGCTTAAAAAGCAAGATCGCACAAAAATTTGTTTCTCAGAAACCCAGAAATTAAAAGATGAGAACAAAGAGAATGGGGAAAAGAATTATCTGAGGGAGAAGGTGGGAAAGCAGAGAATTTGAAACAAAGACCTTTCCAGATAAAGGAAGGCAGAGAGATCTGGGGCATAAACAGATAAAAAGTAACCTCCTTGAGAGACAGGCCAGTGAGGGTGGCATTCAGGAGTGAGAGGTAGAAGAGCCCTCATGTAGCCTCTAACTGATACTACAGCCTGAGAGCTGGCAGAGCTCTGCTGAGGGGTAGGGGAGTAGGGCAGATAACAGGAAGGGGTAAGGATAAGCTAAAGTATCTTCAATGCCCTTCCATCCCCGCTGCTACCACTTCTAAAAATGTAGCCCAGGAAAACTGCTTCATGACATTCCTCATCGAAAGGCTTTTACTGCTCTAACTCTCCACCCCACCCCAACATGTGCACATATGCACACACATGTGCACACATACACTCTGATACCTCATGACGTTTTCTTTTGCTATGGCTTGGTGATTCTGACTTTGGCATCTTACAGACCTGCACTGTCTGATACAGCATCCACTAGCAATGTGTAACTATTCATCACCTGATACATGGCTTGGCCAAACTGAGATATTTCGTAAGTATAAAATACACACAGAATTTCTGTAGGAAAACTACTTGGTGTCAGGACCGTGATGATCCTGCACTATCTACATGGGCTACACAGACAAGACTCAACTGTGAGCTGACTCAGGTCTTGGCAGAACACGCTGTGATCATCCCAAAACATAAGAAGATAGGCAGTCTTGTGAGGGGTGGCTACAAGACTGTTTCTTTCACCTCCATATCTGGAGGGAGGCTGCTATGCAGCAGTTTCTTATCTGCCTCCCTCATTCCTGTAAGGTATAGGGCTGTGTTCCTGCTGGGTATGGCTGTATGCCATAAAACTCATTAGCTGCAATGTGGCATTGGTTACTCAACACCAACGGGTCCCACTTTCCATGTTGCACGTTGTCTAGCCCCTTTAATTTGAGTGCTGTCCTGTGGGACAGGGAACTCAGGGAGCTGACAGCTTCACTAATCTTGCTTTTGCTGTCTATAAGTAATAAACTATCTGGATCTATCTGGGTTTCTTGGTTTTCTCATCGGCTGACTGTCTGACACTTCTGAAAAAGTTAGTTCCTACCAAAACCTGGCCCTTCTAAAGAAGATGGTTTTTAAAAAGTAAACTATCTTATTAATAATTGTTTTAGCCATGTGTGGTGGCACACACTAGTGATAATCCCAGCCACTTAGAAGGATGAGGCAGGAAGATTGTGAGTTTGAGCCCATCCTGTGTGACTTAGTGGAGACTATATCTCAAAATTAAAAAATAAAAAGGGTTGTGATGTAGCGCAGTGGTGGAGTGCTTGCCTAGTATGCATGAGGCCCTGGGTTTAAACCCCAGTACCACAAAAAATTGTTTTATATTGATTACATGTTGAAAGGATAATGTTTTGGATACATTGGGATAAAGAAAATATATTATTAAAATTAATTCACCTATTTATTTTTTACTTTTTAAATATGCTAACTTAAAATTACTTATGCGACTTACATTTCTGTTGGAAAATTTTGCTGTGGATTGATGAGGAAAGAAAAATCAGTGTTAGGGAAGAAGGACCTACAGGGTTTTATGCCATAAAATGGAACTTTTAAAAGTCACCATCAATTCATAGGGACATTTAAACACCAAATATATATAGCTATAATCTCAGAATAAAGGATAGATCTTTATTGAGTAAATGTAACTTTATGGAAACTACTGCAGTGCCCTGATTTTTCTTATATTGCTTCAGGTGGTGAAAAGTCCTCAAATTGATGATGATGAAATTTAGGAACCATTGCTACACAAAGCTCATCCCATGAGGCAATAACCAGCTAATTTTGGAGGGGAAGCCTTGAGAGGTCAATAGTGGCAGACGGAACCAAAGGGATGCTTTTTTAAAATCATCCCACGGGCAGTGGTCTTATGTGGTTTTATGGTGGTTTTATGTTTTGAAATGTTCTTATGGCTTCTTGATACATCCTTTCTTTTTTTTTTTTTTTTTGTGGGTACCGGGGGGTCGACCTCAGGACCTCGCGCGCCAACAGGCACCCGTGCCGCTGAGCGATATCACCGGCCCCTTTTTCGTATGTGGGATCCGGGAGTCGAACTCGGGCCCTCGCGCTTGCAAGGCAGGCGCTTATGCCGCTGAGCCATCTCACCGGCCCTTGATACATCCTTTCTTCCCACCCCCAAATAAGGGAAACATGTGAATATCAAAATTAGAGAATAACCAGAGGAACCAAAGTAAACAAGTACAAATTTATTCTTTTCAAAGCAGAATTCAAAGGGGGAAAGCACCACAGTGAGTGGCAAAGTTAACCAATTTGCTCTCAGCCCTGCTCTTTTACACCAACTTTTCTACACTTGCATGCCACCCTTGCCACCTCCCTCAAATCCCTCTCCCAGTTCTTATCCTTGTGACCAGTTCTTGCAGCCAGCCAGCAAGCAGTATAGAAGGCTTCAGTCTGGCCTCAGTACTGCCCTGAGGACAACAAGGACATTCAGCAGTTCCCCTCCCAAATATGGCAGCTGTGGGAGGATATGGATACTGGGAGTAGAGCCCTGGCCTTGAGCCTTTCCCTCTCCCACAGCCATTTGTTTTAAAACAACGAGAAATCACTGAAGTATTCCTTTGTTCCAAGGGCCAGGCTTTGGCAGGGATGCCCAGAGATACAGCTGCCTAGCTGAGAAGCTAAGTCTCCACAGTCCTAGGACAGGGCCTCCTGTTTCTCTCCCAGGACTGTTTATGTTAAGGCAGCCACTTTCTTTGTTATCTATCAACTGTGTCAAGAAAAACTGGATGGAATTCTGGCTAGAAATGGCCCAAGAGGCCATGACTCTGCCATTGCAAATGTGACTTCAAAGAATTCTCTAGCCTGAAGCTGGACATGAAGCCCAATTGCCTTTAAACACATATCCCAGAAAGCATGTGTATTCCTTAAAATTGAATCTGGTGGGAAAACATCTCCCATGATTGGCCTCTGCCTGGCCTCAGAATTTCTCATTACTGTGGCCTACTAGCCTAGTGTCTGGAACACCAGAAATTCAAACAGGTTTCTCTGTATGAAGTATGTTCTAACTTTGATCCTTAAGAAATGGAACCTTGAGAGCCTTGATTCCAGCCTTTCCGTTCTGAAAGGAAAGGCCCATGTTCCTCCCGGGTGGGGCACTTTCTAAGGAACCATTTCACAGCCTTGAGTTCTCCAGCCAATCAGCCTTCCCAAATGCCAATCAACGTGAACCCACTTTGCTTTCGTGGAAGCAGGGGTACCCTTGCAATGGCTTTTTGGCCTCTAACAAGTTCCATCCAGAATAAATTGCCTGTCAGTCCTAACTGTTCCCTGATACCATTTGACAACAACTCCAGCAAACACTCACATCCCTTATCACTGATGCTAATTCCACAAATCAGAAGGTCTTCCCTAGGTGATCAACCCAGAAACTGCCTTTACCATCCTTCTAGTACAGGGCCGTAAACTATACAGAACCATGCATAATACCTTTAGGAGACACAGTACATAACAGATGCCTAACAACATACAATACATTTTGGTAAATCCAACCCTGATGTGGATTCACAGTGCTCAAGGATTCATTTACCCCATGGCAGGTAAACTGCCCACACACACTGCAGTGACTGTCACTGGATCCTTGAGTGGTATACTCACCTCAGGCATTACAGGTAAACACAAGACCACAAAGTGTCAGTGACCCCCTTAGTGAGAACTCAACTCTTGACCTGCTACTTCTGTCCACCTATAGCACAAATCCTACATAACAAGATCTACATTGTTTATTTGTTTGTTTCCATGCCTGGCCCATTGTGGTTGCCACAGGCCCTCAGCAGCCCAAGAGTTCTTGGGGGGACATTCCTGGTAAATTATTGTTCCATAATATCACCCCCCGCAAGGGGCACATGCCTCATAGTTCTGGAGCCCTCTGACTCACAATACATTATTTCTATTCCATTCTTCTGCACAATCTAGGCCCCTACAAAAATGCCTCATTCTGGGCCGGTGAGATGGCTCAGCGGCGTAAGCGCCTGCCTGGCAAGCGCGAGGGCCCGAGTTCAACTCCCGAAACCCACATACGAAAAAGGGGCCGGTGATATCGCTCAGTGGCACAGGCGCCTGCTGGCGCGTGAGGTCCTGAGGTCGACCCCCCCGGTACCCAAAAAAAAAAAAAAAAATGCCTCATTCTGACTGATGGCCAGGCTCTTTGTCTGGTGCCTGCCTACCACCTGCTCACCATACATGCAGATACCCATTTTTCCTGCCTAGAGATCTCACAAATACTGAGGGAGATATTGTGATATGAGGTCTGACACCCTGGACCTGTAGCATAGTGGTGGAAGAGGCAGTCCCTGGCATCTGAACCCAAGCTGCTGCCTACCTTCCCTGGAGCAGACCAATCTATATTTCCAGGAGTTCCACCCCATGGCCACTGCTTGATTGTAACACAGCACTTCTGCAGTCTCATTCCCTTCTGATCTTGGTGACAACCATTGCTTTAAGGCCCTGAGACAGACCTCAGGAACTGGTAGGGTCTAGAGGATGTATTCTGTGGCTTAGTGAAGCAAAGGCTTTTTTGTTCCTTCCAAAGGCTTTGTCTATAAAGGCTTTTTTGTTCCTTCTGTTCTGCATGGAGTAGGTGGAGCTCGGATCTGCTCTATTTGGTCACCTGAACTAGTTACAGGGTGCCCAGGAAAATTCATACAACACTCAGATCTCAAGGGAACATGATTTAGAATGAGTGAAGAGAACAGTGTGGTTCTTCCAGTTAGATTTCTCTGTGGACACAATTTTGTTGCTTTGGTCTTGAGGGCAGCTTACCCCAAACATCAGTGGAGAAAGACATCCTAGGGGAGCAGCCAGGATGCATCTATTTTTCCAACAAGAGGCTGAGACTAACAAAGAGCAAGGTAGAACATTAATACTTGAAGAGGTATTATAATTTAATGTGTGAGTGAGGCTGGGAGAGCCCTGATGTACAGTAGATATGTAGAGTAGATATATATAGATATCTATATATAGATATCTATCTATCTATATGTATATGTATGTGTGTATATATATATATATATATATATATATATATATATATATATATTCAGGCAAATTAAGTTGACTGCAGGGCTCTGGTGGGGAAAAAAGTTCCCCTTGGAAGAAAGGAACCTAAGTGGGCTCTGACTGTGCTCAAAGTTCCCAAGCCTTCTCTTCCCACCTATGCCCCACTATCTACTATGCACAGTTTCTGGAAAAAGGGGTCATGGTATATGCTGTCTAGAAGTGTTAGTTCAGAGAACTGGGTTCACCTTCCAGAGTTAGAAAGAACAGTTTTCTGCATAGGAAGCCTTCACTTTTGTCTGGGTAGAAAGTGGCCAACTTTCTGATTCGTGACCAGTGGATCCTAAAAAGGTACCACTATTCAGGGTGGCCAGTTGCAACTGCCTTGTGGTCAACTGGAGGCAACCAGTCACTTCACCTGATTCCACCTAAGAGATAGAAGGGTCACAGCCTAGAAGGGTGGCAGGCAGTCATACTCCTCCAAGCTAGAGGGTGGCTTCCCTTTCTCACCCAAGGAGAGAAAGACTCCCTTGCTGAGCAAGCTGTGACTTCTACCCCAGTTCTGTGAAGACAGATTCAGAAGAGCAAAGGATGGCTTCAGCTAGATTTCCACAGTATCCCTGTGGGTCTCATGGGACACTGAGGCATTCAGAAAAGAGGAGGGTCAGGGAAAAATCTAAGTCCACAAGTATTTCTTTAATGTTTCCAAATGTAAGCTGGAAACAGAAACTAGAATGAACTGTTTCCTCCTCAAGGAAGGTCTGCCATGGACTGTGATAGAAGGAACTGAAGACATTCAAAGAGGAAACAACATGTAGGTAGAATCCAGAGTTAGAAATATGCCCTGGAACTGAAGTAATTAGGACACACCCTGCCCACACTTCTTTAGGGGCACTTTGGAAGGGGGTCTCAGGGATACCCTTTTGCCTCCCTGAATTGGACTAGGAAATGTGCTAATCCCTGTAGATTCATACTACTGGCACCCTGGGGTCATCAGGCTTCTCCCTCTCCATAATTCAGTGAAGAAGGGAAAGGGGCCAGTGGGCACTGCTTAGCTCTGTAAGGCAGCTTCTCTGCTCCCCACCTGAATAGCCAAGTGCTATGTGCTTGGACTGTAACCGAAGGGTAAAATAAGTGACTGGTCTCAAACTTGAGGGTTAGAGAGCACATTTCTATAGTCAGAGGAATCATGCCTCCCTTTCCCCTGATCCCACTCTACATCCTTCACATACCACCAGATCCTTGTTGCTGCCTGGAGCCCAAATAACTCTGGTTAAGGGATGTGGGGCCAGTGGGGACTGGAAAGGTTAGGTGCAGGCTGAGGGAAGTCTTTGACCAGAACCAGGAAAGGACTATGGATTATGGGACGGGGATCTGGCTCCATCAAGAAGCCAGCAGGGTGTTGGCAGTCACATCAGAGCTTCGCACACTGGGGAATGCATGGCGGAGCTTCTCCATGATGTCCTCCAAGCACAGGCTGACATCCTGGCTCTTTGGCCCCACATCATCTGAGTTGGAAAAGAGAGTTTGGGAAGGTAACTTGAGAGTCCTTTATATAAGGCCTCAAAGCCAAGGTTGGATGCTGCCAATTGAAAGGCAGACCCAGAGCCTTATATGTCTTCCCATTTCAATGACTACTGTGTGCCATTGACTATACAATAAACATTTGTAGAAGAAACATATGAATTAGTCAATAAACAAGTTATCCCTGACCCCTAAACACAAAGTTATGAGGAGAAACCAGTCCCAGCTATAGCAGAACCTTGGGTTGAAAATCTGGGGCAGGACAAAGTCATAGAGAAAAAGGCTGGGAGGGGCCAGGGAACTCACCTGCAGCCTCAGTGTCTGGAGTTGTCTGTCCCTTCTCCTGGGGGTGACTGCCTTCTGACTGCTGTGGAGAGGAAGCTAGGGATGAGCCTGCAGATCCACTGCCATCTGATTCCGTAGGTGGCTAGCAAGAGATAAGGCATAATTCAAGTGGCTTTGCCTTCCTGACCTTACTCTGGCAGACTCCTGAGCTTAGAAGGGACCTTAGAGAACTCATGCCCTTCCCTTTGTTCTTGGATTTTAAGGTGCTTTTGGTAGCTGGGTGTGGTGGTGCACGCCTAAAATCCCAGCACTTGAGAGACTGCAGCAGGAGGATCACCACGAGTTTGAGGCTAGCCTGGGCTACATAGTGAGTTCAAGGCCAACCTGAACTGCATAGTAAGACCCTGTCTCAAAAAACAAAACTAACTAACTAAATAAATAATTTAAAAAGACGCTTTTGGTAGTGCCCCAAGTAGTGGCTTTCCTTTTAAGGAGGCTTCTTAGAATATTCAATTATCAATTAACTTCTTCCTTTAGCAACATGCACCAAAGGCCCCTAGTTATAAAGTTTGCAATGTACCTAAAGGTCTCTTGCTGTCATTTCAGCTATAATTAAATGATTTAGAACCCATTTTTCTCTGGTGATGTGGAGTTCACACCTGATCTTTGGTTCATGCCATAATAGCATATATCAGAAACCCCCAGGAATTCATTAAGGGACTGTTCCATTTGTAGGGGCAGAAGGACATAGAAAAAACAGAACAAAACACAGATGACTAACATTGTAAAATCATCACATGTTTATCATGTACTCGAGAAAATATACCCTACTGTATCCTTATGAAAGTGTTACTCACATTTAGTTATGCTGACCTTGACCCCTTCCCAGAAACAAAGGCTAAGACCCTACTTGGCCTACACCACCAATCATTGAAACTTTTATTTTTAGAAACCAACTTTCCCCTGTAAGTATGAAGTATATCTCATACTCACCAGGGCATCCTGAGCGGGATGCCCCCTATTTTGTAGCATCATTCTGCTGCTAAGATAGTCTCTCCACTTGCTTTCTCTGCATTTACCACACTCTAAATAAACTTTTGCTTCCCACTATAGCAGCCTTGACTCCCCCATTTCTCACAAAGAGCCCCACTTCTTTATTCTTCACTGGAGTGATGACAAGGACTTGAAGAGAGGTGGAGGGTCACTCAGAGACCCCCCCTCCTGTGCTGGATGTAACATTTGGAGGATCTGGGGAACAGGTGTGTGTGGGGGGGTGCTATTGCCTGTTACATATAATGACAATATTAGCTAACACTTATGAAGAGTACACTATATTCCTAGCACCATGCTAAATTTTGTAAATGTACAATCTCACTGTGATATTGGTACTATTATCATTCCTGTTTTACAGATGAGACAACTGGGGTTTAATGAGGTTAAGTAACTTTCTAACATCTCACGGTCACTAACTGGCAAAGTTATATTGAAACCCAGGGCTATCTGATTCCGATACACTACCTGCTAGAGACGAAAGGGGCAAAAAGTAACAATTTTTACCTCTTTTTTGCAAAAATCTTTCTCTTGCCAAACATGTGTAAACTTGCTTCTTTTGAGCAAATGTCATACTGGCAAAATCAATATTTTAGATGATTTTTGAAGTTTGTTCTTTCACTATCATATTCTAATGGATTGTAAAGAAGTAAGCCCTCAGAATTTCTCCTCTTTGCCCCCAGCCCCTCAGTTGCTTGAGAGTGACACACAAAAATATCCTGGAAGTCAGGTGAAAGAGAATTGGCTAAGGATATGCCCATACCAGCCCTTTCCTTCCTCTGCCCTCCCCAACTGCCAGCCCATTTCCCTTCAGGAAGTTACTTGATAGCCATAATCAAGGAACTCTTTCTTTCTTCCTCTTTGTTGTACCCCCTAGCTCCCCACCTCTTCCCCCTGTGCTCAGGGGCCACCATGGTTCACTGTATGCAGCCTCACCTGTAGCAGCAGCTCCCTCAAGCGCTGCAGCTGGGACTCTAGTTGCTTGTTGTGGTCTTCAAGGATCTGCATGCGCATCTCCAGGCGGCTCTTGTGCTGCCTGAGCATCTTGGCTTCAGCCAGGAGCTCCTCATTGCGGTGGTCCTGTGTTGCCTCAATAGAGCCCTCAGCCAGGGTGGGTGCTTCAGCCGCCTCCTCATGCTGCCATTTCAGGCGCCTCAGCTCTCCCTGGAGAATTCTGCCCAAAACAAAGAAGCCGAAACCTGTGGCTCTATCAGAGTACTGACTGTTCAAATCCCAGAAGTCTTCTCATGCCCAGGTGTAAGGAATCCCAGGGCTTTCCCAGCCCACCCAGTCCCGGCCATACTCTTGCTTGAATAGCCATATTCACTTCCTCTCCAGCACATATATCATTTACTCTGCCATCCTGAAACCTCAGAGCAGAGAGAGCTGACATTTCACATAAGAAGTGTTTCAAGGCTTTGATGTGCTGCTTCAGGGATTAATTCTGACCTTCAAAAAGGCAGAAACGTGGTCTGCAAATAAAAAAGGTATTAGGACCGCTGATTCACCTACTCCATTTTCAGATTTTTAGATTCCATGGGAAGGCATGACATAAACAAAAGATCACCCATTTTGCCCCTTTTCTCCACAGTCCTCTTGTTTGGCCCACTTTGAATGCCCATGCTGGTCATCAAGGAAACAGATTCCAAAGAGATGGTCTATTTTGGGGGACATCATTTTTTTCTTTTTTGGCAACAAAATAGAATCACTTTCTGTCCAACATTTCCTATGGCCTGTCCCCTGCTGCTCTAATGCAGTATTTCTCAAACTGTTCCTAGTGAGAAGCCAGGTTTTTTCTTCAATCCACTGTGGAACAATAAGTGGTCCTAACATGCATGATTAGTCCACAGCTCACATGACCCATGTCCCGTTACACACATTCAACAATTCTCAAAGTGGTCTCTAGCCTGTTCAATGAGATAACTTCACTAATTATGTGCTTGACTGTCATGGCAATGTCAAATTGCTAGAAAAGTTTCTACTTTTATTTCTGTATTTATCTTTCTTGGACTGTGACAAACATTTTGCAGACTGACCCTTGTCTGCACTCCACACAGCACGCTTCTAAAGATGTGGCACTCCATTTCTGGTCTGTAGACCAATGACGTAAGTATTCCCTGGAAGCTGGTTAGAAATGCAGAAACTTAGTTCTCCAGAATGGGATAGGAGGAAGCTAACACCTCAATCTTTAAGGCTGTTAGCTCTTTCCTGGAGGCTGTATTTTCAGCTGGTATCTAAAATGTGGGTTCCAGGCTCCTGAGTCAAAATAGTAGAAAACTACAATCTCCTTGGCTGTTTACAAACTTCTGCACAAATCTTCTTGATTGCTTTGTCGTGTTCTCTTTAGAGACCATACCTCCCATGTCTTACTTAATTTGGCCTGCTATAACAAAATACCACAGACTAGGTAGCTTATAAATAACAGAAATTCATGCCTCACAGTTCTGGAGCCTGGAAAGTCTAAGAATAAGGTTTGGGTAGATACAATAAAGTCCTAGCCTTCTTGGTTCATAAATGATGCCCTATAGCTTTGTCACCACATGGTGGAAGGAAACAACCTCCCTTGTGTTATTTTATAAGGGCATTAATCTTACTAGTCGTCTACCAGATGGCTACGCTTCTTCAGGGGTTAGGATTTCAACATGTAAATTTAGGGGGACACAAACATTCAGACTATAGCATCCTAATTCTTTGGACTCCATTTCTGATCACCCATGTGTCCATTACAGTATTCACTTGATAACTATTTATTGAGACATTACCCCACGCAATGTCCAATTGAAAGTGCTGGTGATACAGCACCTACCTAATGGTTGAGAAAGATTATAAATAACTTGGTTGTTACATACATGATAAGTGTTATGAAGGAGAAGCACAGAAGTTATCAGAATGATGAATAAGGAATGTCTTGGGAATCATCAAAAACTTTCTGAGAAAACTGTTCGCTCACTGGAATAGAACTTGCTTATCCAAAAGGAAAAAATCATTCTAAGTGAAGAGAACAGCAGGGCAAAGACCCTAAGAGAAGAGGTGAAGAAAACAACATGAACTAATTTGGCCAGAAGACAGAGAGTAAGATCAAAGGGAGAAGATACAGGTGAAATAAGCAGGAGCCAGAACCCAAGCCATGAAGCCACATTAAGGATTTGTGTTTTCTTTCTTCGGTGCAGAATATACAGCCCATATTTGGACCCAGTGGGAATTTTGCCCTTGATGTTTTGATTCTATAATTATGAATATTTTCTCACCCAAACTACATAAAATTAATAAATTTTCATCTAAACAGCAAAAAATGCAGAAATTTAAGCCCCACCTGGATCTATGAATCAGAATTTGTATTTTATCAAGCTCCTCAAGTGATTCAAGTGTAAACTAATAATATTAGACATGCTACTCCAAGAGGTAAGGCAGAGTCTACTTTACTCTCTCAAAGTACCTTGAGTCTTCTTCAGGCCCCTACTGCCACCTCTATTTTATGAAGAGTAATACCATTCCTGTAATTGTCACATTCTCTCTTCCAGGCCACAGATGCTCTGTGTACTGTCATCATCCTCTGGAATACTTTCACCAGGTGATAAGTATCTTTACATCCAGCATGGAAAATTCTTTGAGAGCAGGGGCACATCAGACTCTCTTCTGTATTCTCTGCATTTGCATTCTCTCTGCTTACATGTAGTAGGTAGTGGGAAAAATTGGGGTGACATTTTAAAAAATTCAAATAATTATTACAAGGGCTAGCATTTATTGAACCCTTACTATAAGCCAGGCACTGGACTAAACCTTTATATGTCTGATCTCATTTGGTTTTCACAAGTGTCCATAGGAAGCTGGTGTGATTATCATCATACCCATTTTACAGATTAGGAAATAGAGGATCACAAAATATAAGTAAGTTTTCAAGGTCACACAGCTAAGACATGGAAATACCAGTACTTAAATTCAAGCTGTCTGCCTCTAGAGCCCAAATGAATTTGTGCCATGGCCACACCCACCGGTTCTCATCTTCTAAGTGAGCCAGGATCTTCTCTAGCTCTCCCTTGCTTTCTGTGGCCATGCTGCATGGAATCTGCTGTCCGAAGGCTGGCTCCCGGTCTGTGATGGGGCTGGAGTGCCGCAGCAGGTACTGGTCCTCATCTCTGCATGGACATGGGGAGAGGAAAGGAGATGGTCAGGTGTTAAATATAGCAGCAGCTCAAGGCATGAGTTTTCAGCTTCTGGCTCAGACTCCAGGAGATGCATGCTGGAAGATTCACTTTTAAATCACAGAGAGGGAAAATCCACATGTTCAGCCTTCAGCAGGATGGAAATACTCAAAAGGTGGCAACAGCCGTGGTGCAGGTACTGAAAATATTTTCAGGATGCTGGGGCTTCTGAGTTCTACTTATAGCTCCCTATGACATCATGAGCAAATCACTTCCTTTCTTTGCTATTTGCCCCTTCTACCTGCCTTTGCTTCCTCATCTCCCAGAAGGATCTGAGTTCACTTAGGATCAGATTGAATCCATGTAGCCAGCTGTTCCTAGGCTGTCTGAGCAGGCCAGGGACCTTCCTAGAGATTCAGGGTCCCTTTCCTGGGCTATAGGACCAGGGAATTCCTCTGACTATGCTTTGGTCAAATCCCTGATGTCTTCCAGGGTTGGTGTGGCACTAGATGAGGTTTTTGTATCTTGAGCATGAGATAATAGCTTCTTTCTGCAGCTTCAGATGAGGGCATTATTCTTCCCTTGTACTTGGGTACAGAAAGATGGGATCATACCACAGGAAGGCACCTGGGCAGATGGCAGAGAGGCAGCATGTCATTCATCCCCCCACTCAGTTGACAAGAGGAAAGACTGCTTCTCTTATTGTGCCCAGAAAGCAGCTCTCCTTCCTTAGAGAGTCAAGGACCCTAACCACCACACTTCCATTCCTTTGTGGAACCCTTCCCAAAGAGTGGTAAAAGGATCACCAAACAGAGCTGTGTCTGGAAAATAAGCAGCTTTGGAAACTCACATGCTGTCATCTGGGGACAGGCTGTCATTAAAGAAGGAGCAATTCTGACTTTCCATCTCAGCAAGCCTGGGAAGAAAGAGCAAGAGCAGGAGTGAAAACAGAATATGAGACCAGCTTTCACCTTAAGCACCCTAATCCCACAAGAGGATCACTGAATTTGAGGGATACCCCAACCACTTCTAAGGGTTAGGTCTTGTTGGCTGCTCCACATCCCACTGTGAACATCCCCGGCCCTGACTCAATTTTCCTTGTCCCAAGCAAAAACCCCTTTCTCTTAGACTTTCTATACCTCCTTCCCCAAACCTTCCAGTACCTGCTGGCAAAATGCTCAATGCGCGAGTGTGTGTCAGCGTGTGGCAACGTCGGGGAAGAAGTCGGTCTAGAAGAAAGCAGCAAAGAATCAGAAGACCAAAGACTAGGCAGCTGCACAGTCTGTTTCCTCACCACCCTACCCCACCTCATCCTACCACCCACATTATGGAGATGGGCAAGAACTGATGGGAACAAAATGCAGAGACTAGTTTCTAATCTATTTTTCAGGCCAGAGTCTGGTTCAGGCCCAAATCGAACTATTCCGTCACTGGTGGGATTTACCCTAGAACGCCCTTAGCCCGCCGGGGACTCAGCCCATTTGCAGCACAGACACAGGCTCAGTGAAGCTGCCCACGGCCACTGCCCAACCACCGTACTCACGTCTCACTGTAGTCAGCCTCCAGGACTGATTGCACAGGCAGATAACCTCGCTGAGGGTGTTTGCTGAAATAATGCTTTGAGCGAAATTTGTTCTTTAAGGTTGTGGCAAAGTCCCTCAAGTTCTCACTGGATGTAGTCTGGAGGGAGACAGGGCAGAGGGACTCACCCTAGTGGCTTCCAGATAGTCTGGGAAGTTGTGGCTGCTCCCCTTGAGCAAAGAATGTGACTAGTACTCTACCCTTATTCACGCCTGTCGCACCCAGCTCCTAGAAAAATGTCTAAAATTGGATACAGAATTTGAAGAGATGACAGCTTGGAAAGTTGGACTGGAAAAACAGATTGAAAGATGGGGAGGTAGGGTAAGGGAGAGAGTGGTAGGGGGCGAGTGAAGCAGGGAATATGCTTGGGGCTCCAGAAGAATTTATGTGGACAGAAAGAGATAAAGACATGTAGACTTTTAGGAAGCAGAGTCAGCTCAGGAAGCTACACATGGAGCTGTGGGTCTCAAATAGAGCATAGTAGCAATTCTGCGGCTGGAGTTCAGGGATGCTGAGCAATCTGGACTCACATGGTTGCAAAAGGCACAGTTGCTAATGAAAATGAAGTGAAGTTTGTGGGCCTAGGTAAAAACCTATCTTTTTTTCCCGAGTGACTGCGTAATTAATTTAAGCACACATTTTTGTATTGACTAGAAGGGGTAGAAACCATGACAAAGTAGTGGGGAGGATCAGGTGATCTACTACAAAGAATATAGGAAATTAGCCGGGAAAAACTCAAATGAGCCTTACTCTCTCTGTTTCTTTTGGAAGAATGTCCTTTAGAAGACTGAGATTGTCCTGGACCAACTCTGACTCTAGTGAAGAAGTTTCAATGGAAGAATAGAGAGGCGTGAGTGCCCCATACTGCAGAATCACCAGAACTGTTTGGTGAATGCTCCCCACAGAAGAACAGAACACAGTAAACCAATGCGGGGAAAAGCCTAGTGCCTGAGAGCAGCTTATCCCTTCCGCAAGGCCCAGAGGCTCCATACCTGGGTGTAATACTCCATGATGGGGTAGTGCAGCTTATTGCCCTTGCTGGCCCTGCCTGTTAAGAAGCAGGTCTGGCAGATATCCACATTAAATTGTTTCAGACTCCGGTACCTTTGGGAGATGAGACATGGTGAAAAAGATAATCTAATATACTACAGTGACCTCACCCATCTCCCTAACATCCAAATATATGCACATACAAGAAGGAGGGGTGAGGCAGAGGCATGGAGTCATATCATGCTCAATTTCTATACATAGCAGTGGCTGAGTCCTCAACAGATGCATAGCCTTGTTCTAGAGACCATAAATCTCCACGAAATCACAAGCCCAGAGTCCCAGGAAGTGTGAGAAACAGCACTGTGTCACTATCCTCCCCCCCTGCTATTTTTGAAAAGGAGCTATAGATTGAGCATGCTGGTACACACATGAAAACCCAGCTACTCAGAAGGCTGAAACAGGAGGATGGCAAGTCCAAGGTCAGCCTGTACAACTTAGTGAGACCATGTTTCAAAATAAAATATAAAAAAGGGCTGGAGATGTAGCTCATTGGTAGAGTGCTTGCATAGCATATGTAAGACCCTGAGTTCAATTTGCAGCATCGCAAAAAAGGGGGTGGGGTTTGGTGGGGTAGTAGGGGTAAAGATCTCACTGTATCAATAACTTTCCAAACAAGTATGACCCAATAGGGTCCAGGCTCCCAGGAGAAGTTACACTTCCAGTACAAAGGAGGTTTATACTACTAGCCTTGGTAAAGTTGGCTAAAAGTTATTTCTAAAGGTTATTATAATAACAAGTATTATTACAGAATATAGAATAGCCTTTCAGATCTACTTCTAAAACCTGACTAAACTGCCCAGACCTAGTAGTATAGAAGAGTGAAATTCCTAGACTTATAGGAGTCAGATATTACAATATTTAATGCTAGATCTACCACTAATTAGCTGTGTGAACATGGGCAAGTCACATTCCACCTCTTTGCCTCATTTGCTCATCTTATACAAAGCAGGGTGTTTGTAGGGTCAGTTGTATGATAGTGCTCTTAAAAGTTATAAAATTGAACATTTTAGAATGAAAGCCAAATTCAGCCAAATTTATGATGAAAGCTCATATCTACCTTTGCTGAGGAAGGAGGGGGATGCAATCAGGGAGACTTCAAATGTATTGTAATAATGTTTTATTTCTTAAGCTTGGTTGAGTGTATATACTGCAGTATGCTGGAGCCGGTTCCTACCAGCTCACAAGAGCTGGCTATTAAAATTTTAATGGTTTTCCAAGCCAATTGCTAACACAAGTATTATTTTAAAATTAAGTTATAAAACCTCACAATTAAATAAATGATATAAAAATAAATGTAATATTCAAAAGTCATCACTTCCTAATTATTATTATTTATGCTCTTGAGGTTATTAACATCTACTGTACAAATTGAGTATCTTTTATCCAAAATGCCTGAGGCTAGAAGTTCTTCAGATTTTGGAATATTTGCACAGACTCTGCTGGTTAGGCATTCCTAATCCAGAAATCCAAAATTCATTTTGGAGCATTTCAGATTTCAGATTTTTGGATTAGGGATATTCAACTTATGTCAGCATGGTGGAAATACTATAAATGTTGTGTGACTGTGCATCTCTTCCCCACTCAACTTGGGGACCTCGTATAGACAGCCAGATATGAGGCAGGGGGGAGGTATATATCACAGAAGCAAATGCTACAAATTAGGTTTCCTTTTATCTGGGGAATTGATTGTGAAACATTTGCTGGCAAACCATTTGATACATAGGTATTCTTATAGTATTCACACTTCATTTTTTGTTAGGTCTGTATACTTCATATTACAACTGAAACAAAATAAAATATTTCATCATTTCCAAGTTCTCAAAAAGTTAAACATTCTGCAATAGAAAGGATTACAACAGTATATAATAATATATAATAGATTTGCTGTAGATATATTGTAATTATATAATACATTGTTTTGTAGTATCTGATTTGTATGACCCATGACATATTTCTGATGATTATCATCAAAGCAGATACTCTTTTCCCTACCTGAATCCCTTGATAGGGCATTGCCTACAGATAGAGCACTTGGTCTGATGCTTTACTTGCTCAGCAATGGTGACCCGATGTAGAACGGCCAGCCACACCATGGACTGGGGTTCCAAGTTGACCCACTCCAGGAATTGGGAAGCTTCAATGACTGGCTTCCCAGTGCTCTAGGGAAATAAGAAGTCCAATAGAAATGAATGAGGCTCAGAGTATTTTGTCCCTAGAGTGGTAGCCCTCAGAAAAGCAGGGAAACCAGCAGGGCCTGGATTGGTCTGTTCTCCAGAGGTGTCCACCTTCTGCCCTGCTGTAGTTGAGCTGGCACCTTCCCTAACAGGACTCCAACCCTAGGACTCAGTAAACTCTCTGTCCTGTTGTCCCATCCCTACAAACTCTCTTACATGTCAGTGCTTCACATCAAAAGCCTAGCTTTTGGTCTGTCTTCCCTTCCTCCCACCCTCCCTCCCCTCTCACTTCCCTCTGGAGTTTCATACTTACAAAACGAAAGCAACTACGGACACTGGGCTCCACATTGCTGCCCCCGAAGGCTGCCACTTCGCCCAGCTGACGGGGCACCTGAATGGCTTCATGAAGCAGGACACCAAGGTGGCGTTGGTCACACTGGCTGCCTGAGTTGGCCACTTGGCTGAAGAGGTCTGCTGGGCCCACCGTCAAGAATGGCCAATCCCAATGCAAGAATGGCCAGAGAATGGTATGAGGAGAAAAAGTAGAAAAGGAAGAGAGGGAAGGAGCACATGGACTGAGCACATGGACTTTTGAAAGTGGAATACCTAGAATTTCATCCCTACCTTTTAGAAGTTTAGGAGTTTTAAAAAGAGCATTCCCTGAGTTCAGAGAGAAAAAGTGAGAGAGACACAAGAAGAAAACATCAGAAATGTAGGGAAAGAGGAGGGAAGGAAAAAGGGGGAATTAAGAGCAGTCCTAGACATAGATATGTATGACACCATTGGGAAAACAGATTCCTCAAGAAGCAAGATGAGAGCTGTGGGCTCAGGGGCACCTGAACATGTCTCACCATCAGGGTCCATTCCCTCTCCTGTTCACGTAGCTGATATAATTTGATACTTCAGTAATCTCTCAGTTGTCCACACAAATGGAAGGAAGTCCTGGTATGGACAATTCAAAAAGAGGAGCTAATCATCTAAAAATGACCTCTAAGTGCTTGTGGAGTACACTATGGTACTTACAGCTTAATATGGACTTTTATTGGTCCCTCTGGGACCTCCTTCTTCCCAGGCCAACCTTAGCAAACCTCTTCCAGAGGCTGTTGTCTATTTGCTTCATACCTTGCCTAAGGCCTAGAAAATACACAGAAGCAAAAGCCAAAAGGCCGGAATTCAAGTTCTAGATCCTTGGCCGACTAGCTGTAGAAACCTGAGTAAGTTATGAACCTCTCTGTGCTGTAGTTTCCTTAATTAAAAATTGAGGATAAATAATCACTGAACATCCCATCTCAAGGGAAAGTTGGGCAAAATAATATAGCCATAAACATGCTTGGAAATGTCAAGCCATATAGCCATAAGCATGCTGTAAAGTTTTCTCAGACCACTGTCATATGTTTTCTGTGATCTGATATAGCACATATCCTTTGCCATTTGGATTATTTTTGTTAGTACCATTTATTTATTTGTTTCTTTGTTTTGCAATACTGAGAGTTCAGCCTAAGGCTGTAGAAAAGTTCGAAATACTGAATACAAGATGGAGGAGAGAGGGGAAAGCAAAGGTACTACAAACCAGAGAGGTAAAAACTACACAAGTATGTACTGTCCATCTCTCAGAGAATATATATTATTATAACTCGTCTATGTAAACACACAAGAAGTCTCCAGGAGAATGTGTGACTTGGCTTCAGCTTCAGACTGGGAGAGGGCTAAGCCTGATAGGACATGGGGACTAGAACTAGAAACTCAGGGCTCTGGATACTACAGGATACAGATCCTAAGAATGTGTATCAGATCCTAAGTACTTATATCATATTAGAAACCCAAAGACATAGAACGGGAAATAATAACAAGCCTTAGGCCCATCTTGGCCTTTAGCTGCTATGTATTCTTCACAATAGTCTGGGCCAGGATGCACAAAGTGGCCTGAGTAGCCCTCTGCTGAGTAATAAGACCTGCCTTCTGCTTGTCTTACACCCTTCTTCCTCCCTGCAACACCTCTCCCTCCACCCAACACCACTCCAGACTTTGGAGTTGTACTCACACTGAAGTTTTTCCTTCACTTCTGTGCCACAGAGGCATGCAATGCCAGTCTTAAAGGACAATGCCCGCATCTTTCCACTGCGACCACTAGGTTTAAAAGAAGAGACTGAGAACATGAATATATGTAAAGGATTAACATCTTGGCAGTTATTTTCCTCACTGTGTTAACCTCAGCAGAGCTCTGGCCAACCATGCCCCAAGCTGAGCTGGGTCCAAGTCCACCATGAAAGCAACCCTTTCCTACCATGCCCACTGGAGATGTGCCATTAAATTTATCCTAGAGGCTTCCAGGATTGAAAGCTCTTACCTATCAAAAACATTGAGGAGCCAGTTGAGGGTCATGTCTACACATAGTGGCACGTTGACCAGGATGCCTCTTTCCTCCTCCAGTCGTTCATATAAGGCGGTCAGGCAGTGAATGACCTCTACCACATCCATCACATGCTCACTGGCCTGCAGATCATGCTCATTGAAGATCTCTAGAGCTGTAGTTAAAGTTACTAGATCCACTGGAAAGGAAAGGAAAGGAAAGAGAGAAAAAATATAGCCCAAAATAGAACCCCAGGGATTACAGGAGATAAAGCCACCAGCAGCACCAAATTTATAGGAATAAGGCAAGCATCTCAACTGTTTGCAAGTATGAAGCAAGCTGGTTCTTTACCAAGACCCTCATTCCAAGGAGAGGAAAGCAGCAAAAAGAAAAAAAACAAAAACAAAAACAAAAAACTCCCCTTAATTTCCATACTCAAAACTGCTTGACAACATTTTTGAGAAGATGGTGAGATGTGAATAAACTCACCTCTTATCTTGTATTGACTCCTGAGGGATCATATGCCATTTTTTTTTTGTGGGTACCAGAGGTCGACCTCAGGACCTCACGCACCAGCAGGCGCCTGTGCCGCTGAGCAATATCACCGGCCCTTTTTTCGTATGTGGGTTCTGGGAGTCGAACTCAGGACCTCGTGCTTGCCAGGCAGGCACTTATGCTGCTGAGCTATCTCACCGGCCCCCTCATATGCCATTTTAAGCTTCTCTGTCTTTGCATAAGTTTTAACTGCAAATAGATTTCTCCATGAATCTTGTTCTGAGAACCTAGATACTGACCGTGAAGTCTTAGATATAGTTGGGTAAATGTGACATATATCAGGAATTTTTTTCCAATTCTGAGGATTGAACCTAAGAATGCTCTACCACTGAGCTATGTCCCCAGACCATTTTATTTTTTATTTTGAAATGGGATCTTGTTAAGTTGCTCAGGCTGGCCTGGAACTTGCCATCCTTTTGCCTTAGCCTCCTGACCACCTGGGTTATAGGGCTGTGTCACTGTGCCTGGCAGTAGGATGTTTTAATCACTATCTAAGCAGAGTCAGCCTAACCAGACACACTTGGGTCAGGAAGCTTGAATGAACAGCATCCCTGAGAAAGGCCATAGGCACACTGTGTCTGCAGCCACGCTAGGCCCTAACCACTGACATTTGCTTCAATAGTTCTGCTGCTACATCAAGTAACCCATGCCAAACCATGGGCTGGGATACTTCCTGTTACAAAGCAGTTGCTTGATTATCCATGTTGGGGCCGGCAATAAGGGTCAAGTAGTTGGATGGCTGTGGGGTTAATTTGGAAACAAGTCTGGGGCTTGAGGTCAGTGGAAGGACCCTGGAAAGAAGGTGTACACAGCCAGCACGTCCCAGCCTTTGGAGAGTTCCCACCAAACCAGTCAACACCCCTGGCCAAGATGGGATGAAAGTGAGAAACAGAAGACTGATGAAGAACAGGAGAATGGGGATAAAAGCCTTAGGGAAGTATGACAGGAGACGTACGGCGCAGGGCCTTCTGGACTCTGCGGAGCTTCATGGCAGTGCGATAAGCTGAGAACTTAATGTTGTTCAGATCAGCTGCAAAGAATGGAAAGAGACACACTTAGATCAGAGAAATGTAAATTAAAACCACAATAAGAGAAGAACTTAAACCCATCAGACTGGCAAAAAATAGAAGTCTGACAATAGCAGATGCCAACAAGGATGTGTATGAATGAGAACTGCTAGTGGAGGTATGAACTGATACAATCACTCTGGAAAACAACTTGGTATTACCTAGTAAATTAGAATAATTATGTGTCCTACCACATAGCCAGCTGTCTTACAGTAATGATTTCCAAACATTTTTGACCAAAACTCATAGTAAGAAATTCTTTTTATATCATGACCCAGAATATATAAACACATGTGTGCATGTATAAATAACAAACATTTCAGAAAGCAATTCCTTACTAGATTTAAAAATACAAAACATAAAATTAATATCAAATCTCACTCCTGCTAAAGATCGGTTGCATATTAGAATTTCCTAGTCTATTTCAGTTTTTTAAATGCTTGTCATAACACACTGAAATGATATTATCTCCGCAGACTGGAAAACATGCTCCAGAGAAAGCCTTGCACACATGCATCAGAAGAAATGCACAAGAAATCCTCAGTAGCATTGCTTTTTTCAGCTTCAAACTAGAAACTTATATGTCCATCAACAGTAGAACAGATGAGAGGGGAAGAGAGGTATAAAGGCAGGTAATTGTAGGATGAATATGATCAAAATAAATTGTATGCATTGAAAGCCCCCAAAATGTGAAACTAGGGGGGAGGATGGGGCAAGGAGGGTGATGGGAAGGAATGATTAAAGTATGTTGTGTGCATGTATTAACCTGCCAAAATGAAACCCATTAAACAAATATGCACTAATAAAAATGAGGAAAAAATCAGTAGAACAGATAAAGAAAGTGCTATATATAATAGAACCTCTACAGCAGTGAAAATGAACGAATTATAGTCACATGCATCAACTTGGATAAAATTTGCAGCAAAATGAATCTCTCTTATTGTGCAAAGATAAGGCACAAAAGTGCCACAGTCACTGCAGCCTGGACAAAGCAGATTAGGCTTCACATCTACAAGTATAATTCCCTAATATGATGTAGAATGGCCCAGGAGTAATATAGAGTCCAGTTGAGGGAATGGCCCAGGAGTAATATAGAGTCCAGTTGAGGGAGGTTCGGAGGAGAAAAGAAGGAAGACTATTGGAGAAAGGGCATAGTCACTTCTATGCCATCTGCTTATTGACTAAAATTCCCTTCTATTCTTTTTAAAAAAATTATTTTGTTGAGGTATGATTGACATACAAAAAGCTCTATTGATTTAATGTGTACAACTCAATGAGTTTGGAAATAAGCATACACTGTGAAACCATCACCATAATCTATGTCATAAACCTATCCATTGCCTCCAAAATTCCTTCTCCTGCCTCCTTATTTATAATCAGGATTATTTGTGTATGTGGTAAGAACACTTAACATAAGATCTACCCTCTTAACAAACTTTTAAGTATAAAAATAGTTCTGTTAACTACAGGCCCTATGCTGTACCATAGATTGATAGGCCTTATTCTTTTTTTTTTTTTTTTTTTTTTTTTTTTTTTTGTCTTTTTGAGACAGGGTTTTACTATGCAGTTCAGGCTGGCCTTGAACTCACTTTGTAGCCCTGGCTGGCCTTGAACTTGTGGTGATCCTCCTGCCTCAGCTTCCCAAGTGTTGGGATTACAGGCATATGCCACCATGCCCAGCCAACAGGATTTAATCATTTTGCTTAAATACAACTTTGTGGCCTTTGACCAGTATCTCCCCATTTCCTCCTCCCTGTAGCCCCTGATAACCACCATTTTACTTTATGATCTACATGAGTTTGGCTGTTTTAGATTCCTTATATAAGCGAGATCATACAGTGTTTTTCTTTCGGTGCCTAGCTTATTTCACTTGGCATAATGTCCTTTAGATTCATACATATAAAAACAAACAGCAGTATTTCCTGCGTTTTAAGGCTAAATACTATTCCCTTGTATACACATAACATATTTTCTTCATCTGTTGATGGACATTATAGGACAAAGGCAACTATATAGATCCCCACTCTATACAGGAACCCTACATTTTTTTTTTAAACTTTTATTAGCACATGGTTCTAGTACATAATGATTACACTCACTGTAGGAAATTGGTACTTGTATGTAACACATTTCAATTCTATTTTCCCCTTCTCTCCACCCTTCTTTTATTTTTCCAGCATCAGATTCATTTATGTATAAGACCTTATAAAGTTATTTATCATATATACAGATTGAAAACCAGACTAATAGGCCAAAGAACATACAAAACATATAAGACAATTGTACTAGATCAAAGTATACTTTTAGACACCTTGTCTTCATTAGATTACAATACTTCTCTCTCTCTCTTCCTATTATCGGTCTTATTTCATATGTTATATATATTGAATTTTTCATATAAGAGAAACCATGCGATATTTAAGCTTGTGTGTCTGAGTTGCTTCACTTACATTATAGTCTCAAGGTGCATCCATTTTCCTACAAATGACTCAAATTTATCCTTCTTTTGGCAAAGTACTCCATTGTGTATAAATACAACATTTTCTTTACCCATTCATCTGTTCATAGACCTATAGGCTGTTTCTAAGATTTTTAGCTATTATGAATTGCACTGCTATAAACATGGGTACACATGTATCACAGTAATATGATGTTTTTAACTCTTTTGGGAAGATACCTAGAAGGGGAATGGCTGGGTCAAAGGAATTTCTATTTTTAGCTTTTTTGAGAAATCTCCCTGCTGATTTCCATAGTTGTTGTATCAGTTTACAGTCCCATCAACAATGGAGAAGGGAACCCCACATTCTTACCTAGGGTTTGGTATAACTCAGTCATCTTGGGATGGTCCCAGCATGTGGTCTGTGCCTGGTGGCTACAAACAAAAGCATCACTAGCACAAGCATCCAGACTCCGTCACACTGCTCCACACTTCCCCCCACCTCATGTGCACACTACCCAGTGATAAGTCGGATGCAAGAAGTTGCAGGATGCAAGGGTGAACCCTGAAGATCCCAAAGCACAAGGGTTTGCCTTTACCCAGGAACAATCTTGAGCTCTTGGCATGAGGAGGAAAAACTGAACTGGATGGAGGAATCCCATTGAACAAAGAGTGATGGGGGTAAGTAGCAAAAGACAGGTAAGGGAGGGGGCACGTAGGGATTGACCTGCTTCTGATTCTGATGATCACTCACTTGATGTAGTAGGGAACTTTATTGGGTGAAATTGCTCTTTCCCAGGGAACCTGGACAGAGGCTGGTAAAAGAGAAGAGAAAGAGAAAACAAGCTGGCCACTAACACCTTTCACCTCTCCTGGCCTGCCATTCCCCTGTTCTATTCTTCCCCAAGATAGGTCAAACAAAAAAGATGTTTGAGCTCATTGCCAGCTCTTATTATAGTATCTGAGGGTGTGGCAAACTTTTTTTCTTTTCTTTTTTCTTTCTTTTTTTTTTTTTTTGTGGTACTTGGGATTGAACCCAAGATCTCTGCACTGAAGTATATCCCTAACCCTTTTTTATTTTTAATTTTGAGTCAAGGTCTCACTAAGTCAGGCCAGGCTCAAATTTATGATCCTCCTGCCTCTGTCTCTGAGAGTGCTGCGTTTACTATCACACCTAGCAGGCAAACATTTCTAATGAACACACTTCTTTCCCTGGTGATAGGGTGAGAAAAGTAGAGGAGATTGTTGCTGATGCCCTAACATACTAGAATGAACAGGCTAGGGAATGAACAAGAATACTTGGCCTTGGCCACCCTGACATTTCCATCATTCAGCTGCAGGCAGCTGGGTTCTTCCTGTGCTACAAAGTAGAGCTGAAAGCCCTTCCCCTAGAAAGCCAAGCTTCTCAGGTCTGTGGGACATAGGGTAATGGTACTGTGCCCCCCCATGAGAAATTTGGAAAACTCATGCTTCTCTCAGCCCTATGTCTTTATCTTCTGGTTCTTCCAGGAGAGGCTTAGGTTACTTGGTTGATCTGCTCACTTCTGTTTCCCTGAGTACAAGAACCCTCTGCAGGAACAGCTTCATGTCACTAACTATAATAGCAATGCTTCTAATCATGAGTGACATTTATCGGGCTCCTACTATATGCCAGATTCTGTGCTTGTGCTTTGTGTGCATGTCTAATTTTCCTTTCTGTATATTCTCACCATATCCACTGCTACAACCCTGGTCTGAGCTACCATCATCCCTCACCTGAATTACTGCAATGTGCTCACCAATAGGTCTCCCAGCTCCTACTCTTGCCCCCGCCAAAAATCTTTTTTTTTTTTTATGTGGGTACCGGGAGTCGACCTCAGGACCTTGCACTTGCCAGCAAGCGCTTGTGCCGCTGAGCGATATCACCGGCCCTTTTTTTTTCCTTTATGTGGGTTCCGGGAGTCAAACTCAGGACCTCGCGCTTGCCAGGCAGGCGCTTATGCCGCTGAGCTATCTCACCAGCCCCCAACAATCTTTTTTTTTTTTTTTTTTTTTTGTGGGTACCGGGGGTCGACCTCAGGACCTCGCACGCCAGCAGGCGCCCATGCCGCTGAGCGATATCACCGGCCTTTTTTTTTCGTATGTGTGTACCAGGAGTTGAACTCGGGCCCTTGCGCTTGCCAGGCAGGTGCTTACACCACTGAGCCATCTCACTGGCCCAACAATCTATTTTTAACCCGATGTTGAAACATAAATCAGAACATGTCGTCCCTCACTTCAAACTGTGCCAAAAGTTCTCTTTTTTATTTGGAATAAAATCCAAAGTACTTTCACCTATAAGACCTTCCATGGTCTGTCCTCCCTGCACTTCCTCTCTGCTCTCCTCCACATGGGCTTCTTTGCTTTTCCTCAGCACACCCTGCTTTAAGGACCTGGAATCCTTGCCTGGTATGCTCTTCCCTAAGCTATTCATGTGGTTCATTATTTTGCCTCTTGGTCCTCTGTTCAACTGTCACTCTCTTAGGAGGTCTCAGCAATGCCTCCTCCCTTAAATCCAGTTCTCCCTAACCATGCCTTCTGGCTTCCTCCACTAGAATGTAAACTGGCCAACTCTAAAGATTTCTGTTGTGTTCACTGATGCAACTGCAGTGCCTAGAAGTGTAACTGGCCCATAATAAATATTGTTGAATAAATAGTCATTTAATTTCTAAAACCTGATTTATAAGCTAGGTAATATTTTCCCCTCTTTGTACAGATGGAAAAATTTAATTGCGATTCAAAATGATTAAGCTAGTTTTTCAAGCTTGCATAGCTATTAAGCTGAGGTACACTGACTCAGACCCAGGTCTCTCTAATTGGAGAGCTTATTCTTTCAACTACTATACTTTTTATCCGTACTGCTTTTTCGATGACAAGGTATAATGGACTCCCATCAGACTCTTAGGGGACAATAGTAGATTCTCTTGGAAGGTGGCTGAAGTTTTGCTAAGTGACGTTCGGTTTGGCTCACGTACAGGAGAGGAAGTGCTGTGACCCAGGCCCAAAATCCCGGTGGGCATCCTGGAGCTGCTTAAGCCTCTCACCAACTGACACCTATGGAAAGAACAGGTAGGAAGACAATGGACTCATTCTAACTATTTCATGTGGGAACACTCAGGTGCCTCTAGAAATCTTTCTGATCTCCTTCATAGATTTGCTTTTCTTTCCAGACCCTTTCACCATCACCTAATTCCTATCCCTCCTGCAATACTCCCATAGGTCAGAGAAGAGCATCCCTACTTCCAGCCACAGTGACTCTTCTCCTGCCTCTGTCTACCTGTGTACCCAAATCTAGACAGGTTGTCCTCATTTTTTTCAGTTAAATAATACCCTGAAACTTAGCTGCTGAGAAGCCTGTTCCCCAACCCCACATTCTTTACTAGTCTTTTCCCATGTAGGTTTTGTTTCCCTTGGGCTTGAGAAAGTTTTCCCTAAGTCTGCTTATACTGAGGTGACTCCTCCTGACTCCCTTCAGGCTGCTCTTCTACCTGTAGCTGTTTCCACCGGACGTTGATTTGCTCCAGAGCTCGGGAATTCTCCATTGACAAGTGTACATCAGAAATGGCAAGTTGATGGGCCAGATCATTCACCAACTTCACTCCATCTTTCATGGGAGAGAAGTCTTCTTTGAATAACTGGAGAACCAGGACCCAAGTGCCACAGCAGACAAAGAGTGGGAAAGAGGACCCATTAGTCATTTATTTGACTCTTCCCTCTTCACCAAGAAGTTTTGTTTCAACAATACAACTTAGGTGTTTGCCTATTAGGACAACTAGAGTAAGGTGTGAGTGGTCACAGTTCTTATCTGCTTCCTCTCCTCATATCAGAAAACCAGGGAAAGAGAAGATTATGGAAGAACAAAGGAGACTACAGCCAAGCCATCCCCAGATCTAGCATATACACTAAAAGAGGCTTAGTCATAGTACACATCAATTGAGTCTCAGCAGGAGGAACACTGTCAGGGTCCAGAAGAGCATCAGGTCTCAGGGGGGACTGTAGCCAGTGGAGGAGCCATGCATACCTTAACAGCCTGGATGTGCTCTGGGAGTGAATCAATAAAGAGATCTCCAATGGGCTCCCAAGTGGCTCGGACTCCCTCAGCTTGGGTCAGAGTAGTGCTCAGTTCCTCCATTGCCCCTTGAATCTCCAATAACTGCTCTAGAGTGCGTTCGATGTGGCGGTGCTGGTCCACACAGCGGGCTGTCAGCTTCTCCCATAGTTCACTGGCCACTGTTGCCTGCTTCCACACAAAGCGGCTAAGATTCTGGATCCGCTGTCTGGGGGAGGTATCTGCAAGTGTAGGCAGGAAACCAGGTGAGGCTAACCTTAACCAGACAGGAGCAGCTCTGAGAAAGGCAGAGACAAAGACATCCCTCTGTGTGTGTGTGTGTGTGTGTGTGTGCATGTGTGTGCTCTGATACATGTGTGTACGTATTTATGTATATATTCATATAGAAATATAAGCTTTTCCATAGTTGAGCTCCTTTTGGACATTCAATTATTTTAGTTAAACTATTTTGAGATTTTATAGATTCACATGCAATGGTAAGAAACAACACAAAGATTTCATATTCCCTTTACCCAAATGGTGGCATCTTGTAAAAGGACAGTCCAATATCACAGCCAGGATTTTGATATTCATACAATCCACTAATTTTGTTCAGAGATCCTTAGTTTTATTTGTATTTATGGTGTGTGTGCACATACATGTGGATTGTCTATACAATTTTATCACATTTTGGTTTGTGTATCCATCACCACGGTCAAGAGACCATTTTGGTTTTTCCCACTTACAGCACCATGAAGATTTCCTCATAATTTTTAAAAATGGCCAAGATAGTGAGTAAAATATTTCAAGACATGTAATAAGGTGAATCATCCACAGTCCTATTCACATCGTCCTGGAATGTGATTTTGTATTAGTGTCTGCTTCCCATTTACATACAAAGAAGGGAGGCATTTTTTTATGTCCCAGACCAGGAGAGGTTGACATAAAGCCAGTTAAGTTGGGCTCCTAATTTATAGGTTTCCTCTTCCTCCCTCAGAACTTCCTCGTGGAAGAAGATTCAGTGCCTCAAAGCCCCAGGCTAATTGGAATTGTCTTTTTCTTCTGAGCTTATCCTACGTGAGGCCCATTGGGGAGCAAATCAAAGTACTAGCCCTCCTATTGAGAAGCTAGAAATAAACTGAGAGAGTAAATTGAATTGACAAAGGACTCAATTAATTAAGGCTTCTCTCTAGGCTATTCATAGCTTATCTCAGAGTGTTGAGGATACTTCCTGGGGAAGTGGGCTTACTGGGCCACCACTCCGATCTAATCATCACCATGGATACCATCCTGCTGCTTTATTTAAATCTAGATGGAGAGTGGTCCTCTCTATCAAGAGAAAGGGTGAGAAGTCACTATGGTCAGTATCAAAAAGCCACATCTGTTTTCCTCTAAAAGGTCATCACCTAACATTTTAGATTTTGAAAAGTTTCTTATTTGTTGGTTGATTGGAGTGTTGCCACATGTGCCTCTGTGTTGGAATAAAGCAGTATTTTTTTTTAACATACTGTAACTTTTATTCACTGAGTTAGTTCAGTCTGTGTGCTTTTTTTTTTTCTTTTCTTCTTTTTCATGCCTCATTAAAAGGCCATATGTATAGCACAGCTTTAGGCCTCATGCTGGTGACCACTGCTTCAGGCTCTGTTCTCTTTACTTTTACTTACAATGTGAATCTTGTTCCTCCTGAATTTTGGACTCATGCAAAAACTACCCTCCCAGATAACAGCTGAGAAAATGAGTTTGGGAGCAGAAAAGTGTTTGCTTAATGGCATATAGCTCAAAAAGAAGGGGAAAGAGCAGAAGATCACCCACCTTTGCTCTCAGAATGAGGTTCTTCTAGTTCCTCAAATGGATGCTGAGACAGGAAGGCTTGAGCCGACTCCAGCACAGAGTAGACATAGGGCCCCCGAGACTTGACTTCTTCCATAAAGGCCTGTAAAATTTACTAATATGATCAACAGGAAAAGAAAGTCTTTCAACCACTTTAAATTCCATCCTGCAATTAACAACCTTTATTCATAGTGCAACTTAGTCCCTTGGCTTTAGTAGATAATGGGTTACCCACATGAAAAGAGGTGTGGTCCTCTCCACAGGTAGAAGAATAACTCCTACACTGGAAGGTCTATTTAGTATGAAGAGTTTGGCTCTGCCACAGGACAGAGAGAAATGTGGGGATCTTGGTTTTCCAGAAGACTCAGAAAATCCTCTGTAAGGGGCTTCGAAAAATCAAAAGCAGGATAAGCAGGGTTTATATTAAATATTTTTTGTGAAATATACGCAAAATGTATAAATCAAAAGTGTATGACTCGGGCCGGTGAGATAGCTCAGCGGCATAAGCGCCTGCCTGGCAAGCGTGAGGTCCTGAGTTCGGTTCCCAGTACCCACATAAAGAAAGAAAGAAAAAAAAAAAAAAGTCCTATTAAAAGTGTATGACTCAGCAAATTTCCATAGCGTGATTCCATCTATGTAACCAGTACTGCAATCAAGAAACAGAACTCTGGGCCGGTGAGATGGCTCAGCGGCGTAAGCGCCTGCCTTGCAAGCGCGAGGGCCCGAGTTCGACTCCCGGATCCCACATACGAAAAAGGGGCCGGTGATATCGCTCAGCGGCACGGGTGCCTGTTGGCACGTGAGGTCCTGAGGTCGACCCCCGGCACCCACAAAAAAAAAAAAAAAGAAACAGAACTCTACCAGCATTCCAGAAGGCCCCCTCGTGGCTCCTTCCAGTCACTTTCTCATCCTTTCCTTTAAAGGATGACCACAAAGGCGTGGTGGCTCATGCCTGTAATCCCTGCACTCTGGGAGGCTGAGGCAAAGGATTATAAATTTGAGCCCAGCCTGGGAAATTTAGTGCCTTAGCAAAACTCTGTCTCAAAAAAAAAAAAAAAAAAAAGGCTTGGGATATACTTCAGTGTGAAGGCCCTAAATTCAATCCCCAGTACTGGAAAAAGAGAAAAATGGGGGAGGGGGGCAGGGAGGAATGTGACAATAATTCTGACTTGCAAAAGCACCAGTGAGCTTTGCCTATTTTTGAACTTCATAAAAATGGAAACATAGTATATACTCTTTTTATATCTGACTTTTTTTCACTCAACATACTGTCTGTAAGGTTTATCCATGCCATGGCATACTGCTATAGTTTGTTCTCCTATTGTATTATTCCATTCTGTATTCATTTTCAAGAAATATTTATTGTTCTTTTCTGAATAAAGAGGTAATATACATGAAATATTTAAAATTTCAGAAAAGCATAAAGAATAAATTAAAGAGAATTCCAATTTCACCACCTAGAATCAACCAGCATTGGCATTTTAATATAGTTCTATCCTGTGTCATTCATATGGTATATACATGCACATATCTATATACATTTTTATACAGTTGAGATCCATCTGTATTTAGCTTTATATCCTGTGTGTTTTTCCTTAACATTGTATTATGTTCATTTCTCCATGTTCCCATTAAAAATTAAGGCAGGATTTTAAATATGATGGAAAGATTTGACTTAGCAGCATGCTAACCACAGACCAGTAGGACTGTATACAGCCTCATCTTGCTTTAGGTGTGTAAGCAGAGCTGGGTGTCTGTCAGGGTATTGCAGAAGGACTCCTTCCCCACTGAGAGACTGTACACCATGGTCTCCACAATTCTAACCTACCGCATGCGTTTCCTTCTCCTGTTGCACCAGGGCCACATCCCCTTGTAGGGGCAGCTGAGCTGACAATTCTTCATCTTTTTGGGTGAGCCAGTCAATAATCTCTTGGAGAGGGAGCTGAAGCTTTCCACTGTGGTCTGAGAAGGCCTCTAGGCGAGCACTGCACATAATGGGTAAGACCAGTGATATTAAATCTTCTTTTTAAGTGGCAAAATATAATTTTTTCCAAACCAACACTTATATGGAACCTTAACATATGAAGTAGATTGAGGGAAACTGCTCTAGTTGAAGTGGAAGGGGGCCTGGAACCCTTACCCACCCAAAGGAGCTCTCAAGCCTCTCCACATGGAGCACAGTACTAAAACCAATGGGTCAGACCACAGGTGTGGGTAAGTATCCCAAACTCAAATGGCTTAAAATGTCACTTCATGGATCTCAGTTACTTCAGTTGCATGCCCATCATCAGGCTGGGAAGAGAAGGAAACTGAGCAAGGGCATAGGGATGACAGCTGTGTGGCTCCCCTCTTCCCTTGGTAGAATCCAAATCACATCAAACTTCTCATCCATAGAGGCTGCTCTCAGCCTTCCCCTTGAGTAGGAGAGGATGCAGTAAGTGGAGAGGGCAAGGTGAATGGTTAAGCATGGGCGTGCCCATGTGCAAAAATGCATATAAATATAAGCAGCCCAAGGGACAGAGAAGCACTGGTTAGAGATTTGAGATATGGAAAAAGAAAAGTTTTTACTATATAATCATCTCTGTCTGCCTCCCCCCCCAAATAAAATATAAGCTGAGGTCTAAGTGGTAGGAAGTTGGAGGCCAGTTAAGGCTGCGTGTAAACATCGAGCCCATTCTCCTTAGCTGGCCGTAACAATTACCTTTACTTATTGCTTTCCTACACCTGGGTCAAGCCCTTTACCTAAATTATTGTTTCAACTAATTCTCACAACAATCTTACGGGGTAGGCCTTACTACTGCCCAGAAGTTTACATAGTTTGGTCAAGGTCACACAGTTAAGCCACTTGTAGAGCTATGGTTTCCATAACTCCAGAGTCTGCAATCTTTCCATTTCTACAAATTGCCTTACCTCCACCAGAGTCCACTAGAAGCTAGGAGTTTGGGCTTTTATTATAGGGGATGGTGAGGGAAAATTGCAGGCACACAGAGAAGTACGAGAATAGGGGAAAGAAAACAACAGAGCAATTGCCTTCAGGATCTTACTGAGTTGCCCTTACCTGCTCTGATAATGCATGGATGGGAATAGAGGGTATAAAAAGAACAGAGAACAATTAAGACCCACCAAGATAAAGGGCAGTTGTGGGAGGAAAAGGAGTAGAAATGATCATTTCTTTCATTTACACATCAGCATGATTAAGTTTAGAAAATATTTTCATATGTTAGTTGAATCCTAATGGCATCAGTGTGGTGTAGTTAAGACAGGTATAATTCCTCCACTCATTTTTTTCTTAACAAATAGTAGAGCCTAAAATTCTGAGAACTCAGACAACTTATCAAATGTGATGCAAGTACTTAAAACTGAGGCTCAAATCTAAATCTCCTGACCTCTAACTCTAGGTTCTTTCCACAGTGTCAGAGAAGGAAAGGGAGAAGTTGATGGCGAGGCTGAGGAAAGGGGGACACACAGAAGGACAAGCTGCAGTGGCAAAAGGAGCCCAATGCTGTCCCAACCAATTCCTTCAGGTACCTGTTTCTAGGGACCAGGCCTTACCGGAGGTTGTGAGACTTCTTTTTTATTTCATTCCAACACAGATTCATGGCTGATGCTTCCAGGGGGCCAACAGCACCAATAGACCCGTTGAGCAGCTTTGGACTTAGGCAGGGAACCCCAGCACCATCCCAAGGAAGTGCAGGGGCAGTGATAGCAGCTCTAACCTGAACAGAAACACAGACATCCTGTGATTCCTGGAGTGCACTATGCCCTGGTCTGTGGCTAGCCAAGGGTGGAACTAAAGTGAACAAGGGGAAAGAAGAGTTGGTCCCAGGGTTCAGAAATATAACTAATCTGTGTGGCTGTGTTCAGAGAATGAGATATGAAAGACTCCAAGTTCTTCTCTTGGTATAGATCAGTCACATAGAAATGCTGACTACTATTATATTAGTCTTATTATTGTAAATTATGCCAGAACCACTGCCCACATGGGGTCCTGGAAGCACATTTGCATTAGGTAAGAAGTTGGTTGGACTTGTCCAAATGTTGACAGCCATAGGATTCAAACTGAGCTTCAAGGTCCCACAGTTTATCTAACCTTCTAGGAAATATAGCTGAGAGGCTTCCCCATAAAGATTCAGAGAGGGAGCAGACTAGCCTGAGAGAACTATCAGTAGTAAGTATTCTACTTCCCAAATGGACCTGTGCCTTGATATCGCCTCTCCCTCTTTTCCACTTGTACTTCCCACATCACAGTCAGGAAGCCTGAAAATCATCCTAACGAGCACTGCTCATGAAAATGGGCATGGGCTGAGAAAGAGTTAAAGCAACATTCTGGATCCTGATTGTCAAAGGACTCTGACCAGAGTCGGCAGCCAAGAGGATGAGCCATGGAGCCAGCAAGTCTAGCCTTGGGCCCTCAGGCTCATAGTCCTTCACTTGCTCTCTTGGGCACTGGTAGTACCCTGTCAGGACATTGTGGGGTCAGGGCAATGGTGGTTATACCAAATAACCCATAAGAAGGTAGCTACCTACAGTACAGTAACAAGACTGCCCAGCCAGGGAACAGGAAGGGGTGCAAGGAAGAGGAATTGGAGGAGGAAATTTCAGCCTGGGCTGCTCTACCTGACCCTAGGGAGACCCACATGCCCACCTTCCCATTTACCTACATGCCTGCCTGTGGAAAGAATCTGGCCTTGCTGGTGGCTGAGACTCCTGTTGTCCTCTTCTCCCCTAAATCATACTTCCTACCCACACAAGACTCTCCAGGCAATGTAGGAAACCAATCATCCCATTAAAACCGCAGCTTACATCTACGCTGTGAAAGAGAAGTGAGGGAGCCGCCGAGCTCTGGGGACCAAGCTCAGAACTTAGTCACCCTGTGGCCCATGAGACCATCCTACCTGTGCTACCTGGGGAGTTCATGGCAGGATCAAGCAGCTCCATGATTATCCCTCAGCAGGAATCTGGACCCAGTGTCTGGGAAGCCACAGGCAGGCAGTTCCTGATGAGCTCTAAGCGACTTTGCTCAGGAAGGCAGACAGAGCTGAACCAGACCAAGAGGCCGGGGTTGCCACCCTGTTTGTTTACTGACCCCCCAGGAATCTTGAGGGGGCGGCTATGTCAGGGCCTGGCCAGTGAATTGGTGCTTTGTTCCTGGGGAATTCCGGCTTGCTCCCAACTGGGCCCACCACACTGGGGCCAGGATGGTCCTCTCGAGCTGGCAAGGATGGCAGGAGTGGGAATGGGCAGTCCATGGTACTGAGTAGGGGCATGAAGAGGGTAGTGCTTGTTGATTTACTTTCTCTTTCCATGGAAGCCACAAAGGGCTCACTTCGCTTCCAGGATCACCTCTCCCCTGAAGTGGATGAAAGGATCAGACCACACTGGTGACAAACCTCTGACAAACAACTTTCCCAAAGTCTGGCAAGATGAGCTTGGAAAATAAGCAACTAAGTCAGTCTCCTCAGTGGCAATGAGGAATGTGTGTGGCACAGCTGGGGACAGAGATGGCAGCATTGAGAAACTGGGGTAGCAGAATCCTGAATTTGATTACCCTTGAGTATAGGGACCAGAAGACTCATTGGAATCCATTGGGAAAACGAGGGGGTGCTCTGCCCTGCCTTTGAGAGGCAGATAAGATTGGAGAGAGGACCATAACCTCAAATCTCTCACTATACCCTGATGATGGCGGGAAACGGATGGTCTCTGGGCATCCCTTTGCAACTCTGTAGGGAAATGAGATGGGACAATGGAACCTAGCAGCTCCATGCAGGGGAGCCAGTTTTAGAAAGTCTCCTGTGTCTGCCAGTGTTACTCTGGGCGGGGCGGGGGGAAGCTCTTTCCCATAAGCCAGTGGACAAAGGGAAGAGCCTCTCCTGGAGGTGGCCCCATGCTCTTTTCCATCTCTAACAGACTTGCCTAGGGAAAGGTTAACATTCCTGAGCTTTGCCCCCACCTCTCAGCACTTAGGGAAAATACTTCGTTTTTACCAAAAACAGTACTGTTTCCACCCTTATTTATCTCCCACAGAGTCTTCTGGGCTTTCCACAGTCCTACATTGTTTACATGCTGAGGCCCACCTACAGGAATAGTTGGAACAGCTGCCTGCCCTTTCTAGGGGTTTGAGGTTGAGCCAACTAGGGTGGCTGGAGATGACAGGCCAAGAGTAAGGAGTGTTCTAGCTCTCAGCTTCACTCATGCTGGGATAACTGGGCTTAAGCCAGCCTCACAGAATCCTCTGGAATGGAATGTCCCAGAATTAGAATGGCCCCTTATGACCCAGCCATGACCAAGGTGTCCTGGCCCTAACCTGGGGAGATGCACTCATGATGAGCTGGGCTCTACCCACCTTAGCCTTTCATCACCACCCCCAGCATTCTTAGTTTCCTAACTCCCATTAGGCTCCCAAATTATTCTCCAGTGCCCTGTTCTTCCTCTCCCAGTTGTCTGTATACTCTCAAGTTCCACCTAGAAGAGCCAGGCACACAATAGGCAAATCATGAAAAGTAATTATTTTCTTTCCCTTTCCCAATCAATTGCTTTCTACTTCTGGCTTTTGTGGCCAAGATATTTGCTTCTCACAGTCCATTTCCTGTCGGGCTATCTATATATCCCTTGAACCTTTGAGATGGAGGCCTTATGGAAGAAAGACAAACCAGACCATTGAATGAGATACAGGTTGGACTATACCATTTGCAATCACAAAATGAAGCCACGAGCCCCCCCCCCCAACTAAGTGGTAAAGCTTGGAGGGTGTGCACAATGAATATAGCAAGCCTTTTGGAAAGGCCTAGGCTTCTTTATCCCCTTAGCATGTGAAAGCCCCACTCCAGGTAAGGAGTAGGTTACTGGGGAACTCTAAGTTGCCTGGATTTAAGAATATGTTAGAGGCAGCAATTTTTTTCTGGCTAGCTGCAGGAAAACAGCTCAGGAGGGCCTGACCCTCATGCGTCTCTGGATTTTTATTTTTGATCATTATCCTTGCCAAAATTGGCTCCCCAGCATCCACATTCTGCATCCCCACTATCTTTCTTCCTCCCTCGATTCAACTGCAGCTTGCTCCCATAGCATCAACTTAGCACTGCAGCCTATATGTAAGATTTTAGGAGATATAGCACTTGCTCATACTTCCTTGGCCTCTGGACTCCAAAGCCTTGTAGAGAAACTCTAAGTATGCCTATGTGTCTCTCTTCTCCAGTCAACTTTCCTTGGACATCTCTCATTGTCAGGAAAGGCAGCTCCCCTCTCTAGATCATTGTCTCTCATACATCCTCTAACCACCTACTAACATACACACCACCACCACCATGTTCTTAGGGAAGAAGAGAGTAGAGAGGCAAGTATGAAGCCAATGGAATTCTAAATGGGGCTGAGCTAGCAGCTGCAAGGAAGACTAGGGACTTGAGAGGAAAAACCAATAGCAGGAGGAAGATACCTGTAGAATGTGAGGTATACCACAGAGAAGCCAAGGCAAGGGAATGTCCTGACTTGTCCTAGCCCATGCCCTGAAGAATCACGCTTTTCTAGGACCTCCCCAGATCTTCATCCCTTGGAAAGTTAACATGGAATTAGTTTCCATCAGCTACAGTGGACCCTTTGGCTTGCCCAACTCAATACCCTTCCTCACCGTATGACCCCCATAAAAGGCCTCATGAGTGATAAGGTCCCGAAGGAGGCCCCATGCTATACAAGAGGTTTCATGTATACAGATAGTACCCCTGAGCCTTAGGAAGCATGGGTACCCTAAGAACAACACAGATCCTATGTTCAGTCATTTTCCATAGATCTATTTTTTGCTATCAGACTCTTACCTGAGGCTGGGGGCAGGTGCATCGGAGGCTACTGCTGTGATGGAACCGGTCAGCAGCCCACCACTCACGACATCGTGGGAGGGTGTAAGGGCATCCCTGCATGACCATAGGTTGCATAAGAACCAAGGATCATGGGGAGATGAAGATGGGCAACAGACAAGCTGTTGACCATTTATTACCTGGAAAAGTAACAAGGAGAGATTTAGAGTCAAGACCTAGGAAAGGCCTATAAATCCAGCACCAACTCCAGGTTCTTTGACCAGTTATACATACCAGTATTAAAAACTTAATGACCTACCCAATAGTTCTTCCCAGGCTACAATGCACCATAACAGACTTTAATTACTGCTCAAGGAAGTATTTATTGTTTACCTATTATGCTTTGCGCTAAAGATACAAAGATGAATTACTGTCTAGGATGGGTGGAGAAGGCAGTCAGGTAACCTAATAATAATAGAATGCTTTTGTTGCAAATGGTATAATCAAGGTTGGACCAGAAGGCTAGGGGAGCACAGGGTGAAAAAGCTAACTCTGAGAATGTGCACAGATTCAGAGACTGCATTTGAGATGAGTCTTGAAAGGATGACTAGACCTTTACCTATGCAGAGAAGGGGCAAAGCTGAAGAGTGTTCTTTGCAGGCCAAATCACCTGAGCAAATGCTGATGTCAGAAAAAGGCAAAGTATGTTCAGAGAACAGTGAGTTCAGCATGGCTAGAGTTTAGGACATAAGTAGATAAAAATGACATGGGGCCTTTCCCTGAATAGGTCATATACAGAGAGAACAAACATGGAAAGTAAAGACCATAAAGTGTTATTTGAATTCATAATAGAAATATTTATGGATGGAGTAAAGAGACAGATGAGGGAAAGGTGAGTTCTGTCTGGTCATGTCACAAGAAGTTTCCCTAGAGGAAATGTGCTTGAGGTTAGTCATGAAAGAGAAGTGGGATTGCCATTAGGCAGAAAAGATAAAACAAAAAAGAATATTTCAAACATCACAAATATAAAATGTATTGTGAGTTCAGTGTGATCAAAGAACAAGGTAGGTGTCTTGTGGGGTGTAGCAGGAAATAAGGCTGGAAAATGAGGTTGTGGCCAGATTGGGCCATACCTTGAGTGACAACAATGATTCTAGCCTTTATCTTGTAGACAACTGGGAGGCACTGAAGATTTTAAGCAGGGGAGTGACATGACCAGATTTTCCTTTCAGAAAGGATATGCTCTTCTGCCTGCCTTGTGCAGTGATCCTCCAGAGGGAAGAAGGCATCAAGAAGCTGATAGAATAAGCAGTTGCAGTTAGGATGGCACAGGCACCGCAGCTTCAAGAGATATTGGAGAGGTATGATCTATATGGCTCTGTGATCAATTGGATGTGAAAGGTGAGGGAGGTAAAAAGAGTTAACATTTCTAATTTGGTAGCTGGATGGATAATGGTACCAACAACAAGAAAAAGAAGACAAGAGAAGGAACAAATTTGGAGTGGTAAGGGGTGAAATCAGTGTTACATAACAAGCTATGCTAGATACATATTCAGTTTTAGACGTCAGGCGCTAAGCTTAGAAAAGAACTATGGGAGGAGATGAGAGGGAGAGGAGAGGAAAGGGAAGTAAAGAGGAACAAGATGCAATATGCATATGTACCAGTATCACACAGTGAATATATTTATTATGTATCACAAACATAGACTTATAAAATATTTTTAAAATAAAAAAGAAAAGGAGAGATACTAAGCAAAAAATTAGATGTACAAGTCAATTGAAGGTATAGTGGATATACGCAAATATGATTAGGATGGGTGGGAAAGATGATGTTTGCAAATGATAAAGCTGATCCCTTTTCATGCCTGGCAAAAATATATAAACCTGGATCCAAAGGGCAGGAACTGAGCGCCTTTAATTTCTGATGCTAATGATTAAATAGCCACCATTTTTAGACTCTGTCCCAATGCTTTCCAACATTTTAGGTGTAAGGGCTTCTTCTTAAGATTAAAACAAAATCTCACTTCACCCACTCACACCCACAATAGTAGCTGTACTTTTAGAACTTACAGAGTAAAAAAAAACACATAGATTTAAAGATCTGTGGGCTCTCCTTGTATCAAATACCCTTCCTCCTCAGGAGTCTATGGTCTATGGTGTCCAAAGATTGGGGACTATTACAGATTACAAGGGCACATGAGTTTGTGGTTTGAAAGACACTTTGTTATAGTCAACATCTCTAGATATTATATAGCTGCATAGCTCTTCATTCCCAAAATGATTTCCCTAAGAATTATTGAAAAGATGGTTCCTCTGTGATCAGACACCAACATAAAAGAATTACTCAGACAAAAAATGAGTACTGCTATGGATGTGCTGTAGATATGTTATGGGCATAAGGGCCTCAAGTTTGTTTTTGGACTTGTTTTTATATTAATAGTTTGCTTTTGGACTTGTTTTTATATTAATATTTTCTATTTTTGTTGATTACATAGTAATGCATGTTCTTAATTTTTTTTTTAATTTTTGTGGTTCTAGGGATCAAACCCAGGGTGAGTCACACCCCTAGCCCTGAAAACTTTATTCTTTTAAAAATCTTCCACCAGGTGTGGTGGTGCACACTTGTAATCCCAACACTCGGGAGCCTGAGGCAGGAGGATCACTGCGAGTTCGAGGTCAGTCTGGGCTACATAATAAGTTTGCAGCCCACCTGGACTACGTAGAAAGACCCTGTCTAAAAAAAAAAAAAAAACAAAAAAAGAGAAAATCTTTTCATTTATTTATGATGCTAGAGCTCAGACCCAAGACTTGCATATGCTAAGTAAACACTCTACCACTGAGAGTGCTTACTATGTTCTTTATAGAAAAACTGGAAAATGTGAAACTCATAAGGATGAAAACAAAAATAATCTGTAATGTTACTGCCCACAGATAACCATTACTAACAGGTGTGAAGACATAATAGTTTTTCAATGAAAAATACATACATATACTTTAAAAATAAAATAGTCATCATATACCATCTTTTTATAACCTGCTTTTTTCATTTGGTGTGTATTATTTTAGTATGTCATTAACTATTCCTATAAAACATGATTTCTAAGAGCTTTATGAGTGGTAGAGCACTGTGGTTGAGGCCATAGGCTCTGGCATCAGACAGAACTAGAGGCAAGTCTACACTAGTCAACCTATTAGTAGTGTGGCCTAGAATAAGTTAACCTTTCTGGGTCTCAGTACCCTCATCTGCAAAATGGGGATAACAATGATACTATCCTCACAGAATTATTCTAATGCTTAAAATTAATACATATTGTATTTAAATACCTTAGCACAGTGTCTGGCAAAACTACATGGCTCAATAAGTGTTAGGTTTAATGTATAGTATTCTATGGAATGGACATATCAAATTTATTTTAAGAATTAGATATATGCTTATAATTCTTCTGTTTTAGAAGTCAAACTTCGATGAACAACCTTGTGCGTATTTGTGATTCTTTCCTTAGGACAATTTGCTAGAAGGGGGAATTCATGGATTAAAGGTTATAGAACCAATTTCAGGCTTGTGACACATATTTCTAAATTGCCATAGAAAAAAGTTTTGTATCACTTTATAGTACCATTAGTCATGTATGAGAGTGCCAATTTCTCATTATACTTGCTAATGATAAGTATTCTTATTTTATTTGCTAACTTTGTGACTAAAAATGGCATCTTGAGTATCACTTTGCATTTCCTTAATTACTAAGAGGCTTAATTCCTTCTCCCCATTTTTATTTTTATGTTTTGAGTTTTATGTTTTATGTATTAACCCCACTTTTTTATTAATACTCAGGAAATGACCCAAAACACAGTCGCATTGACAAAACTCTAAGCATACATATTATGTCAGTAGCACTACATCAAAGTATATGTTTGACAAAATCATAATTTTTCAGAGAAATATGGTGAATTCAAGATCATAGATAACTTTCACATATTATTTTACATATAGAATTTTTTAAACTTTATCACTTCAGTTTGCAGAGGTTTTACCTAACAGATGATCTGTGTCCTTAATCAAATGTACCAAAGTTTACTTTGCCCGAAAATGAGAGATCTGCATTAGTCAGGTTTCCCATGGGTGAGACACATTAACCACTACCCACAACCTAAAGGAGGAGAGGTTTAATTTGGCTCACAGTTTCAGGCAATTCCATCTGTAACTGTTTGGCACCAAAGCAGAATATCATAGTTCCCTCCCCATTTTTAGTTCTTCTTTTGTGATTTACTTCTCTGTAAATTAACTTTCTTCCTTCTTATTGCTCTACTGATCTAATGCCAGGATAATAGTTCACATAAGAAAAATAAGATAAAGCCAGGGGTCAGAGAATTCATACCTTCTAATCCAACACAGGTAGAAAAGGAATAAGTTGCTCCTGGTCTTAGTGTGACTGTCCTCTATTTGTAGACTTTGCTCCTGACTGTGACCTCAAGTGATGTCACCTCTCTATGTCTTAGTTTACTACTCTGTCAAATGTTAATATTTAAAGAGTTCCAGCCGGGCACGGTGGAACACACTTATAATCTCAGCAGTTGGGAGGCTGAGATAGGAGGACTGCATCAAGTTCAAGGCCAGCCCAAACTACATAGTTAGACCGTCTCAAAAAAAAAAAAGCAAAAACATACTATATATATATATATATATATGCATATATATGTAATATATATGTGTATATATATGTATATGTATGTATGTAGATATATGTGTGTGTATATATGTATATATATGTATATATATGTATACATATATATATATATATATATATATATGTATATATAGTTCCAAGCACCAAAACACTATTATTTCCTCTATTTGTACAGCACATTTTTATAGTTTATTAGGCTGTCTTTCATGATCCTTGGTGTAACCTGGTAAAGTTAGCCAGGCAAAGTTACAATCCTATTTTATAGATAAAAATGCTGAGACATAAGTGAACCTAGGCTTCCTGATGCCTGGGCCAGTGCTTTTTTTTCTACACAGATTCCTCTGCATCTTTATTTATTTCCATCCTGCTCTAAATAACCACCTGAATATACTGATTCTTTCACTAGTCCTCCTTTTAATTTGCAGAGGCTAGGAGGAATTGATGAATTCCTAGATGAATCAGACTTGGTCCTTAACTTGCAAGTGTAGGAAATAATACACATACACAAAAAAGTATAATGTAAGACAGAAATGATTCATACTGTATGTGGGACTCAGAAATCATGCTGTAAGAGGACACAGAGGAGGAAATGTTCACTTCTAGTTGGAAAGATTTATGAAAGGGATGCTTTTGAGCTAAGGCAAGAGAGGAAATTTGGATATATGGAATAGAGGATGTTTTGGGGGTAGAAATAACCCTTATGTGCTCTCCCCCTAGGAATCTTTGTTAGATACCAAGCTGTGTCTTTTAGAATCAGTAAATACTAGAAATATTGCTTTCATTCTGGAGAACACATATAGGACCTTCCAGCAGGATTCAGGGGAGAAGATGTTGTTTCTCTTGGGCAGGGATAAAAGCATTAAAACATGGAAAATATCGGGATTCTAGTGTGAAAGCAAAATTGTTGACTTACGGAAGGCACGGTCCACGCCTCATTTTTATTTATATTCCACATATTTTTAAACATAGTGCTAGGCACAGAAAAGGAACTTGGTGAATGTTTCCCGACTTGATTTATTGAATTGATCTTAGCTAAAAGGCCAAGAAGTAATTGAATTGAACTCCAGTTATATAAGCACACAGGTCCTTGATTTTGTTGATACATATACTAGAAAGCAACACAAGAAAGGTTTTGGATATGTATATTTACTTGCATTTGTGTGAAGTGATGTATGTATAGTGTTAGCATTTGAAGCAAGGCTTGAAATGGCAAAAAGTTGCAAACAACCTAAATGCCCTTTACTAAGGGACTAATTAAATAAATAATAATGTATCTGTATAATGGAATTTTATACAACCATTAAAAAGAATGCAGAACACCTTGCCAACATGGAATAGTCTCTTAAGATATTTTTAAGTACAAAAAGAAAAAGTCAAAATAGCCTATATTTGTATAAAAAAGGAAAATATGTGCTTATATTTGGATAAGATATCTCTGGGAGGTATAAAAAAGAACCTATTACCATTGGAGAAGGGAACTGAGTGGCTACTCACTCCATTCCTTTGAAATCTCCCTCTTCCCTTTTTAGTTTGTAGGAAGTAGGACTGCAAGGCAGAGAGGCCTGTCCTCCCAGGGAAAGAGAGACTCTGTCTTCTTTCAGGAATAGGACATTTACTTCAACTTCTCACACTGTCTTTTTGGGGCGGGGGGAGGGTGGTGTCTGTAAAAGGCCATGAGATGCTCTGAAATCATTTCTCCAACCAAATTTTAGAGGGAACATTTCCTAAGGTTTGTGGGTCCCACACCACCTTTTTGAAAGGTGATTTACTTGAGGGCCTTTAATCTAGGAACAGGGATTACTTTGGAAAAGTCAAGAGCTAAGGTGAATGAAACATAGAGATTTTTAAAAGGCCCTTATTCTTTTGAACAACCAAAAAGATAACATAAGAGAAAGTATGTCCTTTTCCAGATAGCATGCACCATGCTCTCAATGGAAGCTGGCAGCAGCTGCTGCTAACATCCCTCTTTGTCTTCCCACCGCTGCTCAGCACTGCTACATCCTTGGACCAACACCCATGAGGGCATTCTTTACCTGATTAACAAAGCAAAGACAGATGTCAACTACCCACATAGCCTCAGACCCACTTACCAGGCTGGGACTTTTGGCCTGATGGTGATAAAGGAAGGGAGAGCAGAAGGAAAGGGGGGTGGGGATTGGGCTCCAAGAGAAGAAAGCTATTTCAAAACACTCCGAGCTATGCTGTCAAGAGTGGAGAGACTACAGGGGGTAGAAAGGAAACCAAAGGAGAAGACAAGGTGGGGCGGGGTGGGGGAGGCAACATGGAAAACAAAGGGAACTAGGGAATAAATACAGAGATTAAATGAGTCCCAGCCTTTGGTCCCAGCCTTTTAGGTCAGAGCCTGAGTTACTTCAGGGTAGTACTCCTATGTCCTTTCTGCTGGTCAGAATACTCATTTCTTTGGAGGTCCCATGTTTCCTCTCTTCCCCCTTTCCAGCCAATGCTTTCTAAACACCTTCCCTTCCCTCTCACCAAGAAATCTACCCTTGGACAAAAAGCATGTCATTGAATACCTAAAATAAATAAATAAATGTCCCTTTCCTCTCAAAGAAGCAAACCATGGACCTTCCTGCTATTCATTTTTAGATCAGTTTCTCAAATTGGCTTGAGTTTCTATTTCTGGGTATCTTTTTCTTCTTTATGAGTCCAAGCAGTGGCTACTACATTATAAACATTTTTTAATGCAAGTTTTTCCCCAAAGGCACATGCAGGCAGGCAGGCACACAACACACACACACACACACACACACACATATGCATATGCACGCGCGCGCGCCAGCGGTATCTCTGGAGCTTCCTCTCCTTCAGTCATTTCCCCTCAGCCAGCTGAACAAGGGCGAGGCTTGGAAATAATTTCTCTGTGGCCTACCTTCTGATTCTGTCAGGTCTGAGAAGCAGCTGGGTAGCTGGAAGCTGGGAGGCCAGGGCTGGGCTGTCTCTGTGAATCAGCAAAGAAGTCCCTGAGACAGGGATGCCGGCAGCTGCTGTATGCACACTCTCCCTCTGTCTCTCCCACCTCCCTGCCCTCCTTCTCCTTTTCCTCCTCCTTCCCTCTCAGAGCTGCTCTGTGTTGCTATGCAATCATCAGCAGAACTAACAGCATCATTCTGACCTCAGCCAAAGATACCCTTGACTGGGCAAATGCAGAAAGAGCAAGGACAGTTTTGTAAAACTACCAGAGCTGTGGAGGCTCGCAGATTTCAATTCATTAGAAGCAGAGGAGGAAAGAGAAAGAGCCAGGGAAGCAGAGGGGGAGAGGGGGAGAGGAGAAGCTTCCACTGTGGAGGAGGAGACAAAAGAGCCCTGGAGATCAATACAAGCTGCTGAACTGAGCAAGGAGCCTGGGCCCCAACTTACACAGATCTAAGCCAGAGCCAAAACCAACTTCAGAGCCAGCAGCTGGCAGGGGCCCCACAGTAGCTAGTAAAGGATTCAGTTTCTGTGTTAGGGGTTGAAACACTCTGCTCTAAAATTGCCACTGGTAGTCGATATAGTCTTGGGGTGAGGGTAGTTTGCCAGTGACCCCTGAGTCCTGTCTTCACTGCTTCTTAGATCTTATATGTGGGGAAAAAACCCTCAACAAGTAGAGAAAACAAAATGGACTCTAAATAATTTGAGAAAATATAGGTCTTATGTGCCTTCCTTCAGTGACTACCCCAATCATTCTCCCTGTTTTTTTCCAGATAAGCCTTTAACTATTAACTATCACTTTTGTTAAAAGTTTGAGCTCCAAACACCCTGAGAGACCTGGGAGAAATGACTATTGCAATGGAGATATTTTGTCTCCTTACTGAGTTCCCAGCATACAATAAACTATTTATTTTATAAACATATGTTGAATGAATAAATTAAATGAATGGATGGGCCAATGGACAGCAGTCAGAAAGCTCCTATTTCCATGCTTTTCCACACATAGACCAAGACTTAAAGCCCCAGCAGCTCTAGGCCAGCAAAGAGTATAAGAGAAGCACTCTTTTTTTCTCCTTCCATTATTGAGAACAGTGTGTATATGAGAGAAAGATATTGGTTTGGGAGTGGGTTGTTTAACTTCACTGATGGCCTCTGAAAATTCTATATGCCCTGATGGCACTGGAACTTAGAACAGAAAATGTTTCCTGGTCCATAGGACCTGGATCTAGTGTGTACAAAGTGTCTAAAGAACTGAGAAGAATATTTATTTATTTATTTGTTTGTTTATTGAGACAGAGTTTTGCTATGCAGTTGAAGCTGGCCTTGAACTCACTATATAGCCCAGGCTGGCCTCGAACTTGCAGCAATCCTCCTGCCTCAGCCTCCCGAGTGCTGGGATTACAGGTGTGTGCCACCACACCTGGCTGAATTGTTATTATTTTAGAATTGCACTTTTTAAATTTTTGTGATCTTTTTATGAAGAATGTATTTTTAAATTATTATTTATTTTTAATTGACAAATAATAATTATGCCATATTTATGGGGTACAATGTGATGTTTTGCTCTATGTATACATTATAATCAACCTAGCTAATTAATATATCCATCATCTCACCAACTTATCATTTTTTCATGATGAGAATGTTAAAAATCTGTTTTTAAGCAATTTTGAAATACACAACACATGACTGTTAACTGTGGTTACACGGTTCAGTATTATTATTACTGAAGCCTTCTGTATTATCATTACTGAAAAGCCTCAGCTAGAAAATAACTAGCATGTATGTGTATATGTTTTTCCTTGAGATGATATTTTTAAAATTTAAGCTGGTGATTTCAGGGAAAAGCTAGAAATAGGCCTGATGTCTTCAAATCAAGCAAAATGAGAAACAACTGTCTCTACCCTCAAGCTTTCAGAGCTACGTTGAGTGGACACTTCCGTCTGGCCCAAGCAGCAACAGGCAGGCCTCCATGCAAGTGCAGGAAGGGTCTTTGGTTTCTGAAGGGACTTTTGGAAGCACATCCAACATCTCTATGTACCTTCAACAGAGAATTTATTAGCTATCCAGCCTAGCCTGGGATTGGCCCTGCATCTTAGCCCCAGTCCTAGCCCTAATAGCTTACATGGTTTATCAACACCATTTAGACCCAGGGCCCCAGAATCCTTTACAATTGACTTGGAATGATGTGGGGCAAGGTTGGCTGGAAGAAAGACCAGAGGACATACACTGAGAATTTGTTTAGGCTGGCACAGACACAGAACGACTGTGACAGGCACACACAAAACTCATGGGAACCTGACTCACTGCTCACCCTTGGCACGAGCTCACCAGCATGCACAGCAAAACTATAGTCAAGATCTAGAAGGAGGAAAGAGTGAGCCAGATGGGGTACCTGCTTCCCACTTTGACTGCAGTTGGATTTGCCCTGATCACAAGGAATACTTGGAATAATCCTTCTTTTTCTATCTCCAGAGAAAGCATTTAGACCACAGATACAAAAATATAGTACCATGAAAATAAATCCACAATTTGTCTTGAGGAGTGCAACAAAAGGCTTGTTAAAATCTCTCACAGGCCCTCTCATAGAAGAAACTATCTCTTCCCCTTATTCCTTTGCTTAAGGCTTCTAAGGGCTCCTTGAAAATGAGAGTATTACCTATGAGACAGAAAATATTAAGCCATTAACATCTTGTAATGTCTAAGATTTAATTATTAGATTACGATAATAATAATAACAGTGGCTAATCTTATTGAGCATTTACTATAAGCTAGGCACTGTCTGAAGTGCTTTGCACATATTAGTAGCTTAGTTCATCCTTAGAGCAAATAGCTTCTAGTAGTACTCCCATTTTACAGATGCTATAACACAGTGAGGTTAAGTGACCTGCCCAAGGTTACACAGCTACTAAATTATGGAGCTAAGACTTAACCTAAGCTGGACATGGTGGCACATGCCTGTAATCCCAGCACTTGGGAGGCTGAGGCAGGAGAATTACAAGTTAAAGGCCAGTCTGGGTTACATAGTGAAAACCCTGTCTCAAAGCAAAAAGACTGCTGCTGTCTATAGGTGGCCTGATCCAGTGTTGGGTCTAAGTAAGTCATTGAGACAAATATGACTAAGGCAGAAGATTTCCCAGGATAGCTTACCTATGTTTTGTACTTTTCTTCAAGCTATCTCCCATACTCAAAATGTCTCCCTTTCCTGTAGACATCAGAGACATAAGGGCCTTACAAATCACATTTCTCTTTCTAAGGAGTCCCAAGTAAGCAGGCCCCACAAAAAGTTAAGGCTATGGAGTATGAAAGGGAAAAGACAAATGACCTTTAGATGAAGTAGGGATTGCCAGTCTGTTATGGTTCCTACACTGTCCACTACCCTTATCTATTCATTTATGCTACCTGCCTAACTCCATGGGGCTTTGGAGAAGGTTGTCTTGTAGGCCAGTGAAGGTGCACTCCTTTTTGCTGTTGGTCTTTTGAAATATTTGGAGGAAGGCCCCCCCGGGGGGGGATATTGCAATTAATAGAGTCTCTAGTTGTGTTTGAGGAGACATAATTTGCTTTGCCATTATAACTATACAGAAAAGCCCACTCTGACATCTAAACCCCAGAGAGATTCATTTTTACCTACTAGATATCTGGACAAACCAGAGCAAGCATATAGGTTAGCCTCAACTATTTCTCTGAAGAGGACAAAGAAGGACAAAGATAGGTTGGGTCACAAGCTTATATTTTAGCTTACCTTGGTAACTGGCAAGGAAATGCTCAAAACCCACTCTGGTATCACTGAGCCAGTGCTAGATTGCTAGGTTGTCAAGGAAAGTAGGGCATTTCGTTTCACACGGAGATAAAGAATGTATAAAACACAAAGGTCAGAGAAAATGGCTTGCTAATGGACTGTGAGTACTAGTTAAATGTGGCTAAGTTACGATAGGAAACCATTGACAGGAAAGGGGAGAAAGTGGTAGGAGATGAAGTGCACAAGGATCAGACCATGGAGGCACTGAAATCCTATGCTAAGATCAATTAAAAAATTTTACCAGGAAAATGGCATGGTCAGATTTATGTTTTAGAAATATCACCCCAGTGGCTTTCATTCAAAAAACTATTACTCAGTGCCTACTACACACTGGGTTCTGTGCTAGACCCCAGGGGTATAAGAAGGTTCTGAAACGCCTTTCATGTTTCACACAGACTAATAGGTGTGAAAATTAATTAAACATAAATATAATGAAGTACTAAGTGTAATGAAGGGTGAATCAGAAGGGAGGAAGGCTGGAATCTTGGGTGCCTGGAAGGAGGCAGTTCCAGATGAGGGTCTGATGTAGAGCAGTGAGCAGCAAGGATGGAAAAAGCACTCTTAGTTCTGTCTTGGAAGAATAGGCCTTGTCCCCCAATGAATCTTCTGCATGTTATACTTGCCTTTTATCATTTTTTCCTAGCCTAATTACTTGCTAAATTGCTGAAGGAGAAATAAACTGTGAGTAGTTTTTTTGTCCTTTGGGAGTGGGAGACAGGGTATAGTTGATTCCCATTGTTGTTTTTTCCATTCCACAACCTTATTTGTTGGAGCCCTAAAATTACTGAAAGCACTATTTCAGATCAGTTCTACTCTTCCTAAACACCCAACCCCAGCTCACTTACATCAGCAAAAAAACTTCCATTTATTGGAAAAGCGGATTCCTAAGATATTTTCTATGTCAGAATTTCTTAAATCTTCCCTTTCCAACATCACCAGACAAAACAAAATCTTTTTTTTTCCTAAGGTAAACATTTCTACCCATGAGCTCAAAGCATTCTCTCCTTATCTCCTCTGGAATCTTCTTTAACACCCTCCCCCATTTTCAATCTTTTCATTACCTCTGACTCCTAGAAACATGCAAGGAGCAGAAAGTTTTCTAACTCCTGTGATCTGGGAAGTGGGAAGAATGTTTCCCCACTAGAGAAAGTCCCCTCGGCACCACCCCACCCACCTCACACTCACCTCCAACTTAAGACTGTGTTATTGATAAGGCAGAGAAAGTTTGGAGGGAAGTAACATCATCAGAGCAAAGAATTCTCAGGTTTAAGGTAAGACTTGGAAGTAAAAAGTAGGACTAAAAATGTTGAGTATAATAATAATAAATTTTGATCAGTTATTGTTTGCGGAGTATCTTCTGCTATATTATCTTATTTATGCAGCAGAAATTGCTTCCAATTAATGGGAACTCTATGTAGCAAAGTTGAAAGGGTTAATATAAGGACAGATGGAAAATGCCTCAAGACAAGCAAGATTATTATGAATTGAGATGGGAGAATGAGTCAGACAGTAGGAGGGAAGGATCTTCACCAAGGTTGTATGACTAGATAAAGCAGAAGTTGGGAAATAAATTGGAGGAACATGTTAGGAATACCAAAAAGGCTGGATTTTGTCATTGAGGGTAGTAAGGAATAATGCAAAACCATAATATACTAAGGTTTGGAGAATTAGTATTATCTCAGTCAATGTTCTGAGCACCCTCTGTTGCTTTTGTTGAACATCTTTAAATGTGGAACTCATTTTACACACTTGGTTACCTCCCACCTTCTACTGTTCTTCAATCTCCTCCTAAACCAGACCAGGCAGCTGGGGTATTATATAACAAAACGTTATGCTTTATTTGTGTTTTCAAATATATTCTATTTAGACCACAACCATTCAAGCCACAGTTAAAGTGGTACAGTGGAAAGAGAACTGAATTAGGATTCAGAAAACAAAGGTTCTAATCCCAATTTTGCTACAAGATAGCTGTTAACTTTTTGGCCTTTTTAACAAATGGTGCTGGGATCTTATTAAAAAGCTTTTGCACAGCAAGAGAAACCATCAACAGAGTGAAGAGACAACCCACAGTGCAGGAAAAATGTTTGCTAGCTATTCCTCAGACAAAGGATTACTATCCAGAACATATAAAGAACTCAAAATAAATCAGACTCCCCAAATTTAAAGACCCAATCCAAAAATAGGCATCTGAGATGAATACACACTTCTCAGATGAAGAAATACAAACAGCAAATAAGTATATGAAAAAATGTTCAACATCACTGGTCATTTGAGAGATGCAAATTAAAATGCTGAGATTCCATCTCACCCCAGAAAGAATGGCTATTATCAAGAAATCAACCAATAACGAATGGTGGAGGGGCTGTGGGGAAAAAGGAACCCTTCTCCACTGTTCGTGGGAGTGTAGACTGGTGCAACTACTATGGAAATCAGTGTGGAGATTCCTCAAAAAGCTAGGATTAGAGGTCCCATTCCACCCAGCTAAAGGATATCTTCCTGAAAGAATTAAAAGCATCATACCACAGTGATATATGTGCTCCCATGTTTATAGCAGCACAGTTTGTAATAGCTAAATCTGGAAACAGCCCAAATGCCCATCAACTGATGAATGGATAAAGAAGATGTGTTTTTTTTTTTTTTTGTACAATGGAGTCCTACCCTGCCATAAAGAAGGATAAGCTTGAGACATTCCTAGTTAATGGATGCACCTTGAGACCATACTGTTAAGTGAAATAAATTGGACACGCATGTGTAAATACCACATTGTTTCTATGGTGTGAGAAACCAAAAGTTTAAATAAGGACCAAAATGTATATTAGGTACTGTGAAATAGGGAGAAAATTTTCAAATGGGGAGGGGAAGAAGGGAAGGGGGAGAGGGAAAGGAAAGAAGGGAAAAGTAAAAAGGGAGAAAAGAATGAAAAAATAGAAAGAAAGCTTTTGTAAATGGGGAGGGGAGGAGGGGTTGAAGGGAGGGTAGGGGAATGGGATAAAAAGAATCAAGTTATATCATGTATAGGTACAAATTCTCTGTGATGAATGTGATCATTATGTATATCTAAAATGTACCAATAAAATCTGATTGAAGAAAAAGAAAAAATGGTGCTGGGAAACCTGGCTGTCTACATGCAGAAGGTTGAATCTAGATCCATATCTCTCACCATGTATTAAACTAAAATCAAAATGGATCAAAGACCTAAATATTAAAACAGAAACAATCTGCTGGAAGATAAAATAGGTAAAACTCTTGAAGACATAGATGTAAGCAAGGAGTTTCTGAACAAAACCCCAAATGCACAAGAAATAACATGAAGAATTGAATAGGATTATATCAAATTAAAAGGCTTCTGCTGAACAAAGGAAACAACCAAAAAAATGAAGAGACAATCTACAGAGGGTTTTGCCAGCTGTTCTTCACACACAGAACTAATGTTTAGAATATACAAAGAACTCATGAAAATTACACCCCCTAAAATAAAAGACCCAATCAAAAAATAGACAATTGAAATGAATAGACACTTCTCAGAAGAAGTACAAATGGCCAATAAGTACATGAAAAAATGTTCAACATCTCTGGCAATTAAGGAAATGCAAATTAAAACAGCACTGAAATTTCATCTTACTATAGAAAGAATGGCTATCATCAAGAAATCAATAACAAATGCTGGTGAGGCTGTGGGGGTAAAAGGAAACTTTCCGCATTGTTAGTGGGAGAGTAAACTAGTACAACCACTATAGAAATCAGTATGGAGATTCCTCAAAAAACTAAAAATAGACATTCCATTTGACTCATCCATTCCCCTTGTAGGTATCTTTCCAAAAGAGTTAAAGACATCATATTACAGTGATACATGCATACCTATATTTATAGCAGCAAAATTTATAAGAAATTTTGGAAGCAGCCTATATGTCCATCAACAGATGAACAGATAAAGAAAATGTGGTATTTACACACAATAAAGTACTACTCTGCTACAAAGAAGGGTAAACTTGAGTCATCTGTAGTAAAATGAGTGCACCCTGAGACCATAATATTAAGTGAAATAAATCAGGTACACAGGCTTAAATATCACATGGTTTCTCTTATGTGAGAAACCCAAATTATAAATAAAGAGCAAAATAAAAGATACATAATGGGAAGTATTTGTTTCAAACGGGAAGGGGATGAAGAGATGAAGGGAGAGGGGAGGGAGGAGAGGGGAAGAGAATGAAAAAATAATTAAGATGTGTTATTTACATGTACTCATGTACCAACTCCACACAAGAAATGTAATTGTTATGTACTACAAACATGCACTAATAAAGAAAAGAAAGAAGGGAACCAAGAAATGGGAAATGCAGAAGGAGAGGAGGGGAAGGGCATAAAAAATAAGAATTAATATGTGTTATGTATATGTACCAACTCCCCACAGGAATGTAAACATTATGTACAGCAAATATGTACTAATAAAATAAAAATAATTAAAAACATTTTAATTGCTATTAACCTTTTTGAGCCTTGGTTTTTTTTTTTTTTTTTTTTTTGTCGGTACTGGGAACCGAACTCAGGACCTTGCGCTTGTCAGCAAGCGCTTGTGCTGCTGAGCGATATCACTGGCCCTTTTTTTGTTTTTTGAGGCAGGGTCTTGCTATATAGTTCAGGCTGGCCTTGAACTCACTATGTTGTCCAGGCTGGCCTTGAACTCACAATGACCCTCCTGCCTCAGCTTCCCAAGTGCTGGGATTACAGGCATGCACCACCATTCCTGGCTTCAACCCTTGGACTTTTTTTTTTCTTTTACCAGCAAGAGGATAAACCTACTGTTTACTTCACTCTATTAAGTTGAGAATCAAATGGGACAATGGATATGAATATATTAAATATATTGAAATTATAAAATATTTTCATGTGTACGAGATTATTTCCATTGCTTCAAGATTCTGGTGGTTTCCCTCTCCGCAGAGGACATGAAGACTTAGAGTAGATTATAGCAGCTAAGGAAACTATGTCAAGAATGTCATTAGCTCCCTGTTTACATGCTGGATCAGATACAGTGGTGCCTCAGTTCATGAACTTAATTTGTTCCATAATTCTGGTAGTGAGCAGAATTGGGCATGAACCAAATCAAATTTCCCCATAAGGTTTAATGTAAATAAGGTTAATTCGTTCTGAACCATATGTACTTTTTAACCACAAAATATGAAACAAAGTACAGTACTATACAGTATGAAGAGAGAGAACACTAACCTTGCTTGAGGCGACTTCTGGTGTGGAGGACAGGAAGGTGGGTGGGGAGGAAGTTATTGTTTGGAGAGAGAGTTCCTCTCCATAAGGACATCAGGGAAATCTCCTTCAGGGGTTTCCTCTCTTCTTTGTCTCTTAGTTGCAGGGTCAATTTTGACAAAAAAAAAAAAATCTGTCTAATGTCATTTGCTTTTTCCTGCACTGCATAACCCTCTAGAAATGAGAGACCACATTACCGTTCAACAGATTCAACACTCTGTTCATTACAATTCTGTTGAGGTGGTGCTTCTCAAAGAAATCCTGGCACTCATTCCATTTTTCTAGCATTTTATCACACCCTTGCTAACCTCCTCCCTGTCTTCCTCTTCCTCAGTGGAATGCTCCTTAACAAGCGCCTTCTGCTGCTCACTCTGGAGTTCAGCAAGTTCTTCCATCGTCAGCTCCTCCTTATGATCCTCAACAAGCTCCTCCATGTCTGCACCATTGACATCCAGACCCATCCTCTTGCCCATGGACACAATCTCCCCCACTACCTGTGCATCAGACGCTTCAAAGTCATGTCCAGTGACACATTGTGACCACAGTTTCCTCCAGGCTGAGTTTAAGGTCTGGTATGTGACATCTTTCAAGGCTTTGTCAATGAAGTTGATGCAGTGGAGGACATGGAAATGTTTCTTCCAGAACTCTTGCATAGTCAAGGATGTCTCTTCGTGACATTAAAACATCTGGTAACGAGCATCTTTGGGTACAGCTTCTTGAAGTTGCAGATCACTTGCTGGGCTACAGAAGAATTGTCATGTTGGAGAGGAGAAACTTGACCTTTATGAAGTCATACTCAGTGTCCATATCCTCCACCAAGGCTGGAGGGTGTGCTGGGGCATTGTCCATTAGGAGAGGACACCTTTCAGGCAGTTGGTTGTCAGAAAGATACTTCTTAACAACAGTGGGTGAGAACACCCCATGCAGCCATTCCATGAACAATTAATTGCTTTGTGACCCAAACTTTTGCATTGGCCCTCCATATTACAGGCAGTCTGGCCTTGCTCACATTCTGTTCCTTGAATGTCCAAAGGGTCTGAAAATGGCACACCAGCAGTGGCTTAATCTTCAGATCAGCACTTGTGTTCACACGTAGCAAAAGGTTCAATCTGTCCTTCATGGGCTTGTGTCCCAGCAGTGTCTTTTCCTCCTGCATGATATAGGTTCTGTTTAGCATCTTGTTCCAGAAGAGTCCTGTTTCACCACAGTTGAACACTTGTTGAGCAATGTGTCCTTCTGCCTTCATGAATTCCATGAGTTCTTTCTTGTAGGCTTCTACAGCAGCCCTGTCAGAACTGGAAACTTCACCATGTCTTATCACACTGTGGATGCTACTTCTTTTGCAGAATTTATCAAACTACCTTCTACTGGCTATAAATTTATCACTTGTCTCACTTCTAGAGGGGTTTTCTTGTGGTAAATCACTGTGCAATTTCCTGGCTTTTTCACCGATCATAGCTTCGCTAACACTATCACCTGCTGGCTGTTTCTCATTCAACCACACTAACAAAATGTAAAGTTTGATGTGATTTGGTGTAAAGTTAAGTTTGCTGTAAAATTCATGTAAAGGTTATACAACTGTAATTCTGAAGTGTTAGGCTGAGTCACAAAATGGCTACTATCGCCACAACATGTTTGCTTAAGTCTCTGCTTTTAATAGATAAGTTTCTGTTTCCCCACATCAGGGTAAATTCCTAGAAATCATGTGGTTTGGACTGTTACCCAAGCCCGCGCCTGGGCTCCTTTGTTAGCTTTTCTTTAAACTGATTGGTTGCCCGTTTGCTAAACTTCCCTGCCCATAGGTTCCCCTAAGTAACCAATAAATGTACTAGATACCCTTTAACTCCCTGCGATTGGCTTCTGTAAAATTTGCTTGCCTATCCCTCATTACCATACCCGACCCTATAACAACCCCTCGCTTCTGCCCTTCAGGGTCGCCTCGGCACATTCGCTGGGTGACCCTACGCCGGTGTAGCCTTTCAATAAACCCCGTGCCTTTTACATAAGAGCCTGTGTGGTTCTTGGAGCGTCTCCCTTCTTAGACCCCTCTTCTACGGACTTTACAAAAAGTGTTTCTACCTCTCCCAGCATTTGTGTCCTCTGCTTGGTTAACATTATTACTTCCTTTTTAAAAATTAATTTTATTGGTATATTTTAGATATACATAATAATCACATTCATCATAGGGAATTTGTACCTGTACATAATATATCTTGATTCTTCTTTTTTCCACAAACCCCTCCCCTCTCTTCAACCCCTTTACCTCATTTACAAAAGTTTTGTTTCCATTTTTTCCTTCTATTCTCTTTTTTTCTTTTCCCTTCCTTCCTCCCCCTGTCTTGTTCCCCTTCCCATTTGAACATTTTCTTCCAATTTCCCAATATCTATCACACATTTTGGTCCTTATTTACCCTTGCAGTTACTCCTTTTGCCACATCAGCTCCTTTGATGGCATCTTTATTCTTCAAAATAATTGAAATAATTATTCAAAATAATTGTTCTCAGAATAATTGTACTTCAAAATAATTGTACTCCAAGGCCAGATCAGTCACATGAATACCATGCTTATGCTTTGCTACAATGTCCTTCTTCAAGTTAATAGCTATTTTCTTCAAAACCTTCTTACCGTTCTTGCTCTGCGCTTTCTTGTTACCTTCATTATTGCTCTGCACATTCTTGTCACCTTCATTACCACTCTGCACACTGTGGTTACTTTCATTACCATGCTGCATGTTCTTGTCACCTTTATTACCGCTCTGCATTTTCTTTTTACCACCATCCTTGCTCTGAATTTTCTTTGGAGCCATCCTGGATTGAATAATACTATATGGTACTGTATGCGCTAAAAAGCACACAAAAAAGCTTCACAGAAGTGTGCATAGGTCTGTTTGTGACCATGATCTTGACTAGAGGAAGCCAGGACCACATGTCAGAGTGGGGAAGATGGCCACATTCATGTTTGTACAGGGAAGACAATTGTGGTCACGTTCATCACAAGATGCAGAGTTTGCGAATGGAAGCAAACTTCTGCCAAATGCTTCTGTTTGTGAAGTGAATTGTTTATAAACAGAAGCATTTGTGAACCAAGGTATTACTGTACTATAGTTCTTTAACCTGACATAGCAACAAGGCGGTTCAGACTCTTTGTTATTTAACATGCTTCATATTATCTTTTTTTATGGAAAAAAGTAAAACAAAATTTCATAACAAAATAATAGGAGAATAACAATAGTGAATATATTGTGTATTGTTATGTTTTAAGTAGTTACTCAGAGTACAAGATATGGGCATAAAATTTCTCCAAACAATATTAGCACAAACATTTCTTTTCAATGAACTAAGAGAAACTAGTAGTATAACTATCTTGTATTTTTTTTTCCTTTTTCCTTCTTCTTTCTAGGCCAGATTGCTAGACATATGCAAACTCAACAGCAATCTTTCACATAAGCTTCCAGGATAATGTATATATATAAGTTAACAAGAACTACTGGTTTTCTAGGCTAAACAGAACTCTATTGATTTGTACTTACTATGTTAAGGTTGCTGAGCCAAGGTGGGCACTTCTTGCTTGTAACTTGCATTGAGAGGGGAAAGGAATTAACATTTTGGGGCATTGTATACTGTGTCAAACTCAGTACGGTGGTACTTTGGTATTTGTTAACTGGTTCTGGGAGGTACAAGGAGTATAAAAAACAAGTACCCAATTGTTTCAGCTGGAAAGGTTAGAGGGGCATGAGGCAATTGACACCAACAAGTTCTAGCTTGTGCATTGAGTGCTAAACAAACAATGAGCACTGGGACAAAATTTTCATGTCAAAATGCTTTGAGTATCAAATTTGATGAATTTCAAAGAGGTTGAGTACCAAGGTATAATTGTATAAGGCACATGACTACATTACTTGCTGTAATGCTTGCAACACTTCTGTGAGATAAAGACTATTATTCCCAACTTTACAGACAAGAAAACTATAGGTCAGAGATGTTAAGCAACTTGTCCAAGTTCATAAAGCTAGCAAGAAATGCAAGCTGAGAATCAATCCCAAATCTATCTGACTCCAAAGCACTTTTCCCTCTCTCTTCCAGGCAGGCCCACAATATTAAAAATAGGACACATCATAGAACTTAAGACTTCATAATTCTTGACTCACTTGGAAGCACATATTAGCACAGTCTCCGGCAAGTACCTTGGCCATCTTGGTGGAGGTCTCTTTCAGGGGTACCTTTAAACCCTAAAGTTGTTTTGAAATCTAAAGTAAGCAAGCCCAGACCTAAAAGAGAAGTGTCTATCTTTTACATTGAGTAGTGAGCTCTAAACATATAAAAGAGAGGTGAGATGTTTGCCTAGAAGAGGCAAAATGAAAAGTTCAAGGTGACAGCCTGTCAGTGATAAAAGACACTTCATACAGTGCTGCCTGCCCCAAACACAATCAAACTCAGAGATATCACATTGACCCCTCCTTAGATTCAGTCTGTTTTGGTTTATATCTAGATGGTCCCTCAAAGTCTCATGCAGTCATAGGTGGGTCTTTCCAGAGGTGGTTGGATCTAGGGTGTGTGATGCTGCGATTAAGGGTGCCCCACCCTGGGTGTGAGTGCTACCTGCCCAAAGGGTAGTAGCCTGAATGGAATATAAGGCTGCTGCTACTATTGCTTGGTACCTGCTGCCTTCTTCCTGCCCTGTCATGATGTCTGCAATTCCCTATTAATCACTTCTTTCAGGGTAAGGCATCTGCCAAAATATAAGTACTATCATCGGTTGCTACACATTATGCTCATTAGTTTGTCACTTTCATTCATTTCATCCCACCACCCTGCACTACTGGGGATTGATCCCAAGGCCTCTTTACTAAGTTATATCTCCAGCCCTTTTTTATGTTTTTTTTTTTTTTTTGTGGGTACCGGGGGGTCGACCTCAGGACCTCGCGCGCCAACAGGCACCCGTGCCGCTGAGCAATATCACCGGCCCCTTTTTTCGTATGTGGGTTCCGGGAGTCGAACTTGGGCCCTCACGCTTGCAAGGCAGGCGCTTATGCCACTGAGCCATCTTACTGGCCCTTTTATGTTTTATTTTGAGACAGGGTCTCTCTAAGTTGCTAAGTTGACCAGGTGGGGCTCAAACTTGTGATCTTCCTGCTTCAGCCTCCCAGAGTACAGGGATTATAAGTGTGTACCGGCATGCCCGGCATCACATTCATTATAATCAGACAGATATGAGACAAAGGACAAATGATTCTGAAGGGTAGATAAAAAGGAAAAGATTCAAATGTGATATATGATATGCAGCTAGAGTTCAGCAAGGCCAGATTAAGACATTTAGAAACTCCTTGGTTCAATTTTGGTACTTCCTATGTGTCTAGGAATTTATCCATTTCTTCTGGATTCTTTGGTTTATTGGAATATAAGTTTCTGAAACAATTTCTTATAACCTTCTGGATTTTGGCATTGTCCACTGTGATTTTGCCTTTTATAAACAATCCTGAATAGACCACTAGCAGGCAATGAAATTGAGACAGTAATAAAAACCCTACCAACTAAGCAAGACCTGATGCTGAATTTTACCAGAACTTCAGGGAAGAACGAATGCCATTACTCCTCAAATTCTTCCATGAAATTCAAAGGAAAGGAACACTTCCAAACTCATTTCTTGAAGCTGCCATTACCCTGATATCAAGACCAGACAAGGACTCAAGAAAAAAAAAAAAAAAAACTACAGGCCAATTTCCTTAATAAGCATAGATGCAAAAATCCTCAACAAGATACTTCTAAACAGAATGCAACAAATCATTAAAAAGATCATACATCATGACCAACTTTGCTTCATTCCAGGGATACAAAGATGGTTCAACATATGAAAATCGACAAATGTGATATATCACATATTCAGAAGCAAGAACAAATATCACAAGACCATCTCAATAGATGCAGAAAAAGCCTTTGACAAAATCCAACATCCATTCATGATAAAACCCTGACAAAAATAAATACAGAAGGACTTTACAAAAATAAATACAGAAGGACCTTACCTCAACTGATAAAGGTCATTTATGACAAACCCACCACCAACATCGTACTAAATGGTAAAAAACTGAGAGCATTCTGTATCAGGGCTCACTAGAGGAAAAGACGTGTGTGTGTGTGTGTGTGTGTGTGTGTGTGTTTTACTAAGTAGGCTTACCATGGGCACCTGCAGGATCAGGAATGGAAGAATGCAAAATGGCTGCCTGAGCCCTGGATTCAGTTGAAAGTTGAGGGTCTAAGGGCTGGGGATACAGCTCAGCAGCATAGGTGCCTGCCTGGCAAGCTCAAGGTCCTGAGTTCGACTCCCGGTACAAAAAAAAAAAGTTGAGGGTCTGGAGCTCACTGCAGTCTAGTGTGAGTGTGTGTCGGAGTTAGAAGGTCTGTGTTGGAAGCCTGAAGGAACTGGGGACAAACGAACGTCCAAAGTCAATGGTGAAGATTGGAGCTCCTCCAAAGAAGCAAAAGGAGAGACTTCCTTCTTTCCCTTTTTATTCCATCCATGTTGTAAGCCTATTTGTTGGTGCCACCCACATCTGGGGTGAGTTTTCCCTCCTCAGTTTGGGGCCTACATGTCAATCATGCACAGACACACCCAGAACTGTGGTCTACTAATCCACTAGGCATTTCTTAATCTAGTCAAATTGATATCACACATTCTCCCTAAAATCAAGAACAAGACAAGGGTGTCCACTATCACCACTCCTATTCAATATAGTACCTGAAACGTTAGAGTGATTAGGAAAGAGAAAGAAATAGAAGGGATACAAGTAGTAAAGAAAGAAGTCAAACTATCCTTATTTGCAGATGACATGATCCTTTACATAGAAGATTCAAAAAACTCCACTAGAAGATTCTTAGAGTAAATAAATTGAGCAAAGTAGCAGAATACAAAATTGACACACAAAAATCAACAGTGTTCCTGCACACCAATAATGAATCCACTGAGAAAGAAATCAGGAAAACAATCTCATTTACAGTAGCTTCAAAAAAATATAAATATAATAAATAAATAAATATTTAGGAATTAACCTAACCAAGGAGGTGAAAACGTACTATGATGAAAATTAGAGTACTCTGAAAAAAAGTTTGAAGAGGATATCAGAAATTAAAAACACATCCTCTGTTCCTAGATAGACAGAACCAATATTGTCAAATTGGCCATATTGCCAAAAAAATTTTTATTTTTATTTTTGGCTTTTTGAGACAGGGTCTTGCTATGTAGTTCAGGTGGGACTTGAGCCCACTATGTAGTCCAGGATGGCCTTGAACTCACAGCAATCCTCCTGCCTCAGCCTTCTGAGTGCTGGGATTATAGGTGTGCACCATCATGCTCTCTGCCTCCAATTTTATTTAATTCAATGTGAATCAAAATACCAATCGCATTCTTCACAGGAGTAGGAAAAAATCCTCAAATTTATATGGGAATCAGAAAGGCCCAGAATAGGCAAAGCAATCCTGAGCAAAAAGAGCAAAGCAGGAGGCATTACAATAACAGATTTCAAGTTATACTACAAAGCTGCAGCAATAAAAACAGAATGGTACTGATGAATAGAATAAAGCTGGGGATGTAGCAACAACCCCATTTACTTTCAATCATTTGATTGTTGACAAAGGAGCCAATAACATACACTGGAGAAAAGATAATGGTGCTGAGAAAACTGATTATCCCCACGGAGAAGAATGAACTTAGACACATATATCTCACCCTGTAGTAAAACCAAATCAAAATAGATCAAAGACCTAGACATGAAAACAGAAACACTGAATCTGCTGGAAGATACAATAGGTAAAACTCTTGAAGACACAGGCATAGGTAAGGACTTTCTGAACACAACCCCAATTGCCCAAGAAATAATTAGACCCCCCCAAAACAAAGGACCCAATTAAAAAAGTGAGCAATTTAAATGAATGGATACTTCTTAAAAGAAGAAGTACAATAACCAATAAATTCATGAAAAAATGTTCAGCATTTTTGGTTATTAGAGGAATGCAAATCAAAACAACACTGAAACTCCATGTTACAGAAGTAAGATTGGCTCTTACCAAGGACTCAAAAAACAACAAATGCTGCTGAGGTTGTAGGGAAAATGGAACTCTTGTATATCATTAGTGGGAATGTAAACTAGAACAACCACTAATGAAATCGGTATGGAGAGTCCTTAAAAACTAAAAATACAAATTCCACTTGACCTAGCTATACCTCTTCTGTTTTTTTTCCCAAAAGAGTTAAAGTCATCATATTATAGTATACATGCATACCTATTTTATAGCAGTACAATTAACGATAGCTAAATTATGGAAATGGCCTATATGCCCATCAACAGAACAATGGATAAAGAAAATGTGGACTTGGGAGGCTGAGGCAGGAATATCGCCACGAGTTCGAGGCCAGCCTGGGCTACGTACTGAGTTCAAGGCCAGCTTGAACTACATAGGAAGACCCTGTCTCAAAAACAAACAAACAAACATACACAAGAAAATGTGGTACACAGACACAATGGAATACTACTCAGCCATGAAGAAGGACAAAATTTAATCATTTGTAGGAAAATGCATAGATCTTGAGACCGTAATGTGAAGTGAAATAAATCATACATAGAAGGTTAGCTGTTGCATGGTTTCTCTTATATTAGAAACACAAAATATAAATTTTTTGTTTTATTAGTACGTTTGCAGTAATGATTACATTGTTTGTGTGGAGTTGGTACAGCTACATAACACATCTTAATTCCTTTTTCATCCCCTTCCCCTTCCCTTTCTTTCCCCTCCCTTCATCTTTTGATCTCCTTCCTATTTGGGAAAGATCTATCTTCCCCTTCCTATTATCTAATAAAAGAAGGATGGTAAGAAACAAGGAGATAGATTTTGTGGAAATGGGAGGGAGATCTGGGGAAGGGGGAGGGAAAGAGTAGTAAGAATGATGAAGATATGATAAGCTATGTACCAATTCCTCAAAACACATGTAATTATTATGTGCTGTAATGTACGTTGATATCTAAAGACATTTAGAAACTTCTCACATTAAAGAGATAACAGTTAAAAGCCTACATGGCCATATATAATTAAAAATCAAAATAATACTAACCAATAAAATAAGCATGAGAATGTTCAACAAAATCTGGTCTTTCCCATAATTACTACAGCAATACTTTTTTTTTTTTTAAAAGATTGACATACAACTCATCCTTTAAAAGTGTACAATTGGTAGGATGGGGAAAATAAAACACTAGTATGCAATTCAATGGCCTTTAGTATACCCAGGGTTGTGCAATCATTACCACAGTCAATTTTTGAACATTTTCATCTCCTCCCCAAACTCCATATCCATTATAAGTCACTCCTGATTTCCTTCCACTTTCCTCCCAGCCCTAAGCAATTGCTAATCTATTGTCTATCTCTGTAGTTTCTTATTCCAAACATTTTACATAAATAGAATCAACAATATGTGATTTTTTGTGTCTAGATTCCTTCACTTAACATAATGTTATCAAGGATCTTGTATGTTTTAGCAAATATCTGTACTTTATTCTTTTTATGGCTTAATAATATTATACTGTATAAACATACTACATTTTGTTTATCCTGTCATCAGCTGATGGATATTTGTGTTGTTTCCACATTTTGGTTATTATGAACACTTCTGCTATGTAGATTCATGTACATTCATGTACAAGAGACATATATTTTCACTTAAGTGTATACCAAAAACAAAATTTCTGGATTATATGGTAACATTATTATTATTAGGGTGTTTTTTTTTGTTGTTTTTTTTGAGACAGAGTCTCTGTATGTAGTTCAGGCTGGTCTTGAACTCACTGTGTATCTCAGGCTGGCCTCAAACCTGCAGCTATCCTCCTGCCTCTGACTCCTGAGTGCTGGGATTACAGACTTGTGCAACCGTGCCCAGCTATGTTTAACTTTTTGAGGAACTGTCAGACTGTTCATCAAAGTGGCTATACCACTTTATATTCCTACCAGTAACGTAGGAGCCTTCTGACTTCTCTATATCCTCTCCAATACTCATTATTTTCTGTCTTTTTTAGTGTTGTCATCTTAAATGAGTGTGAAGTGTGAAGTGGTATCTCTGCATTGATACTAAGGTTCTAGTCCATGCTCAATTGGCCCAGTTGTTTTAGGCCTGGGGTGAGGCAGCACATCATGGTAGGAACATGTGGTAGAGCACAAAATACCACATGGGAAGGAAACAGAAGAGAGGAGAAAGAGATTAGGGTTTTATAATCTCCTTCAAGGACACACCCCAGTGGACTAAGGATCTCCTATGATTCTAACACATCCCCATAGTGCTACCCTGGGGACTCAGCCTTTAACATATAGATCTTTGAGGGGATATTCAAGATCCAAACTACAGCAAATCCCATTTCATAAATGGAGACCCTGAAGAAATAGAGGTTGAGTGACCCAATAATTAAAAAGGAAACCACATTACCAGACTAAATTTCCACGTGCAACTCCATCTTCCACTTCTCCTTATGAGAAAACTGTAGCTATTAAAGATGTGAATTTGGGGTACTTACTCTCCAAATCCTAAGGCTTTATTCTAAGAATAGCTAAGAGTAAACAGGTTATCAGAGCACAGATAACTCATATTCAACAAAGAGAGAAGGAAATTTCACTTTTGAATTCTACTTTCCTGAAGGGGACTCAATTGTGCTTAAAAATGTCAAGCACAACCTAATTGCTCTTAACCATCTATCTAAATTATCCTACAGTAATGGGCCAAAACCACATGATTCCACCTGAGGGGGGACTTATGGAAGTTCTTGGGAAATCAGAGACTTCTAATCATTTATTTATTCAAATACTTATTGAACATTTTCTAATTTTAATATTTCAGAGTGGTACTAGCATAATGGTAACCAGCACAAGATCTGAAGACCTACTGCCTACTTACTGATTTTAGTTTCCCTCCTTGGTAAAATGAAGAGACTAAAATTATTCATGCCAGAGGGTAGGTGGGAGAATGAAATTAGATCCATATGTGAAGTGCCTAGCACATTACCTAGCACATAGTAAGTATTCAATAAATATTAGTATCATGGTTATTCATGCTGAATCAGCAAACCTGACAGGGATCAGTGGACAATGGACAATGGATGATGGAATAAAATTTTATAGCCCTTCAGCTAGGCTCATGGGGCCACTGCTGGAAACACTTTGGGGAAGAAGCGCTTGCTGAGAAGAATGGTGGTGAAGATGTCATGATTGGAGGCAGTCAAGTAGAAATGACACTTGGCTGCCAGAGAATTACTTGTTGTACTGGTGAAGTTTCAGAAGAATATGAATACCAATACATTCTGTTCTAGGGTAAATTACCCCTGCTCACAAATCACAGCCCCTAGCAGCCCTGTTTTCCACCACAGGGCAAAGAGCACAGTGAAAACTTAGGACAGTGATTCATAGGTGCAAAGCCCAGAACCTAACATATTATCCCACATTTCTCCCAGCAACACTTTACGCAGAATTAGTTCTGAGAGTTGAGGATATCCCAACTGACCCAGAGAAAACACAAAATAGTAGCAGAGAGAGAAGCCAATTGGTGAGCTTAATGAGGACAGAATTGATCTAAAAATACCTTGAGGGGGTTGGGAGCCTTCTGGGACAAGGTTCAAAGGAAATATAAGTGGGAAGTGATAGAACTTTGTTTTGGTTATACAAAAGGATGTCAAGTAGGAATCTTTAATCCCATTCCTGGCTTGCATGTTTCTTGAATGTCTACTCTGCACATGATAGTGCCAAGCACTGCAAGGGCTACAAAAGAAGCAATAATTGAGCTTCCTGCTTATAAACTGTGATTAAACTGGTGGGAAAAATATTCTGTATTTTCTGCCTGTAATTTAATTCTAGATGGGACACTACAATGATAACAGCTGAACTAATTGCTTTTGTTTTACATACAGTGCTTAGAGTTAGGGACTCTTGAACTCAATTCACAAACTGACATAAAACGATGCGTGGGCACTTCTGTTTGTTACAGGGTTACAGCTAGAACTGCATACAATTCTGTTCATGTACTCCGCTGCACTAGTCCTTCATCGGGCTGGCATTCCATAGTCTTTAAACAATAACCAACATAGTGAAACAGAGCTGGGCCACCCGGGAAAGAGTTGGAGGGCCCAAGGACATATACGATGTGGATTATTTCTGTGTATTCCTGTGGCAGCTCTGAGGTTTTCTCTCTAGTTCCTTTGCCATTTGGAGGCCTTTTTTTCTTTTCCACTCCTGATGAGTTGATCCTTAGAAACAGTGGTCTGGTGAGCAATTTGTGAACAATCTAATTGTGAGGGAACTAGGGCAATGGCAGACTGGGCAGAATGAATCTTAAGCATCAACCAGCTACCAACCCACACATCAGTACACTCCAGATTCCTCTGTCAGAGTTCCTTGCACCTTCCACTTGTGATAAGAAGGCACATGGTGAAGGGGAGGCACTAGACAGAGGCAAGTAATTTCCTATGATTATTTTTCTCTTCTGCAAGACATGCTCAAAAAGTTCTCCTTTGCTAGTCTGGGGAGAGTTAGGTGCATTTCTGCCTACAGACAATGAGATGACCTCTTTCAGCCATGTGAATCTCTGGTTACACTTCCTGACTCTCACAGAGTTGAGTCAGGTTTAGCATCCATGCCGTCCAGTCTCTTCTTCTGTTTAAACATACCAGGGCCAAAGATAGCTGAAAGATCTTTGCTTATTGAAAGCTTGAGGCTATTGCTATTACTACTCACATGGATCCTCCTGCCTCAGCCTCCCAAGTGCTTTTTATCTGTTTCCCTTTTTTGGGCCTGTGGGAAAGAGGCTGAGAAATTTATTCTGACCTCAAGGAGACAGCATCTGTGAGACTTCCAAGAGGGGCTGATCTTTACATCGTCCAGCAGGTTGAGAATGGCATTTCAGGCTGAGCAGTGGCAAGTAAGGGTATTCAAGAGATATTCAAATGTGTTGCTCTCAATTCAAGTTCAAGGAAGTAAATAGCTAAGTGGGGCTACACTAGAGGCTGTCTGAGCAAGTAATGAGGTAGTGTGGCAGATCATGAAGAGCACTGCATTACATATTGTGGCAGCTGGACTTAACTTCTTTAGGCCATGGAGCATTCTAAACAGGTGAAACACATTCCAATCCATGCTTACAAAGAGAATTCTTACAGGAGTATGGAGGCATGGCTGGCAGAAATAAGGGACTATTTAGGAGGCTATAGCAAATGTCTAGATAAGAAATGAAAGCGACATCCAGGGTAGTTGGCAGCAGGAACTGAAATGTGGCAGATCTGAACAACAGTAAGACAGTGGTATGTTGGTAAACAACTGGCTCTCCAGAAAAGAAAAAACAAGAACCCGATTTATAGTGCTTACTGATTTTTATGGTATAAATACCCCACCATGGCTTATTTCAAGGTACTAACTCGCTATCACTGGGTGTAGAGTTGGGAAGGCATGCGCTCAATCAGCCCTCTTGAGCCAGTACAAGCCAGCTACAGCACAGCACTATGAAATTAACAAATAGATGTGGAGGGGAAAGAGAAAAATCAGAGATTATAGACATGACTAATGTGGGTGACTCTTTAGTTGTTAAGTTAATGGAGAGTGGGAACCCAAGAAGAACAGATTTATTTGTTGGCCTGGGGTGAGGGAGGAATTAAGAGGTAAGAGGCATATCAGGAAAGAATTATGATCTTGAGTTTGGACACGTTAAGTTGGTAGTACTAGCCCTAGTATTTGATTTTCAGTGAGGGTCTGCCTTGTAACAGTAGCTAATGTTAATGAAATACTTGCACTGTGCTAACTGTGTTATGTATTTTTAGTTCTTTTAGCTTCACAACATGGATAAGGAATTAGCTGGTATATAGTAAATGGGGTTTTTTTATTTGTTTGTTTTTGTCTTTTTGAGACAGGGTTTTGCTATGCAGTTCAGGCTGGCCTTGAACTCACTTTGTAACCCAGGCTGGCCTAGAACTCACACAGATCCTCCTGCCTCAGCCTCCCGAGTGCTGGGATTAGTAAGTGTTAAATATCTATTAAATGAATCGGTCGCAAACCGAATCAAATTTCCCCATATCAACATTTAACCTAACCACTGAATTTGATTCAGTTCTCATCCAATTTGGTTTGTGAACAGAATCATGGAAAGAATTAAGTTCCTGAACTGAGGTACCACTGTAAAGAAAATAAGGCACAGATTGTACAAGGTCACACAACAGGGACTCATATTCAACACTGTATGATTCCAAAACTACTCTGCTACACTATAAATGTGTGCTATGAAAACAAAATATGGCAGGGATCGTTTCTTCTTTATTTTCCTAAACTTAGTCTATAACAGTGGCTATTCATAGTGGTATGCATTGAATATGTGCACCTCTTCATATAAATATGTTGAAGCTCTAACTGCTAAGATGACTGTAGGTAGATCTAGGGCCTTTGTGGAAGTGGGTAGAGTTAGCTGAGGTCATGAGGGTAGTACCTTTAATCCAATGAGGTTAGTGCCCTTGTATGAAGAAGCCAAATCAGAGTTCTGTCCCACCTATTTACATATGGAACAAACAACACACAAGAACACAGCAAAAAGGCAACTGTCTGTAAAAGACGAAAAGAGCCCTAAACTAGGAACCAAATTGGGCAGCATCTTGATCTTGCACTTTCCAGAACTGCGAGGAAGTGAGTTTTTGTTGTTTAAGCCACTTAGGGTTAGGGTGAGACAATTTTTTTAACTTTGAAATGGTTTGTATACAACAGCAAATAATGAGAACACTTTCCTTATTCCACTCTGAATTTTAAAAAGGAAGAAAGACTGGTAAACTAATTCATGTTGTAGGACTGAACTTTCTAGCCTAGTCACTATACCATACTATCATCTCATCTAACACAATTTCCCTCCTAGGACAAGCATTCAGAGAAACTAACCAGGATAATTTAGCCTCCATCTATATTGCCTACAGTTCTGAGTTTCTCTTTACAAGGTCAAATATATTTATCTAGATTTTATAAAATTAAGAATATCACTAATTATACTACTTTACTGATTCCAGGCCTGTGAGGAAGTATTCTGAAATTCATCCTAAGTAACAGCCAGGTATTTTTTCTTCCCAATCTAAATGTCTGCTCTAGAACACTTCTATTAGTAGCTATAGAATCCACAGCAATCTTCATCACTGCACTTGGCTCCAGAATAGGAGAGTTTCCAGCCACCGTCACGGTAGTACTACTTGGACAGATCTAGCACAGATTGTGACAGTGTCTCTGATGGTGCAACACCAGGTACAAACTTGTGGACTCTGCCACAGAAGTATTAGTTTCTGATCTCTGGTTACCATCTTTTCTTCCTTTTGCTATCCTCCTCCCCTTTGCCCCATGCATCTTTCAAAATTCTTTGTGGCTAATTCTTTTTATTAAATTCCCTGTTTGAAACACCAAGAGTAATTTCCTTTTACCTGGCCAAGAACTTACAGATGAGACTAGTGAATCACTATTGATGATATTTCAGAAACATTGACAAAGGAATAGCATCAGAAGGCTGGAAACATCAAAACACTAGACTTTTTAAAGCCTTTTATATTGTTCTGAATACCATATACAGAAATGTGAGCACATAGAAATAGGAGTATATAGCTCAGTGGTTTACTAAGAATCAAACAGCCATGTAACCAGCACGCAGATCACGAAATGTAACATTAACAGCTCCTCAGAACCACCTGATGGTCACTAAGTCCTCTTTATCCACAAAAGTAACCATTGGCTTGACTTGAATTTTACCCTCAGTTTTCTTTATGGCTTTACCATCTAATTGTTTATCCCTAAACATTAATAGTTTACTTTTGCTGTTTTTTGAATTTTTTTTTTGTGTGGGTACCGGGGGTCGACCTCAGGACCTCACGCGCCAGCAGGCGCCCGTGCCGCTGAGCAATATCACCGGCCCTTTTTTCGTATGTGGGCACCGGGAGTCGAACTCAGGACCTCACGTTTGCCAGGCAGGCGCTTACGCCGCTGAGCCATCTCACCGGCCCTTGAATTTTTATATACATATAATAAGATATAGTCTTGTATATATGACTTCTTTTGCTCAACGTTATGTTTGTGAGATTCATCCATTCTGATGTAAGAAACTGTAATGTAGACATTTTATTGCTGTCTCATATTTCAATGTATGAACAAACATGGCTACGCAATAAAGTTTGAGGTGAGGTTGTATTAATAAAGCAAGTAACTTAAGGGAAAACATCAGTGAACTAGATGGCATCTATAGGATGCCCAAGAAAGTAAAATGTTATTTACACTGGAAAAAGAGAAGGCTTATGGAAGAGAGAAAAGATGTCATAGTTGTCTTAAATTAAACAAACAAACAAAAAATTAACTACTATGTAGGAGAAAAGTTGAACTTATTCCCTAATCTTCCAAAGAGGAAAATTAGGTGGATGGCATAAATAGATACACTTCAGCTTTCTTGTTACTATGTTTTTTTTTTTTGTTTTTTTTTTTGTTTTTGGCTGTTTTGAGACAGGGTCTTGATATGTAGTCCAGGCTGGCCTTGAACTCACTACATAGCCCAGGCTGGCCTCGAACTTGTGGCAATCTTCCTGTCTCAGCCTCCCTAGTGCTGGGATTATAGGCATGTGCCACTATGCCCAGCTTTTCTAGATGAAATTTTTTGACAGAATTAAACACGTAAGAAGAATTCACTTCTAGAAAGGAGTAAATTTTATGAATAATAAATAAAAACAAAGAGTTATATCATTAGATTTTAGATCTCAGGACAAAATTTGCTAAATGCCTCATCTAGTGTCTATCTCTTGAAATATGGAGCTGGAGGCTTTCCTTTTACAGACTTTGCCAAAACACTGAAGAGGTTACTTGAGTGGTGATTGCAGAGATGACTCATAACTACAGAGAGTTTTGCTTAAATTTCTGAGCAAATTCAAGAAAGAGGCATGGAATCTAATGTTAATAGTAAATGGTGGTATTAAAAAGCTCTCCCAGAGCCTCTAAATTCTATATTAAGGTTTTGGTGGTGAATTTCTAATAATATGAGTACAAAGATTTCAATTATATCTCTCTCAATTTACTATTAGACATAATACAATGCTTTATTGTGCTTTTGTATGTGGGAGAGTAATGGAGATAGAGAAAGAACACAATACTCAAGAAAAATTCATGTTTAACAGAAAAAGAAACCAAGTAGATGTAGTCAGGTTTTTGGTTCTTATTGTTGTTTGTTTTTACAGTTAGAGGAAATGAAAAAACAGAATAGAAGTGAAATAATGTTATTTAAAAGCCATGCAAAACATAAAATTACAAAATATTGATGCAGTTCTAAACAACTTAAATAAATTGATTTATCAAACCAATGTTCAATGGTTTGAAAACTATCGTTAATGTTAATTTTGTCCAAATTGATGTACAGATTCAACACAATGTCAGTAGAAAATGTCAGTAAGTTTTGTAGTAGATATCAATAAAATGGTTGGCTTGATTTAATCATTCCATGCTGTATTCATATATCAAATATCACATTTTATCTCATGAATATCTACAATTATTGTCAATTAAAAACAGTATTAATTTAAAAATTAAAATTTACATGGAAATGCAAAAGTCCTAGAAGAGCCAAAGCAATCTTAAAACAGCAACAAAGCTATAGGGCTCACACTATCAAATATCAATATCTAGATTTGTAAGCCAAGTGTGGTGGTGCATGCCTATAATCCCAGCATTTGGGGCTGAGGCAGAAGGATTGTCATGAATTTGAGGCCATCCTGGGCTGCATAGTGACCTCAGGGCCAGCCTGAACTACATAGCAAGACCCTGTCTCAAAAAAACAAAAAAAAAGAAAAAAAAAAGACTTGTTACAATGCTATCATAATTAAGACAGTGTGGTATTTGTACAGTGATAGTCAAATAGACCAGTGGAACAGGATAGAGAATACAGCAACAGAATTACCCATATCCACTTATCAGATATATCATAAAGGGACCATTACAATTCAGTGGGAAAAGGTTAGTTTTTAAATAAATCATCATGGACCAACCGGATATCTATATAGAAAAAATAAACTATCTCAAAACATATAAAAATTTAATTTGAGATGGATCATAGTGCAAAATGATCTGGAACAGAAATTGGCAATTTTTTTGCAAAGGGCCAGATACTAAATATTGTAGGATTTGTGGCTCATGTGATCTCTGTCACACTAATTTGACTCTGTAGTGTGAAAGTGGCCATAGATGATACATAAATGAATGGCTATAGCTGTGTTCCAATAAAATGTATGTGGGCCACATTTGGCCTTTGAGTTGTAGTTTGTTGAATCCTGTCTGCGAATATATACAGGAAAATATCTTCTTGACTTTTTTTTTTTTTGGTAGTGGAAATGGAACCCAGGGCCCTCCTTGCATACTAGGCAAGTATTCTCCCACTGAGCTACATCCCTATCCCAGGATAGTCTGGGCATCTTAGCAAGATCCTATCTCAAAATTTAAAAATAATTTTTTAAGGGATAGAGATGTAGCTTAGTTGTAGAGCACCTCTGGTTTCAATTCCCAGTACTGCAAGGGAAAAAAGGGGCACACGCACACACCCAAAAACTCAATGGTGATAGAAGTTAAAACAGTGGTTATTTTTAGAGTGTTCAAGAATACTGTAACAGAGCATGAAGAAGTTTTCTGAAGTGCTGGAAATGTTCTAAATCTTGATCTAGGTGGCAGTTAGCTATGTCTGTGTTTGTATGTGTATAAATTAGGTGAGCTAGATGAAAATCTGTGGATTTAACTATATGAAAGAAAAATATTTCAAAAAGGAAAATGTTACGAATTATTTTAAAATGCTATCATAACATTAGAATTTAATAAGTAAATAATTGATTCTCCTTCAGATTGATAGTAGCAGGAAGGGCTACTTTTAGTCCACAAAATCTTCCTCTAAACAGATCATTATGCATTTTTTGCTCACTTATAAAAACTTTCTGCTTTTGTTGCGCTACCCAAGTATAAAAGAGAACTGAAGCTGGGTGTGGTGGTGCATGCCTGTAATCCCAGCACTCGGGAGGCTGAGGCAGGATAATTGCCACAAGTTCAAAGCCAGCCTCGGCTCTGTAGTGAGTTCAAGGTCAGCCTGAACTGCATAGCGAGAACCTGTCTCAAAAATAAATAAATAAATAAATAAATAAAGAACTGAAAATTTTATTCCTACTACTAAATATTACTTGATACCATACAATCATGACATATTCTTCAGAAGACTTGCTCTGACAGAATTTAAGATGGTTAGTTTTCAGCAAATAATCGGAGCAAAAATGTCTTTTTTTGCTGTGTGCCTGTGTTACTGGGTTTTGGGGTGCTGGAGTCCATTTCTAGGGGTGTTTTCTAGATTCTTTCTGTTCTGAACAAAGAACTGGTCAAGACAAGCTCAAATAGTAGCAAAGTTTTACATTTATTAAAGGTAGGGAAAAAAAAGACAGGTTCTGAAGAGCAAATTTGGGCCAAGTGAAAGTAGGAAAAGAAGTACACCCTACAGTATGAGGGTGGGCCATCATGCAAGAGTGGCAAAGAGCTCAATGTGGACTGTCCTTTTTGTATCACCCACACCTCAGGCTGATGTCAGGTCTAGTCCATCCTATTGAAAACCTGCTGGAGTTCTCCTGAGAAGTCCATGTGCAGGGCTTTAGGAACTGTTCTGGGCATGTGTCCTAGGATTTTGTAATTAACAGGTCGTACCTACTTCTCCAGCCAGTTTTGCCATGCCCTAGTCTCCTGCCTCACCTGTGTGTGTGTTACACTCTCCTGGGGGTATTCATACCAAATTTGAAAAGCATATTTTTGGGTAGCCAACATAGTCACGATGGCTAATTGGCAGGAAAAGTCTTGAAGTAATCAGAGGGACACTGACTCTTTTTCTTAGTGATGAGCAGAGATCTTCATAGCTAATTAAATTTTGATTTTAATACCCTTCCTTTTATTTATTAGCAGTATTTGTTCTAGAAATTTTCTTGGAGCATGTTCTTAATTAGAAGTGAGGAAGACAGATAATGTCCTAGACATTAGAAATAAAATAGTCATAGTAAACAACAGTAGTCATTATTTTCTGCTTTAATAAGAATGTGTTTTATCTTTCATTATTAAAAGAGGAATCAGTATTTTTATCAGGAATTTTCAAATACATTTTTCTTTGGAGGAAGTTTTGGTGTGTTTCAATTATTCTCAACTAAGGTTTAGTTTAGGGCTACAATTTAAAATGTTTCAATTATGTATAGTGCTCGATTTTAATGTCTACATGGAGAGTAACTGAAGACAATATTAATGTGCTAGTGTTAAAGTGAGGTAGGAGATTAAGGCTGGGGAAAACTGGTCAAACAACTGGGTGGAATCTGTCAAAATCATGGAGACCCAGGGCACATGTGCAGAACACAGGATCCAGGATGACTCTGCAGCTCCTGAGCACTGTACACAGAGCAAATCAGAAAAGTGCCATTTTCAATTCTTCATTTACATCTGCCATAAAGTCAAGCCAGTCTTTTGATAGGGTAGTTTAAATCTGGCACCAGGCCAACTGAGTGTAGGACAACTGCTGTCCCAATGCCTTACTTTTATGAGGGAGAAGCCAATAGAGGAATTCCAGATACCAAAGACTGCTTCCCCTTATCCTTGACACTGTTGTATGTTCACTGGCCTGCTTTCACTCTGCAGAGCTTATTGTTTTCCACCTTCAATAAATGTATTTCCTTGCTACCTTTTCAGTGTGTCTTGTCTAATTCTTTGTTCAGGACACCAAGAACTGGGAAAGAATTTCCATGGGATCCCACATCTGGTAACAAAAGCATTAAATGTAAAACAACCTTTCAATTTTCTTTACTTTGGTGTGATTTATTATGATATTGCTCATTCCTGAAATAATCTATATTTTCCTTTTTATGGTATGAAATTTTATGATGCTACTAATATTTGAAAGGAGACGTTTTTCTTACACGAGTGGAAGTAATAGCTTGAAATATCATATAATCCTATTCTCAACAAGTAAAATAAAACAAACACAAAATCTGGTGTTAGTAGATCTGAAAGGTAGATCTGACTCCATTATGAATGACTATGTGTAAGTTTCTTAATCTTTCAAAGTTTGTAGTTTTTTCAGCTGTAAAATGTGATTATTATACTAACAGCTGCCATACTGAAGAATATGGATGGAAATCATCTACACATGCATATAAAATTTTTAGATATAAAGTAGATATAAATTTTTTTAACATTATAGTAAAAGCAGGGCTCATGAAGGTACAGATTCTGGGTTTAAAAAGTCTAAAAATACCAAACATTCAAAAACTCACTATAAAATATTAATGGTGATAATCTAAGACTAATAAAAACTGATTGTTACGAAAAAGGAAAAGAAGAAACAGAGGTTTGAGCTCAACAGGACAGGTTTATTTCAGAAGAAACCTGAGAGGGACTGCTCTGGCATTAGAGACCAGACCAGCAACACTCATATAGGCTATGGGGTCTTTTGTAGGGTCATGGGGGGGCCTCAGTGAAAGCGGGTTGTGGCTCCCTGCCAAGAGCAAGGCTTGACAGAGTACGAGCAGTAAAGGTTGCCCAAAGATGGGGCTTGGGAAAGCACACGGAGTAGTGGCTGCTATCAGTAACAGGGCTGAGGGTGTTATGAGTCCCCTGGTGCAGCTGTGCTGAGAGGGGGCGTTTAGAGGGGTCTCTGATCAGGATGGTGGTGGTCAGATTCCTTCACTGGTATTTTAATGGAAAAAAGTTACTTTTCAATTGCAAGAAATGAAATATTACTGGGAAGATAGATATACATGTGTATGGGAAAGAGAGAGTATACAGAGGGAAGAGATTACATGTAAGACTTTACATGCTAACCCATGTAGAGCCTTGTAGAGCCTTGATACAGGCACCAAAATATATAATCTTATGGCAAATGATAGAAATAATACCATAAATGAAATAGTCTTTCCAAAAGATCAAATATACTCTAATTAAGCCTATAGAAAAAAAGGGGGGCAAAGGAACATGCCAAACATTATCATGGAAATTTAATCAACAAAATCTAGACAAAGCAAATCAGTTAAGCCAAAAGGATAAACACAAACTTTTGTTTCCTCAACAAATAAACTACAAAATAAAGGAGAGAAGAGTACCTATAGATCGAGGCTTAAAAGATATATCCACCAAATACAATGTGTGGACCATTTTTCAATTCTGTAACAAATTCAGAACAAAACAGTTTGAGATCATCAGGAAAATATAAAGTAGACATTTGATTATATTAAACAAGTATTGTTAATGTTTTAAATATAATAATGATATTAATAGGTTATAAAAAAGAATTCTTGAGAGCACAAAATACTCAACAGTAAAACTCTCAATCTTAAAATGGACAAGTTATCTGAATACACATTTCTCAAAAGAATATACCAAATGGCAAAAGCCAGGCATGGTTGCACACGACTGTAATCCTGGCACTCAGGAGGAGGATCATCACAAGTTTGAGGCTAGCCTGGGCTATGTAGTGAGTTCGAGGCCAGCCTGAACTACATAAGGAGATGTTCTTGTGTCAAAAAAAAAAAAAAAAATCAAATGGCCAATAAGTATATGAGAAAATTCTCAACATCACTAATCATCAGGGAACTGCAAATCAAATCACAGTAAGATATCATCTAACCTTATTTACAATAGCTATACTAAAAGAAAATCACAAATGCTGACAAGGATGCAGAGAAATGGGAATCATTATATACTGCATGATAACTTAAAATCAGCTATCATAGAAATGTCCAAAGAACTAAACAAAAGCACATCTAAAAACTAAAGGAAAATATGAGAATGATGTCTTACCAAATAGAGAATATATTTTTTAAATTAAATTAAAAATTTTTATGGAAAAAAGTTAAAACAAAATTTCATAACAAAATAATAGGAGAATAACAATAGTTAATACATTACATGTTGTTATCTTTCTTTCTTTCTTTCTTTCTTTCTTTCTTTCTTTCTTTATTTATTTATTTTTGGTACTGGGAATCGAACTCATGACTTCGCGCTTGCCTGGCAGGCACTGTGCCTCTGAGCTATATCCTCGGCCCCATGTTGTTATCTTCAAAGTAGTTGCTCAGGGTACAAGATATGGGCATAAAAATTTCTCCAATCGATATTAGTACAAACCTTCCTTTTTAATGAACTGATACTAACAGTATAACTGACTTGCATTTTTTCCCTTTTCCCTACTGTTTTTTTCCCCTTTCACCTATCCTAGTTCCTTTTTCCTTTTGAACAATTTCTATCAATAAGAGAAATTATAAAAAGAACCAAATAGAAATTGAGTTACAAAGTACAATAACCAAAATGAAAAATCTACCAGAAGAATTTAATAGCAGATTTGAGCAGGCAGAAGAAAAAAAATCAGTAAATTTAACCAATTGAGATTATCCAATCTGAGAACAAAGAAAAAAAGAATGAAGAAAAACAAACAAAGCCTAAGAGATCTACAGGACACCATCAAACTTACTGAAATATCTATTGAACCTGGGTGTGGTGGCACACATCTGAAGTCCCAGCACTGGGGAGGCTGAAGTAGAAGGATTACTGTAAGTTCAAGGCTAGCCTGGGCTACATAGTGACTTTAATGCCAGTTTGGACTATGCAGCGAGACCCTGTCTCAAATATATATATATTTGAGACATATATATATATATCGCATATATCTATATCACATATATAGATCACATATATAGATCACATATATATATATATCACATATATAGATCATATATATAGATCTATATATATATATATATATATATATCACCATCAAGCTTACTGATATATACAATATTGGAGTTCCAGAGTAGGAGAAAAAAAGCAGAAAGAACATTTAAAGAATATTTTTTAAGAATATTCTTTAAGGGGCAGGTGAGATAACTCAGTGGCATAAGTGCCTGCCTGGCAAGCGCGAGGTCCTGAGTTCAACTCCCGGTACCCATGTATGGAAAGAGGGCCAGTGATATTGCTCAGCAGCACGGGCACCTGCTGTCTCGTGAGGTCCTGAGTTGGACCCCCGATACCCACAAAAAAAAAAAAGAAAAGAAATCTTTAAGAAGAAAAATGGCCAAAAAATACCCCACATTTGATGAAAGACATTACGTATCTAAAAACTTCAATGAATACCAAATAGGGTAAACTCATGCATCATAATTAAATAAAATTAAATCACAATCAAACTGTTAAAGTGAAAGACAGAATCTTGAAAATAGCCACAGAGAAGTGAGTTATCACACACAAAGAACTGTCAATAAGATTAACAGCTAATTTCTTATTAGAAATAATGGAGGGCCAAAAGCAGTAGCATGACACATTTAATATGCTGAAAGAAAAAAAAATGTCAAACAAGATTTCTTTTTCTCTTTTTTTTTTTTTTTTTGTGGGTACCGGGGGTCGAACTCAGGACCTCGCATGCCACCAGGCGCCTGTGCCACTGAGCGATATCACCAGCCCTTTTTCCGTATGTGGGTACTGGGAGTCGAACTCAGGACCTCGCGCTTGGCAGGCAGGCGCTTATGCCGCTGAGCTATCTCATCGGCCCTCCTTCAAAATGAAAGGAGAAATTAAAACAGTTTCAGATAAACAAAAGGGGAAAAATTTGTTACAAGTAAGCCTGACTTACAAGAAACATGAAAGCGGAGACATTCAGCCTGTAAAGAAAGAACATGAGACAGTGATTTGAATACACATGAAGAAATAAAGGGAACCAGTAAAGGAAATTACATAAATAACTACAAAATACAATATAAATGTATTTTTTAATTTATAACATTCCTCTCTGATTTAAAAGGTAACTGTATGAAACAGTAATTATAAATTTATGTTGAAAGATATCCAGTGTATATATATGGAATTTGTGGTAAGAGTATAAAGGAGGGGTAGAATAATTAAGTTACTATTAATGCAAGTTAGATGGTTATAAATTAAAATGCTAATTATAACAGGGCAATCGCTAAAAATTAATTGTAAAAGTCATAGTAAATGAAACAACAAAGGAATTAAGATGGTACTCAAGAAAATAATTTCTTTTTTTTTTTTTTTTTTTGTGGGTACCGGGGGGTCGACCTCAGGACCTCGCGCGCCAACAGGCGCTCGTGCTGCTGAGCGATATCACCGGCCCCTTTTTCGTATGTGGGATCCGGGAGTCGAACTCGGGCCCTCGCGCTTGCAAGGCAGATGCTTACGCCGCTGAGCCATCTCACCGGCCCAAATATCTAATTTCTAAATAAAATAATTTCTAAGAAAAAAACATAGTACAATTATATGTTCTACCATGAAAAAAAAATTTAAATCCAAAGACACAAGTAGGTGAAAAATAAGAGAATGGAAAAAGATCTACCATGTAAATTAACCAAAAGACAGCTGGAGTAGCTACACTAATATCAGAAAAAAATAGACTTTATAATAAAAGTTATTACTCGAGACAAAAAAGGAATGTGTATATGTATGTGTGGGAATCCATCAAGATGATGTACCTAACAGAACTCCAAAATACAAGGAAAAAAACCTGACAAAATGGAAGGAGAAACAAATAATTCAACAATAGTTAAGGACTTCAATATGCCAGTTTAAATTATGTAGAGAACAACGAGACAGAAAATCACCAAGGAAATAGAAAATTGAATATACAATAAAACAAACAGATATAACAAATACAGTATCTATAGAACAGGAGTGAAACACAAATTATCCATCCAGCAAGAGTAAAATTTTACATTCACATGGAACATTCTTCAGGATAGACCATATCACAACATAAAACAAGTTGCAGGGCTGGTGAGATGGCTCAGCGGCATAAGCGCCTTGCGTGGCAAGCGCAAGGTCCTGAGTTCGACTCCCGGTACCCACATATGAAAAAAAGGGCTGGTGATATCGCTCAGCGGCATGGGTGCCTGCTGGCGAGCGAGGTCCTGAGTTCGACTCCTGGTACCCACACACACAAAAAAAAACAAAACAAGTTGCAATGGATTTTAAAGGTTTGAAGTCATGTAAAGTACGTTCTTGGATAACAATGGAATAAAATTAGATACCAATAAAAGAAAATCAGAGAAAGTCACAAATATGTGGAAATGAAACAACATACTACTAAATAACTAATGGATCAAAGAATAAATAACATAGAAATGAAAAAATGTTATAAGATAAATCAAAACTAAAATACAACATAGAACTTTCGTAATGTGTGTTTTTCCATAGCTACAAACTCTTATATTAAGAAAAAAAAAAGATTGTAGCCAGGCATGGTGGTGCATGCCTGTAATCCCACCACAGGCAGGCTGAGGTAGAAGGATTGCAAGATTCAGCCCGCCAGGCACACCTTAGTGATTTAGTGAAAACTTGCCTCAAAATAAAAATAAAATAATAATAATAATAAAACAAAAAGGACTGGGGATGTAGCACAGTCCCAAGGACCCGCATTCAATCCTCAGCACTACAAGAAACAAATAAATAGTGTAAATCAATAATCTGCCTGTGTGTCCTAGGAATACAAAAGGGAGCAAATTAAACTCAAAGTAAGAAAATAAAGGAAATGATAAAAATTACAATAGAAATAAATGGAATAGAGAATGAAAATTGATAGAGAAAAATCAATAAAACCAAATGTTGGTTCTTTGCAAAGATTAACAGCACTGGTAAATTTTAGCTACACTAAACAAGAAGAGAGAAGACACAAATTACTAAATTCAGGCATGGAATGGAGGGCATTACCGCCAAAAATAAAAGTGATCACAGAGGAAAACTATGAACAACTTTATGTCAATATATTAGATAACCTAGCTAAAATTGAAAAATTCCTAATAAAACACAAACAACAAAAACTGTTTCAAAAAAAGAGAAAATGTGAATAAACCTGTAAGTAAAGAGATTGACATATTTAAAAAGAAAACTTCCCAGGATAAAAAACCTAGTACATGATGGCTTCACTGATGAATTTTGAAAAAAACATTTAAAGAAGGATTAATGCCAGTCCTTCACAAACTCTTCCCAAAACAGAAGAGGGAGCATTTCCCAACTCGTTCTGTGAGATCAATATTACCTTGATAACAAAATCAGACAAAGATATCACAAGAAAACAATAATAACATTTATGAATATAGACATGGGGAATCCTTAAAAAATACTAGCAAATCAAGTCTAGCCATATATAAAAAGGACTGTATACCGTGACCAAGTGGAATTTATCCAAGGAGTGTAATATGGGGTCAAGATATGATAATTGATGAATGTAACACACCATATTAATATGATAAAGGGCAAAAACAAACCATCCAGTCATCTCAATAGGTGTAGAAAACCCATTTGACAACACTCAGCATACTTTCACAACTAAAGCACTCAACAAACTAAGAATACAAGGGAATTGCCTAAACCCCATAAAGAGCATTTACCAAAATCTCATAACTAACATCATACTTAATGTTAAAAGTCTGAAAGCTTTACCCCTGAGATCAGGAACAGTGAAAGGATGTCTACTCTCCCTATTTCCATTTATCATTGTATTGGAGGTTCTAACCAGAACAATTAGTCAAGAAAATGAAATAAAACTTATCCAGACTGGAAAGAAGTAAAAATATTTCTATTTGCAGATGGCATGATCTAGTATATAGATAATTCAAATAAATTCACTAAAATCTATTAGGGATATTAAACAAGTTGAGCAAGGTTGCAAAATATAAGATCAAAATACTAGAACACTTGTAATGAGCAATGCAAAAATGAAATTAAGAGAAATATTCCATTTATAATAGCATTGAAAATAATAAAATACTTAGTAATAAATTTAACCAAAGAAGTGGTCTGGGGATATAGCTCAGTGGCACAGCGCCTGCCTGGCAAGCGCAAGGTCATGAGTTTGATTCCTGGTACCAAAAAAATAAATAAATAAAATAAATAAATAAAAATTTAACCAAAGAAGTGCAACATTGGTATATAAGAAACTACCAAACATTTTTGAAAATCAGACCTAAATAAATGGAAAGATAACTAGTGTTCATATACTAGAAATTTTTAAGTTGATAAAATTTCAATACTCCTCAAACTGACCTATACTTTCAATACAATCCCTATCAAAACTCCAACTGCCTTTCTTTACAGAAGTTGACAATATAATCCTAAACCATATCTGGAAATACAAAGGACCCAGAATAGCTCAAAAATACTGGAAAGAAGAAAAAGTTTAGAAGACTCACAATTTCCTAATGCAAAGCTTACTACAAAGCTACACTAATCAAGATTCTCTGGTACCAGCATTAAGAAGAGACATAGGAACTGGGGGTGTACCTCAGAGGTAGAGCATGTAAATAGCACGCATGAGGCCCTGGGTTCAATATTCAGTTGGTGGGGGGAGAACTAAATGCAGTAGAACTGAAAGTCTAGAAAGAAACCCCTACTTGTAGTCATCCTTTTGATAAGGATACCAAAAATATTCGATAAGAGGAAAGAATATTCTTTTCAACACATGATGTTGGGAGAAATGGATATCTCTATGTAAAAGAATTATTTTGGACTATGTCTTAGTTACTTTTTTCATTGCTGAGACAAAATACCCAACACCCCAAAGTTAAAGGAGTTAAGGTTTGTTTAGCTCACAGTTTGTAGAGGTTTCCGCCCATAATTGCCTGGCTCCAAAACAGGGTGGTGTGGCAGACAGGCATCACAGAGGAGAAAGTTCATGGTGGGAAAAGGAAGCAAAAAAAGAGGGATGAACACAGTTCTTTCTATCCCTTATATCTTATCCAGACTAGTTAGGATGGGTAGCACTCACACCCTTAATCGTAGTGTCCTTGATCCTAGCATAGCACCATGAATCAATCCCAGTGTCACATACTCTAGATCCAGCCACCTCTGAAAAAGCCCCACCTATGACTGCATGAGACTTTGGAGGGACATCTAACCACAAGCTATAACATTCTGCCCCTAACCCCCTAAAGACTCATGCATGTCCCTTTATGCAAAAGGCATTTAGTCCATCTGTAAGAGTTGCCAAATTCCTAACAGTTTCAGCATTGCTGAAAAGTCCAAGTCAAAAGTCTCCTCTGAAATTTAAGACAAACTCTTAGCTGTGAGCCCCTGTACAAATGAAAAGAAAGTTAAACACTTCCAACATTCAATGGCACAAGATACACATTTCCATTTCAAAAGTTACAAATAGGGAGATATAAAGGAATGGGACCAAAGCAAGTCCAAAATCCAGCAGGGCAAACATTAAGTCCTGTAGTTCCATGTCCAGCACCCCCAGCAATCTGTGGCAAGATGTGAATGCAAAAGGGCTTGGGTGGCTCTGCCTCTACAGCACTTCCAGTAGTTGTAGCTCCCATGGCTTCTCTCATGGGCCTGCTCTGCTCCCTCCTTGCAGTTTTCCTCAGATGATCCACATTCCTAGCTTCTCCAAACTTCTGGGGTCTCCACTGCACCTTTAGCTTCACACTCACAACCTCATACACTGCCCTCTCAGGGGCACACTGCCTGGCCTCCCAGGCCTTCTGATATCTGGGTGGAAGCCTTCTTAACCCCACAACTCTTGCATTCTGCATGCACTTAAAATCAGCACAATGTGGATGATGCCAGGGTCTGCTGCCAGCTGGAACAGTAGCCAGCCTTCCTTCTCTCTTGGCTGTAGGGGTCAAGTGCCTATGAACCAAATCCTGAGGAACAACTTTCCTAGGCTACTGCCATTCTGGAACATGGTGCTCTGGGGCTCTCTTTTCAAAGCAAAGTCTTTTGAAATTTTGAGGTTGCAAAGGGTGGAGTCTGACTGCTTCTTGTGATGCCCTCTGGCCATCTTTTCTATTCTCCTGTCCCTTTTCAGCAATGAAGGTCTCCTCTGCTCTATCTTTGCAGTCCACAGCTTTACTGCAGCTTCCTTTCTGGCCAAATTCAAAATATTTTAAATCGTTCTGCTCGGCTCTTGATTCTCAACATAAATCTGGGCTAAAAATCCCCAACAGTGGCCATGCCAAAGTCCCAACGGACTGCTACCTCACACCATCTTAAACGTAACTAAACAGAGGCAAATGACATAAATTAAAGCACTAAGACTATAAAACTCTCAGGAGAAAAGAATGATATAAATCTTTGTGATCTTGGATTAGCCAACAGTATTTTAGACATGACACCTAAAACATAAGCACTCAATGAAACAATAAACTAGTCTTCATAAAAATTTAAAAATTTTATGCATTAAAGGACACTATCATAAAAGTATAAAGACAACTATTTGCAAATCATATACCTGAAAAGTATGTCTTGCATTCAGAATGTATAAAGAAGTATTACAACTCAACAAAAAAGACAACCCAATTTAAAAATGGGCAAAGAACTTTAACAAAAAAATAAACAAATGTTCAAGAAAATGTAAAAAGGTGTTCAATATCATTAGTCACTAGGTAAACGCAAATAAAAATCATAGTTAGATAACATTTCATACCAACTAGCAAGGTATAATTTTTTTTTTTTTGTGGGTACCAGGGGGACGACCTCAGGACCTCGCGCGCCAACAGGCACCCGTGCCACTGAGTGATATCACTGGCCCCTTTTTCGTATGTGGGTTCCGGGAGTCGAACTCGGGCCCTCGCGCTTGCAAGGCAGGCGCTTATGCCGCTGAGCCATCTCACCGGCCCCAAGGTATAATTTTAAAAAATAAAAATAAGTATTGGTGAGAATGTGGATAAAATGGAACCTTCATATATTGAAATGGGGATGTAAAATGGTACAATCATTTTGGAAGATGGTTTGGCAGTTTTTTAGTAATTTAAACAGATTTGCTATAGATGACACCTAGCAATACCACTGTTAGGTATATACCCCAAAGAAGTGAAAAACAGATGTTCAAACAATTTGTACGCACATACATTTGTTGTAGCACTAGTCACAATAACCAAAGATGGCAACAATACAAATATCCATCAATTAATAAATAGATAATGAAATACAGTACATCCATACTATTAGAATATTGTTCAGCCATACAAAAGAATGAAATTCTGATACATGTTACAACATGGATGAACCTTGAAAATAATATCCTAAGTGAAAGAAGCCAGACGTTAATATCACACATTGTATGATTCCATTAGTGTGAAATATCTAGCATAGGTAAATCTATAAGGATCAGAACATACAGTGCTTGGTGCTAGAAGGAAGGTATAAATGAAGAATAATTATTTAATGAGTATGAGGTTTCTTTTTTACGTAATGAAAAAGTTCTGAAACTAGATATCGGTGGCGGTTGCACAATACTATAAATGTACCTAATGCCCCTCAATTATGAACTTTAAAATGGTTAAAAATTATGCTATGTGTATTTCACCAGAATAAGAAATAGTAAAAATGTAAGAATTATCTTACCAAAACTAGCCTTGAAGAAGTGCTTAAAGTAGCTGGGCGTGGAGGTTCATGCCTATAATCTCAGAACTCAGGAGGCTGAGGCAGAAGGATCAGTGTGAGTTTCAGGCTAGCCTGGGGTACATAGTGAGCTCAAGGCCAGCCGGAACTACATAGCAAGACCATGTCTCAAAACAAAAACAAAAACAAAAACAACTCCAAAACTAAACAGAAAGAAGTGCTTAAAGAAATCTAATAATATGAAATACAAGTTATGAGATGTTTAAGAAGTCAAAGTCAAACCTAATGTTGATAGAATAAAACAAAATACTAATCAACAAACAAATCTAATGCTCACTGATGGCAAGGAGAACTCTAAGATTTAGGCTAAGAAGAGATACCACTGCTATTAACCAGTGAGGTTACTCTTATGTCAAGTGGCTTACCAGGTCAGAATTCTGTAAGAAGTGTAAATCTTAGAAAGGCTCAATTGCTGTCACACCTCTAGAACCTAAATTATAAACTGAGACTAACTCTAGATCCATCATCTCTTTATTATAAAAATCCAATTTCCCTTCAGCCATAAAGCACAAAATTTTATCATTTGCAGGAAAATGCGTGGATCTAGAGATCATCATGTTGAGTAAAATGATTCAGAAAGACAAATATTGCATGTTCTAATATGTGGAATCTAAAAAAGAAAACATGAAAGTAGAAGGGAGAGTATTACTAAATAAGAGAAAGGGAATAAGGCAGAGGAGAAGGGGGTATAAGGAAGGAAGGGACCCAAAGATTTGTAAAATTGATAGACACTAATAATAAAAAGGAACTTTTTTTTAAATTTCAAAGATTTAGAAGCTTCCTTCCGAGGAACCATAGGCAAAGAACAGCCAACTTTTTAATTTATTCATTAGAAAATTCTGTACATACTACCTGTTTCTTCTGTTTAGTTTTTTTATAACTTTTTTTAGTTGATAACTTTGAAGTACCTTTGGCTTTGTGGAAAATTATTTTATTCCTGTGAATTTATTCAACTTTTAATATACTAAATTGTTTCTGACACATAAAAAAAATCTAATCTCATAATCACGGTGATTTCTTCTTTAATAGCACATTTCCTCTCTGAGGTCTAGAGATGGGTTTTAAGCCATCCTGCCATTTTCCTGAGACGGAACTGCTGCTTTCTATCTTGGTATCTATAAACCAGTAAGCTCCCCGATGGCTATTTATCTATAATTTATTTCTAAGCACCTTCGCTAGTGCTTAACAGTCACACAAAGCAGTCTATGGTAGGTAGTGTGTTTCCATGCCTGAGAGGTGGCAGCAGCCTATGGTCTCAAGTGGTCTTTTGCCATTCTCTTAGTCATCTCTCCCTCACAGATAGTGGCCTACCTGGTCACAAGGATTTGATGACATGCGAACAGCTTTTAATTGGTTTCTTAGAAGAGATATTGTTGATTAGACAAGCTAGTTTTTATTTAGACTCTAGTTTTTGCAAATGATAGACTTTCTCAATAGTATTTCAAAGGAAATTTTGTTTTGAACACAAAACACTAAATCTGACCAGATTACAAACACTGTAGCATCCAAATTGCTCAAGGTTATGACACTGAATCCTTGATTTTCTGTCACTACTTTTTTTCCAGGACTGGGGACTGATCCAAGGTCTTGGACATGGTAGCAAAGCGGTCCCAAGTTTTTTGTTAAAACATTCTGAAGTTTAAGTTATTGATGTAACCATTTGTGGAAGTACACATCCTCCTACAATTCTTACTTCTCTTTCAAGTAGGTGATAGCACCCATAGCAAGATGACTTCTTTGAAGAAAGTGCCTGAGGCTTAGACATTTAATCTGTGTAATTAACCCAGGGTCTTGACCCTCTTTAGGAATCTGATTCTTCTTTTTCCTCTTCTTCCATCACAAAGCTCTGTGGGCTCAACTCTACTGCAGTTTGGCTGATTGATACTTCATTGTCTACAAGCATCCACATATTATGTGACTGTTTGCATGCAGGTTGAGAAAACAGCATCTCTCCCGTTCCAGCACTCATCATTGATTGGAGAAATTCTTTAAGCTTGAGGCAATTCAACTGGTTGCGCAGGGCCTGTAGCCATCTCCTCCTCCTTGCATAGTTCCTGAAGCTGGCTCAGCCTTGTAACCCAAGTCATACTGTCATCCTCCATGCCTGTTTGGTCAAAAACTTCTTTTAAAGGAATAATACAGCAATTTTAACCTCCACACAATTTCAGAATCTATTTCCATTTATATGTACTTTAGAAAATTATTCCAGTGTATGTTTTCCCTACTGATCCTAAAATGTCTCAATAAACACATAAATCTGATATTCACCTTTAAGAATTCCTATTGATAGCTGTGCAATTACCACATATAATTTTCTTTGCGTATTCCAAACTTCCTAGACTGAAAGAGGGCAAGGCATGGCATATAAGAAAAGCAATTACTGTTAATGAGATAGGCGAAGTGGTGCACACCTGCTATCCCAATACTCTGGGAAGCTGAGGCAGGAGGATCGCAAGTTTGAGCCCAGCCTGTACAATCTAGTGAGACCCTGTCTCAAAGTAAAAAATAAAAAAAGGGCTGGAGATGTAGCTCAGTGCAAAGGCCCTGAGTGCAACCCTCAGTACCACCAAAAGAGGGGAGGTAAGGAGGGGAAGAGCCAGAAAAAAAAAGTCAGGTAGAAAGGATGATTTTTTGACCATAGTTTTTCTAAATGTCTGTTACTATACAGTTAAGATGATCACCATACAAACATGAGATCTCTAAGATTACTCATCCTTTTCCAAAAGCAGGACTTGAGATGGTCTTTACAAGTTTTTAAACAGCTTTATTCATATAATTTACATAACATACAGTTCATCCATCTATAGTATACAATTCAGTGGTTTTAACATTATATTTAGAGTTTAAAACTTTCATCAACTCAAAAAAGAAACCTACTATCCATTATCAGTCATTATCTGTTTCTTCCTAACTTATTCTCATCAGTCATAGGCCCCCAGGCAATCACTTAACTACTTTTTGTCTTTATAGATTTGCTTACAGCTTTCATATTAATACGGTCATACAATATGGACTTTTTGTAACTGACTTTATAAATCATGTTTTTGAAGTTTGTCCATGTTGTGCTATGCATCACTTTTTTTTTTTTGCCAAACGGTATTCCATTACATACAGCATGTTTAATCATTTGAACATTTGCATTGTTTCCATATTGTGACGATTAAAAATAATGTTGCTATAATTTTCAAGTTTTTGTGAGGACAAAAATTTTCATTTCTGTGAGGTATATATCCAGGAATGTAATTGCGGGTCATATAGTAACTCCATGTTTAAAATTTTGAGGCTCTACCAAACTTTAATCCTAATTAGCTGTGCCATTTACAATTGGGCCAGCAATGTACTTCAATTTTTCCACATTGCCATCAATCCGTGTTATTGTCTTCTTTATATAGCCATCCTATAGGATGCAAAGTTGTAGCTTACTGTGGTTTTGGTTTGAATTTATTTGATAACTAATGATGTTGAGTAGTTTTTCATGTTCTTATTATTCATTCACATCTTTCTTGGGAGAAATGTCTATTGAGATCCTTGGCCTATTTTTTAATTAGATTTTTAAATTACTGATTTGTAAGAGTTTGTTATATATTCTGGATAAAAGATGATTATCAGATATATAGTTTGCAAGTATTTTCTCCCATTGTGAGTTTTCACTTCACGTTTGTAGTGTTGTCATATGAAACACCAAAGGTTTTAATTTTGATAAATTTCAAGTCATTTTTTCTTGTATTTATGTGCCTTTGCTTCTCACTGCCTAATCTAAGGTCACTAAAATGTACTCCAATTTTCTATGAGTTTTACAGTTTTAAACCTTATATTTACATTTTTGATCCATTTTGAGTTAATCTTTGTATATGGTGTGATATAGGGGTCCAACCAGACTCTTACATGGAGATATGCAGTTGTCCCAGAACCATTTGTCAAAAAGATTATTCTTTTCCCACATTGAACTGTCTTGGCACCCTTGTTGAAAATCAAATTGATTCTAGATATGTGAGCTTATTTCTGGATTCTCAACACCATTTCATTGATCTGTCTATCCTTATGTCAGCACCAATATTGTCTTGATTAGCATAACTTTGTAATGAGTTCTGAAAGGAGAAAGTATGAATCCTCAAACTTTTGGGTTTTTAAAAATATTGTTTTGGCTTTTCAGGATCCCCTACATCTCCATTTGAATATTTTATTTTATTTCATTTTATGTATTTATTTTTTTTATGGTTGTTTGAGCCAGGCTCTTGCTATGTAGTTTAGGATGGCCTTGAACTCACAGGGGATCCTTCTGCCTCAGCCTCCCAAATGCTGGGATTACAGCTATGTGCCACCATGCCTGACTCCATTTGAATTTTAGAATCAGTTTGTTAATTTACGTAAGTGCCAGCTGAGATTTTGATAGAAACTACATTAAAACTGTAGTTTTGCTATCTTTACAATACTAGGTCTTCTTAATGAGCACAGAACGTCTTTATATTTATTAATCTTTACATTTTTAAAACAAAGTATTGATATAATGTATTGAATGATTTTTGAAGATTAAATCAACCTGGCATTCCTGGGATAAATCCTAGTTTGTCATGGAGTATATCTTTTTTATATGGTATATATGATGGAAGATTTGATTTGCTTGTATTTCTTTGAGCTTCTTGGGTGTGTAAATTATCAATACATTTAGGGCATTATTAGCTACTACTTTTTCAAATTTTTTTCTGTCCCTTTTTTTTTTTTTTTTTTTGAGATAGGGTCTCAGTATGTAATCCACGCTGGCCTTGAATTCACTATGTAGCCCAAGTTGGCTTCGAACTCATGGCAATCCTCCTGCCTCAGCCTCCTGAGTGCTAGGATTATAAGCATGTGACACCACACACGATCTTTCTTTTACGTGACTCTGTTTGTGTGTTTAATGTCTCACATTTTTCTAAGGCCCTGTTGGTTTTACTTTGCTGTTTTCCAAGCCTATTTCTGTATATGTAAGTGATGTGAATTTGTACAGTCTTATTCTTTATTGATATAGTCACTGAATCTTTTCTAACTTAAACATGATTTCTTTATGTTCTTTGAACATATTTATAATAGCTGCTTTAAAGTCTTCATTTACTAATTTCAATATCTGGTCCTCCTAAAGGCAATTTCTGTTGTCTTTTTTCCTGTATATGGGTTACACGTTCCTGATTTTTTACATGTCTCCTAACATTTTGTTGAACTAAACACAAGATATTCTATTGTAGCAACTGTGGATACTGATTCTCTCTGCTCTAGGATTTGTCACTTTTCTTTGTTCGCTTTACTGTTTGTTCACTTGGGTGAATTAATTTTGTTAAGTCTGTCCCCCCAAAGTGTGTGCCTCTAATATCACTATTCATTTTTTCAGGTTTTTATTTTGACTGTCAGGTCAAAATAGTTAAGCCAAAATAGTTAAGACAAAATAGAAAGTCACTGACTGATGAGAAGTTGTGCTTAAGTCCCTGAGTCAATAAGGTTTTCATTCTTTACTATTTGTTCTGTGGAATGGAGACTGCTTTCACACTTCAGAGAGTTTACAAGTTTACTCCATATTTGGCCAGGGACTACTATAATAGCAAAGCAGTTCCCTCATCAATTACTCCTGAGAAAGGGCAATCTTAGTTATATGCACATTCTTTTACATTACCAGGTATGACCATGATTTTACCAAGGTTTCTTTTGCTTTCTCTTTCTCTGATCTTGTTAAAATTTTGGCTGCTCTTCCTCTTTTGGTACCATACCATACTGTTCACCTTCACAGACTGCTACCTGGTTATTCTATTGCTATGAATAATTTCCTGGAAGCCTAAGTTCTTCAACAATCCAAAGAAAGTCAGGCCTCTCTAGTAAGGTTAGGGTTTGGGCAGTCTTTTAGGCTTGCTCTGAACCTCTCTTTGGTAGAACTTCTAGAATATGGAGCAATATGTGGGGGGAATGGCAACTATTACTTTGCTGCCAAGTTCCACAATAGTCATTCCGCAACATGAAACTGGGTTAGAAAATGGGTGCAGCCTCTGGCTAAGTTGTTATACCCTCTGTTATGGCTTGTATCTCGAAGCCTCATGTACTTACAGGTGGAGCTTTTCAGCAGTGGCTGAATCTAGGGTGTGTGAATATGGATTAAGGGTGTGTGATAACTAAATTAGTCTACTGATTGGTTTAGCATAGTTCTGGGTGTGAATAACAGGAAGCCTCAACCTGGGTGTGGGTGGTAACAACCAACAGGCTTGTAGCCTGAAAGGATTAAAAGGGAAAGGGAGGCTGCTGCTTGATGATTTTCTGCCTGCCCTGCCATTGACTTTTCTCCTCCATGATGCTCCTCTGCCATGCCACCCTGCCTTGGAGCCAGCTAACTATGAATCGAAGCTCCTACAAACTATAAGCTAAAATAAACCTTTCCTCCTTTAACAGGAAAAAAAAAAAAAAAAACCTAAGACGGGCACATACTGTTGTTACTGAGTTCTGCAAATTTTGAATAACTGATTCTTAATTTGCTGTAAATCTTCCAATCACTCTTCAGAGGCCTTAATAATTGCCTTTGCTAATTCTGACCAATGAAACAAATATTTCTCTGGTAAGAAATTTCACTGAGCTCCTTGTATGCCATCTAGAACTCCTCCCCATTATAATTTTCAATTGATTAAGCAGAAAATGGTGATCAAGTTTGGGATTTAACAATCTGAAAAGCTGACAATAAATAGAAAAATGAGTCATTTCTAATTTTTAAAAGCTGGAATGGCAAATTTTAAAAAATATACTATCTTCTCCATCATTACTGCAGGTAACAGAAAGTTGTCTATAAATAATAGATACAAGGGGCAAAGTACAGCATAAAAAACATTCAGTCTTGTTCAATTTCTTTTTTTTTTTACCACCAAGTATATCTTGTGTATTGTTTATCATTTATACTGAAAAAGATGGGCTGGCATTGTAGAACAATAAACTAATCATTACATTTAGACCTGGGCTTTCAAAAAACTTGCATTCCATTTTAACAGTTCATATATATTTAACAGCTTATATATGAGTCCAGATCACAAATAATAGTTAGCTTAGAGATAAACAAAAACCACAAAAGAAAACACATGAGTCTAACTTTAAATACCAGCATTCATATTACGAGAAATAAGAAAATGTTCAAAAAACAAAATTATTAGGTCAAGTCACAATATAAAATAGAGAAATAAGATAAATAATACTTTATTAATATTCATACTTATTTCTAAATTACCTTTGTATGTCCTTAACTTTTTTTCAAAAGGATCCAAAGTAAGATCAAATAATATTTTGGGGTCTAAACTTGTCAGCCTCAGCTTACACTGGCTTGTTATCACAAAAATCCTAAAACTTCAATTTTTTCTTTTTTTAAATTTAAACCAACTATTTTTCAACTTTCCTCATTTGTAGCAGCTGTTTGTAGACAGTAGGGAGTCAACAATATAGGACAGTAACAGATTGAAAGCAAAAAGTAAAATAGCTCGCAACACTGTTGGTTGAGCTTGGAACAAAAACCTCTTAACAACTGTGAGATAACTGCTAAATCTTAACAGGCAAAAAAGAAACACGTATGTTCTTTGGGATAGCTGCTATCTAGGAGAAGAAAACCAAGGTCCCTTAATATTGTCTAAATATAATGCATGGCTTATAACAAAGAGATCTGTACCAATGTAAATTTAACCAGTGTCACAACTGATCAATGCTACTTGAAAGGAAACAAATGAAAAAGTCATACTAGCCATGAATTTCCACAATATACACATGAGAATTAATTTTAATCTGATTTGACTCCTTGACACTAACTGATCATCAATGAAATATAGTATGGAAAGATCACACAGTAGAAAACAGGCAAAGATTAGTTTATACGATAGTGACTATATACATCCCAAGGAAAACATGATAGATAATGCAACATTAAGGCCTGAATGTAAGCATTTCTGAAGTTACAGAAGATACAAAGAACCCCTAAATTACAAATTCACATTACATGCATGCAATATTCACTTTTGTTTTACCCATAAAAGGATACACAGTATTTTGCTCTAAATACTAGACACATTTATAATATATGCAAAAAATTAGGATGCAAGTGTTATGTTCCTTATATTTAAGCCTCAAATGTGCCAACAATGAAAATTCATTTATCTTCATTGCTTCACTTTCAATTTCATTAAAGATTTTGAGGAGTATTGGCATTAAATCTTCTCTAAATTTCTTGTAGAATTCAGCTGTGAATCCATCAGGACCTGGGCTTTTCTTTGTTGGTAAGTTTTTAATTACATTTCCAATCTCATTAATTGATATTGGGTTATTCAGAATTTTTGTATCTTCTTGATTCAGCTTTGGTAATTCATACATATCTAGGAATCTGTCCATTTCTTCTGTGTTTTCCATCCTATGCGAGTAAAGATTTTCGAAGTAGGTATTGATGATCTTCTGAATTTCCACAGGATCTGTAGTGATTTCATCCTTTTCATTCCTCAATACATGAATTTGAATCTTTTCTTTCCTTTTTTGATAAGGTTGGCTAAGGGTTTATCAATTTTATTTTTTCTTTCAAAGAACCAACTCTTTTATTCATTAATTCTTTGTATTGTTTTCTTAGTCTCCATTGCGTTAATTTCTGCTCTGATCTTTATAATTTCCTCCCTTGCATGGGCTTTGGGCTTGTCTTGCTCTTCTTCTTCTAGAAGCTTGAGGTGCAACATTAGGTTGTTTACTTGTGCTGATTTTGTTTTCCTGATGTGAGAATTCACTGCTATAAATTTCCCCCTTACGACTGCTTTCATTGCAACCCATAAGTTCCAGTATGTTGTATCTACTTTCTCATTTAGTCATAGATAGTGTTTAATTTCTTCAATTTCATCTGTTACCCATTGGTTGTTTAGGAGGGTGTTATTTAATTTCCATGTGTTTATGGAGTTTTTGCAGTTTCTTTTGCCATGAATTTCCAATTTCATCGCACTATGGTCTGATAATATGCATGGGATAATTTCAGTTCCTTTGCACTTACTTAAGCATGTTCTGTGGGCTAGTATATGGTCTATTTCAGAGCATATCCCACGCAGCTGAGAAGAATGTGTATTGCTGATTTTTTTGTCCAGTGGATCTATTTGTGACAATGGGGTATTAAGGTCTCCTGTTATAATTGTGTTACTTGATTTTTGATGTCTATTAATAATTGTCTTATATAGTTGGGTGCTCCCATATTTGGTGCATACATATTTATGATTGTTATCTTTTCCTCTTGAAGTTTTCCCCTAACAAGTATGTAGTGACCTTCTTTATCTCTTTTGATCATTCTTGGTTTATTTATTTCTTTATATATGCGGGTACCAGGAGTCAAACTCAGGACCTTGCACTTGCCAGGCAGGTGCTTATGCCATTGAGCTATATCACCAGCCCTCATTCTTGGTTTGAAGTTCACATTGTCTGCAAACAGAATAGCTACCCCTGCTTTTTTCTGGGTTCCTGTTGCATGGAGTATTGTTTTCCATCCTCTGACTTTCAGTCTATGAATTTCTTTTTGAGTTAAATGTGTTTCTTGTATACAGCATATTGCTGGATCTTGTTTCTTGATCCATTCTGCTAGTCGGTTTGATTGGTGAATTGAGGCTATTTGCATTGATTGTTATAATTGATATGTATTGGCTTATCTTTGTCATATTTTCCTGCTGTTGGTTCCCTGATTTTCCCCTTTGTTTAATTGCTTGCCCTGCCTGGTGGTTTCTTTATGTTGTTGTTCTTGGAATTGTGGTCATTTTTATCCCTGTCTAGAATATCTTTCAGTATTCTTTGTAGGGTTTTTTTTTGGGTGGTCATGTATTTCTTCAGTCGTTCTTTGTCATGGAAGTTTTTTTGGTGGTCATGTATTTCTTCAGTTTTTCTTTGTCATCATTGATTTTGGAAGATAGTTTTTTTTTTTTTTGTGGGTACCGGGGGGTCAACCTCAGGACCTCACGTGCCAGCAGGCGCCCGTGCCACTGAGCGATATCACCGGCCCCTTTTTTGTATGTGGGTTCTGGGAGTCGAACTCGGGCCTTCGCGCTTGCCGGGCAGGCACTTAAGCCGCTGAGCCATCTCACTGGCCCCTGGAAGATAGTTTTGCAGGGTACATCAATCTGGGTTGGAAGTTGTTTTCTTTCAGGACTTGAAATACTTAACTCCAAGCTCTCCTTGACTTGAGTGTTTGTGTTGAGAAGTCTGCTGTGCTTCTGATGGACTTTTCTTTATAGGTGATCTGTTTCTTTTCTCTAACAGCTTTCAATATTCTCTTCTTGTGCTGAATTTCTGGAATATTGATTATTATATGTCTTGGTGTAGTTTTGTGTCATGGTTGAAGTTCTATATGCTTCATTTCTTTGTACGTCAAATTCTTTATCTACGCTTGGTAAGTTTTCTGCCGTTATTTCTGTGAAGAGTTTTTTATGGTATTTGTGCTGTCTCCAGCGTTCTCATTGACCCCAATCAATCTTATGTTATTCTTCTTTGCATCATCTTGTAGCTGTTGGATTGATTTTTCATGGTCTCTGTTTTTAAGATATCTTTCTTTTCATGATCATTAGCTGCAATTCTGTCTTCAAGATCTGATATTCTATCCTCTCCTTCATTCAATCTGTTGCATATACTTTCAATGGAGGTTTTAATCTCTTGAATTTCTGTTTGGATCTGTTTCATGGATTCTATTTCTTTTCTATGTTGGGCATTTTTTGTTTCCATCATTTTTCTAAGCTCATCTATTATTTTATCTGTCTTCTCTAATATCTTTGATTTTAAGCATCATTTCTTTTTGTACCTGAGAGATTATTTTCTCTATAGCCTTTTCCACTTCCGTTGCTATCATTTCAGAAATTTCCAGTGTTTGACTTCCAATTTCATCTATCTCATTGTGTTCCAGGCTTGTCCTGGGTGAGCTGGGGGTCTGGGGTTGCATTTTGCTTCTGCATCTTGTCATTTTCTATTTTCTCTTTTTTATTTTATTTTGTTTTCTATGTTGATGCTTGCCGATTTCTTACGATAGCTTTATCACTAGGCTTCCCTAGGAGATGTCTGTTCTTCAGGGATGTCCTCTATATGTAGGTGGTTCTTTATAGCTATCTCAGGAACCTACATTTCCAATTTGTAAAGGATGCAAAGTTGCTATTTGGCTCAGCACCCGATCATTTGCTACTGGGTTGTGGTGGTGATTATGACCCCATACTATCACAGCATTACCATACAGGGGAGAAAAACTGATTATAACATATTTGATATCCTGGTTAAAGTAGTACAGTTAGTAATAACAATAGTTTCAAGTACAGCTTAACTACTGACAAACTATGGCAACCATTAACCTGCTACCTCCAACCACAGGAGCAAACTCTAAAGTTATATAACAAAATCAAACATATACCATGTACTTGCATGCAGTTGTTTTCCCCTTAGTGGAGTGATTTTACCCTTTTGCGGGGGGTGGGGGGTTAAGATGGATAGGGGACAGGATAAAGTGATGAATGAGGTCAAATATAGTAGAGTCAAAGCTGGAAGTCAAAGGTTGATCACCCGAGTTTTGGGAAACTGGAGGACATAGGAGGGAAAGAATGAAATAGAATGCACAGGAGTAATCAGAAAGGGAAGAGACAATGTTTACTCACTTGAAAGTTTAAATTCAAAAAGCAGTTGAGGAAAGAGAGAAAGAGGATCAGTAGAAGAAAAGGAAAAAGATAGGTAAGAAACCTAATCAGTGCAGAAAAAAGAAGGGAGAAAGAGGAGAATGGAAAAGAAAGGAAGAAAAGAAGAAAAAAAAGTAGACCTGAGAAAGAGAGGAGAGACGAAAAAAAATCCAAAACGTAAATAACCACAAAATACAAGACAAAACAAGATGACTTCCAAACAGACAGGAAAAGGATAGCCTATCAGACAAACGAGGGAGAATAAAAGTAGTAAAATATCTCTTATATTTACTGTTTTGTGATAGTGTCTGTGTCAAATCCCAGAAATGTGCTGTGTACTCCAGCCAAGTTTGCCATGGGAATTGTGCTGGGTGTGGAGCCGGTCTTGGCCTCTGGATGTGGGGGCTGGGACTGGTCTGTTGGAGTTCTCCAGAGCCCAGCTGCTGGCACCTCGCTGCTGCTTCAGACACTTCCATGTTGCTGGTTTTGCTGATTACTCCATGATCCCGGGACCTGCTGTCCTGGGTGTCGGGGTTCCAGTTGGTCCGGCTGCCAAAGGCGTGTGTCTCATATATTTTTAAGAATGGAATAAAGAGACAAAATATAAATACTCAGAAAAATTACACAAATAAAATGAAATTCTGCATTTAGAAAGCCACGGAAATATTCCTCAAACTAAATTTGTCGATGGACCATTTGGATGGATGTACACTCACAATGTGCTTTACTATTTTACTTGCTGAAATGCAATATTCTGAAAGCCACTGTTTTCTAGTGTTATCACATCTGAAGTTAACCATTATGCCCATACTTGTACAAACCTGGCTACTGTGTGTGATCACTTAAAAGCTGCGCAATTTTGGCTTGGGGTTAGATAATTAAAGATGATCCTGTGCAAAACTGCAGACCTCCCAAAAATATTTCAAAACCAAAATCACCTGAAACTAACTATATGCAATACTTATTAAGCAAATATGCCAGTTGTGTTCTAGACCTTCAAGTATAATTTTAACCAAGTACAAACAGCTTGAATAAAATCAACCTGTTTCATAAGCCATCTAATTCATCTCCTTGTACTAAACACACCAAATTCTTTATATGCTTTACCAATCTTTACATTAAGTGCTCCCACTGTTTATTAAATAATTTATAATTTATTTCAGGGAGGGTTACATCTAAGATTTTAAATTTTGTGATATTCTGTCCAAAATTTTAGCCTTTGGCATTGAAAAGTCCTAATTGTAAACAAAGAAGGAAAAGTAGATATGTTTCTAAAAATCTTCTCAGTATTACGAATCAAGAGGTTTGGGTATAGCAAAAACAAAAGGTCCAGTGAAAAAGCATGCTTTATAATTTACTTCCAATGAAACCGAGTATTACTACTGTTGTGATCACAGTCTTCACATTTGATGCAAACAGGAGAGCTTAACTATAATCTCTTAGTGGCAGTTTTTTAGACAAAAGCAATAATATGTGCACACAGATGACTATCTCTTTTGGAGAGAAGTAACTGATAAGCTTGACTCTACAATTAATATCAACATATTCAACTAAAGAAAATGATGCACTCCTTTAACATTCAACTCGAACATGTTTAATATTTTCTGCAAGCCTAAATTCAGTTTAGAAAGTTAGTATTCCCTTTCTAAACTATGGCATAGACTAGATAACATTTTAAATATATTTACATATAATTATTTGCACATCAGATTTAGAAGAAATTTGAATATTTACTTTGATAGACTGATCTCATTTCCACTTTTAAGGTTTAGGGGGCTTCTGCAGTACTGTCATTTGAAGGTGGGGCTTCAGGATCAGGCCAGAGGAAGCAGCTGCAGATGCTTCAATAACTAGGTAGGAAATGACAGTGGCACACAGGACGTTCCCGACTTTTGTAGACAAATTGAGACACAGGTTTGTTAAAGAAATGGTTGACTGGGTAACTCTGTTACTATATGATCCTTAATATACTCACTGCAACAGACTGGATAGCATTGTTTCTGACCAATAGCAATGTGATCTTCAAGAACAAGCGTCTCTGGAAGGCCATCAATGCTCTCCTTACTGGCTCGTGGACTGGACACCTCAACCTCCACTGCAAGGGACTCTAAATGTGCCAATACAGTGTCCATAGCCTGGGCTAAGTGCTCTTCAAGTGCCATGTAGGTGAGGAACTCAGGATCCACATAAGAAATAGCTTCAGCAACTCCGAGTTCATCTGCAAAGCCATCAAATAGGCTCTAGTCCACATCCAAGTCTTCACTCACACTAGAGTCATCCTCAAGGTTATTGTTACCATCCAACATGAAAGCTTCTGGCTGTGCAAATTCATTGGTGGGCTCATTTTCCTCCTCACCGCTGCTTTCACTGACTTCGCTATACTATAACCAAGGAATTTCTCTCTCCCCTAAGTATGTCTGTTCCCCTTCCTATAGAGATAATTCTTGGTTTTCTTCTTCAGGGCCACTGCTATCACTCTGTAGCTCAGGTTCATTCTCATCTTTTCCTGGCAGAGTCTCCCAGATTTCATCACTTGAGGACTGACCTTTTTCTGTACCAGAAAATCAATGAGGCAAAGAACCAGACCAGTCCCCATTACTACACTCTGAACTATCTTCACCTTTGTCATAGAGTTGGTAATAATCTCCACAGCCATTCCAAAAGGTGTTATCCTTAACTTCTTGCCCTCCTGCTGCAGCTCTACTTTTAGGTGTTATATGGTTTTCTGTTTCCTGTAGTGTAACTCTTGAGGAAGGTGGCTTCAAGAACAAACATCATGCTCTCCATCATATTTTTCACACTTTATTAAGGGGTCATCTGAGCCACATTTCTCAACTTCCAAAGCCTCCCTCCATCTCTGAACTCTTCTTTGTTTAGACTCATGTCTATTAAAACCTATTTCTTGGTCCACTTGGCTTGAACTTTTATCACTTCCCTAAATTTTGCCCTCACTACCTGTTCAGGAGAATGTCCATGCTTTTGTCCCTATCACCAGGATTTTGTTCAGTACAAATATGTCCTGTAATACAAGTTACATTTTCAGTTGAATTTTCTGTCTGTCTTTCCTGGTCAGTATTGTCTGCCTTTTCTTTTCTAACATCTTCAGAAGAAGACCTCTGAAATTCCTGGCTATTCTGATGGACAAATTCAGTATCACCAAAACTTTTCACTAATGATGCCAGCTCTAACTCATTGCTTTCACTGTTAAAAGAGAGAAGTGATAGTGAAAGATCACATGTTTCTGTCTCTCCATTTTCCAACTCAAAAACTATTGCCTAATGCTTCCTGATATCTACCACCTTCCACAATTTCTGCAGAAGGCTGAAGATGGTCATTGTCCTCCCCATGCTTGCCATCTGGATCATAAGAGTCAGAATGAATCAATGCAATTCCATTTTGTACACTTGAGGCATTACAAGCTCCTGGTGTATACTCTGCTCCCTCAAAGTGATTATGAACATTCTTATTGCTTCCAAAGGTCTCCCTGCCTTCCCCACTATTATGTGCTACAGCAAAGGATGGACTGCTCTCAATAGTTTCTATGCCATGAGTGGAAATTTCTGTTTCACTTTTTTCAAATTTAGGTTCATTGGATAAAGAAGAATGAACTCGATCCAATGGACTGGAACCAGAGGAATTTTCCTTTGGAACATCATCTAGTTCCAACACTTCTTGGTCATCACCAGCCCAGCCTAAGCTTCTTTCATGTCTGGTCATACACGCCTTAAAATTGACATATACATGTCTTCTTCCATATCTCCTGCCCATAATTGTCTGATACCCTCCTGCTGATTTGGGCCAAGTATCCTCGCTGGATTCTTGATCCATTAATGATGGCTCTTTTCCAGTGTACTATGACATATATGCCAATTTCTGTGTGCCCAGTTCAGTAGATATACTGATGTGATTTAGTTTTCACTCATACAATGGATAAGCTTCGAAAGATTCCAAAATGTGAAGTTGCTCCAGAATGTGAAGAGCACTCGATCCTCCACCCGCCACCACTTTCTTCTCCACCTCCGACTCCTCAGTCTTGTTCTATTTCACAGGTGATACTGTGTCAATGTATCCATGACTGAAATACTCATAAATGACCAGAATGTCAATAGCTATTCATTTAATCATACCTTCTGTACTTTGTCCAGAAAGGCTCAGGCAACCTGTTCACCCAGGAAGGTAAATTACAGAAAATAAAAATTTAACTCAGTGAGTTACTACCTTCTGGGGTAGTGTTCAATTGCATTTCTATAAGTTATAGAAGGAAACACTTTTGTATCTTTTCCCCCTTTTGGCTTTTTAATGAAATTTTATCAAAGTTCTATCATTTTATATGCCAAATCTTGGAAAGACAGACATTCAAGTCTAAATTTTACCAAAAGAAAAATCAGGAGGCAAAGTAGTTAAGTGACTTTTCCAAAGTCATACGATTCATTAATAATATAAATCAGAAGCAATAAAGGACCCTGAGATCTAGCCTTTAGCTCTGTAGACCAAATTTAGTGAGATATGCTGATACCTCTTCTGGCAAGCTGAGTAAGTTTGTTGTTTTGTTTTATGCTTAAAAGCAGACTTTAATTCACGTGTACTATTGTGTCTCTTGGAAAGATATCCTTTTCTGAGTATTATAAAAATAAAGTATTGGTCATTCAAGTCAACAATATATTCAACATTGTTGCCCATCTTCATGAGAAGACTTTTTATATCACCAGGTATCACCATATTCTCAGCACTTGGAAGGTGTGGGCAGGAGGTAACATCAATTAATAAAAAAAAAGGGGTAACATCAATTTAAAAGATATCTTTATAATATAATACCAATTTTAGAGAATTTTTTTATTATGTTAATAAAAGTTACATGGGATGCCACTGACTTACCTACTTTTCTTTCCAGATCAACCTCAAGACCAAGAGGAAGGAAAAGATATACAAAGGAAAGTAAAATGTTAGAAACTGAATAGCAGTTTTAGTATTGAACGTAAGTCAGTATTAATAATGTCAAAAATTTCCCACAAACATTCGATAAAGAAAGGATTGTTTTTGTACAATAATAAATCAAATTTTCTATTTTCTTTCCCTTTTTTTTTTCGGTATCTTTTGCACTAAACAAAATAGCAATTCTTACTTAAATCTTTGGGTTTTTGCCATAAAGAATCTCCAAAACAGATTTTTCAAATAACCAGACTTGGATCATTTGCACAACCATATATCTAATCTGAAATGGGTTAAAAAACTGACGAAGGAAGGAGAACTATGGACCAAAAACAAACAAACAAAAAAAAACCCCTAAAACAAAAAACACCCCAGGGGAGAATTATTTATTTATTTATTGTTTTATGGAAAAAAGAAAAACAAAATTTCATAACAAAATAATAGGAGAATAACAATAGTTATTACATTGTGTATTGGTATCTTTAAAGTAGTTACGCAGAGTACAAGACATGGGGCCAGGGGAACATTATTGAACAAAAAGACAAACCTAAAAGAAATTTTTTTCTCCTGAAATATAAATTTAATTTCAGAAAAGTTTCTTCAACCATCTGACAATTTTTAGGGGTTGAATTTCATGGAGGACAGCACAAAAAATAATCAAATCCCTTCTCATAATTCAAAGTTCTAAATGATCTTAAGGACCAAAATGTCATTTTCTGAAAAACAATATGAATAACTATTTGGAGTATTAACTTGAAAACACAGAGAAGTTTCCAAATGGGAAAGGTTACTCATTGGGGAAGCTATCACATTTACTTCAAAAGGCCTAAAGCTTCTGTTTTCCAAGTAACAGACAACATTACACACCATTAAACACTCATTTTTGAGGAAATTAATTTCTGATTTTATTATTTTACTCCAAAAATTAACTGACACACAGTAGAACATATTTGCAGGGTACAATGTGACATCTCTATACATATATACAATATGCAATGATCACATCAGGATAAATGGCACGCACATAATCTCAAATACTTACCATTTATTTGTGTTGGAAAACATTCGAAATCTTCTCCAGTAGCTCTTTTGAAATATACAATGAATTGTTGTCAACCATAATTGTCCTACAACGCCAATTCTTGTATTCGATGACACCTCTATACTTGTTAGCTATCTTCTCTCCACCCTTTCTCCACTCTTCCCAGCTTCTGATAATCACTATTCTACCCCCTACTTACATGAGACCACTTTTTAAACTTCCCCATGTAAGTGAGAACATTTGGAAATAACTCATCTTTTTGCAACACTTTCTTTTGCTGGCCTCTAGTATACTAGTCTCCTGATTTTTCTTCTAGCTTGCTGGTAAGTCCTTCCCAATCATTTACTGGTTTTTCCTTTCCACCTCTACTTCTTTATGTTGGCATACCCCAGGGTTTGGTCCCTTGCTATCTTCTCTAGCTGCACTAGGTGATTTCATTCAATGCCTTGGTTATTCCCTCATTACTCCCAAATTAATTTTTCCAGTCCTAAATTGTACCCTGAAGCCCAGACTTAAATATTCAATTGCCAATTGGATACTTCCAACCTCACATAATTGAACTCGATTCCATACTTCTCCAAATCTGTTCTTCCTCCAGTATGCTCCATCTGCCTCTTGGACAGGCCAAAAATCTAGGAAAAGTTCTTTACTCCTTTTTCCTTCTACTCATATCCAATCTATCAGTGGTCCTAACTTCTCTACCCTCAAAATACACCCTAAATCCAATATCTAACCATTTGCTCATCAGCTATGACACTAGCTCAAGACTGGAACACAAGCTAACTGGTCTCTCTGCCTCCCCCACCCTTCAATCTTCTACAATCTAACCTTCATACTGCAGCTTCATATTTCATACAGGGGAGTCAAATTATGCCACTCCTCTTCTCAGTCTCTAATGGTTTCCATTGACATACTCATTCCAGGCTACAAGGACACTTCATGAAAGTCTCTGGCTTTGTTCCCTATTTAATTTCTTTCCACTCTTTTTTTTTTTTTTTTTTTTTTTTTTTAATGTGGGTACTGGGAGTTAAACTCATGCTTGCCAGCAGGCGCTTATGCTGCTGAGTGATATCACCGGCCGTTTTTCCCTTTTTATGTGGGTACCAGGAGTCGAACTCAGGACCTCATGCCTGCCAGGCAGGCGCTTATGCCACTGAGCTATCTCACCGGCCCTCTTTCCACTTTTCTTAATCACTATGTTAATGTAACTGGCTTCTCTGCTATTCCTCAAGTATACCATATATATTATCATTTTAGGGCCTCTTCACTTGCCTTTTACAACGCTCAGAGCGCTTTTTCTCCAAATAGTCACATGGCTTATATGCTTACTTCCTTAGAGCCTCTACTTACGATACCTCTTGAAACAGGCCTTCTATAACCACCTTTTCTTAAGGAACAAACCTTCTCCACATTCTGTCCTTACCCCCTGATTTTTCTTCATAGCATCTGATATATATTTACTTATATCCTTATTGTCTGTCTTCTTCATTGGAATGCAAACTCTATAAAAACAGGTACTTTGTGTTAGTCGCAGCTGGATAATCAGCACACAGAATACCTGGCACACAGTAAGAAACTTAATAAATATCAATTAAATCAATGAATGAGATTTCTACTCTGAAAATACCTAATAATATTGCTTTTGCTTCAATGGAAGGGAGAAAAAGAACCACAAGAATAGGCCCTTAAGCAAAGATAATTCACTTTTTTTTGGTACTGGGAATCAAACTCAGGGCCTTGCACTTGCTAGGCAGGCGCTGTGCCACTGAGCTATATCCCCAGCCCAGATAATTCAGTTTTATTCTTCTCAAATAATATTAATTTTATTAAAAGAGGGAGAGCTATTCAGTAGCACTGAAGGAAAATTTTATAGTAAATTTTGAGCTATATATTATAGTTATTATGAAAAATTTAAAAAGCTTCAGAAATACTTTTGCAAGTAAAGTTGCAGTTAAATTATATAGGCTTAAATATTTAAAAACTAGATATATTCATATACACACAAGTAAAATAGAGCATTTCCATAAAATCAAAACAGCATAAACAGAAATACCTTGATTATTCCCATAATTCTCTCCTCTTCAAATTGCTACCAGTAAAGACCTAGGAACCCATCAGCTACTTTAGGCATTTAGAGTCACATATGTTGTATTCTATTAATTTGGTGCTGGCAATGTTCACGTAAGCAAAAGGGCAATATCCATAGAGCTTTCACTAAGGTAGCAGAGTGTTTTGCATGAGTATGCCTGTGGATTAGCTACCACTGTATACTACCATATCTGCTCTCTTCCATCAATTCAGGTTATAGTACACAAAAATATAAAAAAATCCCACCACAAAGCATATTTGTCTCCTCATGTATAATTTTGTGGAAGGCAGAGCCTGATGATGAAGAGGTAATCTTTCACAAGTAGGCTAAAAATCTAACTCCTGAAAAATAAGTTAGCCACACCAGGGTTCTGAGCCATGGTCAAAAGTCCAGTCTGAACACTCCTTGAAGATTGTAGTCTGTTAGTGAATTGAATATGGAAATAAAGGTGACCTAGTTGGCCTCTCCAGCAATGAGGATTTAGTCTAGCATGCTCAGTTTGTTTTATGCCAACTTTTATTATTTAGTGTTCATCGCTGTGGTTATGACAGAAGAACGATGAATACTACTTCTTATGAAAAATTTCAAGCCTTGTAACCCTTCTGAAAATAAATAATCCAAATACCAGTTCCATTTCTTCCCCTGCAGGCACAGAAAAAGGAAAATTATTTATCAAATACATATGGTTATTCTGTACTTCATTTTCTTTTCCTAGGAAAAGTACACATCATCCTTGATGCACACAGGAAGAGCTAACTCAGAAGGGCCAGGATCATAATTGGAAGTTAATCACCAGGAAACAGTTAAACCAGAACACACCCTAAGTCCAAAAGCTAAATATCTCTTTCATTATGTAGGCAAAACAAAAACCCAAAACAAAAAATCCTGTTCAACTGAATGAAGTACTATGAAATGGATATGTGCCATCACTCCTATTCTCTAGAAATTTAACACCTAAAATACATAACACAGGAGCAGACATTATATTACTGCCTAAAATAAATATGTACACAGCAGGAGTTTCTATAATAATGAGACAATTGTACACAGTTTTGTTAAATCAGTCACAATACAGTTACACTTTGTAGATATACAGCTGGTACTACTAAACATTGTTATGATGCATGGTCACAACAAGAGTCAAACAGCAAGAAGAATGACCCAGATGTGTGTCAGTAAATTCATATAAAAGTCACTGAAGGGGCCTGTGAGATGGCTCAGCGGCATAGCGCCTGCCTTGCAAGCGCGATGGCCCGAGTTCGACTCCCGGATCCCACATACGAAAAAGGGGCCGGTGATATCGCTCAGCGGCACGGGTGCCTGTTGGCGCGCCAGGTCCTGAGGTCGACCCCCCGGTACCCACAAAAAAAAAAAAAAAAAAAAAAAAGTCACTGAAATGAACGTAGGAGGCAAATATTACACTTTGACACTGTAGAGATATCAGACTTCAGATTTAGAAAAAAGTAAAGATATAAAGTCTTTTGATAGGGCCGGTGAGATGGCTCAGCGGCATAAGTGCCTGCCTGGCAAGCGCGAGGTCCTGAGTTCAACTCCCGGTACCCACATACAAAGGAAAAAAGGGCCGGTGATATTACTCAGCGGCACAAGCGCCTGCTAGCAAGCGCGAGGTCCTGAGTTCAACCCCTGGTACCCACAAAAAAAAAAAAAAAAAAAAAAAAGGATTTTGATAAAATTTACCTACAGGAAACCCCTGACCACAATGAAAATAAAGTTATTTACCTGAATAGAGCTCATGTTTACTGTCCTTTCTTCTGGGCTTTCCTTTAAAATAAAACAAAAGGAAGTGGGGAGATATGGGGGATGAAAATATTCAGTTAGCAAAAATCACCAGAAAAGATACTTCTTCACTCATACAAATGGCTATATTCTGTTCCTACAATCACTCTTGGATTCCTTTTGAATAGATGCCCACTATAACCCTTGATATTTCCCTCCCCCCAGAAGCACAAAAACCAGGGAATATAAAATCACAGTGAATAAAGTGAGCATCATTTAGCTAATCTGTGGCTGTCTCTCTCTTTTTTAATTCTGTACTTAGGCACTAGAAAAGAGATGGATGGTGTTTGAGAAGGCTTTTTCTGAAGAATGTGATTTTTCAATTGAGTCTTAGAGGATAAAGAGAATGGTAAAGCAGGCAGTGTACATAATAGATTTTATGAAGCTCTAAATCTTTACTTATCTGGCTTTAACTATCACCTACTATATGTCATTGAATCTAAAATCCATCAATTCTAAGAAATAATATTTTTAAATACCATTAAGTGAAAATGCTGCATATTAAATTATAGCACAATGCCTTTCAATACTGAGAATTTTTGCTTCATAATGAAACTGTTTTAGATACAGGCAATGTTTACTATATATCATTTTAATGAACATAGTAAGTATAAACCAAAAAATATGTGAAAATATTTCTAAAACCTCATGTTTAGAGTTCAACTCTTCTATTGCTTCTTGGCTTTCGAAGAACTTTTCTACTGAAGTTGTGGGGTATCTGTGTTTTTTTCCATACCATACTGTTTTCTGTGCCCTGGTGTTGGTGATGCAGCATTTTTTTTTCCTTTATAGTACTGGGGGCTTAACTCAGGGCCTTGCAATGCTAGGCAAGTGTTCTACCTCTGAGCTACATTCCTAGCCTGATGCAGTGTTTCATAAAAGAACAAAAAGCTACTAGTGTTGGCATCCCAATTATGCACAGCTAACTACAGTTGGCCCTCTGTGTCCACAGCTTGCACACCTATGGATTCAACCAACCTCAGATCAAAACTGTTTGGAGAGCTCAGCATGGTGATGCACGCATGAAATCCCAGCACTCTGGGACTCTGAGGCAGGAAGATAGCAAGTTTGAGTCCAGCCTGGGCAACTTAGCAACTTAGTAAGATCATGTCACAAACAAACAAAAAACAAAAACAAAAAATGAAAAAAGGGGGGCAGATGAGATAGCTCAGCAGCATAAGCGTCTGCCTGGCAAGTGCGAGGTCCTGAGTTTGACTCCTGGTACCCACATACAAAAAAAAAAAAAAAAAAAAGGGCCGGTGATATCGCTCAGCGGCACGGGCGCCTGCTGGCGCATGAGGTCCTGAGTTCAACCCCCGGTACCCACCAAAAAAAAAAAAAAGAAAAAAAGGAAAAAAGGCTAAGGATGTACCTTAGTGCAAAGGCCCTGGGTTAAATCCCTAGTACCATAAAAGAAAAGAAAATTTGGGGAAAAATTCCAAAAAACAAATCTTGAATTTGCTGTGCTGGTATATCCTACTATAACTTCCCATCACTTAACAGATCCTCAGTTTCCTTCCATCACTCTTATGTTTGAACATTTTTCTTACTCCATTTTACCTCTTGTGTTTAAGCACTAAGCCATTTTGGTTTCATTTTCCTTGAAATTCTTAAGCCATTGTACTGTTTTGCTGTCTGGAATGCTCATCCTATTCCTATTTCCAAGCTGGCTCATTCTCATCTTTTAGGAGCAATCTCAGATCAAATGTCACCTTCCTTAAAAAGGCCTTTCTTTGCCACCATCCCTGACAACTTCCTATTTACTCTCTCTTACTTCATCCTGTTTTTTTCTTTGTAGCATTTATCAAAATTTGAAATTATCATGTTTATAATAATAACTGACTTACGAAAATCATTTATATTTTATCTGTGATTCATTATATGCTATTCCAACTAAGAATTGTAGAAGATGCAATTGTGTTGATAGACTATGGAGAAATAGACACCCACTTATTAGTAGGAATATAAATTGGTATAATTCCTACTGAAAGCAATATTCCTATACCCAACAAAATTTTTAAAATATAACCTTTAAAAGAATTCCACTTTGATTAACTTTATCCAACAAACACACTTACATATGTATGAAATGATATATACAATTCAAGAGAATTCATTAGAGTATGATTTAAGATTATAAACATCTTAAACGCTCAGTAAGGGATTTGATTTAACATACATTAGATTTATACAACAAAATACCATGCAAACACCAAAAGGAATAATGTAGTTTTTTACATATTAATAGGAAACAAAAGTCAAGATATTATGTCACAAAAATCAAGAGGCAAAAAAGTATAGTACATAGTAATGAAAAAGATAATTTTCACAGAAATGTACAGTATGTGCCTAATAGGATATTCAAGAAATTGCAGTGAGTGGATGCTTCTGGAGAGGGGAACTAAGTGATCAGAGGATACAAGTAATCAGGGAAGATTACTTTTAAAGAACACCAATCTGTGTTCTGTCTCTGGATTTACTTATTCAGGACATTTCATATAGGAGGAATCAAACAATGTGATCATTTGTGCCTAGCTGTTCACTTAGCATAATGCTTTCAAGGCTCATTCACAATGTAACATGAATAAGTATTTCATTCCTTTCTATATAATAATTTCCATAGTATGAACATGCCATAATTTGTTTATTCATTCATCAGTTGATGAATAGGTGAGCTTGCCTTGGCCCACGCAGCTCTCTAGCTCTCTAAGTTCCTGGGGGGTGGGGAGAGGATGGAGAAAAAAAGATAAGAGACAGTATACAGAAAGCTAAGGTCAGCAGGAGCCGTCTCTCCTGCTGAGAGGAAAAGGAAGGGCTCAACCACCACAGCACGTTTCTTTATATGTTTTTGCAGGTTGGTGTCATGTGACACACCTTTGCTTAGCAACCTTTAACTGTACAGCTTGTTTACCTAGCCCACCTCCCTGCTCTTTGTTTTTGGACAGGCCTTGCCCCCCGCCCCCCGCACATGTGATCAATTTCCAGCTTTATGGCTCCCCACATGTGCTGTTTTCATCTTGTGGCTATTGTGGTAATGGTGTTATGAACATAAGTATAGATGCATTTGATTGAGCACCTATTTTTGGTTCTTTTGAGTATATAACTAGGAGTAGAATGATGGGGTTAGATGATAAATTCTGCTTAATTTGGGGGGAACTGCCAAACAATTTGCAATTATTTTGAAGCAGTCTCAAGTATCATATAATTTATATATATATTTTGTTTGTTTGTTTGTTTTTAAACAGGGTCTCGCTCTGTAATTCAGGCTGGCCTTGTACTCACTATGTAGCCCTGGCTGGCCTTGAAATCCTGGCAATACTCCTGCCTCAGCCTCCTGAGTGCTAGAATTACAGGTGTGCCACCACACCCGGCTATATACTTTTCTGTAACTTTGACTTTTTTACATGTGGAAGTACAAGCTACTTAAAAATTTAAAAATTTTTACCAAGGTAAAAATTACTTAAAAAGAATGGAACTTTAAGTTGATTAAAAAGTGTCTGTTAGAGTAAGAAACAAAGTATGTGATACAAAACTGATTACAAGCATACACTCAAGAACATCTCAAGTCATCTAATAAAACAGCCATAGCAGAAGATGATTATAGATAGAGATGCTGGACACAGGGTATGGAGAAAAAAAATTTAAAGCAGGTTACATCAACTGTCAGCACTGCAAGAAAAGAGAGCTGCAAGTTCTCCCCAAAGAAACTATTTGAAACGAAGTACATCGCAGTCCAAGCCTATAAGTGTCCATCAAAACAACAGTTCCTCTTATCTAAGAACAAGAAGAAAGTAAAGACTAGGTTGGCTAGCTCTTCAAGGATAACTAAGGAAAGTGACAACTAAGGAGAGACCTCCTAGGGACAGATCAAACCTGAAAGACTGGCCTCACAAGCTATCCCTACCTGAATTTAATTCAATTAGATGGCTGAGCAATTTATGCCTCAGGGCACTGACAAAAACAGAGAGATCAGGCTAGTAATTAGTGGAGCTTAATGAGTAGGTTATACCAAAACTAGCAGACACCTTAGACAGCTTAGGGAAAGAAAGTAATAGCTTTGTTAAAAGCACTGTCATTCCAGGGTGCTTGTGCATGTGCCCAAGACTGACCACAGTGGGATAAGATTAGAAATCAGTGGTAACAGGACTGTAGATGTAGCTCAGCAGTAGAGGGCTTGCCTAGCAAATGTGAGGCCTGAGGTTTGATGGAAGGAAAGAAAGAAGAGAAAAGGGAAGGAAGAGGGAGGGAGGGAGAGAGGAAGGAAGAAAAGAAGGACAGGAATTAGGGAAAATCACAAATGTGTGGAAATTAACCAATAGACTTTTAAATAACCAATGGAACAAAGAAACAAAACAAAAAAAATGAGAAAACATCTTGAGATCAATTGGTACCTATAAACGCCTACATTAAAAAATAAGAAATATAAAAGTCAGGTGCACCTCAGGAGGCTGAGGCAGGATTGCTCAATCCTACGAGTTTGGGGCCAGCCTGAGCAATACAGTGAGACCCCATTAAAAAAAAAAGAAAAGATCACAATTCAGTAGTCTCACCTGCCTTAAACTCCAAAAAGGAGAGCAAACTAAACCCAAACTGAAAGAGTAAATAAGGTCTAAAATATACAATAGATATTGTGAAATGGGAAGAAATTGTTTAAAAAGAAAAAGGAACTAGGATGGGGGAAGAGGAAAGGACGGAAGGGAAAAGGGAAAAAAATGCAAGTCAGTTAAACTATTAGTGTCTCTTAGTTCATTGAAAAGGAAGGCTTGTGCTAACATCGATCGGACAAATTTTAATGCCCATATCTTGTACTCTGAATAACTACTTTAAAGATAACAATATGCAATGTTTTGACTAAAAAAAAAGAATAAACTGAATAATATAGAATGGGAAAAAATAATATAAAAAGAATCCTACATATTTTATTTCAAAACTTACTATGAAGATTCAGTAACAAAACAGTGTAGCACTGACATAAAGAGAGACATATAGACCAACAGAATGGAATAGACCAGAAATAAACCCTTATGTATATGGTTGAATGATGTTTTGAGATAGATATCAAATACACTTGTTATAGCATGAATCCTGAATTTCCTTAAAGGCCCATGTATCAAAGGCTTGGTCTCCAACTTGGCACTATTTGAGGTGCTGGAAACTTTGAGAGGTGGGGACTAGGGGGATGTCTTCTGGTCACTGGATTAATGCCCTTGAAGAGGACTAGTAAAACCCTGGCCCCTTCCTCTTCTCTTTTTCACTTCTCTGCCAGGAAGTCAACAGTTTTGCTTGACTACCTATGTGCTCCCTACCATGATGTGCTGCTTCACTATAGATCCCAAAGCAATAGGGTCAACCCATCATATATTGAAAACTCGAAATTTGTGAGCCAAAACAAACCTTTTCTTTCTATAAGTTGACTATATCAGGAATTTGTTACAGCAATGGAAAGCTAATATACCACTCAAAGGGAAAAGAGCACTCTTCAACAAATGGTGTCAGAAACTGGATACTCATATATAAAATAAATTTGGATTCTTAATTTACACTACATACAAAAATTTATTCAAAGTGGATTACAGACCTAAATATAACTATAAAACTCTTACAAACAAACAAACATAGGGGAAAACCTTCAAAAGGCTGGATTTGGCAATAACTTCTTGGATATGACACCAAATACATAGGCAACTAAAGAAAAAATAGATAAGTGAGTTTGACCACTCTAGGTACATTGTATAAGTAGACTCATTCAATATTTGTCCTTTTGTAAATGGCTTACTTTACTTCATAATGATGTCAAGATTCATCCATGTTGTGCCATTTATAGAGAATATCGTTTCTTTCTAAGAAGGAATAACATTCCGTTTTATGCATATACCACATGGAGTTTACCTATTCATTTTTTTATCGACGTTTGGCTGCTTCTCACTTTTGGCTTCGGTGACTAATTCTGCTGTAAACCTGTGCAATTTTGTTCTTGAGTCCCTACTTTCAATTCTTTGGGTATATATCCAGAAGTGGAATTGCTGGATCATATATTAATTCTATTTCTAATTTTAATTTTTTTCTTCTTCCGCTTTTTATATTGGTTCACGTTTGTTATACAGATTAATGGGTTTTACCTTAACAGATTTTTACATGCACATAACATACTTTAATAATTTCCCTTCCATTACCCTTTTGTCCCACCCTCCTCCCTAGTTTCATATCAAGGGGGGGATTCAGTGCATACTATTTTTAATTTTTTGAGGGACCATCATGCTGTTTTTCATAATGGCAGTAGCAGTTTACATTTATACCACCCAAGGGCTCCTGGGTTCCAATTTCATCATATCCAACACCAGTATGTGGTATTTCTAAATTTTAAAAATATCCATCCTAATGGATATGATGTGATATCTTATTGTGATTTTACAAGACAAAAAAAGTTCTGTGGATGAACAGTGGCAATGACAGCATAACAATGTGAATGTACTTAATGACACTGAATTGTATACTTAAAAATGGTTAAGATGGTAAATTTAGACATTAAAAATGGTAAAGACCAGCACCAAAATACACTCACTCCAGGACCTAGAATCAAGACACCTGGAAAACAACTTTGTGAAGAAAAAAAGCAGCAGATCTCCAGAAATCAAGAAAGAGCTGACAGGAAAACTAGAAACTAAAGAGAAAATGGTGAATGTGAAAAACGATGAAGAGAAAAGAACGAAGCAGGCTGGAATGCTAACTCTGGCTCCGAGGGAGGAGGACTTGATTCCACTAATATAAGATAAGCCTGGAGAGGGTCAGCAACACCTAGGAGAAACAACAGACTAGGCTGGTAGTGCTAGCCCCAAGAAAAGCCCACAGTTATTTTAAAGTGCAAAAACAGCATGGGTTTTACTCTGAAAGTAACTCCTTCCATATGATAGGCTAGAGTTGGATAAGAAATCCGGTGCAGTGCCTGCCTTATCTGAGTGATTGACCAGGAGTCATTTTGGGAAGGGGTTAATTGCTTAAGATTACTACTACTCTGAAAATCAGAAGTCACAGGACAACTACACTTTAGGGTTTCTGATGTCACTCTACCACAGGGATTGATGGGGAGATGGTCATAAGAGATAGTTGTGGAGAGTGCACGGGATAGACACAGAGGGCTGAGAAGCTTAAGCTCAGGCCAGGAAGGACATGGAAGTCCTGCCCTCTGGGGGAAAAATCCAGGCAGGTCATGTGTCATTTACAGAAGGGGCTGGGTCCGATAGTGGTGGCATTAAGTTCAGTGGATTGCTTGACTTATTGCACCCTGCTGCCAGCATCACGATACTCAGTAGTTTGCTTGCTTTCCCTATCTGTCAATGTGACCAGGGAAGCGCTTTGACTTAGACTATTGCCACAGCCTGGGGCAGTGATGTTGAATCTTTTAGAGCTTTCAAAGATACAAACAGCCTGCTGCAGTACACATGCCATAGGTTCTCCACTACTGGCCTAAATTGTAGGAACAGAGGGTCTTCTGGAACAGGGACAGGCACCTCGCAAAAGCCACAGGCTAAAAATTTATGTAGAGAATACCATGACTTGGGATACACAGAGGAACATGGAAATTGGGAGCAACTGGAGTGAATACAGCCCTAGGGTAGGTACCATTGACTAACCACACCCAGCAGGAAAGGTGGGGCAGGACTCAGTATTCACACACAAAAATGTGAGTGTATGGAATAAAATAAGACTTTAAGTAGTGACACACTGTCCCTCCTCCACATAGGGTAGATTCCAATAACGCAGACCCTGAAAAAAAGCACTCATTCAAACATAATAAGGAATTTTAGGGATTCATTTCTCTTCTTCAGTGGTTTCAGAAGTTTGAGGATTTTTTTTCTTTTTCATTTATTTTGCTCATTTTTCTTTTCCTTATTTTATTCTTTTGTTACTTTTATCCAATCCTATTAATTTTCTTTTACTCCTTAATTTAATCTGTTATCTCACTTTTCTTCCTTCATCTTTTTTCTTTTTCAAATTTTACTTCTTTCATTTTTCCATTCCTCACCTTTCAATTTTTATTAGCATTAAATTTTATTAAACCTTAAGATATTTAGTTGACTCTATGCTATTATTATTGAATTCTTTTCTATTGTTAATGGTGGTATATTGTTAATGGTTTCTATTGTTGTTCCATTTAGTAGATATTTACTGTATGTCAATATTTGGTTTGTGTTTGTGTCTATATTATAATTACAGATCATTTTTCTATTGTTAAGGGTGTTATAGTGGTAGCTTTCAATGGTTCATATGGTATGTCAATGCCCAGTTTTGTCTTTGACTCTATTATTTTTTCTAATTTTGTTGTTACTAACAGGGTGGTAGAGTTGTTGCTTTAATTGGTTTTTACTATATGTCAATATTAGGTTTCTCTGTGAGTCATCAACCATACTGTGGTTCATCTATAGAGAATTGGGTGTTGGGCCAATTACACTGCCCCCTCTCCTCCCCAAATTAACAGAGATGGTTCAGTCCTGGAACAGAAGCACAGGCCTGCAGTTATCCATGCCTAAAGTACATCAGTACAAAGCAGACACTAACTATAGACACCTTCAAACTAGCAACAAAGACTTTCCACATATTCAACCCTCAACCCTTAGCAAGTGTACAAACAAACACACACAGATATAGACACACACACAGATACACAAAAAGAAATATGAAAAAACAAGGCAACAAAATGCATCCCAAAACTCTGAACTTCCTCGAAGCTGATCCATGGGGCATTAATGGGAAGGAAATCAAAAGTCAAACAACATGATAAAAGAGGAGACAAAAAACCCCAGATCAATAGGGTTGATGCTAGTGACCACATACTCAAAGACACCTCAAAAACAAAAAGAGAACATGGAAAATGGACCCATGCTAGACGATGCAAAGACGACGAACCTAAGATTAATTTGCATTAGTGAAATACCATAAGATGGTACAAATGGCAAAAAAACATGTTTACAAAAATCATAGCAGAAAACTTTCCAAGTATGGGGAAAGACTTTAACATACAGCTAAGCAAGGGATACAGAACCCCAATTAACCATGCTCAGAAAAGAACTTCACCACACCTTATAGTGAAAGTCCCAGGGCCGGTGAGATAGCTCAGTGGCATAAGTGCCTGCCTGGCAAGCGCGAGGTCCTGAGTTTGACTCCTGGTACCTGCATAAAGGAAAAAAGGGCCGGTGATATCGCTCAGCGGCACAAGCGCTTGCTGGCAAGCGCAAGGTCCAGAGGTCGACTCCCGGTACCCACATAAAAAAAAAATCCCAGAAGTCCAACACAAGGACAGAATTTTAAAATCTGTTATAGAAAAGCAACAAATCATTTATAAATGTAAACCCACTGTAATTACAGCAGACTTCTCAACACAAACTTTAAACGCCAGAAGAGTGTGGCCAGAGCATTTTAAGCCCTAAAAGAAAACAACTTCCAACCCATAATAATATATCCTACAAAACTATTTTTCAAAATTCATGGAGAGATAAGACCTTTCCATGACAAACAGCAGCCTATTAAATTCATGGCAACAATACCAGCTCTCCAAAAAATTCTCAAGGATATCCTTCAAAGAAACAATGAAACCAACAAAGCCAAAGGGTCTAAAGGAATAAATACATTAGGTAGGTTGAGCAGTTAAATGGAATGGAAAAAAAAAAATCAGCAACAGGAAAATAACACCGTGACAGGAATAAGTAAATAATGCTCAGTAACCACTCTCGATGTGAATGGTTTTCAGTCCCCAGTGAAAATACACAGATTGGCAGAATGGAACAACAACAACAAAAAAATTCAACAACAAAAAATGATCCAAGAACAATACCCTTCAACAATATGTTGTATACAAAAACATATTTATTCCAAAATGAAATTTATAAGCTAAAAAAGGGCTGGAAAACAATATTTCATACAATAGGAGCCCCTCTTCCCAAAGCAGGAGTAGCTATCCTATTTTCAGACAAATGATACTTCAAGCTAAAACTAATAAGAAGTAAAGAAGCTCACTACATATTCTTTAAGGGAGCAACACAACAGAAAGAGATAAGAATTATAAATATGGGGGCCAGTGAGATGGCTCAGCGGCGTAAGCGCCTGCCTGGCAAGTGCGAGGGCCCGAGTTCGACTCCCGAGAACCCACATATGAATAAAGGGCTGGTGATATCGCTCAGTGGCACGGGTGCCTGCTGGCGCGCAAGGTCCTGAGGTCGACCCCCGGTACCCACAAAAAAAAAAAAAAAAAAGAATAATAAATATGCATTCATCAAACACCAGCAGAACCAACTTCATAAAACAAACACTGCTCTACATAAAAGATCATATAAACATCAACACAGTTATAGTGGGGAATGTCATTACCTCACAATCAGAAATAGTTCAACTAGACAAAAAAAATCAACAAAGAAATATCAGAGTTGAACCACATTTTCAAACAAATGGACTCAATAGATATCTACAGAGTGTTCTACCCAACAATAGAGCATACATTTTCAGCAGCACAAGAAACTTTCTCCAAAATAGACCACATACTAGCCCATAAAGTATGCATAAGTATATATGAAAGAATCAAAATTACCCCATGTATATTATCAGATAATAGGACAATAAAACCAGGAAAAGATGGAAAATATTGGAAAAAGAAAAGAAACTATACAAACATATGGAGATTAAACAATACACTCCTGAATAATCAATGGGTCACAGAAGAAAAAAGGGAAGAAATTAGGCAGTGCCTATAATCAGATGATAATGCCAGTACAACACACCAGAACCTATGGGGCAAAATGAAAGCAGTCCTAAGAGGGAAGATTATAACTGTGAATGCCCACATTAGAAAAACTGAATTTCACAAATAAATAACCTAACGATATACCTTAAGGTCCTAGAAAAGCAAGAACAATCAAAAGGTAGTAAAAGGGAGGAAATTATAAATATCAGAGCAGAAATTAATGAAACTGAGACTGAAAAAAAAAATAAAGAATCAAAGAGCTTCTTAAAAAGAATAAACAAAATAGACAAACCCCTAGCCAATCTTACCCAAAAAGGGAAAGAAAAGACCCGTATCAATGCAATTTGAAATGAAAAGGTGAAATCACAATAGATACTGCCAAAATCCAGAAGATTCTTAGTAAACTATGTTGAAAACCTATATTCCAGTAAAGTGAAGAATCCAGAAGAAAGGGATAGATTGCTAGATAAATATGAATAAACAGGAAATGAAATTGAAGCAGTAATAAAATAACATACCCACTAAGAAAAGCCCAGGACCATGTAGATCAGTGGTGGCAAACCTATGGCGCACGTGTTGCAGTGGGCTGTTTGTATCATTGAAAACTCGAAAAGGTTCACCATCACTGATACAGATTCACCACTGAATCCAACAAGACCTTCAGGGAAGATCTAATGCCAATAAGTCTCAAACTGTTTAATGGAATTCAAAGAGAAGGAATATTCCTGATGTTATTCTTTGAAGCTAGCATTACCCTGATTCCAAAATCAGAGAAGGAGCCCCCTCCAAAAGCAAACTACAGGCCCATCTCACTAGTGAACATAGAAGCAAATATCCTCAACAATATAGTGGCAAAGAGAATGCAACAAATCATCAAAAAGACCATATTGATACAGGAGATAAGGCATGTCAAAGCTGTCTAGGGAAATGAGGAGGATCTGTCAATTACAAGACCCCAGGACAGCACCAAATAATTCTCAGGGCCTCGTATGTAGAACTTCTTACAGGTTCCCATGAGATGTAGACTGCATAAAAGAGGCTAGATGCCACAGGGAGCCTATTGTGACTTCCCAAGATAGCCCATGCTGCATTTCCCAGATATAGTGTGTACTTTAATTTTGCTTTTATCTTCTTTTTCTCTTCTTCTGCCCAAGCTCGCTCTGCAGAGCTGGTTTCTCCCATACCCATTCACCCCTCACTTTAAAAAAAAAAAAAAAACTTTAGGCACTGTTTTTGGGTTGTCTTGTCCAATTCTTTGTTCAAGGCAAGAAGGATCTGGAATACTTTTGATTGGTGGACCATTTCTAAAGAAACTATCTGATAATAATGTCATGACCAAGTAGGCTTCATCTCAGGGATGCAAGGATGATTCAACATATGGAAATTAATAAATGTAATATATCATATAAAGAGAAAGAAGGACAAAAATCACATTATCATCTCAACAGATGCAGAAAAGCCTTTGACAAAATCTAACATCCATGCATTAAAAAAAAACCTGAAGAGGGGCCGGTGATATTGCTCAGCGGCACGGGCGCCTGCTGGCGCGCGAGGTCCTGAGGTCGACCCCCCGGTACCCACACACACACACACACACACACACACACACACAAAAAAAAAAAACCCTGAAGAAAAAAGATATAGAGGGACTTTGCATCAATTTGATAAAAGCCATTTATAAGGAACCTTCTGCCAATATCATATAAAATGGGGAAAAGCTTTCCCCCTAAAATCAAGAATAAATCAAGTATTTATACTATTACCCTTCTGTTCAATATAGTACTTGAATTGTTAGCCAGAGCAATCAGGCAAGAGAAAAGATTAAAACAGATACATATAGGAAAGGAAGAAGTAAAACTATCCTTATGAACAGATGAAATTATCCTTTAAATAGAAGACCCAAAAAACTCCTGCAAGAGACTGCTAGAACTAACAAATTCAACAAGGTCACAGGATACGAAATCAACACAGAAGCTGGGCACAGTGGTATATGCCTGTAATCCCAGCACTCAGGAGGCTGAGGCAGGAGGGTTGCTGCGAGTTTGAGGCCAGCTTGGGCTACATAGTGAGTGCCGGCCAGCCTGAACTACATAGCGAGACCCTGTCTCAAAAAAACAAAGAAAAAAAATGAACACAGAAAAAATAATGTTCCTGTATCCCAATAATGAACCCACCAAGAAAAATCAGGAAAATAATACCATTAACAATGGTTTCAAGATAAATTAAACACTCACCAATGTATGGATTTAATGTAATCCCAGTCAAAATACCAATAGCATTCCTTACAGAACTAGAGAAAACAGTCTTGAAATTCATATGAAACCAGAGTAGGCACAGTATAGCCAAAGCAATCCTGGGCCACAAGAACAAAAATTGCAAATAATACCGTTAACAATGGCTTCAAGATAAATTAAACACTCACCAATATATGGGTTTAATGTAATCCCAGTCAAAATACCAATAGCATTCCTCACAGAACTAGAGAAAACAGTCTTAAAATTCATATGAAACCAGAGTAGACACAGAATAGCCAAAGCAATCCTGGGCCACAAGAACAAAGCAATAGCCATCACAATCCCAGACTATACTACAAAGCTATAGTGATAAAAACAGCATGGTACTGGCACAAAAACAGGTATGTGGATCAATGAAACTGAATAGAGGATACAGAAACAACCCAAGACATAATCAACTATCTGTTCTTTGAAAAAGGGACCAAGAAAATATGCTAAAGGAAAGAAAGCCTCTTTTAACAAATGGTGCTGGGAAAACTAGCTGTCTACATGCAGAAGATTGAATCTACACCCATCTCTCTCACCGTGTATTAAACTAAAATCAAAATGGATCAAAGACCTAAATATTAAAACAGAAATAATCTGCTGCAAGATACAATATGTAAAACTCTTGAAGACATAGGGATAGCAAGGACTTTCTGAACAAAACTCCAATTTCACAAGAAATATTGAGAATAATACTGCACAAATAACACTGAGAATCAACTAACAGGTTTATATCAAATAGCTTCTGCAGAGCAAAATAAACAATGAACAGTGAAATAAGAACCTACAGAATGGGAAAATAATTTTTGCCAGCTACTCCTCAGACAGAGGATTAATACCTAGAATATATAATAAAATCAGAAAAATTAAACTTTCTAAAATAAAATAAAAAACAGGCAGTTGATACTTCTCAGAAGTACAAATTGCCAAGAAATACACGAGAAAATGTTCGGCATCTCTGGCCATTAGATAAATGTAAGTTAAAACAACACTGAGAATTCCATGTTACTCCAGAAAGAATGTCTATCATGAAGAAATCAAAAAACAAGAAATGCTGGCAAGGTTGTGGGGGGTAATGAACACTTCTACATTGTTGGTGGGCATGTAAACTAGTACAACTACTATGGAAATCAGTATGGAGAGTTCGCAAAACTCTAAAACTAGAAATTCCATTTGATTCAGCTATTCTCTTTCTAGGTATCTTCCCAAAGGATTTAAAAATATTATACTACTGTGATACATGTATACCCATGTTTATACTAGTACAACTCATAATACCTAGATCTTGGAAGTGGCCTATATGTCAACAGAAGAATGGATAAAGAAAATGTGGTATTTATACACAATGGAATACTATTCTATTATAATGAAGGATAAATTTGAGTCAACTGTAGAAAAATGGATATACCTTGAGAACACAATGTTAAGTGAAATAAATCAGATACACAAGCTTAAATATCTCATAGTTTCTCTTATATGAGAAACCCACAGTATAATTTGAAGAGCAAAATAAAAGACAGATAATAGGAAACAGGGAGACAAATCTTTTCCAAATGGGAAGAGGACCAAGAAATGGAAAGCAGGAGGAGGGGAAGTAAAAAGAATTAAGATGTGTTATGTACACGAACCAATTCCCCATGATGAATGTAACCATTATATACTGCAATCGAGTACTAATAAAAATTTTGAAAAAGTTTTCAAAAGATGGTAAATCTAATGTTCTATATTGTACATATTTATCACAATTAAAAAATCATTTTTACAAAGTAGAGAAAAATGAAACCAAAAATTATTTTTAAAAAATATTAACATTAACAAACATTTAGATAGAATGTATAAACAAAAAAGGGAGAAGATTCACTTTACTAAAATCAGGACCAAAAAGAGGAAATCACTACCTACTTTACAAAAATAAAAAAGGATTGGAAAGTATCCCAATGAATTAGACAACATAGATGAAATGGATAAATTATACAAAACATTAACTATTGAAAGTGACTGAAGAAAAAAATAGAATGAATAAACCTATAACAGGAAAACAGATTAAATAGTAATTTTAAATCTTCCCACTAAAAAGCTTATGACCAGATGACTTCACTACCAAATATTTGGTTATATATTTGTTTTTGTTTTCATGGTACTTGGAATTAAACCCAGGGCCTTTGGACTGAGCTACATCCCCAGCCCTTTTATAATTTTTTTAACTTGATTCGAGGCAGGATCTTGCTAAACTTCCCAGACTAGGCTCAAACTTTTGATTACTCTGACTCAGCCTCCCAGAGTGCTAGAATCAGAGGTGTGTGCCACCACACCTGGGTACTACCAAATATTTAAAGAATTAATGTTAATGCTTCACCAAGTCTTCCAAAAAGTACGAGAGGAAAACACAGTTTCTAACTTATTCTATGAAGCTAGTATGGACCTGTAACCAAAATCAGAGAAAGACACTGCAAGAAAAAACCGATATGCCTTATGAATATATAGAAAACCCCCCATAAACTAAGACAAACAAAAATCTAGCAATATATAAAAGGGATTGTTTTCCACACCAAAGTAGGATTCATTCTAGGAATAAATCTAAACATTAATTAATGTAATAAACCTTATCAATAAAATGAAGAAAAAAAGACCATATGACCGTGTTTATAGATTAGAAAAAGCATTACATAAAATCTAACACTTGTGAATGATAAAACCATTCAACTAACTATAAATAGAAGGGAAATTCCTCAATCTGATAAAAGGCATCCATAGAAATCTTTACCATACTGGTGACAAACTGAAATGCTTCTCCCTTGATCAAGATGCCATTTTTGGCCATTTTTCTTCAACTTCATGCCTAAAGTTCTAGGCAATATAGTTAGGCATTAAGATTTGAATGGAAAAACACAATCCTTGTTTGTAGAAAATATAACTTTATATATAGACTATCCTAAAGAATCCACCGAAAAGCTATATCTCATAAACAAGTTCAACAAGGTTTTATATTACAAAAAAAAAAAATCAATAGACAAATCAATTGCATTTCTATACAGCAGCAATGAACAATTAGAAAATGAAATTAAGAAAACAATTTCATTTATAATGGCATCAGAAAAATACTTAAAAATAAATTTAACAAGTATGAAACTACAAAACCCTGAAAACTTTAAATCATTGTTGAAAAAAATAGAGGACCTAAATAAATGGAAAGACATCTGATCATCATGCATTGGAAGACTTAACATTGTTAAGATGGCAATACTACCCAAATTGATTTACAGTCATGAAGCATTAGCTATTAGAATCCCACTGGGATTCTTTGTAGAAATTGAAATGATGATTGTAAAATTCACATGGAAATTCAAGTGACTGAAACATAGGAGTAAATCTTCATGACCTTGGGTTAGACAGTGATTTCTTAGCTTTGATAACAAAAGCAGAAGCAATAAAACAAATTAGAAATTGGACTTCAAAATGAAAAGCATTTGTGCTTCAAAAAGACATACACAGAAAAGTGAAAAGAAAAATTCACAGAATAGTAGAAAACTTTTGGCGATCATATATTTAGATGAGGGACTTATATCTAGAATACAGAAACACTCTTACAACTTAATAATAAAAAGGCAAAAGACCCAATTAAAAATAAACAAAAGGTATAAATAAATATTTCTCCAAAGAAAATATACAAATAGCCAATATGCACATGAAAAGATGCTGAATAACATTATCATATATCCTGATAATTCAAATCAATACCATAATGAAATATTACTTCACATCCTCTAGGATGGCTAGATAATAAGTGTTGGGAGAGATGTCGAGAAAATGGAACCCTCACATCTTGGTCATCATTGCTTATTTTAAGATGCCTCCCTGATGTGTCTTATTGATTACAATGCCTGGTTCATTGTATGCATAAATTAAACATTTATTCAATAAATATCTCCCCCATTCTGTATTTTTTTTTTCACTTTGTTAGACTTACTATTCCGGCCTGTTAAGGGAATTCTGAATCCAGATTCATTCAGGGTATTTGTAATCTGACCCTATAGCATCATACATGCATTTGACATGCACACCATTTCAGTCTTCTCCAAATCATTAATAGTGTTGAAAATGACAGAGCTAAGGGTAAAGTTCTAAGAAGGTAACTACCCCACTGCCCACATATTATCAATCCATTAAATCTGCAGTCTTCAGTTAAGTTAGTAATTCAGTTAATAATTATTATCTAGCCTAAATTTTCCATCTTGACTAGAACAAATATAGGAGAGCTTCCACTTCTATGGCACCTTTCTGTACCTGGCACCTCCTCTTTCCAAGTGGAATTGAACTAACCATTTCCCTATATTTCTCACAACTGTAACTTTTCTTACTTTGCCATACTATATTATAGTAATTCTTTTACAAATCAGTCTCTGCTATAAGCCCAGACTCTCTTAAAAGACACAGAGTTTAGGACAATGTTCAAAATTTAATTGGTACTAAAAAGAATAGCAAACACATCTTGCAATGCAGACACACTAAAAATCATGACATTTTCCATTTTTGCCATCATAGTGTTACTATATAAAATTTAAGGGATTGGGGATATAGCTCAGCAGCACAGCTCCTGCCTGGCAAGTGCGAGGTCCTGAGTTTGATTCCCAGTACCAAAAAAAAAAAGAAAACAAAAAAAAATTTAAAAATCCTTTAGATACCCTTACCTGTAGCAAAAAGGAAGCAGCATAGCTCAATAGAGAAGGGTGATGGACTATATTTAAGCTGTTTTTATACTTTACTACTCCACTTTTTTCTAGGAATTTGGGATCAATATATATTCCTTTCTCAAAGGGTTTGGATGTCCACAGGCAACCAACCATGGTTGTCAAATAGTGATTAAATTGTTGACAAGTCTTGCTGCTGAAACTGAACTCCGATTTTGCCTAATGAGAAAGAAATAAAATTGTCATTATCGTTTATTCTCCTTTTTCTTATTCTCAGTTTTTCAACAATGGTGATGTAACAGGTTGTTTATCATTCATACCTTTTGTACCAACTCATTCTTCTTTGCAGCAATCAAATTTTTATGATACCTAATAGTAAGAAAAAATTAGAATTAAGTGTTTAACATGACTTTGGATGTAATACTTTTGAAATGTAATTTTTTTTTTTTTTTGGTGGGTACCGGGGGGTCGACCTCAGGAACTCGCGCGCCAGCAGGCGCCCGTGCCACTGAGCGATATCACTGGCCCCTTTTTTGTATGTGGGTTCCGGGAGTCGAACTCGGGCCCTTGCGCTTGCCGGGCAGGCGCTTAAGCCGCGGAGCCATCTCACCGGCTAAAATTTTTAAAATGCACATTTTAAATTAAAATAAATGCAAATGTGCATATACACAAACTTCCAGTTGTCTAGTTAAGGATTTCATTCTTTTGTGATACATTGTCCTCAAAGAATTAAAATAGAGGCTCAAAACTGAGTTGTACATTTAAGATGTGACTTTAACTACAGGTAAATTTTACCTCAATAAAAAATAAAATGAAAGACATGCTTTGAATGTTTCACTATTAAAAATTAATAGACAAAAAAACTGTCAGTTACTGATACAGAACACAGTTTCTTTATGTTAAAATGGTACAGCAGAAAAGATAAACAGGAAGTTTAGAATGTTACTTCCTTTTTGCCTGAGAACTCTTGTCTAATTAGCTTTTAAATATATTAACCCTGATATAGTTCTACAAGTTATGCCAAAAGGGTTTACACTTACTGAGTGAAGTATAATTTCAGTTCAAAGTGAAAGAATTATAGGAGATCATAAACAACACTTACAGTTCATATAATTGGCAACAGCTTTTAATCTTGCAGAAAATGTTCTTTTTACATTTAAGCCAGTCGTCAACCAGTGACTAATTTTTCTTCAAGACACAGAAATTAGAATTAACAACCTGTACCACCACACAATAGATCTTTATAATTGCATCAGGGATTTATAGATAACACAGCTATCATAGTCCCACATTGGAAGATTATGCCTGAAGAACAACCTTGTTTCCTATTTCTATAGACCATGGTAGAAAATGAATAGGAATTTTTACTGTGTTACAGTTGAAAGATGAAAACAGAATTATGATGTACTAATTCATGAAATGGTAAAATGGCTTGTACCTGTACATAATGTAACAAAGCTGGTTCAAGATACTGGTATCCAAGCTGAGGAGTGAAGAATAGAAGATCCCAGGAGGAAACAATACCACTAATGGAAGGTCATGATTTATATATATGTCACATACCTTTTGGGGAGAATGATAATGTAAGTATATAGATTATTTTCCTGTAGTAAACTAACTTTACCCAAAGAGTCATCAATGTAAGATAAGCAACAGTGTAACATTAACTTGCCTGATGCCTAAATTAAATAGGCAGCCATAAGTCTGCTCAAAATATACCTCATCAAACATCAACCTTACCACAGAAAATTATTTCTAGAAGACCATTATTAAAATCTTTTTCTTTCTGGAAAGAAGTCTTACAATGGGGGGGCAGGGAAGAGAAAGGGAACATGACTTTCTCCTTAAGTACCATAAATACTTTAATTATTATATGGGTTGGCTGTCAATTTGAAAAACAAAAGATGGGCCGGTGAGGTGGCTCAGTGGCGTACGCGCCTGCCTGGCAAGTGCGAGGGCCCGAGTTCGACTCCTGGAACCCACATACGAAAAAAGGGCCGGTGATATCGCTCAGCGGCACGGGCGCCTGCTGGCACGCGAGGTCCTGAGGTCGACCCTCAGTACCCACAAAAAAAAAAAAAAAAAGAAAAAAAAGAAAAAGGAGAGCATGCTTCTAAGCAAATACATAACACAAAACAACGGGATATTAATGAAGAGGGGAAGCCACGAAAAGTGAGAGCATAATAGGACTTCGTGGTAATAGGTCCATGCAATTTGAGTACTATAAAATAAAAGAGTACCAGAATTATAAAGGTACTAGGTACCAAGAGAAATAAGGCAGTTGAAAGGTAGGAGTAGAGATCTCGAGAAATATGAAGACAATTTTAGTTTTTACAAGTTTGGGTATGTACAATGGATGAATAAAAAGTGATGTTACAGATTTCTGTCTAGGGCCAATATTGTTACAGATCAATGTATGGAATCTGGACCAAAAAAATTACATTTGTTTTTGCACTTTGTTTTATGAAAGTCAGTTATTCACTTAAAAATACAATCATTAACTTCAAAATGTGAGGTTATTTAAACTATACAAATAAGATCCACAGCCCACCTTAAATGGTTGTACATGAAATTTAAATGATAGGCCTATAAACAGCTATCACAAAAATCTAAATGGCGAAAATGAAACATGTCCTACCTTCTCATAGAAATCCAAAATAAAGTGCAGCAAGAAAGTACTGTTGCTCTCCAAACGCATGGCAGTAGTGCACAGCCATCCTACATAGTGAATCAATGTAAACACAGAGTTCATGGATCCACCCAAAGTTGTCTCTCTGCAACAAGAAACCATAACATTTAGATCCAGAAAACAAAAGTACTCACAATTTCCAAGCTAAAGATGGATAATATATAACAAAAAGTTGATAGAAATTTTAAAAACTATCAGTGCCTGAATGGATGATGTACTTTAAAAAATTACAGTGATTAATCATAAAACTATACTTAGTCCTTTAGGGAACTATTAACTTCAATTCATAGAACACTCTCGACAACCAGATTCTATAAACAGATGTGAAGGAAAAAGGATTAACTTTAGGGATCATACTAGTCAACATGTTTGTGTCTACTAATTGATAAGTAGTGAACTTTGACACTCCTCAATAATAGAAATCCTTAAATGAAAGTTACATGAAAAATTCAGAATAAAATTTGAAAATGAACCAAAATAAGTAAATTAGAAAAATAAGAACTAATTAATCTGAAATAAGCCACAAGTGGTTTAAGGAAATAAAGATTAAAATGAGTTAAACTGAATGGAAATCAAAGTTGTAAATTCTAACTAGCTCTCTAATATTTTGCTATATTAACTTGTGCTAAGTCACTTTGAGGCTAAAGCATTGTTTATTGATTTATATCATAGGAACCTAGAAAATTAACCTTTCTCTCAGGATAATGGGAATAATGAAAAGTAACAAAAAGTCTTTCAGAAAAATACTACTAAACATTTATATGAAACAATTTTGATGCTACACTAACTCCATATGCAAACATTTTTGTACAAATTACTTCCAGTGGAATATTGTAAAATTACTCACAGAGGACTGCTCGTTGTAGGTTCCATGTGGACGTCCATAGAAAGCCACAACAGCCAATTCTGTAGTAGCTCTTTCAGACTCTGAAGAACGCTACACTGTGGGGGCAAAACAAAAAAATCATTCATGAAATCATTCAGACCTAACTGTTCAGAACTAAGAGACTTAGAATGGGAAGGGACCACGGAGATGACTGTATCCAATTCAGAACTCAATAGCTGCTGCTCCAACAGGTTCAGTCTCCAGGAGACAGATGACTGCAAGTACAAGATTATTTTGCCATTTTCTCTGCAAGAAACATCTCAACAGGACTGCCCCAACTTAGCCTAGAAACAGACTTTTCTTGAAACTACATTTATAACAGCACTCGCTTCCACAGCACATATACTAAACTACATTTATAACAAATATACCATCAAATAAAAACATCATCCTTACTGTCCCTTCTCAGAGATCCTTTGAAGTTGCTACAGACCTGAGTTCCTCACCCTCTGTACATTGTGGTCCACAACTACCCTTTTTGAGGGTCATAAAACTTTATTTTATCATCTGTGACTTTAAAACACAAACAATTCTAATCATTTCTTTCTCAGGCCTTGTCTTGATTTCTCAGAGCCTCATTCAAATACAAAAAATATAGTCATGATAGAAATTTATCCAGGGACTATCTTTAAATTTGAAAACAATACATATCATCCTGTAACCAAATACAGGGAATCTTTCTTAAACAACTTGATGAAATAATGGTCTAATCATTTAAGTAGTGATAGGGTGCTCAGAGTTCAGTTACTATTTGTAGAAACTGATACTTCATATACAGGTTAGAAATACATGTAAGTTGAAAGCACCCCTAGTCATCTAAAACGATCTTCCACTCTAAAAGTCCTCTACCGGGGAATTTTATTATTTGAAAAGATATTTGACGTCACAATGCTATATGTAGAAAACAAAAGTCTTTAATTCAATACCCACCTACCCTACCCTACCCTGCCCCACATTAAAGAAAGGTATGAGGTTTTCCTGTCTACAGCAGGACATGGGTTTTTAAAACAAAAAGGCCAAGAAGGACACTTACATACTACATGTGAATCTTCTCTATTTACCTTCCCCCACTTAACCTCTGCCTGACCTATCCTACACAGTTAGGAAATATATACAACTTCTGAAGCACCTCCATTCCATTTTGAGTCTGTTCTACCTGTAATAAAATACTGACCTCTATTTAACTCTGCACTGTTCAGCCATGCAGAAATTTTCTTCTTCCATGTGATAATCATTCAAATATTAGAAGGGAACCATAAAATCCTAGGCTTTTTTCTTCCAGATAAAATGTCCCTAATTCTTGGAGGTAAAGGATATATTTCAGTAAGAGAACACCTGCCTACCATGCATGAGGCCATGAGTTCTATTTCTAGAACAGTAAAGAGAAAAAAGAAAAAAAAAAAACCCTCCTCCCCATTTTACTCTAGCTCCCTTACTATCTCAAACTAGAAAGCCTGCAGTCAGTTTCTATCCTTCATGCTTGATCTCTAGCCACTGAATCTTACCAATTTTTTTCCTTCAAAATGTCCAATTTATTTCCTTCCAAATTCCACTATAACTACCTTAGACCAATTCTTCAAAGCTCTGAGGTCACTTTATCCTCCTAGCTGGTCTCTCAGACTCTAGTCTCTTCTCCCAATCCCAATTCTTTCCATGGGTGCTACGCTTGTATTAAGCCACTCCATCCATTATATCCTTCTTTTCAAGAACCTGCAGTGTATAACACTTTAGCAAAGGAATAATATGTAACAAGGTCATAAAAATGCTCAATACCTTTCCTTTCATCTGGTAATCTCACTCCTGGAAATGTGTGCCAAGAGACTAATTTAAGAAAAAATTGGTATTATGAAGATAGTCAAGAAAATTACTCCTACAACAGAAACAAATTAGAAATAACAATAGAGAAATGATTAAGTTATGGTACTAGGACTGTGGTGCCAACTATTAAAAATATTGTGAAGATGGTGGAAACATGGAAATTGTCATGCAATGGTAATTTTGTATTCTGATATTTTAATTTGTTAATTATATTTGCAACTATATAGAAAAATGATAAATCAATAAAGACAAAACCTAGACAGTTAACGTTCCAAAGCAACAGTACCAACAACATGAGGTTCTTCCCATGCAAAATTCTGTAATGAAAAAAACTTGATGACAGGTACAACTTACCAGGCATAAACAAAATGCACTAAAAATGTGTAAATAATATTTTTATAATACTATTCATTTATTAGAGTAAGGAGGGTAGTTAAACTGTATGACTCAGTACTACAAAGCTTCATAAACTAATTGAATTTATAGCTAATTCTACCATGTCTCACTTTATTGTCCTTTAACACCTCCTAAAATGTAAGCCCCTTTGTTCACCTATCTTTTTTTATACCCTGCTATGCTTCTCACACTTCCTGTCTCCTTTCATTGATCTTATCCTTCCCAAATCTCTCAGTTCTATGGTAATCTACACATATACCTTCTCTGTCTTCTGACCCTGATCATATTTTGGCTCTCCCTCACAACCCAACCAGGACACTTTCCTCTCCATATATTTCTATATTTCACTTCAACATTAAGAACTGTCCTAGCTCCCCACTGTTAATGTGGGAACAGAATATAAGCCCCTTGTTTGAGAAAACAAATACAAAATCATAAATGAATCATATTTTAAGAGAATCAGATTGAATTCATATCAAATGGGCTATTTACTCAGGTGCCACAGAAAAAACTTCCATTTTAGAATGTTTACAAATATTTTGTGAGTCAAAACTCAGTCAAGCCTCATTAGTCAAACTACTGCTAACAGTTGAATTTGTTAGACTATGATCAAAGACCTCCATTTTAGATTACATTTTGCTAGTTTTTCTCATTTGAATATCCCTTGGTTTTCTAAATATAATGCGAACTGTCTGTTTTCAACACTATTTTCAAACAATTACTTCTCTCTTGTGTATATAATCCTTTCTCCTTTGATGGTCATACTATCCAAATGCACTACCCTTTACTTTTAAAATTTTGATTCATTTTTTTAGGTGCTAGAGTTCAAACCTAAGGCCTTGTACACACTAGGAAAATGCTCTACCAGTGAGCTATACTTCATCTCCCTTTACTTTTTATCTTTACGAATTACTGTTATCTATATCCTGGAAACTCATCCATATTCTTTGAGGATCTTAGTAGTCTGCCTCATGTTCTGCCACTGACGCCTCAGTTATGGCAGTGTCCATGTAAAGGATTCACTCAACACTTCAGCTTCATGAATCTTTGGCCTCAAATCAAATAACCTTAACCTTCACTCTACCCTAGTTAACAACTCCACAGCCACACATTAGAGTGTCATAACCTGAGCTAAACCGCCACTAAAAAGTACTATTAATCTTTCTTTGCTATAACTTCCTATTCTTCCAGTTTTCTCACACCTTCAACTCCCAACTAGTTACTTCTGCTGTTCAACTTGAGACATTTAATCCCTCGATTATATCATTTTAACCTTGATTTTCAAGCTTACCAACACTGTCTTGTGCTTACTTCCCTATCTAGATTAAATCACCCTATCAAATTGTTCTCAGATCTCTTGCACTCCATTCAATCTGCAAAACCCAAGCTGATTTATTCAATCTCATAACTTGCTTTCAGTTCTCCTATATCTAAACTAAAGAAAAACAACTATACAGATTGGTACTACTCCAAATTTGTCTCCAGTGTCAGTTGGGCCCCTAATGAAGCTCTACAATCCTTTTACTTGTCTCTGTGTCTGTGTCTTCTTTCTCTCATTTTTTTCAGTGGCTGTCCTTAGCAGATAACATTCTCCTGAGGCATTCTACTTAATTCTGTCCTGTACGAAATACTTCCTGTTCTGAAAAATTTAACATTTTTAGGCACAAAGTATTCTAATTTCTTGCCTTTTCTTCCAACCCTACCCATACTTCCATATAACTACCTATCCACTATTCCTTCCCTCCAGTTTTAGAGGATAAATGTACCTTCCAACCCCTCACCATCGATTTAAGCAAATCCCTCTACTTAGTCTTAATTCAGTACCTTCATGTTTCTTCTGGAACCTTATACCATCAGGATCCATCTGAAACTTCACACATTACTACACAAGAGTTCTGCCACTGAGGTACAGTCCCAGCTCTGTATTGACTTTTTCACTTTTCACGTACTCCTCAAGCCCCACAATTTGGCATCTACACCCACATGCCACTAATATTACTCAAAACAGTAGCAAAAATCTCTATGTTACCAATTCCAAAAGAAAAACTTTTTGTCATCTTTCTGGACCTTCCTGGGATATTTGTCAACATTATTTCTTCACTGCTTCCTGATACTCTGTGTTCCCTTTGTTTCTTTTAATCTCCTGGTTCTTTTTATATCTCTGGCAATTCCTTAACATGGCTACACAGAGTGTCCTCATTTCGGCCTGAGAATTAAATCCTGAGTATGTTCCTGAAATGTGCCCTTGGCCCACTATTTTCCTTCTTTCTTTCCTTCCTCTCTTCTCCCACCCTTCTTAGTCTCATATATGTAAGAATGCAAAAATGTATACATGTATTAGGTTGAATCCTAAGAAACTGCTAATTGTCAACCATCTTTGACCTATAAAAACAGCAACTGCTTATGGTAACCTAATGTTTATTGATAAATAGCTCTTTAAAATAGCAGAATGAGAGAAAAAATAGAGAAGCTGGGCATGGTGCACATGCCTGTGATTTATCAGGTACTTTGGTAGGCTGAGAGAGGATCGTAAACCCAGGCCAACCTTAGGCAACTTAGTGAGACTGTGCCTCAAAAAATAAAAAGGGCTAGCGATGTAGCGCAGTGAGAAGGCACTTAGCTCAGTCCCCAGCACTGTTAAAAAATAAGCATTCTATATGACAGTGACTCTTAAACACACTCAGGTAGAACTTCTGGAAGCCATAGTGGCCTTTTTGGAAACTATCCCCAAACAGCAACACATTTAATTTTATCATGTAAGGTTGGAACAATTTTGTTAGCAGAAAATGACTATATTATAAATATACAATATGAATGTCACTGGTGTATTCCCAGTATCAAGAGAAGGGCAACTAGTTAGCCTGGCATAGGGACACATGTCTGTAATCTCTTCTACTGGGGAGGCTAAGACAGGAGAGGATTGCAAGTTCAAGGTCAACATGGACAACTTAATGAGACTCTGTCTCAAATTAAAAAAAAATTAAAAGGGCTGGAAATGTAGCTCAGTGGTAGAATGCCCCTGGGCTCAATTCCCAGAACTGGAAAAAAAAGGGAGGACTAGTACACAGGGAGCACTCAATAAATACTTGTGAAATGAATACATGTATCTATAAAATATAAACCAAAACAAAGTAATTATGGTTGCATATTTCCCAGTTTGTTTTTATTAATATGAGCTATGATGAAAATACGTAGTACCTATATAAATCAAAAGATTTATTACAGTAAAAGACACATTACAATTAATCCCCCTTAGAATACTACCCCTAGCTTCAAACACACTTATCTCACTGTTCTTGCCACCTTCTGAAGCAGTTCTGGAAGTCTTTTTTTGTGAGTGTCTTTACAAGGTGTGATCAAAAGTATCATGAATGCTGCTGCCCAGTGCCATCAATGGAAAGGCAGGCTCACAAAAACATTATGATGTGTCCTCATTGACCTTATTCACCAGATCTAGCATCGTGCAATTTCTGGTCTTCCCAAAAGTCAAAATGATCACGAAAGGTGTATGTTTTGAATTGATTCAGTACATTAAGGCAACCATGACAACACAACTAAAGACACTCACGAAAGAGGACTTCCAGAACTGCTTCAGAAAGTTGCAAGACACCACAGCCAATACTTTCACCACTGCTAATGCCATCACCAGCACCTCTGCTCCTGCCTCTGTGGGGCCCTCTGCCTTCTCAGTGTAACCCAGGCCCTCTGTCCCAGAGAAGCCATACTGGGTTTCTCTCCTGGCCCCAGGGCACAGGCATGGCAGGTGATGGAGGCAGGAGAATGGTATGGTGGGCAGTGGAAGAGCAGGGTAGACCCTTGTGGAGAGGACTGGTGGGGGCTGTGGCACCACCAACCAGGCCTTTCTGACTCCCAGTGATACAGACAAAGCTCTCATAATGGAGAAGTTCAACAACCAGGGCATTTGACAACATCTACTGGGACTCTCTGGCTGATATGAACAATAAGCCCTGTTACCAAAACCTGAAGTAGAACGTATAATTCTGTTGACACATCTGGACATGCATGAAAGGAATCCTATAATGAACAAGAATGAATTTCAACATGGTCTGAGGCAGAGTGTGGTTCAGTCAGTGATGCTGAAAGTAGGAGGGAATAGGATTATTTCTCAGGTGGTAGATCCAAAACTAAACCACATCTTCAGGACACAGAACAAGCAACTCATGAGGTCTGTGCTGGTGCCCTCTCCAGAGCCTAAAAGCCAGGATCCTCCAGCTCTATCCCAGGACACTTCCTAAGAATAGTCCTGACACCTTTTGAAAGCTCCATTTAATTAATGGATTCCTGTCACACAGAGTAGCACTTCAGTCAGTAAGGATCACCACTGATTGTAAGATTTCTACCTTGACTCTGGGGCAGTGGCAGATTGAATAGGGAGCAATTTTGGCAGTGAGAGAATTGTCCAGGATTGTGCTACCATTTGGCCAGCCCTTTGAAGGGTATGACACAGTAGACTCCACAGAGGACTGAGGTATAAACCCTATAGCAACCTGGGATAGTCCTGAAACAAACTTTTATACTTGAACATGGAGACTGCACATGGGTTTGTGCTCTGGGATAAACAGAAGCAATAATGAAAGAACAACCAGTCCCAAAGGTAACTTTAAAGAATAAGGACAGGGGGCCGGTGAGATGGCTCAGCGGCGTAAGCGCCTGCCTGGCAAGCGCGAGGACCCGAGTTCGACTCCCAGTACCCACATATGAAAAAAGGGCCGGTGATATCACTTAGTGGCACGGGCGCCTGCTGGCGCACGAGGTCCTGAGGTCGACCCCCGGTACCCACCAAAAAAAAAAAAAAAAAAGAAAGAAAGGAAAAAAAGAAAATTGGGGCTGGTGAGATGGCTCTGCCTGGCAAGCGCAAGGGCCCGAGTTCGACTCCCAGAACCCACATATGAAAAAAGGGCCGGTGATATCGCTCAGCAGCACAGGCGCCTGCTGGCCCGTGAGGTCCTGAAGTCAACCCCCGGTACCCACAAAAAAAAAAAAAAAAAAAAAAAAAAAAAGAATAAGGACAGTGTTAGTTGGGAGTAGGTACTGTATCTGACAGTGCTTACTTGGTATTCTGTCTCAGAGTTACAAACTAGAAGATACAAACCATTAGCATAAAGTAGCCTTAAATTTGTTGTGACTTTCTTATACATGAATCTTCTAGCCAGTTTCCTTTTCCTTGTCAGCGGTGACAAAACATGGAGCCCTAGAGTGAATGAGGAAGCTCAAACATTAGGTATAAAGAAAATCATTTGCAGGCTCTCTGTCCAGGGCACCTTTCTGTCCTGCAAGGACTAGTGACAATTACAAATGTTTGTTTGGTTCTCAAGTTTGTGTTTTTTAGAAAACTGAATGATCATTAAATGGTATAAGTTTTATAATAAAGTCATTTGATACTCAATAAAAGGTAAGTGGCAAGAATGATGGGATAACTGTTCAAAGCGAAGGGGAGTATTTTGAGGCTAGAAAACAGAATGACCAATAAATAGTGTAAGTTTTTATAATAAAATCATTTGGTACTCAAACAAAAAAGAAAGTGGCAAGAATGATGGGTCTGTTCAAAGTGAAGAGAAGTATTTTGAGAGGGATTAATGGCAATGTACCTTTTTCTGTCATTATTTTTTAAAAAATATTTTTCAACATACCATGTACACGTTTGCCACATTCATCCATTTTTCCTTTTGCTACAAGTGAAACAGTTCAGGAAAACTTATGTGACAAAACCTTAAAAGCAGAAAATTCTATGCATTACTTTGAATAGAGTAACAAAGTACCTCAAAGTCCAGGTCCAAAAGAATCAAAAAACCACTACCACAATACCAATTTGGAACTGTATATTGCTGGCAATAGAACAGTACTCCCTACTGATTCTAAGCAAGACAGGTGTTTTTTACCTTGAAATAAATGGTTGATGTAAAGAAGAGCTGTGCCAAATGGTCAAAAAGCAGTGGCTTCACCTCTAGGAATTAAAAATAAAAATTATTCAAAATGCTTTTTTAATTCATATTACATTAAATGAAATGACTCCAGGTTTTCAATGATACATACCAGAGAAGCTACTAAAAGGAATCCAGCTCACAAGCTGAAGGAACTGTGACCGACAACAAAGGCCATCCCAGAGAGGAATACTCTTATACAGGAAAGCTTCACAGGAATAAAACCCCTCCTGAAACACAAGTTAACAGCAAAATCTTACAACTCTTCAGTCATGACTGTTTCCTAGACAACCAGTTTAGTTTGTGCTATAGCTGTGCTACTCTAAGAATAATTTTTGTCATTGGTATAATACAGCCTTGCTTTAGGTGCCAGACTTTCTCACTGAAAAAGATAATTAGTATTTGGATGCATTACCACCTTTATCTATATAGATTTCAGATATCATAGAACATCATCAGTTGCAAAGAAGGTAAAAAGTCAAATATTGGAATATTTTTGAAGATAAATGAAATTTATTATTTTGGAGTACATACAATAACTTGAACATTTAACAAAACATGTATAGTATTATGTAATAGGGACAGAATTTCATTAGAGGCCATAGACCAAATCCAAACTGAGCAACTTCATCTGGATAGGCCCAAGTATTTAGGTTGCTTATGCTTCCACCAGAGTAAGGACCCAGGACTTCCCTTCATCTCTTGGTACTGGCAGGTAGCAAGACTCTATCTCAGACCTTTTCATGACAAAAATTCTCTGAACAATCTCCATATTAGAGCTAAAGCCACTACCTTTATGTTTTGGGTAGAAAGGATAGCAAGTCACAAGCAATGGATAGCAACAAGTTCTTGCTTGCATATTGAGTACCAAACAAACTATGAGTAGGAAGACAGAATTTTTGCATCAAAATGTGTTGAATACCCAATTCGACTAGTTTCAAAGCAGTTGAGTAGCAAGGTATGACTATATTCCTTTTGTCAAAGAATGCCATCTAGCCTCTTAAGCAGGAAAAAGTGCTTAAACTAGAGTGCTCCCTTATCCTCACTACCATCATTTTCCAATTAAATAGTTTTATACCAAACCTCTATTGAACAAACGAAACACGAACTGAGCATTTCTTTTGCACAAGGTACCAAGTTAAGCATTTGTACATGAAGAAAAGTTAAGAAATGTTGTGTGCCTTCTGGGAGCTCATAATGTGTGGGGACAAATGGATGCTGAAAGTGCCATGACAAGGATAAGGACAGGAAGCAATGGCACCACACAGAACAATGAGCTAGCTCAGATAGGGGTGGTGCATGGAGGCTTCTTCATGGCAACAATATCTGAGTGGGACCTTAAAGTACAACTCAGTGTTACCCAGGCCACATAGTCTATTTGCTGGAACATATGTGACACTAAAAAAATGTTTGTTGCTACTAAGAACACAAGTAGTAACCTCATGTGATTGATTTTACTGACTTAATTAATTGAATGCATTCAATTACATCTTCAGTTTGTTCTAAATTATAGGTCTTTCCCTTTTATCTACATAATTTAAAATATTCTTTCTTCAAAACCAATGGTGTAAAGATGAATATCACTCCAACTAAGTTCCACTTAAAATGAGTTACAAATTGAGCAAATACTGTTTAAAAATATGTCAAAAGCCTAATGAAAAGCCTTTTGATAAACATCTAAATAAATTTTAGTAAAAACTGGTGGACTATGTAGGAAGCAAATGGAATCTTACTTGTAAGAAGCACTCTGCTCTGATGATGGTGTCCAAGAAGTTGGTAAATTCTTTTCCATGTTCATAATCATTCACCTTATACCAAATACATTCTACAGCAGAAATAGTAAATGTAAAAATCTGGTTGTACAATAAAAACTGCACAAAATATAACTATCACTACTCTGAGCAAATGATAAATTTAAAAGTGTGTAGGTTTCATACAATAGCCAACTCATAGTGTAGACTGTAACGAAGACGTGGGGGTGAGAGCAAGATACATCTCAAGAATATGGGAATACAGAGGAAAGCTTATAGTGAAAAAACTGGTAAAACTCACATGTAATGAATGTGATTGCCTTTATTTCACATAGTAATCTAAGGGATGATAAATGCATGAATGAAAAGCTTGAGACTTCCCTAAAATTCAGTTAGGGTGAGCAGGACATCATCTACAAGTGGTAAGAATTTATTAAATGGAAATCCAGTGAATTGCGCATCATGTCCTCTCTGAAGAAAAGACTGCAGAAGGAGAATTAGCCTGAAACTGACTTAAACTGACTTTAAACACCTGAAGAGTCAGAAGCTATTTATCCAACAAACAAATGCTCAATCTAGTCAACGGAATATACTACTATGGAGGAAAGAAATGATCAGCCCTTAATATGGCCTGGATGAAAGACTTCTCACTGTCCTTTAATTCCATCCATGAAAAATTTTCTAATGACAAATTTGTCTCTCATATATTCTTTTTTTTTTTTTTGTGGGTACCAGGGGTCGACCTCAGGACCTCGCGCACCAGCAGGTGCCCGTGCCACTGAGCGATATCACCGGCCCTTTTTTCGTATGTGGGTTCTGGGAGTCGAACTCGGGCCGTCGCGCTTGCCAGGCAGCCGCTTATGCTGCTGAGCCATCTCACCAGCCCTCTCATATATTCTGATAACAGAGAGGAAATATTCTAGTTGGCAGACATGAATATTTTAATCATGAGAAAGTCACTTCTATTATAAAATAATAAGTTGACATATTGGCTTATACATGGGTCTCTTCTCAGTTTGGTTAGAATTAATCCAATGACTCTTACAGGTGGCAAGCTTCTGGGCACAGAAGGAAGGAGAGGCCTTGTGTTGTGACAATCATCAGAGTAGAACCATTCAGTAAGTTTGGGTGGCCGTTCAGTAGTGCTTTCTTAACAACACCCCTCCTTTCTTACTGCCTTAAAGTTATAACAGAAGCATTTATGCTATAAATATATAACTAAAGAGAAATAATTATCTTATAAAAGAACCCATTTGTAAATCATCCTGTTCCATTCTCATTTATCCAGTGTTTTTAAGTGTCAATTCTTACCTTCTTGTAATGTTTGACTCAACCAGTGGTAAAGCCTCAGTAAGAGTGACTCATCTCTGACACAGTTCATGTAGTGAAGTAGCAGAGAGCTGTTTAGCACTGAGCCCATCTGAGAGGGCAGCTGTAAAGGTGAAACAATCAGTCAATAGTAAATATATGAAAAGTGGGTCGTGGCACAAAGGAAATCATCACATAGGAAATATATAACAAAAATAAAAGTCATGAAGAAAATGCATATAAGCACATAGTCCAGCCACATACCTCTAAGCAATGAATGTTTTGTAAGAGTACAGGGAAGCTCTGAAGTTGTTCTAGTGGAAGTGATCTATTGCAACTGAGACATTCAGAAAGACTCATATCCTTTTTTCCACATCCTTTAGTGTAGCTACCAGACTTTAGCCCTGGTATAACTGAGTGAGAATTCCATTTCTATAAAAAAAAAATGGGAGGATATATCAATGAACTAAACAGACTACAAACTATAAATACAAAAGCAGTTGCTGCCAGGAGCAATAACACATGTCTGTAATTCCAGCTACTTGGGAGGCTGAGAGAAGAGGATCACAAGCTCAAGGCCAGCCTGGGAAACTTAGTATGACTGCGTTTCAAAATAAAATTTAAAAACATCAGGGGTGTAGTTCAATGCTAGAGCACTTGCCTAGGAAACATGAGGCTCTGGGTTCAATCTCCAGCACTGCAAGAAACAAACCACCACCACCAACAACAAATAGTTGTTAAGGCATTTCAATTAATGGGATCTGATTACGGTTTGTATAAAATCCTGGGAAATTAAAATATATTTAAATATCTAAAGTGTTCTCCAACATCTGAATGGTTATTACCTGGATTTAACAAAAGAAAGCCACACAAGTCATTTGGGGCTTTAGATACTTACTCTTTTTAGAGGACGTAAATGAGCAGGACTTAATGTCAGTTTTAGAGGTTTGGAAAAAGGTCCATGGTTTCTAAGTCTCACAGCAAGCACAGCTGAATCCCAAAGATCCTTTGAATTCTTAAAGTAGATCTATAAATTTGAGTGTAAAGTGTAAGAAAGTAGGTACCCATAAGTAAGAGCAACATAAAATAAAAAAGTCTTTATTACTTGAAGACATATTCATTATGAAAACATCTACACCCATACAAATAATTTACTATAGCTAATTTCTAATCAGCAATCTATAGAATGCACCAAATGGGATCAATACAAAGTGCCAACCCCTAATAATATTTCCCCCAAACAGTGTCATGATACTGCATCTTTAAACAGCAGGCTGTAAATATTTCAGTATTAATCTGGAAATTAACTTTATCAAATATATTTCAATCTCAATTTAACCTATCTCTCCATAACCCCTTACCTTCTTCCTTATAGGCAAAGATACAGAAATCAAAGCAGGAGCAAAGAACTTATACAGTGACAGCAAAGCCTGGAGATGAGGTTGCATTCCCTGAAATAAAGTAGAATTTTCCATTTTTGATTATGTGGTCAGCGAGAAACTAAGGAAACAAATACCAAGAAGAAGAAAAAAAGTAACAATAAACAGACTAAACACATACTCAGACTATTCACACTGACAGCATACTCAAGACTCAAAGTTTACTTGTGCTTGATTTAGACATCAAGAAGGTAGGCCCAAAAAGGAAACCAAGAAAACAGAGCAGAGGAAATATTAATATAGTACCCAGGCATCATAAATCCTGGAAAAACAACTAGGAATCTTAAAATTAGTATGCAAGAATCAAGCAGCTTGATATAACTAAACAAGTCTTAATGAAAATACTAATTTCAAAATGAAGCTATTACTTCTAGATATGTGTTTGATATAGCTGATTATCCAGAGAAAGCATACTCTAAAATGAATTCCAAGAAAGTAACCAAATTGTTTTATTAGATTAAAATTTTGTTGACTTTAATACTATACAAAGTAAGGCAGAAAACAGTGCTTACAAATAAAGTACAGTATGCATTGCTTAACAACACAGATATGTTATGAAAAATGCATTGTTAGGTGACTTTGCCATTGTGTGAACATTATGGAACGTGCCTATACAAACCTAGATGATATATCCTACTATGCATGTAGACTGTATGATATATACTGTCCACTGTTAACTAAAAAGTTTTTTGTGCACGACTATATTCCTATTCTATAACAGCTTCTTAAATTTTAATATATTTTTATTTTTGTCAACACATATTATACATATTGAGTGTGATATTTACATACATGCATACACTTTGCATTGATCAAATCCAATCTCCCTTTATCCACTCCCTGCCATACCTTTCCCAACCTTTATTATTTGCTATTCCATATTCAGTTTACATTTTCAAACTTTCACGTATGACAATATGTGGTACTTGTCTGTAATGGTCGATACATTGCACCAACTTGAAAGTCTAGAAACTTAACTAAGTAACTCAGCAGTTCTACGTCCTAGAGTGTATAGGACATGCCCTTACTGCTCTAGGATGCTGTTCATTGTGTCAACTTGAGAAGTTTAGAAGTTTAACTAAGTGATTCAGCAGGGGGCCAGGGTCCTCACTTCATAAACATCTTCAGCCTGTGCAAGAGGAGGGCACGGAGATGGTGTGAGTGCTACACCCACCCAAGGGGGGTAGCCTGCATACAATACAAGGGAGGAAAAGAGGCTTGCTCTGCCCCTTTTTGCTCTTATTGCTTTTGCTGTCTTCTGCCGTCATGAACTGTTGTCCCTCACCATGCCACCCTGCCTTGGAGCCAGCAGATTATGGACTGAAACCTCCACAAACTGTGAGCTAAATAAACCTTTCCTTCCTTAATTTTTGGCATTGGGTATTTTGTCTCAGCAATGAGAGAAAAGTAACCAAGATATTGTCTTTCCGTGTGTCATTTACTTCACCTAACACAGTATTCTCCAGTTTCATCTATTTTGCTGTAAATGACAGCATTACATTATGCTTCATGCCTTAATATTCCACTATGTGTATATATACCATATTTTCTTTATCCATTCATCCACTGATAGGCACCAAGGCTGATTTCATATCTTAGCTTATATTATGGTGCCACAATAAACATGGGTGTGCAGGTATCTCCTTAGTAGGCTGATTTCATTTCCTTTGGATATGCTGTATGCCTACAAGTAGAATAGCTGGATCACATGGCAGTTCTATGTTTAGTTTTTTGAAGAACTTCCATATTGTTTTCCATAATGGCTATACTAATTTACATTCTTACCAACAGCATAAAATAGTTTCTTTTTCTACAAGTCTTCACGACTGTTATTTTGGGGATTTTTTTGATAATAGTCATTCTAACTGGGATAAGATGACACTTCACTGTAGTTTTGATTTCCATTTCCCTCATAGCTAATGATATTTAACAATTTTTCATATATTTGTTGGGCATTTATAATTGAAACTAAATTTATTAAAACAAAACCAAATGACAGCTATGATGTTGAAAATATCTGCTGAGTTAGGGCCCCAAAGAAGCTGCAGACTACAACCAGAGAAAGTGAGAGCCAGCAACACACACACAAAAAGGCAAACTTTCCCCCCATCATCCTCCCAAACACCAAACACTGTATCCCTGCCACATCTTACCCACCAACAATCACTCAGTATCAGCAAGGAAAGCCCCCAGCCCTGGGGAGAAAGGGGCTGAACACCACAAACTGTGGGCGGTGCCAAGCCCACTGGCAGGGAGCCACAGATTGCATCCCTGGAAACACTGTGGAAAAGGGAGAGACTTAGTGAAGGCAGACCAGAGTAGGCAATTTCCTACTGTTTCCCCAAACAATGGAAAGAGCTAGGACAGTGAAATCCTGCCCACTGTCCCATGTGGGCAAAGGAGGCTGTCTGCCAAGCCTGGAGACTGCACCAAGTTACATACATTGGCAAGAAGACAGGAACAAGAGACAGATACACTTGAGAGTGAAGAAACAGAAAGAGCTGCCTGGGGCAGAGGGCTTCTGGTGATATACTAGGCAGAAGGCCCCTAGAGGGAGACTGTGAAGATTTGCCCTGCAGCTAGGGGAGAAGTAGGAGGGTAGGTGTTGGGCAAACTACATCACTTCTTCTTCCCAAATTAATTGAGGTGGTTAGATATTGGGGAAGAGACAAAGGTCTACAGTTGGTCATGCCCCAAAACATGGCTTCAAACTAGGAGGTGGGTACAGAGAGACTGACAACTCTTGCCACACCTAGGCAGGCAGTTGAACACATAACAGAAAGGAAACCAGCTTGGCTGCCAGCAATCTGACTACAGCATGAAGAGAATCATTGAGACACTCTGGCTATAGGTGACTGGGTCCAATCCAACTGAACTGAATAGGTTAAGTGGTAGACAATATCTCTTGACAAATAAAACCAAGATCATCACTGGAAACCAGAACCTAATTCAACAGATCTTCATGTCAACAATAAACTCTCTTCACTCTATTTGACCTCAACCTTCAGCCCAAATCAAATCAAATCAAATCATGAAAACACAAGGCAACAATTGAGAAAATTCCTTTAAAGAATCCCAATTCTCCCAAAGCAGATCCAAGGGGCACCAATTGAGGAAATCAAACACAAAACAGCTGAGCTGTACAAAATGTTAAAAGAGGAAGCAAAGAAACTTGGCAAGCTCAAGGTTGACCTAACTAAACAGGTAAGTGGAATTAACAAACAAATTGACCAATGTGGTTAAACAAAAGTCAAATAAAAATAAAAGAACTAACTAAAACCATCTAAAACATGAATGACAAATTTCCAATGAAAAGGTGCTAAACAGAAATCCTGGAGATAAAAAAAATCTGTTGAAAACATGAACACTAGAATTAACCAATGTAAGAAGAAAGCATCAGAACTCAAGGACAAACAAGCAGAACATGTTCTACTCAGAAAAACCTTAAAAGGAAGGAGAGTAAAGAAATTGATCCAACAGCTACTAGATGACACTAAGAAGACTAATCTAAGACTACCTGGAGTTAGAGAAAAATCAGAGGGTAGCACACATGGACTAAAAAAAATCTCTTTACAGAAATAATAGCAGAAAATGTTCCAAGTATGGGGAAAGAACTCAACATACAGATAAGCAAGACATCTAGAACCCCAAATAATTACAAGGACAAAAGTAGCTCCCCATGAGCCATCATAGTCAGAATCCCAGAAGTCCCAAGGATAGAATCTTAAAAGCTATGAGAGAAAAGCAACAAATCACTTACAAAGGGTTAGGGATTACAGCAGATTTTTAAACTTAAACTTTAATGGCCTGGAGTGCTTGCAGTGAAGTATTTCAAGCCCCAAAAGAAAACTTTCAACCCAAACTAATGTACATTGTAAGACTCTGAAAATTGATGGAGAAATAAGGATAATCTACAACAAAGAACACCTTAAAAAATTATGACAACCAAACCAGCACTCCAAAATATTTCCAAGAATATCCTTGACAGAGACAATAGTGTCAAGAATGCAAAAAAGACAGATGGAATGAATACATTAAGCAGGGTAAGCAGTTAAACAAAAAAGGAAAAAACAATCAAAGAATCAAAATCAGGAAAATATTATAATGATAGTAATAAGACAATAATTTTCGGAAATAACTCTCAGTATATATGGCCTCATTCACTTATTATTACTATTATTATTATTATTATTATTATTATTATTATTGTTATTATTTGGAGACAGGGTCTTGCTATGGAGTTCAGGCTGGCCTTGAACTCACTATGTAGCTCAGGCTGGCCTCAAATTCACAGTGATCCTCCTGCCTCAGCCTTCCAAGTGCTGGGGTTACAGGTGGGCACCATCACATCCAGCTCAACTCCCTAATTAAAAGACACTGATTGGCAGACTGAATCAAAAAACAAAATCCAATTGTAAGCTGCATCCAAGAGACACATCTAATCTAATTCAAGAATAAATTCATAGATTAAAAAAATCAAAGGAGGGCCGGTGAGATGGCTCAGCGGCATAAGCACCTGCCTGGCAAACGCGAGGTCCTGAGTTCAACTCCCGGAACCCACATATGAAAAAAGGGCCGGTGATATCGCTCAGCGGCACGGGAGCCTGCTGGTGCGCGAGGTCCTGAGGTCAACCCCTGGTACCCACAAAAAAAAAAATCAAAGGAGTAAAAACAATATTCCATGCATCGGGACCCCAAAAGCAAGATGGGTAAGCAAACTTATTCTCAGACAAAGTGGACTTCAAGCTAAAACTGATCAGAAGAGGCAAAGTAGGTCACTACATATTGGTTGAGGAAAAAATTTAACAGGAATACATAAAAATTATAAATATATGCACCAAATACAGTGCACCCAACTTCATAAAACAAACACTAGTGAACATAAGAAATTAAATAAACGTCAACACAATCATAGTGGGGGACCGCAATAGCCAACTTTCACAAATAGATCAAAAAGATCCTTTCTAATGCTTAGGTCCCACAGTGCCAGTAGCACAGTTTATTTCCTGTGCTAACTAATTTTATGTTTTGATATGTCTGGTCCATGGGGTACCCAGATTTTTGGCCAAATATTATTCTGGGTATTTCTCTTAGTTACTTTTCTCATTGCTGAGACCAAATACCCAACGCCCAAAGTTAAAGGAGGAGAGGTTTATTTAGTTCACAGTTTGTGTAGGTTTCAGTCCATAATTTGCTGGCTCCAAGGCAGGGTGGCACATGGCAGAGGGCAACAGTTCATGGTGGCAGAAGACGGCAAAAGCAACAAGAGAAAGCAAGACAAGCCTCTCTCTGTCCCTTATGTTGCATCCAGTCTACTGGGATTATGGCAGTGCCAATCCAATCAGTGGACTAATCCAGCAATCACCCACCCTTAATCCTAGCACCCTTAATCCCAGCATTGCACTATGAATCAATCATGTGCTAGATTCAGCCACCTCTGAAAAATCTCTATGACTACATGAGGCTTTGGAGGGACATCTAGACACAAACCATAAAAGTATTTCTATAAGTGTATTAGATGAGATTAACATTACCTATTTAACTTTGAGTAACACAGGTTGGCCTCTATAATGTAGGAAGGTTTCATCCAGTGAACAGAAGGTCTAAACAAAACAGAAAGAACAGCCTGCCTGAGAGACTCCTCCAGCAGACTGCAGACTTTATATGCAACAGCTCTTCATGATTCAACAGCAGACTGATGTTGGACCCAAACTAAAACATCAGCTTTTCAGCTTAAGGGTCTCTATAACTGTATGAGGTAATTCCTTATAGTTAACCTATATACATGTGCACACATATGCTATTCGTTCTCTTTCTCTGGAGAGCCTTGAAACCTGATAGGAAGGGATAGGAGAATTTTCTGAGAAAAGTGACAAAGTCATCTGGGAGATTCTCCAACAATACATCAAGACTCTACAATGAAAAAGTCTTGCTCATGCACACAAGTTTTGAATCATCATTTTAGTGCACACAAACAAGCTCATGACTAGTAGAGGGAGAATCCCAAAAACCATCCTCACCAACCCTTAGGATGATACCTGATGCCACCTACTTGTTACAAAGATTGTTTCCAAGAAAGCCCAGCATATGAGATATAATAACATGCCTGCTTCACTTCTCACCATTCATAACTACCATCAGAAAGGCAATTTCTATGTTTTGTTTCCTTCATAGAGTACTGAGAGACATGTATGGGGACAGATAAGATAAAATCTTTGTCAAGTATCAGAAATTTACATATCCAAAATATTGCTTGCACAGCCTCTTCCTGTTATGTAGGTTAGGTTACATATGAACATACATAACCTTGGTTTGATAGTGTTGCACTTGCCCAAATTTCCCAAAACTAAGCTAATCAAAACAGTATTATGAATGCATCTTTAGGTATTAATTAACAGTGAAAAATTTAGTAATGTACTATATAGAATGTTAGTGATGAAATCATATATTTAATATCTGGGTTTAAAATTTTTAGGCAATAATCTTCTAAATCATTTTTTAACTTGAACATAAACTATTTTTCAGTTAACACAAGATATCAAGATCTTATAATAAAAATGTTCTCATTTCTATTAATATATTTTGCTATAACATGAGAAAATATACATCTTTTCACAATTTGTACTAATATGAAATCAAATTCAATTTATACAACAATATCACCACTAATATGCTCAGAGAACAAAGAGGAGATAACACACCCATGGAACCAGACAAGAAGCTATAAAACAATAACATTCATTGAACTGTATGTACTAAAAGGAAACCTCGCAATAGAGGAGCCTGAATATGTTCTGTGTGTCTTTCACTCAGTGTGAATGCCTTCAGGTAGGCCATGATGGCTTCAGTTAGGTATGGACACTACTACTTCCAATTGTTTTATATCTAAAACTTCATAGATTTCTGTTATCTGGCAGGTATAGTAGAAATAACAATGTAAGAGAGCTGTAAGGACAAGAGATAATGTTTAGAGAGTATATTAAAGTTTAAGTATCTAAAACTTGAGCTTTATAGGTAAATGGATGCAACTAGAGACCATACTCATAAGTGAAATAAATCAGACTCACATGTGTAAACATCATATTGTCTCCGTAGTGTAAGAAACTAAAAGAGTAAATAAGATCCAAAATCTACAATAGACATTGTGAGAGGGGAAGAAACTGCTCAACAGGAAAGAACGACTGGGATGGGGGAAAGGAGAAAAGAAGGAAGGGAAAAGAAAAAAATATATATATACACAAGATAGCTAAGATAATTATACTAATAATTTCTTTTAGTTCATTGAAAAGAATGGTTTGTGCTTATATTGTTTGATCAATTTTGCATGCCTATATCTTGTAATCTGAGCAACTACTTCGAATATACAATACACAATATGTTAACCATTGTTAATTTCCTATTATCTTGTTTTGAAATTCTGTATCACTGTTTTTTCTCTTAAAAAAAGTTTAAGTATCTATAAGAAAATGTCTTGAAATATTTTCCTAGATGCACCCACCAAAACTATAAACTCACAAAATCATTTCTTGCCACTCCTTAACACCATTCTAGCCATAATAACCCAGTTCTTTAAACAGGGTTTGTTGCCTGACATCTACATGTCTTTGCTCATGCTGTTCCTTCTGTCAGGAAAACCTTTCTTTCCCTTCTTGGCCAACTTAAATCCTATTCATCCCAATTTTCTCTCAACTATATCACCACTCCTGCTTATCCTCCAATTTGATTGTTTTTCTTGAAAGTGGGGGTTGGACATTTGTGTCTTTGCGGTCCTTGGGATGAAAACAGGGACTCGTGCAACCCAAGTAAATGCTCTATCACTGAACCACAACCCCTGGACCTGATTGTGAATTTTTATTTCACTGACTGATATCTCCAGAAAATAAATTCCCTGAAGATAAATAACTCATTTGATTTTGTATTTCCAAAGCCTCGCTCAGTACCTGGCACACAGTAAAACTGACTAGTCTTAGATCTTTTCAGTACTCACCATTTTGGCCTGAAGATCAAGCAGTTTTCTTACACGAAATGGTTTGACTAGGAAAGGTAAAGAAAAAAGGTTCTATGCATTTGGTTTAGAAAAAGAAGAAATGAGTTATATTTAATTATCATTACTTTATATAGTTCCTTCTTATAATACATCAAGAAATGTTCAGCTGAACCATTAAGCAAATGCTCTTAAATGTAATTATGAAAAAGCAATTTACACAAAATGAGTACTATCATATAAGTAATACTAATAGTTATTTTAACTTTACAAACTACAAAACAAATACTAATTCCACAGAGTGAATGTAATATAACTGGAATGAAAATACTCACCATTGTCTTTTTTGGTGAGTAAATATAGCAAGTGGCAAACATAAGGGCACTGTAAAATAAAAAAATAAAAGAGAAATGACAATATATCTTGAACAAAGCAGTAATATATTCACCTCGAGTATCAATCTTATGCTAAGTAAAAGGCTTCAAGATGGTTTTACAAAGCTTCTCTTTTTTTATACTACAGGCTGGGCATTCCTTAGCCAAAATTGTTGAGACCAGAAGTGATTATGAGTTCTGCTTTCTTTAGATTCTAGAATATTTGCATATATATAATGAGATATCTTGGGAATGAGACCCAAGGCTAAAAACAAATTCATTTTTGTTTCACATGAACCATATACATATAGCTTGAAGCTATTTTTATTCAATATTTTTAGTGTGCCTATTTTGATTTCAACTTGTCACATGAAGCCAGGCATGGAACTGTCCACTTTAAGATACAAACTTAAAATATTTACTGGGATTTCTCAATTAAAAGCATTTTTGCATGTCTTCAAAATTATCATTGTCAATGATGCCTCATATTTTAGTGAGCATAGACACCATAATTTTTTTTGTGGGCTGAGGATCAAACCCAGGGGCTTGTACATGTTGAGCAAATGCATAACCCCACTCCAGATACACAACCATTTAATTAAAAGCTTAATCCTCAGTTTGGCAAGTAATACCTACTTGATAAATTTGTTATTTAAATCACAGAATGATTTTTTGAGGAATCTCCATACTGATTTCCATGGTGGTTATACCAATTTACACTCCCACTAACAGTGGACAAGGATGACTTTCACCACAGCCTCACTAGCATTTGTTACTGGTTAATTTCTTGACAGCAGCCATTCTTTCTGGAGTGAGATGGAATCTCAGTGCTGTTTGAATTTGGAATTACTGAATGACCAGTGATGTTGAACATTTTTCATATATTTATTTGCCGTTTGTACTTCTTCATCTGAGAAGTGTCTATTATTTCAGATGCCAATTTTCGCATTAGGTCTTTAAATTTGGGGAGTCCAATGTTTTGAGTTCTTTATATATTCTAGATATTAGTCCTTTGTCTGAGGAATAGCTGGCAAAAAAATATTTCCCATTCTGTGGGTTGTCTCTTCATTCTGTTAGTGGTTTTTTATTGTGCAAAAGCTTTTTAATATGATGAGATCTCAGTTGTTGATTCTTTATATTTCTTGTGCAAGCAGGGTGCTGTAGTCAGGGTTTATAAGGGAAAAGATTTAATACAGGATACATAGTTTATAGAATTATTTTATAATATTCACCCAAAAAGTCAAATAAAAGAGTACAGGAGATCTGTCCACACACTAAAGACCCAAAGAATCCAGCTGAGGGCCTGGATCCCATAGCAATGTCCTGCATGGGTTCAGCTGAAGACCTAGAGCCCATGGCAATGTCTCATGCAAGTCTGTATCAAGGATCTGCACTGGGAAGGCCCAAAGGTCAGTGGTGGAAGCTAGAAAGTCTGTGCCAGCAGGATGAAAGATCTGTGCCAGCAGGCTGAGGGATCTCCACTGTAACCAGGAAGTGATGCTCAAAGTAAGGACCAGAGCTCCCTCAAAAAGAACCACAGCCATCCTCAGCTACAGCAAGGTCCCAAGCTCTTCCTACGATGAGAACAGCTGGGTTCATATCAGGAAAACCAGTGTGACACACTTCTCCAGGAGAATCAACAGCACACCATCTTCCTCTCTAATTCTCCTTTTATGCTGTTGGCAACAATCCTTAGGTGGGCCTTCCATGCCCAGCACCACACTGATTCACTTCAGCTGGGTGTTACAAGTTGACCATTAGTTAATCCACCACACAGGGTTCTGTTCAGAAAGTCTGCCTACACCTGTGTCTTCAAAAGTTTTACCTATTTTATCTTCCAGCAGGTTAAATGTTTCTGTTTTAATATTTAAATCTTTGATCCATTTTGATTTAGTTTAGTACATGGTGAGACATATGGGTCTAGGTTTAATCTTTAGCATGTGGAAAGCCATTTTCCCCAGCACCATTTATTAAAGAGGCTATCTTTCTTCCACTGAAGGTATTAGGTCCCTTTGTGGGTGGGAGCGTAAACTAGTACAACCAATATAGAAATCAGTATGGTGATTCCTCAAAAAACTAAAACTAGAAAACCCAGCTACTCCCCTTCTAGGTATCTTCCTGAAAGAATTAAAGGCATCACATTACAGTGATACATGCGTATCCATATTTATAGCAGCACAATTCATAATGACTATATCTTAGAGGCAGCTTATATGTCCATCAACAGATGAATGGATAAAGAAAATGAGATATTTATATACAATAGAGTACTACTGGTCTGCTATAAAAGATAAATTTGAGTCATTTATGGGAAAATGGATGCACCCTGAGACCACAGTGTTAAGTGAAATAAATGACACATAAGCTTAAATATTGCATAACTTCTTTTATATGAGAAACCCAAAGTATATATAACTTAAAGAGCAAAGTAAAAGACAGGTAATAGGAAACGGGAGATCTTTTTCAAATGTGAAGGGGACAAAGAGATGGAGTTAGGGAGGACAAAGAGGGGTCAAGTAAGTAAAAGTAATTAAGCTGTGTTAAATACATGTGCCCACTCCCCACAATGAATGTAATCCTTATGTACTACAAATATGTACAAATAATTTTTTTTAAAGTTCAAATCATATTTTGGTAGTCATGACTCTAGAGTTTAAAGTATAACATATTTCATATTGCCTTTTCGCACTTAGAAATTGATTCAGAAAGACTCTAAACATTCTTTTAAGAAGCATGAACTTAGATTTCAGTAAAAAAAAAAAATCATTACCTCACACCTCTAGGATATGAACTATTATCAGTGCTATTCATCCTGTTAAGTATGAAATGAGTTTCACATAATCACTGGCCCTAGGCTCCAGCATTATACCAAACTCACCTTTTAATTATGTCTAGGTAGGAAAAATTCATATGCATTCAATATTTTACAGTTATCTTCCTGGCAAATATTTAACTGCCACATATGGTTCACTATGAAGTCAGACTTCTACCAACTTGTATTGAGATGACTTTTTTGAAGGATTACTTTTAAAAGTTAGGGCCTTTTGCCCCTGTTTCTTTATCTGTGTGAACATATTCAGTTAGCGAAAATTAACCAAGCTGATTAGTTGTGACATAGGAAGTTTTCTGCATGTATACTTCAGTAAATATTTTTCCTAAAAATATAGGAAAAAACAAATGAAAATGCAAAGCAGGCCCCCTTCCCTCCTGCCAAACTGAACCACAGAAATTCTCAAGTCAACATCATAAGAACTACTCTAATAGATTGATCTAACACATAAGAGTAGTTCCTATTCACTTATGAAACAAATATTTATTGAATACTGAATAAAACAGACAAAAAGTTCTGCTTCCATGAAGTTAACGTACTATGTGCCATGAAGTGTGTCACTAAGTACTTGGGTTATAAAAGGCACAGTCCCACACTGAGGGCGTAGCTCAGATCTGTTAGAAAAAAGAAAATTTCTCATTCTTTACAAAATATGATTAAACATAAAATTTATTTGTATTGCAATTTTGTCAGTTTTATAAACAAAATAAAAACAAAATGAGGTGAAGAGAGATGGCAAAGGTAACAAGGAGAGGTGAAACCAGTGTGGTGGTGGAGAAAAGTCAGAAGCAGCAGTGTGAATATGAACCAGCGGCTGGTGAGTGAAGTGAAGCAGTGCTGTGCTCTGGTGCACAGATAAGCGGAACAACCATTTTTTTTTTAATATGCAGATATTGGGAGTTGAACTCAGGACCTCGTGCTTGCTGGGCAGGCGCTTATGCCATTGAGCTATATCACCGGCCCTTTTTTTTTTTTTTTTTTTAATATGCAGGTACCGGGAGTCCAACCACCATTTTATTTCAAAGGGCTCAGGGTGAACTCCACCAGCAGAACAGTCCCGGGTCGCTTCACTGCCAACAACGCAGAGTGGAATGAGGGAAGAGCCATCCAGTCTCAGTAGACTCCCAGCAGTTGGGAAGCAGACTGGGGGAATTCTGTTGAGTGGTAGGAGCTGGGACCACCTAGACTCTCCTCCAGTGGCCACCATAAACCAGTCTTAACCCTAAATACAAGGGACTGGAAGTATGCCCTGGTCTGTGAATAGCAGAGGAGCCTCAGCCCAGCGGCATAAGCAGGCAAGCAGCTTTGGCTGAGCGGCATTAGCAGGCAAGCAGCCTTGGCCTGCAGCAGGGCAAGGGCACTCCCCATGCCCTAGGACCAGCATGCAAGAGGAGTTGGTGGTGTGGAACAGACAAAGCTGTGTAAGGCCTGGAAGAAGCCAACTGTACACAGGCCTGGGAGCAACCCTCAGCTTTCCCTATCTGAGGGTGCCACAGAAACTGGGAGAGCACTGGAGAGACAATGACAGTAAGGAGAAGTGGACATCTAGGACGTTGTCAGCTTAGGACCAGTCCCAGCCCCCACATCCAGAGGTCAAGCTAGCCGCATACCCAGCACAAATCCTGCTGCAAGCATGGTGGAGTTACACAGCACATTTCTGGGATCTGACCTGCAGACTACACCACAGAACTGTGGACACCAGAGGAATTTTATTATTTTTTTCATTGCTTGTTGGATTGGTTTTCCTTTTTCTGTCTGGTTGTTTTTTGTTTTTGTTTTGTTTTGTTTAGTATTTAGGTTTCTTACCTTTATTTCTGTTTTCTTCTATTCATCTTCTTTCTCTCTTTCCTCAACTATATCTCTTGATTTTATGATATTTTCATATGAGTGAACATTGTGTCTTCTCTTTCTGGTTCACTTCAATATTCTTTTGCTCTCTCTTTCATTATTTCTCTCCTGTGTTCTCCAGTTTTCCAAAACTTGCATGATCATCCTTTGCCCTCCAGCCTTGCTTCTACTGTATTGTCCTCATTCACCTCTGTTTTGTCCCCATCTCTCTTAAATCCTACTCAGGATAAAATCACTCTACTAAGGGGAAACTCATAGCATACAAGTTCCTGGTATATGTTGGATTTTGATATATAATTGTAGAACTTGCTCCTATTGTTAAAGGCACCAAGTTAATATTTACCATTTTGTCAGTAGCTAGGCTGTGCTTGATGCTATTGTTATTGCTAACTATACTACTTTAGCCAGGATTTCATACCTATTGTAATCACTTTTTCTCCCTTGTATAACAACACTGTGATTTTCTGGGGTCATAACCATCACCATAGCCCAGGACCAAAGACCTGGGTGCAGAGCCAAATAGATAGCAATTTCTCATAACAACTTGGGAAGGTAGGTTCTTGTGACAGAAACAAAGACGAAGAACCACCTACACCTAGAAGCCATCTCTGAAGAACAGATATTTCCTAGGGAAGACTTGATACTAGTGATAAAGCTATCTACCACAAGAAATCTAGAAGCATCAACAAACAAAACAAAATAAAATAAAAAACAGAAAATAGAAAATGACAAGACACAGAAGCAAAATGCAACCCCAAACCTCCAGCTCACCCAGAAGAAGTTCAGAGCACCCACTTAGATAGAGGTAATCGGAAACCAACCACTGGAACATTCTGAAATGGTAATAACAGAATTGAAAAAAATGGATGAGGCTAAATAACCTCTCAGGTAAAAAAAGAAATACAACAAAAATGAAAGACGTTAGAGTAGACGCAGATTTAAAAAAAATAGTGGCACTTAGGAAAATGACAGAAACCATGAATGGCCAACATAGAAAAGAAATGGAATGCATGAAACAGATCTAAACAGATATACAGGAGAATAAAAATTTCATGGAAAGTATACACAACAGATTGAACAAAGGCAGGATAGAATATCAGATGCAGAGGACAGGATTGCGTTTAACGACCACAAAAAGAAAGATATCTTTTTTTTTTATTTTAAAGAGAAGAAAAAACAAAACAAATCAAAAAAAGAACAAATTTTCAAAACAACATAGTATGAGGGTAACAATGGTCAATGCATTACGTATTATTATCTTTAAGTTAGTTATTCAGGATACCAGACATTAGCATTCAATTGTCCAAACATTATTGGCTCAAACCTTACTCTTCAATGAACTAAGTAAAACTGGTAGTGTATCTATCTTAACCATCTTATATACATATACAATTTTTTTTCCCTTTCCCTTCTTTCTTTTCCCCATTCCAGTCTCTCTTTCTTATTGACCAGTTTCTTTTTGATTCACTGTGTCTATTGTACATTTTGGATCTTATTTACTCTTTCAGTTTCTCATACTAGAGAGACGATATGATGCTTACACATGTGCGTCTGGTTTACTTCACTTATGAGTATTTTCTCGAGTTGCATCCATTTACCTATAAAAGTCTCCAGTTTATCCTTCTTTATGGCTGAATAGTACTCCATTGTATAAAAATACCACATCTTTCTTATCCATTCCTCAGTTGATGGGCATTTGGGTTGTTTCCAAGATCTGGCTATTACAAATTGTGCTGCTATAAACATGGGTGCACATATATCACTGTGGTACAATGTTTTTAATTCTTCTGGGAAGATGCCCAGAAGGGGAATAGCTGGGTCAAATGGGACCTCCAACCCTAGTTTTTTGAGGAATCTCCACACTGACTTCCACAGTGGCTGTACCAGTCGACACTCCCACCAACAGTGAAGAAGGGTTCCTTTTTCCCCACAGCCCCTCCAGCATTTGTTATTAGTTGATTTCTTTATAGTAGCCATTCTTTCTGGGGTGAGATGGTATCTCAGTGTTGTTTTAATTTGCATCTCTCGAATGACTAGTGATGTTGCACATTTTTTTGTATATTTATTTGCCATTAGTATTTCTTCATCTGAGAAATGTGTATTCATCTCAGATGCCCATTTTTTGAGTGGGTCTTTAAATTTGGGAGGTCTGATTTTTTTGAGTTCTTTATATGTTCTCGATAGTAATCCTTTGTCTGAGGAACAGCTGGCAAACATTTTTTCCCCATGTTGTGGGTTGTCTTTTCACTCTGTTGGTGGTTTCTCTTGCTGTGCAAAAGCTTTTTAATAAGATGAGATCCCAGTTATTGATTCTTTGGGATAGTTCCCGTGCGGTTGAGTTTTTATTCATAAAGTCTTTGCCTACACCAATGTCTTCAAGGGATTTACCTATCCTACCTTCCAGCAGATTTAATGTTTCTGTTTTAATATTTAGATCTCTGATCCATTTTGAATTTAGTTTAGTGCATGGTGAAAGATATGGGTCTAGTTTTAATCTTCGGCATGTGTAGAGCCAGTTTTTCCAGCACCATTTATTAAAGAGGCTATCTTTCTTCCACTGAATGTGTTTGGCACCTTTGTCAAAGATAAGGTGGCTTAGTATGTCTGGAGTTGTTTCAGCATCTTCTAATCTGTTCCATTGATCTTCAGGTCTGTTTTTTGCCAGTACCACACTGTTTTTATCACAGTAGCTTTATAGTATAATTTCAAGTCGGGGATTGTGATGCCCCCTGCCTTGCCTTTGTTGCCCAGAATTGCCTTTGCTATTCTAGGTCAAAAAGAAGGATATCTTATAAACAGCAAGGGACCATAAAAAATCAATCCAATAGCTGCAAGATGAAGCAAAGAAGAATGTAAGATTGATTTGAGTCAATGAGAAAGCCAGAGATACTGCAAACGTCATATAAAACCTCTTCACAGAAGTAATGGCAGAAAACTCCCCAAAGATGGATATAAAATTTGACATACAAATAAGTGAAACATATAGAACTCCAGATAGCCATGACCAAAATAAATCTACACCAAGGCATATAATATCAAGATTCAAGAAATTAAGCACAAGAACAGAATAATAAAAGTGGTTAGAGAAAAGAAACAAATCACCTATAAAGGAAAGCCCATCAGAATCACAACAGACTTCTCAACACAAACCATCAAATCAAGGAGAGCTTGGAATAAGGTATTCCAAGCTCTAAATGAAAAAAAGTTCCAACCCAGACTGATGTACCCCGAAAAACTATCTTTCAAAATCAATAGAGAAATAAGATACTTCCATGACAAAAAACTGAAGAAATTCATGACCACCAAACCAGCTCTCCAAAATGCTCTGAAGGATATTTTAGAAAGAGAAACAAAGACCACAATTACAAGAACACCAATAGAAAGAAGCTACCAGGCAGGGCAAGCAATTAAACAGAAGGGAAAGACAGGGAACCAACAACAGGAAAATATGAGAAGAATAAGTCAGTACATATCAGTTATAACCATGAATGTAAATGGTCTCAACTCACCAATCAAAAGAAAACAGACTGGCAGAATGGATCAAGAAGCAAGATCCAGGGCTGGTGAGATGGCTCAGCAGCGTAAGCGCCTGCCTGGCAAGTGCGAGGTCCTGAGTTCGACTCTGGTACACACGTAAAGGAAAAAAAGGGCCGGTGATATCGCTCAGAGGTATAGGCGCCTGCTGGCAAGCATGAGGTCCTGAGTTCGACTCCCGGTACCCACATTAAAAAAAAAAAAAAAAGAAGCAAGATCCAACAATATGCTGCATATGAGAAACACATTTAACTGAAAAAGAAATTCATAGATTGAAAGTGAAAGGATGGAAAACACTACTCCATGCGACAGGAAACTGGAAAAAAGTAGGGATAGCTATTGTAGTTGAAGACAATGTGAACTTCAAGCCAATACTGATGAAAGAGACAAATAAGGTCACTACATACTTGTTAAGGGAAAACTCCAAAAAGAAATAACAAACATAAATATATACAAATGCCGGTGCACCCAACTATGTAAAACAAATATTAACGGACATGAAATATCAAATGAGCACTAATACAATTGTAATGGGGGACCTTAATATCTCACTGTCACAAATAGACAGATCAACTAGACAAAAAATCAACAAAGAAATATCAGAACTGAACCAACTTTTGAACAAATGGACTTAGTAGATGGCTACAAGAGTGTTCTACCCCACATCAGAATACACATTCTTCTCAGCTATACATGACTTTCTCCAAAACAGATCACATATTAGCCCATAAAACATAAATAAGTAAATACAGAAGAACTCAAATTATCCCATGCATACTATCTGATCATAGTGCAAAGAAAATGGAGATCAACAACATAAGAAACAACAAAAACTACATAAACAAATGGAAATTAAATAACACCTTCCTGAACAATCAATGGGTCACAGATGAAATGAAAGAAAGTAAACAGTATCTACAATTGAATGATAAAACTGATAAAACATACCAGAACTTATGGGATGTAATAGAAACAGTCCTAAGAGGGAAATTTATAGTGGTAAATTCTCACATCAGGAAAACAAAAATGAGCTCAAATAAACAACTTAATATTGAACCTCAAACTTCTGGGGAAAAAAAAAAAACAACAAATCAAACCCAAAGCTTGTATGAAGGAGGAAATTATAAAGATAAGAGCAGAAGTTAATGCAATTGAGACTAAGAAAACAACACAAAGAATCAATGAATCGAAGCGTTGGTTCTTTGAAAGATTAAATAAAATTGATAAATGCTTAGCCAACCTTATCAAAAAGAGGAAGGAAAAGATTCAAATTCATGCACTTAGGAATGAAAAAGCGTGAAATCACAATGGATCCTGTGGAAATCCAGAAGATCATTGATACCTACTTTGAGAACATGTACTCTATTAAGATGGAAAACACAAAATAGACAGATTCCTAGATACATATGAATTACCAAAGTTGAATCAAGATATAAAAATCCTAAATAACCCAATATCAGTCAATGAAATTGAAAATGTAATTAAAACCTTATCAACAAAAAAAGCCCAGGTCCTGATGGAGTCACTGCTGAATTCTACCAGAAATTTAGAGAATGTCTTATGCTATTACTGCTGAAACTGTTTAGTGAAATTGAAAGGGAAGCAGTACTCTCAAAAATCATTCCTGGAAGCAAGTATTACCCTGATAACAAAACCAGAGAAGGACCCAACCAAAAAAGAAAACTATAGGCCAATCTCCTTAATGAACATTGATGCAAAAATTCTCAATAAGATATAACCAAGTAGAATGAAGCAAATCATCACGGAGATTATACACCATGACCAAGTAGGATTAATCGCAGGGATGCAGGGATGGTTCATCATATGCAAATCAAGAAATGTAATACATCATTATCAACAAAGCCAAAGACAAAAATCACATGATTATCTCAATAGCTACAGAAAAAAACATTTGACAAAAAAAAAACACCCATTCATGACAAAAACCCTGCAGAAAATTGGAATAGATGGTCTTTATCTCAATCTGATAGAAGCCAGTTATGACAAACCAACAGCCAACATTACACTAAATGGTCAACAACTCAAAACTTTCCCTCTAAAATCAGGAACAACACAAGAATGCCCACTGTCACCACTCTTATCCTATATAGTTTTGAAAACATTAGCCAGAGTAATTAGAAAAGAAAAATAAATAAAAGGAATAAGGATAGGAGAGGAAGAAGTTAAATATCATTATTTGCAGATGACATGATACTCTACATAGAAGACCCCAAAAACTCCACCAAAAGACTTCTAGATTTAATAAAAAAAAATTCAGTAGCATAGCTGGATACAAAGTCAACACTCAAAAATCAGTAGCATTCCTGTACACAAACAACAAACACTGAGATGAAAATTAGGGAAACCATATCTTCCACAATAGCCTCCAAAAAAGAGAAGTACAAATCAATCTAACAAAGGAAGTAAAACACCTATACATTGAAAATTACAGTACTCTGAAAAAGGAGATTGAAGAGGATATCGGAAAATGGAAAGAGATCCCTTGCTCACGGGTAGGAAGAACCAACATATTGAAAATGCCAATACTCTCAAAATTGTTATACAGATTTAATGCAATCCCAATGAAAATACCATTAGCATAACTCACAGAACTAGAGAAAATATTCCTAAAATTCATTTGCAACCAGAAGAGACCTAGAATAGCAAAAACCGTTCTCAGAAACAAAGGCAAGGCAGGTGGCATCACAATCCGTGACTTAAAATTATACTACAAGCTACTGTGATAAAAACAGCATGTTATTGGGGAAAAAAAAACAGACCTGAGTATCAATGGAACAGATTAAAAGATGCAGAAACAACTCTCCAAACACACTCCGCCACACTATCTTTGACAAAGGGGCCAAACACATTCACTGGAAGAAAGATAGCCTCTTTAATAAATGGTGCTGGAAAAACTGGCTCTCCACATGCCAAAGATTAAAACTAGACCCATGTGTATCACCATGCACTAAACTAAAGTTAACACGGATCAAAGATCTAAATATTAAAACAGAAACCCTAAATCTGCTGGAAGACAGAAGAGGCAGAACTCTTGAAGATATAAGGTTAGGCAAAGACTTCATGAACAAAACCTGGACTGCATGGGAAATACTACAAAGAATCAACAACTGGGATCTCATCCTATTAAAAAGCTTTTTCACAGCAAAAGAAATCACCAACAGAGTGAAAAGACAACCCACAGAGTACGAAAAAATTTTACCCAGTTGTCCCTTGGACAAAGGACTAATATTTAGGATATGTAAAGAATTCAAAAAATCAGACTCCCCAAATTTAAAGACCAATCCAAAAATGGGCATCTGAGATGAATAGACACTTCTCAGATGAAGAAATACAAATGGCAAATAAATATATGAAAAAATATTCAACATCATTGGTCATCCAAGAGATTCAAATTAAAACAACACTGAGATTCCATCTCGTCACAGAAAGAATGGCTATCATCAAAAAATCAACCAATAACAAATGCTGGAGTGGCTGTGGGAAAAAAGAATCCTTCTCCACTATTGCTGGGAGTGTAGACTGGTGCAAGCACTGTGAAAATCAGTGTGGAGATTCCTCCAAAAACATAGAACTAGAGGTCCCCTTTGAACCAGCTATTCCCCTTCTGGGTATCTTCCCAGAAGAATTAAAAACATCATACCACAGCGATATACGTGCATCCATATTTATAGCAGCATGGTTTGTAATAGCTAACTCTTGGAAACAACCGAAATGCCCATCGACTGAGGAATGGATAAAAAAGATTGTATTTTTATACAATGAAGTACTACTCAGGCATAAAAAAGGTTAAACTCAAAACATTTTTAAGTAAATGATGCACCTTGAGACCATACTCTTAAGTAAATCGGACACACATTTATAAATATTATGTTGTCTCCCTGGTGTGAGAAACTGAAAGAGTAAATAAGGACCAAAATGTACAATAGATATTGGAAAATAGCAAGAAATTATTCAAAAGGAAAAAGGACCTAGGGAGGGGGAAGGGAGAAAGAAAGAGAAAATGACAAAAGAAGGATAAAATGAAAACAAAGCTTTGTAAATAAGGAGCGGAAGAGGGGTTGAAGGGAGGGAAGGGGATTGAGAAAAAAAGAGCAATCATGATATATCATATAGAGGTACAAATTCCCTATAATGAATATGATCGTTATGTATATCTAAATCGTACCAATAAACTTCTTTAAAAAAGTAAAGGAATCAATCACATACTACTTACCATTCACACATGCCTGCGCACCATGAGGAAAACAGGAGGGATTAAACCTGAGGCCTTAAGTGGGTTAGGCAATTGTTCTACCACTGAGCTACACCCCTAGCCCCAAGCATTATGAACACTGCAAGACTACCACTTTTTCATCCTTGTAGAGAGAGAGAGAAAAAAAAACTCCTTTGAGACTTAGTCCACTCACCTTTACTATTTCTACCTTAACCTTACCTTATCAACTCATACTAACTTCCCAGTACCTTCCCAAAATTCAATGATTTGGGCATCTTTTACTCTAACCCTACTCTCAGTATCATGCCAGAAGACGTTAATGCCCATGCCAACAAATCACATTGGCCTTATAGTTTATTAGAAAGTTGGAACCCCCAAGAGGTATACCCTAAATGTACAGTCATGCAATAAAAACAAACCTCACTGTGCTAAAGCAGGCAATGGTAAACTTGCCTTTCTTGAGCTTAGCTGAAGAGAAAATAAAGCCTCCTAAGAATTTGCAACCACAGGCCAGCCATACGTAGATCTGCATGTGAATTTGAATTTACACTAGTGTTGCGGCCTGAAAAATTTCAAGTGAAGAATTTAAAGCGGTTTCTGCTTAGTCAGAACTCTCAGGCAAGTCATATAGACTTACATCTAGAATAAATGAAGAAGGACTGTGGATATATTTAGCCCAGTGGTCTTTGCCTAGAATGCACAAGACCCTGGGGAAAAAATAAAGAAAGAACACTTATAATCCAATAATAAAAAGATACCTCAGTTTTAAAAAAATGGGCAAATGATCTGAATGACATTTCTCCAGGGGAGACATGTAAATGATCAATTAGCACATACAAAGCTGTTCAACATCATTAGTCATTCATTGGACAATGTAAATCAAAACCACAGTGAAATACCATTTCATGCCCAGTAGGGTGGCTAAAATTTAAAAAATCAGATAAATAATAAGTGTTGGTGAAGATATAATTAAATTGGAACCCTGCTAAACACTGGTAGGAATGAAAAATGGAGCATCCACTGTGGAAAAGTGTGGCAATTGCTCAAAAAATCTAAAATAGAATTACCATATAAAATACCAATTCCCTTCCTAGATATATACCCAAAAGAACTGAAAACAAGGACTTGAATAGATATGGCCAGCCCTCTATATCTGCAGGTTCTGCATGTTCAGATTCAACCAACTATGGATCAAAAATATTCAGAAAAACTGCATCTGTACTGAACATGTACATAGACCTTTTTCTTGTTGTTATTACCTAAATGATGCAGTATAACAAATATTCACATAGAATTTACATGGTATTAGGTATTATGAATAACATAGAGAAGATTTAAAATATACAGGAAAATGAGTATAGGTTATCCACAGATATTACACCACTTTACATAAGGCATTTGAGCATCCATGAGTTTTTATATGCATTAGGGATTGGTTCTGGAACCAATCCCCCCACAGATATTGGGGGACACTGTACTTATACACTAATGTTCACTGCAGCATCATTCACAATGGCCAAAATGTAGGAACAACCCAAGAGTCCACCAACAGACAAATGGATGAACAAAATGTGGTTTATGTACATACAAAAGATTATTCAATCATAAAAAGAAATGAAGTTCTGTCACATGCTATAACATGGATGAACCCTGAAGTCATCATGATAAAGTGAAAGAAGCCAGACACAGAAGGACAAATACTGTACGATTCTACTCATATGAGGTACTTAGAATAGGCAAATTCAGACAAATAGTGACTAGGTTAGAGTCTACCAGGAGGAGGAGGGAAAAATGAATGAAGAATTATTGCTTAATGTGCACAGAGTTTCTGTTTGGGGTAATGAGAAAGTTCTGAAAATAGTGGTGATAGTTGCACAACATTGTGAATGTAATTCATGCCACTGAATTGTACGTGAAAAATAGTTGAAACTCTGAATTCCCAGGTCCCCATCACACAGCATAGAGGAAGCAGCATTTAGAGAGTTCTTTGCTAACCACTAAGGTTAGGCAGAGTGTGGCTAACAAGTTGTAGAGATACCAAGCACCAGATAACACTTTATCTCAGAATGGAGGCAGCAATCTCGAAAAGCTATTATTGTTTGAAGTGCAGCAGAGTCATGCAGCATCCCCACAGGGGCATGAACTAGAATCTGTGATAATATTAGCAAAGTCTCCCAAATCACAGGCACAACTCTCAGCCCAAGTCCAGAGACTTGGCAGTCCTGTGCAGTGCATAAAATTATCTGGGAAAGAAGGCGAGGGCATGGGTACAGCTGGGCACATACTGCAGAAGCCTTTGCTCCCCAGCTCCAGGGTATTCCTTGGCTTCCCTGCCAGGACACATCCCAGAATGTGTAATAACAGTAAACAGAATCCTGGTCTATGAGCAGAGCCCAGCACAGGCCCAGAGTCCTTGCTACCCCATAAGAAGCTAAACAACTTTCAAGAGAAGAAGGCTGGAGGGAAAACACAACTGGGTACTTCCCCCCAAGTGCCACTGACCCCTCCAGTGGTTCCTGCCCCACACCCTACAGGAAGGGAAGGGTACAAAAGCTAAATTCAGAAGCCAGGCAATTAGGATCCACAGGGAGGGAGAGGGAGAGAGGGAGACAGGGAAAGACAGACAGAGACAGAGACAGAGACAGAGAGACACAGACACAGACACAAAAACAGAGAGCCACAGACAGGTAGACAGGTACTGCATTACCAGAAGAAACCTCATTAACACCTGGGGCTACTTAAATTATAGAAGATTGAGGAGCCTGAGAGGAGGGAACCAAAGGTACAAGATGGCTGGGGGCAGGGGGAAGTCCTCTGAAAGTTTGTGGCAGACAGAGATCCAAGGTGAAGATCACTGGTGGATACAGAGTCAATGCCTCACCAAGGATCCTGAAAAAATAGGGGCCCTGGAACTTGGAGGGCCAAAAACACCAGGACTGGAACAGGGTGGAGTGTTGGTTCTCCCTCAAAATCTGCCTGCAGCCAGCAAGTAAAACAGATTCAGTGATCTGTTTGCATTCTCAGACTCCCATATTCCCAAAGCGTCAGTGTAGGGCATAAGTGAGTATGAAACTATATGGGAGTGGATCACTGTTTTAAATTCTACAGTGGACTTCTACAGGTGAAGACATGTGATTAATTGGTTTCAACACACATAAAGCCTCCTAGGCTTTCTACTAATATTTCCTTCTTGGTTCTTTTAAAACATTTTTTGTTATTATTTTCTCTCATTTTAGAATTTTTTTCCTACCTCTTCACATAACCTTTCAAATCTCTCTCTTTCTCCTTGCGTCCAGAGCCCTCCAATAAAATCAAAGTGTATTTCTGAATAGTTCCTCCTGGGCCGGTGAGATGGCTCAGCAGCGTAAGCGCCTGCCTGGCAAGCGCAAGGGCCCGAGTTCACCTCCGGGAACCCACATACGAAAAAAGGGCCGGTGATATCGCTCAGCGGCACGGGCGCCTGCTGGTGCGCGAGGTCCTGAGGTCGACTCCCGGTACCCACAAAAAAAAAAAAAAAAAATCAATAGTTCCTCTTCTTTTCGTTTTTATTTTATATTAACTCATTATATTTTATTCTATTTCCTCCCACTTTTTCCTTTTCTAGTTTTCAGCCAATACTCCATTACTACTACTCTTCCCTCCTAGATGAAAAGAGTTATAAACTTTTTAAGCAAGTCTTAAATTAAGTGCTCATATATGACTGGTTCTTTGAATGCTGTTATTACCAGTAATTGTTCTCTTCACAAGGTACTGATTGAGATTGAATCCAGTTCTTTGAACTACTACAGTTGGTAACTGCATACTGACATATATCCAAAATCAAGTACACATCACAGGAAGAAATCTACATACTAAAGAGATTTCTACTATAGTGGTAGAGTTTTCTATCCAAACTGACCTACAATGTTCAACACAAAAACACAGGAATCATGAGAAAACAAGTCAACAAGATACCTCCAAAAACTCACAATTCTCTAAAAGCTAAGCTCATAGGAAAGGAAATGGAGAAATTTCCAAAGAACTCAACGAACAAATAGTTGAAAACAAGAATAGCTAAAATAACTGAAGAGATCAAAGTTGAGACCAATAAAATTGATTCAGGAAGCAATTAACAAAATGTTCAACAAGCTCAAAGATAGACGAAAATAATAAGTTGATCAATGAGGATAAAGAAGATATGAAGAAGCAACTGAAGGACTTAAAGGAAGACAATGCAGGATACAAACAACTACTTTAGTAAAGAATATATTGTGAAAAGGAATGAAGCAGAAATCCTGGACATGAAAAATTCAATTCAAAGTATGGGCAGCAGCCATGAAATTTGAGGACTGTCAGGACTTGAAGACAAGGTTAATCAGGTACTCAGTGATACCCTAAAAACAATAAGAAACCACAAAATCTGGATTCAACAGCAGCTAGATGGCTAAAAAAAAACACATAAGAATTACAGGAGTTAAGGAAACATTAGAAGATGCCACTAAGGGTATAAAAAAATTATTCACTGAAATCAGCAGACTTTCAAATCTAGGGAATGAAATGAATATCCAGGTGAACAAGACATTTAGAATCCCAAGCAGACATGCCCAAAAAGAGCCTTCTTCGTGACACATCATAGTCAAAGTCCCAGAAATTCAGCACAAAGAGAGAATATTAAAAGCTCTTAAGAGAAAACATCAAGCAATTTATGAAGGAAATCCTATCAGAATAACAGCAGATTTCTCAACACAAACTTTAAAGGCCAGGAGCTTAAAGTGAAGGTTTTCAACCTCTAAAAGAAAATGATTGTCCAACAGGGTACCAGCTAAAGAATTCTTTTCATCCCCCTGCAAAAAGGCTTACTTCCTGATTACAAATGTGTCCAGATTACATCCTGCAAAATCATTCTTCAAAATTGATGGAAAAATAAAGACTTTTCACAATAGAGAGAATCTAAAGAAATTTATGACTACCATGCCAGTATTGCAGTAAGAATCCTAAACAGAGTCAGTGAGACCAATATCACCACAGATATTAAAGAAAAAAAATATCTAACTGGAAGAGTGGTTAAACGAAAGGAAAAAAAAGTAAAGGGATCAGCATTGCTTTTTTGTTGTTTGTTTGTTTGAGGCAGGGTTTCTCTATGTAGTTCAGCCTGGCCCTGAACTTACTACGTAGTCCAGGCTGGCCTTGAACTCATAGCAATCCTCCTGCCTCAGCCCCAAGTGCTGAGATGACAGGCTTGCACCACCACACCTGGCAAGGAATCAGCATTGGCAAAATAATATAGGCAGCTAAGTTAGATATAAATTAATAGACAGTTAGACAAGGACTGGACTCTCAAGGAAGTCAGTGAAAATTAAAGACATCAGAATTGTGGCTGGAGGCACATCTGAAGACGGCAAGGACTTGCATACTTCCCCTAATGGATAAGCAGAGCTGTAATTAGTACCACCAAGTACATTAAGTCCAGATACGCATTGGACACCAAGGTGGGTGACTAGAACAGCTGTACCTATCGCTTCTCAAAATGTTCCTGTTTTAGAAGTCATAGATAAGCCCAGGTTAATGATGTCAGCTATATACCCTTGCTATGAACCACGCTTTCCTATTGGATCAACATTAGCTAAGTGGCTATACTTGTGATCTTAGTGGTTTGACTCACATTGTACCCACATTGTAAATTTGCTATATAAATTACTCAACAAAGGCCTCGATGGCAACCCACTCAGCACCTCTCCTGGCTCTCAGGAGCTATCTCTCAATAAATCTTTCCTACTCTTAACTTCTGTTGTTCCTTGGAATTCATTCTTTGATTTTGGGGGACATGAACTCAGTGCATCTGGCATCCAGCAGGTTGAGAGTTATATTTCTCCTATATCATTTTGGAGACCCCAGCAAGATCTTTGGAAGGAAGTAAGAGTTTGCTTTTGTTTCATGGCACCCTTAAATATTTTTACTGGATTTTGGACTGTGACTCATTTAGGTACTCAAGAATTGTTACCTTTTCTTTGTCAGTTGCTTATGCCTTGTCCTTTTTTTGTTAAAATGATGATAGAGTTGAGAGATGAGAAGATAACGATGTGTTCTTATTTACATTTCATTGATGGGACATTTTATTTTTGCAGGCAGGGCTTGTATTCCTGTTTTGTGTACGCTGCATTTAGAACTACTAGGTGCTGAACTTACTTGTATCCTTTTCTTCACTTGTTTGTCAGTTACAAGATAGTTCCTTGCCTTATATTAGACAGCAGTGCTAGGGAAAAGTAATGCTGGAGCTCCCCCTAGTGGAATTTGTTTTTCATGGAAATTTTAACTAAACTGAATTTGGAAAATGTTATGTAAAGATCTTTAGGGTATATTTTGAATTGAATCTAGCCTATTTAGGGAAAATTATGCCTCAATACGAAACGCAGGACCTCCTCAGCCAAATAAAGATGATTAGCATGGCTACTGTTCTTACATCTGCAAGGACAGATTCCTCTGGGACAGTCTGGCCTGATCCTCCCTTCCACACCTATGGAAGGGAATGTCAAGCCTGCTCTGCCTCAGTTTCCTTTCTGGTTTGATCCTCTGCCGGTGAGGATACAGTCTTAACTTGGGATTCCCTGCTCCCGTCTTTCAAGAATGAGGGTGACGACTCGAGTGGACTCTCTCAATAACTCACTGTGAGCATATGAAAAGAGAACTTTATTTAAATTGATCTCTTTTACAATCTTTTCCTGTCACTTTGTGCTTTCCTTATTTTAGAGGCATATTTCCGCTAAATATCAGGGAGGGAGACCCTGAAAAGGTTTTAGTCTCAATCTGTCTTACCCTTTCTCTCCTTTCCAGCAACTAAAAACTCTCGTTGTGCCCTTAGAAAATAAGTGTTCGTCTATAAGAATGCTGAAGATAGGAAATTAACTTAGATGCCAGTCTCTGGGGCAGATGAGACATCCAGAATTTCACTTATTGGGGAGGCACACTATGAGGATGCAGCCCCCATCCAGTGCCTCCACCACAGTTTTTAGTGCAGGCAGTGAAGGGAACCGACCTCTGGGTGACACCATAGGGAGCTACCATCAAAGCACATACATCTGGGATCCAAAACACATCTAGTTGAGAGAGGATTTCTAAACTGTTCTTTCATTCTCTCTAAACTGAAGGGCAGGGCCGGTGAGATAGCTCAGTGGCATAAGCCCCTGCCCGGCAAGCGCGAGGTCTTGAGTTCAACTCCTGGAACCCACATAAAGGAAGAAAAAGGGCCAGTGATATCACTCAGTGGCATGGGCGCCTGCTGGCAAGTGCGAGGTCCTGAGGTCAACTCCTGGTACCCACATAAAAAAATAAAATAAAATAAACTGAAGGGCATAAAGTGAATCTGCCTGATGCTGTGGGTCCCCTTTTTTGGGTGGCTGAGATCATATCCCAAGCCATGTAGATTCAGCTGGCAGATCAGGTGATAGCTGACACTATCCACAGAGATTGGCAAAGTCTATGGACTTGAACCGAGAAGGAGCCCCAATGCTTTACTTTTCTTACTTTCTTATTCCCTCACATTCTCAAAAAGGCCCCAACCTCCTGGCTTTCTCCCCTTTTAGGTCTGGTTCTCATCATTTATGTGCATACGGGAAGAAAGAAATTCACATATGGACTTTCACTGATGTGCAAGTTGAGGTTGTTGGGCAATGAGTACAGACCTTCAGAATGGGTTTTGAGTAAAACCTAGCCTTGCCTTGTTGCTGAGAGAAGCCTGGGCATTTAGGTAGATAGCACAAAAATGTTCCAGAGACTTCCTGACCCTAGGAGCCAAGGGAGGGATTTTTACTGGGCCATTACATGCCTCTATCTATCCCCAAAGATGACAGATTTTCTTCGCAGGCTGGGATTTTCCAGTGTTTGTTTTGTCACCAGCTCATTATCCCTGACAATTTGGTTTGTAAGCTCAAGAGGGATTGGGGCCTATATAGGGAACAATGTTCCAGGGGGTCCCTCTTCCTGCTCTTGTGTTGTAGAGTTTCTCAATTCAGAATCTTAAAATAAAATTAGAAAGCTCTAAACAATATAGTTGGAGTACTTCCAATCTGCCCTTTGAGTTTTTTTCCCTCTTACTCTTTTGAAAAGTTAGAAAGCAGTTGTTCAGGTCTCTTGATCATTGTTTTAATTTTTGCTGGCAATGCTTCCCTTCTCAAACATGGCTATTAGAGTGGAATCAGCTATTGCTTGTGCTTTTGGAAATACACTCTGGAGCTGGAAATGTGAGTTTACAGAAGTTGTTGCACACATTGGCAAGGATGGCCAGTCCAGCCTGATCTATGTTCTGATCCCTCTCCAGATAGTAGCAAACTGCTCTGGAGCAGGGTATGCTCAGGGGACGCCCTGAGGGCACATGAAAACCAAGACAGGTTAAAAAAGATGCGTTCTTCTCCCTTTATAGTTCTGCAGACCGGAAACTCAATATCAAATTCCCTTACTCTTTCAGAATTTATTCTTAAGCACTAGAAATTATTTGACCCTTGCACTCTGAGGAAAGCTGTTTAATATTTTTCTGCACTCATACATGGCCTGCCTATGCCTAGGAGGCAAAATAGAATGTGGAGGCAAATTAGAAATTGGAGTTGTACTGTAAGAGAGAGGAAAAATGGTAAGAAGTACATTATGTTCAGACTTTCTTTGCACTGAAAGACAATCCTGACTTGTATTCAAAGTGTAGACATAAGTCACTGGAAAACCAGCTGCTTCTGGTCCTTAAGGTGCCATCTGATCACCAGTCCGTGCTGAACCTGAAGTTCACCTACCTTGACCTCTGTGCCCTAAAGACGAAAACTAAGCCCTTCAATTGTCTTAAATTGTCAATTATTAATCCGGAAAAGGATGAGCATTCCCTAAAAACAAATAGTTAAAATTACCTTGAACAGTCTGTCCCTTTAGAGAGATCAATTACATACGGCTATCAAAACAGCAGTTTTGGCTATCAGTAGTGGCTATCAAACAACTGTGGCTACCAAAGCAACAATGAGAAGCCTGTATAGCTGGCTATTTCAATAAGATAAACCATCAGTTTAGGGCCGGTCTTAAAAACAGTCTTTGCAACACACAACGTGGGAAAAAATGTTTGCCAGATGTTCATCAAAGGATTACTATCAAGAATATATAAAGAACTCAAAAAATCAGAACTCCCAAATTTAAAGACCCAATCCAAAAATGGGCATCTGAAATGAATAGATACTTCTCAGAAGAAGTACAAATGGAAAATAAATATACGAAAAAATGTTCAGCATCACTGGTTATTCAAGAGATGCAAATTAAAACAACACTGAGATTCCATCTCGCCCCAGAAAGAATGGCTATCATCAAAAAATCAACCAATAACAAATCCTGGAGGGGCTGTGGGGAAAAAGGAACCCTTCTCCACTGTTGGTGGGAGTATAGACTGCTGCAACCACTGTAGAAATCAGCGTGGAGATTCCTCTAAAAACTAGCATTGGAGGTCCCACTTGACCCAGCTTTTGCCCTTCTGGGTATCTTTCCAGAAGAATTAAAAACGTCATACCACAGGGATATATGTGCACCCATGTTTATAGCAGCATAATTTGTAATACCTAAATCTTGGAAACAACCCAAATGCACATCAACTGAGGAATGGACAAAAAAGATGTGGTATTCTTATACAATGGAGTACTACTCAGCCATAAAGAAGGATAAACTGGAGACTTTTATAGGTAAAGGGATGCAATTCAAGACCATACTTGTAAGTGAAATAAACCTGATGCACATGTGTAAACATTTATTGTTTCCCTAGTGTGAGAAGCTGAAAGAGTAAATAAGATCCGAAACGTATAATAGATATTGTAAAACAGGAAGAGAAACTGGGATGGGGGAATGGAGAAAAGAAGGAAGGGAAAAGCAAAAAAATATATATATATATGTATATATGATAGTTAAGATAGATACGCTACTAATTTCTTTTAGTTCACTGAAAAGAAAGGTTTGTGCTAATATTGTTTGGACAACTGAATGCTGATATCTTGTACTCTGAGTAATTTAAAGATAACAATATGCAATGTATTGACCATTGTTACCCTCCTATTATGTTGTTTTGAAATTTTGTTCTGTTTTTTTTTCCCTTTAAAATAAAAATTAGGAAAAAAAACTGTCTTTGCTTTCAGAGGTGTAAAAGAGTTTTTTCCTTCTGACTCTTATTACAAGAGATCTCTGTTAATTGATGACCTAAAATAATTTCTGAATAGTCTAATTATAGTTATAAACCCAAAAAATTGTGAAAGGATTATTGTAGTTCAACTTGGCCAAATACATCTGAGTGCACTCTGATTTAAAAATAATCATTTTGTGTGCTTGTCCATCTGTCTGACGTGTGTTAATAACGGGTTAAAATACCTGTACCTGTTTTGTTTAAAAAAATTTTGTTTTCAAGCTGAATAACTTTTTTTTCTTTTTTTGGCTCTTTTTTGAGATTTCCATGGAAAACTATTTGTATAGGTTTTCAGGGTAGCCAATCTTATTTAAAACACTAACAAATGAGGAATGATAGCCTCAAGGCTTACATAGGACTTACAAAAAAAAGGTTTATAGTTTGATAACATAAGTTATATGTAACTGGGTTGCTATATATGTTTCTGTGTGTCAATTTTCAGGTATATGTTCTATTTTAGTTATTATATAGGTAAGTAGACACTCACAGCCCCAATACCTTTGCTCACAGGGTTAACGGTTAGTTAACAAGATAAAAATAAAGATGTCTTTAAAGTTGGTAACATTTCCATTCAGCTTGTTAGCTAATTTAGATAATATCAAAAGACTGGTTTTATAAATGCAATGTCTATTATTGTTTGCCTACAATAACTTAAAGTTTTTCCTTGTTTAAAGAAACTATGTATAGCTTAAAGTGTTTAAATGTTATGATTTGGTTCTCGTGAGTCATCTAAAGCAATTGTTAAGATATATTTAAGTTGGCTATAATTAAAAGGTTAAGCTTTCTATGTCTAAAACAATAAGGTTTCTTTAACATATTGAAATGTTCTTGGTTAGACTTACAAAACTAGATTTAAAAGCAAAGGTTCTATATTTTACTAAAATAAGTTTCTTGTGTTCTCATTGATAGGCTTTTGGCTACTAAAAAGTGAATTTTAAGAGTTAAAGAGTATTTAAATGTTAATCTATAAAATGTTTTCAATAATTAGTTCCCAATTGGTTAAATAAACAACTATTATCTTACTTTATGACATAACATGTATCTGTGCATATATGTATGTATACATCTAAAAACAAGCTATATTGTGAATCTAAGCTTTAAAGTTAAGTTTACAGAGTTAAAGCTATGTAAGTTTAATATGTACAAAGTAACTAAAAGGTGCTCTCTTTTACACAATATATATGTTTAGACCTTAAACATATAAAATGATCAAAATTTTACATATTTTTCAATTTGGTCCTGATATTTAAACTTGATTTACATCTACTGGCTTTGAATACACAAACATTTTTCTTATATAAATGAGATACACTTGTATATTGGGTAATAAGTCTATTTGTGGCCATTAATACTGTTTCCTAAATTTATCAGAGATATAAAGATTTCCATAATTCTTTTCAGTATAATTGCAATTATAAAACCTGTTACATGAGTCTAAAATTTGTCTTAAGAGTAGCAACTAAATATGTATAACTGTTATAGCAATTATTGCTAACCTCATGGTATATTAGACAGTATATTTGTGTTTCCCAAATGTACAGACCTACAAAGAAGCAAACTAAAAACATCTTATCACATTGGTGATATCCACCTAATGTTATTTATAATAGTAAACTTTTTAGGCTCAACTATCTGGCTTTCCCTTACTTGTGTTCCAGCTATTTGTGAGGAAATGTACATGCCAATTCAATATGAGACAGCCAGCCAGATGATGTGGATATGTTTTCAAGCTTATGCTTCTGTGGTTATTCTATAATTGCCTTAGAACAGTTAGAGGTGCCTAAACGCCATGCAGTCCAGACAAGGTTACTCTAATGATTACAGACTAGGCATTAATAACCTGTAAAATACATCTACAAACAAGTACACTCTACTTCAATGTCACTCTGGTAACAGAGAATGTTTAAAAGATAACAAATTATGTAAAAGTTTCTTTATGTCATTTAATATGTTGTAATTAAATAAAGGTAACTGACTAAAAACTTATTTTGTACTAAAATGGAGATTTAAATGTTTAAGAGATAATAATGTCATTGTGATTGTCATGCTAAAATGCCATGTTCCCTTATTCTCAAATCTTCTCTATCAAACTTTATCTGTTAGCATTCTACAAAAACTTAACTTCTAAGGTGAACATGATTACTAAAAAGTAATAGTTTTCTAGTCATACTTTATATTTCGAGGCGCTTGATACCTAGACAAGATCATGAAATTAAACCTACTGCTCCCACTATAATACTGATGTAACCATTCTTCTCTTCTGGGTGTTCAACAACTCAGGTTTGGAGACCACAGCTAGAAAGACAACTAGCTTTTAAAAGGCCAGCCAATATTTTGGCCCTGGCATTCCAAGGTCAGCAGGAGCCCAGGTGATGAGAGGACCTTTTCTACAAGATCTTACAACTTTGGTGAGTCACCCAACCTCCTGAATAGGGAGATTCTTAGACCCCAGGGAACAGGAATCAACCAATGTACAGTGTGCTATAAAGTAGAGTCACCAAAGACAGAAAAGTCTCCCATGCTTTCATAGGAAGCTACATGGTCAAGCAAGACCGTGACCCATCCTGGCAGCTGATACTGACAGAGGAGCTGAGAAGCTCTATATATGGTTCTAAAAGTAACACCTGAGAAGACTTAACTGACCTTGATATATACTGAGAGGTTAATTTTTTTTTTTTTAATGTGGGTACTGGGAATTGACCTCAGGACTTCATGCTTGCCAGCAAGCGCTTGTGCCACTGAGCGATATCACCGGCCCTTTTTTTTTCCTTTATGTGGGTTCCGGGAGTTGAACTCAGGACTTTGCACTTGCCAGGCAGGGGCTTATGCCACTGAGCTATCTCACCAGCCCTTGAGAGGTTAATTTTGATGAACACTGGTGTCACATTAACGTGGTCTTAAACACCCAGCAGAAAAGTACAACTAAAAGGTGTATAAAAATACCATTGTAATAAAAGCTAGATATAGAAAGGGGATGCCAATCACAGATCCCTGCTGTCAGTTTTAAGCTACACCTGTAGCTGACCACTGTTATGGTTCAATAAGGCTAGAAAACTACAGTAGAAGCTAGGAAAACTCAGCAAGAATCTTCAAATTCCTTAGCTAAAATTATATTTCACAACCACTGAACTCTCCATCTTCTTACAGCTAAAACTGGAGGGACTTGTACACTAATAAGTGAAATTTGTTATCTTTAGAAGAATAATTCAGATTTGGTGGAAAAAATCTTAAAAGAAATATCAGACTTATATATAACCTCCATCAATAGACAGGACAAAGAGCCAGTTGATTACAATCGCTATTCCACTCCCTTAAGAGCAGTGTCTGGATGTGGCTCTTTCCCCAACCTGTCTTTCCATTCTAGTGCTCATGCTTTGATTGTACGTGCTTTAATATCTTGGAAAACTCTGTTTATTCTCATCTAGAGGCTACCAAACTCCAATGACAAATGTGCCAAACTCCTTTTACCGAGATCCACTAGATCGATTTTCTAAAGGGAGTTCATAACTGCTAAACCCAAACATGAATTCTACCCAAGGCCCATTAGATTAGCTTTCTGGAGAAGGACCCTAAGTGCAGTCTCCCCTACATGGACCCTTCTCAGCTTGTAGCAGTTAGATGGAAAATACATCCATTCTCCCCTAACCGAAGTTAGGGATACCTATTTTTTTTGTTTTTGTTTTTGTTTTTTGTGGGTACCGGGGGGTCGACCTCAGGACCTCGCGTGCCAGCAGGCACCCGTGCCGCTGAGCGATATCACTGGCCCCTTTTTCGTATGTGGGATCCGGGAGTCGAACTCGGGCCCTCGCGCTTGCAAGGCAGGCGCTTATGCCACTGAGCCATCTCACCGGCCCGGGATACCTCTTTAGAGGAAGGTAATATTATAGGCAGCTACGTTAGATACAAATTAATATATAGTCAGAGAGGGACTGGGCTCTCAAGGAAATCAGTGAAAATTAAAGATATCAGAATTGCGGCTGAAGGCACATCTGAAGAAGGCAAGGCCTCAAGATAAAGTCACAATGGTTCAACTTGCATACTTCCCTAATGGATAAGGAAAACTGTAATTAGTGCCCCCCAGTCCATTAAGTCCAGATATGCATCAGACACTCAGGTGGGTGACTAGAACAACTAGGAACATCCTTTCCCAAAATGTTCATTTTAGAAGTCATAGATAATGGGCTGGTGAGATAGCTCAGTGGCATAAGAGCCTGCCTGGCAAGCGCGAGGTCCTGAGTTCGACTCCCTGTACCCACATAAAGAAAAAAAAAGGGCCGGTGATATCGCTCCGCGGCACAAGCGCCTGCTTGCAAGCGTGAGGTCCTGAGTTCGACTCCCGGTACCCATATAAAAAAAAGTCACATAGATAAGCCAAAATTAATGATGCCAACTATATACCCTTGCTATGTGTCCCACTTCCCTATCAATATTAGCTAAGTGGCTACACTTGTAATATTATTGGTTGATTATAATTTGACCCACTTTGTACCCATAATGTAACTTGGCTGTATAAATTACCCCTGACAAAGAATCTCGATGGCAATCCACTCAGGACCCCTCCTGTCTCTCAGGAGCTATCACTCAATGAATCTTTCCTCTAAACCTCTGCTGTTCCTTGGAATTCATTCTTTTATTTCAAGGGACATGAATTCAGCACATCTGACATCTAACAGGTTATAATTCTCCTATATCAAGATGACAGAATTCAGTAAATACCTTTCTTTTTTTTTTAATTTTAAAGAGAAAAAATTAAAATAACAATAAAACAGAGTTTCAAAACCGGCTAGTAAGGGAGTAATAATACATTGCATATTGCTTAATAATTAATACATTGCATATTGTTATCTTCGTAGTAGTTATTCAAAGTACAAGATAGAGGCATGAAATCTTGTTCAAACAATATTAACACAAACCTTTCTTTTCAATGAAATAAGAGAAACTAGCTGTATAACTATCTTAAGTATCTTGTGTATAAATATATTTTTTTCTTTTCCCCTTCCTTCCTTTCCCCTTTCCCCATCACAGTTTCTCTTTTCTTTTGAACAGTTTCTTCCCAAATCACAATATCTATTGCATTTTGGATCTTATTTACTCATTCAGTTTCTCACACTAGTGAAACAATATGATATTTACACATGTGGGTCTGATTTATTTCACTTATGAGTATGTTCTCAAGTTGCATCCATTTACCTATAAAAGTCTCCAGTTTATCCTTCTTTATGGCTGAGCAGTACTTCATTATATGAAAATATATCTTTTTTATCCATTCCTTGGTTGATGGGCATTTGGGTTGTTTCCAAGATTTAGCTATTACAAATTGTGCTGCTACAAACATGGGTGCACATATATCACTGTGGTATTATGTTTTTAATTCTTATGGGAAGATACCCAGAAAGGCAATAACTGGGTCAATGGGACCTCTAATCCTAGTTTTTTGAGGAATCTCCACGCTGATTTCTATAGTGTACACCAGTCTACACTCCCACCAACAGTGGAAAAGGGTTCCTTTTTCCCCACAGCCCCTCCAGCATTTGTTATTGGTTGATTTTTGATGATAGCCATTCTTTCTGGGGTGAGATGGAATCTCAGTGTTGTTTTAATTTGCATCTCTTGGATGACCAATGATGTTGAACATTTTTTCGTATATTTATTTGCCATTTGTATTTCTTCATCTGAGAAGTGTGTAGTCATCTCAGATGCTCATTTTTGGATTGGGTCTTTGAATTTGGGGGGGGTCTGATTTTTTTCAATTCTTTATATGTTCTAGATATAAGTTCTTTGTCTGAGGGACAACTGGCTATAAACTTTTCCCACTTTGTGGGTTGTCTTTTCACTCTGTTGCTGATTTCTTTTGTTGTGAAAAAGCTTTTTAATAAGGTGAGATCCCATTTGTTGATTCTTTGTAATATTAATACCTTTCAATAATAACACTCAACGTAGTCAACTTTCCAATCAAGAGACACAGATGGGTAGACTTGCTGAAAAAAAAAAAACTATAATAGCTGTCAGCAAAAGACATATGTCATTTACCAATAAACACACAAACTGAAAATGAACAGATGAAAATGATAGTCCATACAGTTGAAGCCAAAAAGCAAACAAAAGTACCTATACTAACTTGAGACAGTTGACTTCAAACCAAAACTTGTCAGAAGAGACCAAGTTCACTACATATTGGTAAATGGAGTAATTCATTAGGAAGAGATAACAATTATAAATACATATGCACCAAATGTGAGCATACCCAATTACCTAAGGCAATGACTACTTGACTTAAAAAGACATGTAGATAATTATATAATCATTGTGAGGGACTTCAATACCCCACTCACACGAATAGACAGGTCCCCTAGACAAAAAAGCCAAGAATGAAATATGAGTTGAAGCAAATGATTGAATAAATGGATTTAACAAATATCTAGAGAGTGTTTCATCCAACAACAGAAAATACACAGCAGCCCATGGAACTTTTCCATAATAGATGGTACTTTAGGACATAAGATATGCTTAAATAAGTACAACAGGGGCCGGTGAGATGGCTCAGCGGCGTAAGCGCCTGCCTTGCAAGCGCGAAGGCCCGAGTTCGACTCCCGGAACCCACATACGAAAAAGGGGCCGGTGATATCGCTCAGCGACACGGGCGCCTGTTGGCGCGCGAGGTCCTGAGGTCGTCCCCCCGGTACCCACAAAAAAAAAAAAAAAATAAGTACAACAGAACTGAAAACATCTCTTGCTTCCTACTGTAATGGCTTAGTTATAATGAGTAAGGCAGTAAGAAAAGCCTAAAGATAGGGTCAGATAAAAGAAAATAGCCCACCTCAGTTAATAGCTAATTGAAGCAGCTAAGCCAGCTTAGAGATGCAAAGATAAAAAGAAAAAAAGATAAAAGCAACAATAACAAGGGAGATGAGGACCTTTCCTCCAATGAAGAAGATATGCTAAGTTAGTTGAAATTCTATTTATGTAAGGCCAAAACAAAGAAAGCACATTGAACTTTACACAATGGAATATAACATATTTACACAATGGAGTATTAGCCATAAAGGATAAATTTGAGACATTTATAGGAAAGTGGATAAAACTTCAGACTATAATGCTAAGTATAATAAGTCAGACACAGATGGTGAATTATTGCATGATTTCTCTTATATGAGAAACCCAAAATATAAGAGTAAAAAATGAAGGGAGGGAGGAGTGGGAAAGGGGATGAAAAAAGAATTAAGATGTGTTATATGCATGCACCAACTCCACAAGAGGAATGCAATCATTATGTAGTGCAAAAATGTACCAACAAAAATAAAAATATAATAAAAAATAAAGAGTAAAAAATGGAGAGTTGGTGGGAAACAAGGGAACAGACTGAAAAACAGGGCATGAAGGGAGAAGAGTATGGAAATGAACAAAGTAAGATATTGTATATATGTACCAATTTTCCAAAACACATGGAATTATTATATAATCACAAACATATACCAATTAAATAAAAAAAATCTTAGTCACATTGTGAAGAAAGTTAATGATAATCATAAGAAGCTTGAAATAAATTCAACATTCAATAAATTACTGCTATTATATTTCCTCAGTCTAGCTCTACAAGAGAATACTTTTAGTTCGCAACATTTATGTAAATGATATGTGTGGTTTTGTGCCACAGTGAAAGACTGAATAATAGATTTTTTTTTTATGTGGGTACTGGGAGTCGACCTCAGGACCTCACACTTGCCAGCAGGCGCTTGTGCCACTGAGTGATATCACCAGCCCCTTTTTTTCCTTTATGTGGGTTCCGGGAGTCGAACTCAGGACCTCGCGCTTGCCAGGCAGGCGCTTACGCTGCTGAGCTATATCATTGGCCCCATTTTTAACCCTTATGAGGCTGTACGGTATTCCTAAAATCAGAAACAAAATTGACTATTATTTTCCCCCTAATTTTTGTCATAGTCTTAGTAAAAATCATACAAATCACATAAAAAACTGGAGGACTGTCTATCCATACACATGCAAACATACATCTGGTTGTGTGAATATGCATAAACAAGTACTAAGAAAAAAGTACGGTGAATAATTAAATACAAATTTTGCTATAATAAGACATATGACAATTAATACCCCTCCATACACTCCCCTGCACTTTGAGCACATTGATCCCATTGATCTTCCTGCTTTCTGAAACACTTCTGGAGGTCTTCTTTCATGAATGTCTTCACAAGGTATGATTAGATACACAGTAAATGCTATTGCCAAGTGCCATCCAATGGAAAGGCAAGCTCATAATATCATTACAGTGTACCCTCACCCACCTTATTCACTGGATCTGGCAACATGCAGTTTCTGGCTCTCCCTTAAAGCCAAAATGACCATGAAAGATAAAGGTTTTGAATTACTTCAGGACATCAAGGCAGCCATGACTGGACAACTAAAGACACTCATGAAAGAGGACTTCCAGAACTACTTCACAAGTGATATGAATGGTGGAATAATTGTGTTCTAAGCAAGAGGGTGTATTTTAAGGGGGTTAATCATAATACATACTTTACTGTAACAAATTTTTTTTTTTTTTTTTTTTTTTTTGGTGGGTACCGGGAGTCGACCTCAGGACCTTGCACATGCCAGCAAGTGCTTGTGCCGTTGAGCGATATCACCGGCCCCTTTTATCCTTTATGTGGGTACTGGGAGTTGAACTCAGGACTTCATACTTGCCGGGCAGGCGCTTACGCCACTGAGCTATCTCACCAGCCTACTGTAACAAATTTAAACATACACCTTTTTTATCACAACTCATAAGCAGGTTTATTATATAATAGCTTATGTAATAATTTTGTGATACTTATAAATTCTTTTCTGTCTGTAAATAAATGGTGAATTTCACAATATAAAAAAATATACATTTAAAAAATAAAATGAGGGGCTGGGGATATAGCTCAGTGGCATAAGCGCCTGCCTGGCAAGGACAAGGTCTTGAGTTCGATTCCCAGTACCAAAAATAAATAAAGTAAAATAAAATAAAATAAAATGATAGTTAGGCATAGTGGTACACATCTGCAATCACACAACTGTGGAAGGCTGAAGCAGGAGTATCCCAAGTTCAAGCCCAGCCTGGGTAACTCAGTGCTTTAGGGAGACCCTGTCTCAAAATTAAAAAAAAGAACTTATACAAAGGTGCTTGATTCTACCCCCAGGATGGCAAAAAAATTTCAAAAAAAAGACAAAGAGACAGATGCAAAAAGACAGACAGACAGACAGAAAGAAAGAGGCAAGGAAAGGAAAACACTGGCACATGCAACAGCATGGAAGATACTTAGAAACATTTACTAAGTAAAGCAAGCAAGTCCCATCTATATGAAATTCCCAGAGTAGGCAAATCTATAAACACAGAAAATAGATTGGGCACTGCTAAGGAGTAGGGGGAAATAGGAAGATGGGGAGATAATAGCTAAAAGTTATGGGGATTCTTTTTGAGATGATGAAAATATTCTACAATTTACTATGCTGATGGTTGCACTTATCTATGACTACATTAAAAAGTGATGAATTTTATACTTTAAATAGGTTAACCACATGGCATGTGAATTGTCAGGACCTGATGGATTCATTACTGAATTCTACAAAACATTCAATAAGACTTTTTAAACAGTCAAAAGGTAGGCATAGTAGCACATGCCTATTATTCCCACACTCTGGGAGGCTGGGGAGGAGAATCTCAGGTTTGAGCCCAGCCTGGGAAACTTAGCAAGATAGCAAGACCTGTCTCAAAATAAAGAAAAAAGGCTGGGGATATAGCTCAGTGTGAAGGCCCTGGGTTCAACTCCCAGTACCACCCCCCCAACAAAACAAAAACCCCAAACAAACAAACAAAAACCAAGTAGCCAGAAAGAAGATATCAAAAGACAGATTACACTTACACCAACTCAATAACAATGGAAGCGAGGATCCAGTGGAGTAATACTATCAATATCCTAAGAGGACATAAGTGCCAGAGTGAAACACTACATGTAGCAAAAACAAACAAGAGCAAAATAAATTAAATACTCCATGCAAAGGGAAAATACTCCATGCATGTGGAACCCAAAAACCAAGCTACCCTATTTTCAGACAAAGACTTCAAGCCAAAACTCATCAGAAGAGGCAATCCATTGATGCAAAGATGGATCCAAAGCATACGAATTGTAAATGCAATACACCACATAAACAGAAGCAAGGACAAAAATCACATGATCATCTCAACAGACACAGAAAATGCCTTTGACAAAATCCAATATGCATTCATGGTAAAAATCCTGACAAAAATGAACATAGAAAGACCTTATCTCAATCTGATAAAAGTCATTTACAAAAAAACCTGCTGACAATGTGTTAAAGGGGGAAAGGGCCGGTGAGATGGCTCAGCGGCATAAGTGCCTGCCTGGCAAGCGGGAGGTCCCGAGTTCGACTCCTGGAACCCACATACGAAAAAAAGGCCAGTGATATCGCTCAGCGGCACGGGCGCCTGCTGGCGCGCGAGGTCCTGAGGTCGACCCCCAGTACCCACACAAAAAAGGGGGGGGCGAACTAAAAGCCTTTCTTCTAAAATCAGGAAAAAAAACAAGATAACCGCTATTACCATTCTTGTTCAATATACTACTGAGAACATTAGCCAGAGCAATCAAGAAAGAGAAAGAAATAAAAGAGACACGTATAGGAAAGGAAAAAGTTATCATTATTTGCAGATGACATTATCCTTTACATAGAAAACCCAAAAAATTCTACCAAAAGTTTTATAGTTATTAATCAAATTCAACAATGTAGGAAGATATGAAATCAGCATGTAAAAATCAATCACATTCCTCTATAATGAACCTACCTAGAAAAAAAATTAGGAAAACAGTGCCATTCAGAATAGCATCAAGAAAAATTAAATACTTAGGAGGACTTCTGGGAAAATGGTGGAGTGGTAAGTAACAGTAACTCAGCTTCTCTGAGATTTGGAGTCCAGACACTGGAAAATAACAACTTGGGGAAGAAACAGAGAAGTAGATCTCCAGGAAGCAGGAAAGATCTGACAGAAACATTAAAAACTATAGAGAAATTGCAGAGACAGAACACAATGTGAAGGGAAGAGACAGTTTGCACTTTCTCCCTGGCTAGTGGCTCATGGCTCACAAGAAATGGAGACTGAACCTACAGAGAATAAGAGAAAGATGGGGACTCCATAAGACCTCAGGGAGAAATATGGCAGCAGAATAAATGGGCTGGTGGGTGCTGTGATCTGCAGAGAAAGCACAGGATTCAGCTCCCATGTGAGTCCTTTCACAGACAACACATGGTGAGTGACTCCATGTGCTGACAATATTCCTATATAGAGTGATTGGTTAGATACCGTTCCAGGGAAGGGCTGATTGTTTGAACTCAGAACTCAGAGATGCTGTGGGATGGCTTTTCTTTAAGGCTTCTAGAGTTATATTCCCACAGTGACTGGGTGATAGACAGCCATGGAAAATAGTTGTGGTCAAGGATCAGGCTTGAAAGAGACCCCTGAGGGGCTTGACCTAAAGGACACAAACCCAGCTCCAGAGACTAGACCCAACCTGAGTTCCTCTACATTTGAAAGTCGTGCAATTGGCACCCTTACCCTATGCCTAAAGCTTGCTGGTGCCTGCATCCTGGGTAAGCTAACAAAATGATAAAGAAAAATATTACCAGTTTAGCAAAGAATTAGAGTCCATGAAATAGTCTAAATCAGAAATGCATGTGATTAAAAATTATATTGACATGATGAATGTGATCACTATGTATATCAAAAGAGTACCAATAAAACTAATTTTAAAAATTATATTTTAAGTATGAACAGCAGAAGTGACCAGTGTGAGGACAAAATTTTAGAACTAGAAGACAATGATGTCTTCAAAGACCAACTACTCAAAGACACCAAAATAAATAAATAAATAAATAAATAAATAAAAGCAACAAGAGAACATGAAAAATAGATCCAACAGCTGCTAGATGCTAGAAGACTAAGGGTAATCGAAATGAGTGAAAAATCAGAAAACGACACAAATGGCATAAAAACCTGTTCACAGAAATGATGGCAGAATACTTCCCAAATTTAGAGAAGGAAATAAGTATACGGATAAATGAGGGTGTTACAGAAAGGCAACAAATTACATATAAAGAAATTAGAATTACAGCAGATTCAATACAAACCTTAAAGGATAACCTAAAAGATAACAACTTCCAACCCCGACATATGTATTCTTCAAAACTGACAGATAAATAAGATATTTACAAGGAGCACCTCCAAGAAATTCATAACCACCAAAACCCACATTACAAAAAATTCTCAAGGATATCCTAGAAAGAGACAATGAAGCCAAAAATGCCAATAAGTCAAAAAGAATGAATACATATGGTAGGATGAGTAGCTAAGCAAAACAAAACAAAACAAAAATAAGGCAATCAGCAAAAGGAAATTAATGCAATGACAGGAATAAGTCAGTACCTTTCAGTAGTAACTCTCAATGTGGAGGGTCTCAAATCCCTAATCAAAATACATAGATTATTAGGGTGGATCACGAAACAAAACCCAACTATATGCAGTATACAAGAAACATTTAATTAAAATAGAAATTCATAGGTTAAAAATCAAAAGACGGAAAACAATATTCCATGCAAAAGAAACCCCCCAAAAAGCAGGAGTAGCTATCCTAATTTCAGACAAAGTGTATTTCTAGCCAAAACTAATCAATAGAGACAAAGGTTACTACATATTGGTTAAGAGAACATTTCAACAGGAAGAGAACAACTATAAACATTTATGCACCAAATACCAGGGTGCACAACTTCATAAGACAAGCACAAATGGACATGAAAAGTCAGACAAACACTAATACAAATGTTATGGCTCATATCTATACATCCCCCTCAACGCCTCATGCACTCATACTTGGTGCTTTTCAGAGATGGTTTGGTTCTAGATTGTATGATCCTGGGATGAAGGGTGCGTGATACTGGATTAGTCCACTAATTGGTTTATCATAGTTCTGGATGTGGATAATGGGAAGGCCCACTCTGGGTGTGGGTGGCACCACCCAAAAGGCTTTTAGCCTATATAGGATAAAAGGGAAAGGGAAGCTTGCTGCTTCTTGACTACCCTGCCATGGACTGTTTCTCCTTTGTGATGACACTCTGCCATGCCTTGCTGCCTTGGAGCCAGCCGAATATGGACCAAAACCTGTACAAACTGTGTGCCAAAATAAATCTTTCCTCCTTTAACTTTGGGTGTCGGGTATTCTGTTCCAGTACCAAAAAAAGTAACTAAAACAACAATGGTAATGGGGGATCTCAATATCCCACTGTCAATAATAGATGAACTAGTAAAAAATCAACACAGAAATATCAGAGTTGAGCCAAACCTTCAAACAAATGGACTCAGTATCTACAGTGTTTCATCCAACAATAACAGAATATACATTCTCCTCAGCAGCACATGGGACTTTCTCCAAAATAGACCACATACTAGCCAACATGCTTAAGTAACTGCAAAAGAATCAAAATTATCCTATGCATATTATTAGATCATAGTACAGTGACACTAGAAATCAATGGCAAAAGAAACTACACAAACACATGGAAATTAGTAAGGGCATCATGAGTGGGTAACAGGTGCCCCTACCATACTTTTCTAATGTAAATATGTCCTGTAGCATAAAGGTAGCCAGCTGTGCATCTCAGTATCTGTGCTGGGGGAATATAGGAAGCAATCTTAGTGTTCACCCACTTGGTACGACAAAAGGCAAGGTGTATGCAAGTGTGTTCATGTGTCAACAGATGAGTTTTACTCATATTATGCATTGTGTTACATTTTTGTGTATTTATAATTTGTTTTATTAAGTGTTTTGATTTTTCTTGTAGAATTAGCCCATTCAGTACAATGTTGCATGAAAATTCGCTTTTACAACATTGGGAGGAGGTTGAAAGTGAGTCATCAGGTGATCCAGCTATCGATGATGACTTGGATCATGTAAGCCAAACAAGTTATGACAGTGAAACGAGCAAGATATGACAGAGAAGTACAGAATGGAGACTTTGATTCAGATGAAGCAAAAAACAGTAATGTGAGTAAGTGTCTGACTAGTCAAAATGCTACAAAATAGTCGTGTATACCTGAATGATTCAACATAAGAACTAGGTCAGAAAATGTTATTAGGTTCTTGCCAGGGGTGAAACCTACTGGATGGAATGTCAACACTGAGATTCAATGTTAGAAACTGTTTGTAATGGACCATATGCTACAAGATGTTTTAAAATACACTAATAATTAAATATAAGTAAAGCATTCTATATGCATCAATAGTGCTACTCAAGAATACATTTATCACAAAGCCTCACTATCTAAATTAAAAGCCTTCAGAGTGGGACTTTATCATTCTAATTGTCAGAATCTAAAGAATTTATGGAGAAGTGATAGATGTGGCATTCAGACTTTTAGAACAATAATGACACTCAAGAGACTTGGTTTCCTTCAAAATTGCCTGTTTTGATGATAAAAAGACCTGCCAAGAAAGAAAAAAGTTCAACAATTTGGCATCTATTTGCTCATTTTCTAAAAGCTTTGTTTTGAACTGTCAAGCAATTTATACAGCATCCAAATATGTGACAATTGATGAACAACGTACATCATTTCAGTTGTTGAAGCTTTTGGCAATATATGCCAAAAAAAAAAAATTCCAAATATGGTATAAAATATATGCCCTGGTACATGTGAAGACATTTTTACACCTTGAATTTAGAAATTTATCCTGGAATTCAGCCACCAGGTCTTTATTCCTGCAGTAATAAACTGTGTAGTGTCGTGAACAGACTTGTTGTACCTATTTCAAAAAGTAACCTAAATGTCACCTTTGAAAATTGGTTCACTAGTTACCCATTTATGCTACATTTTTGAAAAGAACACTAGTTGATCAGCATGGGAACTATTCACAAGAAGGAAGTGGAGATTGCTGAAAAAATGTTGCAAGTTTCACAATAGAGAAATGCATAGTACAATCTTTGGATTTCAGAAAGACATAACATTGGCCTCACATATGGCGAAGAAAAACCAAGTAGTATTGATACTCTCAACATTACTCCATGATGGTTAAGATTGATAATAAATCTGGGCATGGTGGTACATGCCTATAATCCTAGCACTGGGGAAGCTGAGGCAGGAGGATTCTGTGAGTTCAAGGTCAGCTGGTTCTACATAGTGAGTTCCTGGACTACACAGCAAGACCCTGTTTCAAAAACCAAAAACCAAAAACCAAACCAAAACAAAACAAAAAAGGATTGATAGCGAATCCTTAACACAAATGAAGCCAGAAATAGTCACATTTTACAACAAAACAAAAGGTGGAGTACATGTTGTTGACGAGTTATGTAGCAACTATGATGTCAACTGAAACACAAAGTGTTGGTCAATGGTTCCTAAACATGTCAGACATAAATAGTTGCACAGTTTACAAAGAAAATAACAAGCACAAAATATCACGGAGAAATTTTTTTAGAGGATTGGGACTGTAATTGATAAATGATCAATTACAACAAAGAACGATATGTACATGTCCAAAGAACTCCCCAAAAGAATTCTGGAGCAGACCAGTGAACAGACAAGTGAAACATCACAAGAATTTCCTAAAAAACCAGGAAGACCAGCAAGATATCAAGTATGTCCTACCAAAGAAGACAGGAAAACAAAACACATGTGCTATCAGGGTAAGTAATACTTGTGTATGGAACATGCTGATCTTATGTGTTAAAACTGCCTTAGGTGTGATAATTGAAGTAAAGATTATTTTTGTGGTAGAGTTTTATTTGTATTTTCATTGTAGTTCACATAGGAATTTATTTCTGTTGTTATATTTTTTAGATTTAATAAGCAAACAGTTGATGCTAAAATGTTTATTCTAAACACTCATTACATATTAAAAATTTAATATTTTATTATTTTGATATTTTACTTTCCTGTTAAGTACACATTGCTTAATATAACAAAACTCATAAAATTAAAATTAAAAATTAAAAAATAATTCATCAATAGAAATACTCCTAAAAAATAAATGGCATCATACACCCCTCTAATGCGCCTTTCAAAAAATTTGCCATGATGCCTCTACAATACCCTTGTGAATAATCAATGGGTCACAGATGAAATTAAAGAATAAATTCGTTCCTACAATCAAATGATAATGCCAGTAAGACATACTGGAACCTAAGGGATACAATGAAAACAGTCCTAAGAAAGAAGCTTATAGCAATGAATGCTCACATCAGAAACACAGGAGCTCAAATAACCTAATGATACACCTCAAGGTCCTAGAAAAACAAGAACAATCCAAAGCTGAAGATACTACAAGTAAGGAAATTATAAAGATCAGAGCAGACAAATTATAATGATCAGAGCAGACAATAATGAAATGAGACTACAAAAGCAAAAAAAGGATCAATGAATTGAAGTTGGTTCTTTGAAAGGATAAACAAAATAGACAAACCCTTAGCCAATCTTACCAAAATAAGTAAAGACCCGAATCCATGCAATTAGAAACAAAAAAGGTTAAATTACAATGTATTCTGCTGAAATCTAGAAGATCATTGGTAACTACTTTGAGAACCTGTACTCCAATAAAATGGAAAATTGAGAAGAAATGGATAGATTCCTAGATACATATGAATATCCAAAGCTGAAACAACATATAAAAATTCTGAATAACTAAGTATCAGTCAATGAAATTGAAGAATTAAAAAAACAACCAACTAAAAAAAGCCCAGATCCTGAGATTCACTACCAAGTTCTACAAGAACTTTAGGAAAGATCTAATGCCAATACTGCTCAAAAGGGAAGCAGTACTGCCAAAGTCATTTCTAGAAGCACACATTACCCTGATTCCAAAACCAGAAAAGGACCCAACCAAAAAAGAGAATTACAGGCTGATCTCTTTAATGCACATAGATGCAAAAATCCTCAATAAGATACTGGCAAACCAAATGGAGCAAATCATCAAGAAGATCATATATCATTACCAAGTAGGAGTTATTCCAGGGATGCAGAGATGATTCAACATATGCAAATCAATCATTCTAATACACAACATCAACAGAAGCAGAGAGAAAAATCACATGATTATCTCAATAGATGCAGAAAAAGCATTTGACAAAATCCAGCATTCATTCATAATAAAATCCCTGAAGAAAATGGGTATAGAGGATCTTTATCTCTACCTGATAAAAGACATCTGTGCAAAGCAATGGCCAAAGTCGTACTAAATGGAGACAAGCTGAAGGTTTTCTGTCTAAAATCAGGGACAATGGCAAAGATGTTTGCTATCACCATTCTTATTCAATATAATTCTCAAAACATTAGCCAGAGCAATCAGGCAAGGGAAATAAACAAAAGGGATATGGATAAGAAAGAAAGTGGTTAAATTATCATTATTTGCAAATGACATGATTCTCTATATAGATGACCTCAAAAACTCCAGCAAAACACTCCTAGAATTAATAACCTAAGTTAATGGCATAACAAAATACAAAGTCAACACTCAAAAACCAATAGTGTTTTTGCACACCAATAATAAACTCACTGAGAGAGAAATTAAGGAAACAATACCTTTCACAAAGGCATCAAGTAAATTGAAGTACAATACTCAGGAATCACCCTAACCAAGGAAATGGAAGACCTCTACAATAAAAACTACAGAACTCTAAAAGAGGAGATTGAAGAGGACAACAGAAAATGGAAAAATGTCCCATTCCTGGATAGGCAGAACCAATATAGTCAAAATGGCCATAATTCTAAAACTGTTATACATATTTAACACAATCCCAATTAAAATACCAATAACATTCCTCATGTAACTGGAAAAAGTAATTGTAAAATTTATATGGAACCAGAATACATCTAGAATAGCTAAAGCAATTCTAAGCAACAAGGGAAATCACAATCTCAAACTTCAAATTACACTACAAAGTTACAATGAGAAAAACAGCATCATATTGGGAAACAAACAAACTTGTGAATCAGTGAAACAGAATAGAGAATGCAGAAACAAGTCCAGGCATACTCATCTACTTTATCTTTGACAACAGGGCCAAATACTTTCGCTGGTGGAAAGACAGTTTCTTTCACAAATGGTGCTGGGAAAACTGGCAGTCTACATGCCAAAGATAGAACCTAGACCCATACCTCTCACTATGCACTAAAGTAAAATCAAAATGAATCAAAGATCTAAATATTAAAACAGAGGGGCTGGTGATATAGCTCAGCAGCATAAGCGCCTGCCTGGTAAGCGCGAGGTCCTGAGTTTGACTCCCAGTACCCGCATATTAAAATAAATAAATATTAAAACAGAAACAATCAGTGGAAAGACAAATTAGGTAAAACTCCTGAAGACATTGGTAGAAGCAAAGACATTCTTAACAGAACCCCAGTTGCATAAGAAATAATACCAAAAAAAAAAAAAAATCAACAGATAGGACCACAGCAAACTAAAAAGCTGTACAGCAAAGAAAACAACCAACAGAGTGAAGAGTCAACATCCTGAATGGGAAAAAAAATTGCCAGCTAATCCTCAGACCAAAGACTAATGTCTAGAATATACAAAAAAGTCAAAATATTAGGACTTCCCCCAAATTTAAACATGGGGATCTGAAATGAATAGACACTTCTCAGATGAAGAAGTACAAATAGCCAATAAATACAAGAAAAATATTCAACATCACTGGCCACTCCAGAAATGCAAATTAAAACAACAGAGATTTCATCTCATTCCAGAAAGAATGGCTATCTTTAAGAAAACAAATAACAACAAATGCTAGAGAGGCTGCAGGGAAAAAAAAAGACACCTTCTTCATTGATGGTGGGAGTGTATACTCATACAACCACTATGGAAATCAGCATGGAGATTCCTCGAAAAACTAAAAATAATTCCATTTGTTCCAGCCATTCCCTTTCTAGATGTCTGCCCCAAAAGAGCTAAAAAACATCAAATTACGGTGATACATGGATACCTGTGTTTATAGCAGAACAATTCATACAATAGATGAATGGATAGTGAAAATTGGTTATTTGTATACAACCGAGTACTTCTCTAACATGAAGCATAAACTTGAGCCATTTGTAGGAAGATGGGTGCACATTGAGACTATAACGTTAAGTGAAGTAAATCAGACACACAAGCTTAAATATTGAATGGTTTCTTTTGTATGACAAACTCAACATATAAAGTGTAAAATAAAGGACAGACAATAAGAAAAAAGAGAGAAAAAGTTATTGTAATTTAGTACAGCCATGTATGTAAAATTGTACCTTGATTTAGTATAATTATTTTATGTGTTTTATATGTATTTTGGTCTGTTAATCTGGCTGTTAATCTGTTTTATGATAATTAAATTGATAACAACTTAAAAAGAAATAAATCTGATTCTGGCAAGACAAAAGATGTGTTATGTGCATGTACCAATTCTCCTCAATGAATGTAATCATCATGTATTACAAACAAGTAGTAATAAAAATAAAAAAAAATTAAAAATTAAACACTTAGGAGTTAACCTAACCAAGGAAATGAAAGGTCTCTATAATGAAAACTACACTCACTACTTTGAAAAAGGAGATTGTAGAGGACAACAAAAAATGGAAAAATATCCCCCCAGTCCTGGATAGGCAGAACCAATACAGTATTGTCAAAATGGCCATACTTCCAAAACTGATAAATATATTAATGCAATCCCAATCAAACTACTAACAGCAGTCCTCAGAGAACTACAGAAAAAAATCCCAAAATTTATATGGAAGCAGAAGAGAACCAGAATAACAAAAGCAATCCTGGGCAAGGAAAGAGCAAACTAAGAAGTATCACAACCCCAGATTTCAAGATATATTACAAGGAGCATAGTACCAGCACAAAAAGACATGTTGATCAGTGGAACAGAATAGAGGATGCAAAAACCACCACAGACACATTCAGCCATTTGATCTTTGACAAAGGGGCCAAAATCTTAACCTAGACAAAAGCCTTTTAACAAATGGTGCTGGGAAAGCTGACAAGTCACATGCAGAAGACTGAATCTAGACCTGTATCTTGCACTGTGCAGTAAACTAAAATCAAAATGGATCAAAGCTCTAAATGTTAAAACAGAACATCTAGGCAAGGCCCCTCCCACCTGGCGGAGCAAGGCCCCAGGCGGTGAGACATTTCCCAAGAGGCCTTACAGAACCAGGAGTTGTACACTGAGACCAGACCTTGACCTGGAGAGTCTTCTGCAGTCAGAGGCAGCAGTGAGAACACACTTTCCGGAGTGGCCCACCTGGCTGATGAGTGCACCAGAGTGGTGGTGCCTGCACTCAGGTGCAGGGAGTAGCAGCTGGAAGGTGGGACCGCCATTTTATCTAAAAGTGTTCAGAGGCTTGGGGCTCAAATTCCAGCAGCACAACAGCCCCAGGGTCCCTTCAGCGCCAATATCCGGGAGTGGAATTATTATAGACAGCTAAGTTAGGTAGAAATATAGTAGGCAGTCGGACAGGGCTAGGCTCTCCAGGGGGTCAGTGCAAAAGATGAGAATGCATCAGGACTGTAGCTGGAGATGCATCTGAAGATTAAAGTCACAATGACTAGTTTTATATACTTCCCTAAGAGATGAAAGGAAGCTTGGGATTTGGGCCATCCTCTCCCACCTACTAAGACTAAGACCACTGAGACTAGGACTAAGACTAAGATTACGAAGACTAAAAACAAGACTAAGACTACAGATTAGATACCAGGGTTAATGATGTCACCCATGTACCCTTGCTATCATTAGATCAATATTACCTAAGCGACGATACTTGCAATCTTATTGGTTGATCATAATTTTGACCCATGTTGTATCCACCTCAAGATTTTGCTCTATAAAACTTCAAGAGGTGGGCTCATTGGCAACCCATTCAGGACCCCTCCTGTCTCTCAGCACCTATTCCAATTCCCCATTCTCTCGATCTTATTCCCCATTCCTTTTCACCAGTAAATTTTCCTATTCTTAACCTCTCCTGCTCTTAACCTGCTCCTTAGAATTCATTCTTCAACTTTGGGGGACATGAACTCAGCATATTTGACATCTAGCATTTCCCCTATACCAAAATGAGGGAAGGGCTATCTAGTCACAATAGACAGTCGGCAGTTGGACAACAGACCAGGGAGAACCCAACTGAGAAGTAGGAGCTGGAACCCAGACTCCAATCTGGCGAATGCCAAAAGCCAGCCCTTAGCCCTAGCTGCAAAGGACTAGAAGCAGCCCCCTGGCCTGTGGCGGGACAAGGGCACCGGCCCCTGTCCTTGGTCCAAAGGCACAAGTAAGCAAGAGGCCTTGGCTACAGGACAAGGGTAACCTCTGCCACCTGCCCTGTGAACTGCAGTGCAAGCAGTAAAGCAGCCTTGTGCTGGACAAGGGCACCACCACCTGCCTGGTGACCAACAGGCAAACAACCTTGCCCTATAACCAATTTGTATAAAAGGAGTCAGCAGAATGGCCAAGATCAGCCCCATACTCAGCAGTAATCCAACTGTAGACTTGATGGAATTATTCAGTATAGATCCCAACTTTGACGAGGGAACTAACACCGAATTGGGGGCACCAGGGGAATTTTTAAAATAATTATTTGTTCTTTTTTTACTTTTTAAATTTTGGGGGGGTATGGGTTTTGACTTTTATTATTTGGTTTGTTTTCTCTGTCCTGCCACTCTCTTTCCTCACTGGTCTTTCAGTTTTCTCTGAGATTTACAGGTGAATGAACACTGTCTCTAGTCTTTCTGTTTTGCCTCAAAATTCTTTTGCTTTCTCCTTCATTCTTTCTCTCCTGTCCTCTTCTCCAGCTTCCCAAAGTGTGGGTGATCATCCTTAGTCCTTCAGCCTTGCTTCTAATGTATTTCTCTTTAGCTACCACTCTGTTTTGTCCCATATTCCTCTTAAATTCCCCTTCTCCACAGGATAAAAATCACTCTACCAAGAGGAAACCCAATACATACAAATTCCTGGTCTATGTTGGAGGTTGATATATAACTATAGATCTTGCTCCTATGGTTAGAGATACCAAATTAGCAGTCACCACAGATTATCAGTTTCTAGGCTCTGCTTGATCATATTGTTAGTACTCATTGTACTACTTTACCCAAGATACCATATTGTAATCCGTTGTTCACTCTGGTATGATAACACTGTGATAATCTGGGGTCACAATCATTCCTATAGCCCAGTACCAAAGGACTACATGCTGAGCCAAATAGATTGCAACACATCATCCCTCATAAAGTAGGAGGATAGGATCCTGGGACAGATGCAAAGACCAACAGCCAGGCACACCTAGAAGACATCTTGTAGGAATAGACATTTCCTAGGGAAGCTTTGATACCAGTGATAAAGCTACCTAAGGTAAGAAAAATACAAACAACACAGAAAACAAATTTAAAAAAATAGAAAATGACAAGACACAGAAGCAAAATGCAATCCCAGAATTCCAGCCTGCCAAGGACAAATCCAGGGAGCAATGAGGTAGAGGAAAACAGAAGATAGCCACCTGAATTCACTGGAATAACAGTAGAAGAAATTAAAAAATATATATATACATCAGGCTATAGAGGCTATCAAGATAGAAATAATTTCAAAGGTTAAAAAAAGAGATGAGGGGGCCGGTGAGATGGCTCAGCGGCATAAGTGCCTGCCTTGCAAGCGCGAGGGCCCGAGTTCGACTCCCGGATCCCACATATGAAAAAGCGGCCGGTGATATCGCTCAGCGGCATGGGTGCCTGTTGGCGCGCGAGGTCCTGAGGTCGACCCCCCGGTACCCACAAAAAAAAAAAAAAAAAAAAAAAAAAAAAAAAAAAAAGAGATGATGACCACAATGAAGGACTTGCTTACCAAATCTAGAGGAGACATAGATTAAAAAAAATAGAGGAGAATAGAAAAACACTGGAAACCAAGAATGCCCAGCATAGGAAAAGAATGGAATCCATAACACAGATTCAATTAGATATCCAGGAAATTAAAAATTCCACTGAAAGCTTACAAAACCGTATGACAGAAAGTGAAGATAGAATATCACACCTAGAGGACGGGATTGTGGTTAGAAAAGAATGATCTCTTAAAAGCTACGGACCATGAAAAATCAATCCAACAACTGCAAGATGATGCAAAGAAGAACATAAGAGTGACTAGAGTCAATGAAAATGCAGGAGTCAACACAAATAATGGGCCGGTGAGATGGCTCAGAGGCATAAGCGCCTGCCTGGCAAGCGCAAGGTCCTGAGTTCAACTCCCGGAACCCACATACGAAAAAAGGGCCGGTGACATCGCTCAGTAGCATGGGCGCCTGCTGGCGCGCGAGGTCCTGAGTTCAACCCCCCGGTACCCACAAAAAAAGAAAAAAAAAACAAATAACATAAAAGGCATATTCAGACAAGTAATAGCAGAAAACTTCCCAAGCAAGGAAAAGCAATTTGACATACAGATAAGTGAGGCATACAGAACTCCAATTAGTCATGACCAAAATAAATCTACACCAAGGTACATAACAATCAAGATTCCAGAAATTCAGCATAAGAATAGAATATTAAAAGCAGTTAGAGAAAAGAAACAAATCACCTATGAAGGAAAGCCCATCAGAATCACAGCAGACTTCTCAACACAAACTCTTAAATGAAGGAGAGCTTGGAGTGAAGTATTACAAGCTCTGAAAGAAAACAACTTCCAACCCAGATTCATATATTCTGCAAAATTATCTTTCAGAATTAATGGAGAAATAAAATACTTCCATGAAAAAGAACAAGAAGAAATTCATGACAACCAAATCAGACCTACAAAGAACTCTGAAAGATATTCTAGAAAGAGAAAACAAAGACCACAATTCCAAGAGTACCAATAGAAAGAAGCCACCAGCAGGGGAAGCAATTAAACAGAGGGGAAAGACAGGGAACCATCAAAAGGAAAATTATATGATCAAGACAAGCCAATACATATCAGCTATAACCATCAGTGTAAATGGTCTCAATTCACCAATCAAAAGGAATAGATTGGCAGAATAGATCAAGAGACAAGATTCAACAATATGCTTTATTCAAGAAACAGTTCATTCAAAAAGAAATTCATAGACTGAAAGTCAATGTAAAACAATACTCTATGCAACAGGAACCCAGAAAAAACCAGGGGTAGCTATCCTATTCACAGAAAATGTGAACATCAAGTCAAGACTGAATAAAAGAGATATAAAGAAGGATACCACATACTTGTTATGGGAAAAAGCCAGGAAGAAGAGATAATCATAAATATATATGAACCAAATACAGGGGCGCCCACCTATATAAAACAAATATTGACAGACATGAAATATCAAATAGGCACTAACACAATTATAATGGGTGATTTTAATACCCCATTGTCACAAATAGATAGATCTACTAGACAAAAAAATCGACAAAGAAGTATCAGAACTGAACCAAACCTACGAACAAATGGACTTAGTAGATGTCTACAGGCTGTTCCACCCCACAACATCAGAATACACATTCCTCTAAGCAGCATATAGGACATTCTCTAAAACAGACCACATACTAGCCCATAGAACATGCTTAAGTAAATGCAAAAGAATTAAAATTATCCCATGCATATTATCGGACCATAGTGAAATGAAATTGGAAATCAATGGCAAAAGAAAACACAAAGACTCTATAAACATATGGAAATTAAATAACAACCTCCTGAACAACCAATGGGTCACAGATGAATTAAAGAAGAAATTAAACAGAATCTACAGTTAAAAGATAATGCTGATACAACATATTGGAACTTATGGGATGCAAAGAAAGCAGTCCTAAGAGGAAAATTAATAGTGGTGAACTCTGATGTCAGGAAAACACACTGAGCTCAAATAAACAACCTAATGTTGAACCTCAAACTTCTAGAAAAAGAAGGAAAAATCAATCCCAAAACTCATAAAAGAGAGGAAATTATAAAGATCAGACCAGAAATTAATGCAACGGAGACTAAGAAAACAACAAAAAGAATCAATGAATCAAAGAGTTAGTTCTCCAAAAGATTAAATAAAATGACAAACTCTTAGCCAACCTTATCAAAAAAAGGAAAGACTGAAAAAAAAGACTGAAAGAAATTCATGCAATTAGGAAGGAAAAGGGTGAAATCATAATGGATCCTGCGGAAATCCAGATCATCAGTACCTACTTTGAGAACCTGTACTCATATAAGATGGAAAACACAGAAGAAATGAACAGATTCCCAGATACACACGAATTACCAAAGTTGAATCAAGACGATATAAAAATTCTAAATAACCCAGTATCAGTTAATGAAATTGAAAATATAATTAAAAACTTACCAACAGAAAAAGTCCAGGTCCTGATGGATCCACGGCTGAATTCTACAAGAAATTTAGAGAAGATCTAATGCCACTACTTGTTAAACTCTTTAATGAAACTGAAAGGGAAGCAATATACCCAAATTCCTTCCTGGAAGCAAACATAGCCCTGATAGAAAAACCAGTGAAGGGTCCAACCAAAAAGGAGATTTACAGGCCAATCTCCTTCATGAACACAGATGCAAAAATCATCAACAAGATACTGGCAAACAAAATGCAGCAAATCATCAAGATTATACACCATGACTAAGTGGGATTCATCCCAGGAATGCAGGGATGGTTCAACATATGCAAATTAATAAACATAATACATCATATTAACAGAACGTGGACAAAAACCATATGATCATATCAATAGATGGAGAAAAGCATTACAAAGTCCAACACCCATTCATGACAAAAACCCTACAGAAAATTGGAATACATGGTCTTTATCTCAATCTGACAGAAGCCATCTATGACAAACCAACAGCCAACATCATACTAAATGGACAAAAACTGAAAGCTTTCTCTCTAAAATCAGGAACAAGACAAGGATGTCCACTATCACATCTCCTATTCAATATAGTTCTGGAAACATTAGCTAGAGTAATTAGACAAGAGAAAGAAATAAAATGAATAAAGATAGGAAGGGTTGAAGTTAAATTATCATTATTTGCAGATGACATGATACTCTATATAGAAGACCCCAAAATTTCTGCCAAAAGACTTCTAAATTCAATAACCAGATTCAGTCACATAGCTGGATACAAAGTCAACACTCATAAATCAGTAGCATTCCTGTACTCAAATAACAAACTCTCTGAAAGAGAAATTATTGAAACCATACCTTTCACAATAGCATCCAAAAAAATGAAATAATTAGGTATCAATCTAACAAAGGAAGTAAAACATCTCTACATTGAAAACTACAGTACTCTGAAAAAGGAGATTGAAGAGGATATCAGAAAATGGAAAGATATCCCTTGCTCATGGGTAGGAGGAACCAACATAGTGAAGATGACCATATTCCCAAAATTGTTATACAAATTTAATGCAATCCCAATGAAAATACCATTAGCATACCTCACAAAACTAGAGAAAACATTCCTAAAATTCATTTATAACCAGAAGAGTCCTAGAATAGCAAAAACAATTCTGAGCAATAAAGGCAAAGCAGCAGGCATCACAATCCCTGGCTTGAAATTATACTACAGAACTACTGTGATTAAAAAAAAAAGTATCATACTGGCAGAAACAAAACAAACAAAAACCAGACCAGAGGATCAATGGAACAGATTAGAAGAGACAGAAACAACTTCAAACACACTAGGCCATCTTATCTTTGACAAACGGGCTAAACACGTTCACTGGAAGAAAGAAAGCCTGTTTAATAAATTGTGCTGGAAAAACTGGCTTTCCACATGCCAAAAACTAAAACTAGACCCATGTATATCATCATGCACTAAACTAAAATCAAAATGGATCAAAGATCTAAATATTAAAACGGAAATACTAAATCTGCTGGAAGAAAGACTAGGTAGAAATCTTGAAGACACAGGTGTAGGCAGAGACTTCATGAACAAAACCTCGACTGCACAGGAAATACTACAAATAATCAACAACTGGGATCTCATCTTATTAAAAAGCTTTTGCATAGCAAAAGAAATCACCAACAGAGTGAAAAGAACCCACAAAGTGGGAAAAATTTTAGCCAGTTGTCCTTTGAAGGACTAACATCTAGAAAATACAAAGAATTAAAAAAAAAAATCAGACCCTCCAAATTTAAAGACCCAATCCAAAAATGGGCATCTGAAATGAATAGACACATCTCAGAAGTACAAATGGCAAATAAATACATGAAAAAATGTTCAACATCATTGATCATTTGAAAGATGCAAATTAAAACAACACTGAGATTCTATCTCACCCCAGAAAGAATGGCTATTATTAAAAAAATCAACCAATAACAAATGCTGGCAGGGCTGTGTGGAAAAAGGAACCCTTCTCCACTGTTGGTGGGAGTGTAGACTGGTGCAACCACTGTGGAAATCAGTGTGGAGTTTCCTTAAAAACTAGGACTACAGGACCCATTTGACCCAGCTATTCCCCTTCTTGGTATCTTCCCAAAAGATTTAAAAACATCATACCACAGCGATATATGTGCACCCATGTTTACAGCAGCACAATTTATAATAGCTAGGGCCGGTGAGATGGCTCAGTGGCTTAAGCGCCTGCCCGGCAAGCGCGAGGGCCCGAGTTCGACTCCCGGATCCCACATACGAAAAAGGGGCCGGTGATATCGCTCAGTGACACGGGCGCCTGCTGGCGTGCGAGGTCCTGAGGTCGTCCCCCCGGTACCCACAAAAAAAAAAAAAAAAAAAAAAAAAAAATTTATAATAGCTAAATCTTGGAAACAAGACAAATGCCCATCAACCGAGGAATGGATAAAAAAGATGGGGTTTTTTATACAATGGAGTACTACTCAGCCATAAAGAAGGATAAACTTGAGACATTTATAGCTAAATGGATGGACCTTGAGACCATACTCTTAAGTGAAATAAATTGAACACATATGTGTAAATATCACATTGTTTCTCTGGTTTGAGAAACTGAAAGTGTAAATAAAAACCAAAACGTAGGGCCGGTGAGATGGCTCAGCAGCATATGCTCCTGCCTGGCAAGTGCGAGGGCCCGAGTTTGACTCCTGGATCCCACATACGAAAAAAGGGGCCGGTGATATCGCTCAGCGGCACAGGCGCCTGCTGGCGCGGGAGGTCCTGAGGTCGACCCCCGGTACCCACGAAAAAACAAACAAACAAACAAACAAAAAAACCCAAAACGTATAATAGATATTGTGAAATAGAAGTAATTGTTCAAAGAGAAAGGGGAATTGGGGGGTGGGGAGAAAAATGAGAAAAAAGGTGGGATAAACTGGAAACAAAGCTTTGTAAACAATGAGGGGAAGAGGGTTGAAGAGAGGAGAGGGGAATGGAAAATAAAGAGGAACTAAGATATATCATGTATAGGTACAAATTCCCTATGATGAAAGTGATCATTATGCATATCTAAATTATATCAATAAATTTAATTAAAAAAAGAACATTTAATTCATTAGAAGAGAAAATATGTAAAAGTCTTGAAGATATAGGCACATGCAAGGACTTTCTGAACAAAAACTAAATTGCACAAGAAATAACATCCAGAATCAACAAATAGGATCGTATCAAATTTAAAAGCTTCTGCATAGCAAGTGAAACAATCAACAGAATAAAGAGACAAAGAGACAATCTACAGAATGGGAAAAATTTGTGCCAGCTACTCTTCTGACAAAGGGCTAATATCTAAAACATGGTGATGAACCTTTTAGAGCTTTCCATGATATAAATGGTCCATTGTGGCATGTGTGTCATAGGTTCACCACCACTGATCTAGAATATATAAATAACTCAGAAAAATTATATCCCTCCCAAAATAAAGACTCAGTCAAAAAACAGGCAACTGAAATGAATAGACATTTTTCAGAAGTACTAATGGCTAATAAATACATGAAGAAATGTTCAACACCTCTGGCTATTAGAGAAATGTGAAGAAAATAATACTGAGATTCCATGCTACTCCAGAACAAACGGCTATTATCCTGAACTGAAAAAACAAGAAAAATGTTGGTGCAGTTGTGAGCAGGAAAAGGAATACTTCTGTACTCTTAGTAGGAATGTAAACTAGTATAACCACTATGGAAATCAGTATGGAGATTTCTCAAAATACTACAAATAGAAATTCCATTTGACCCAGCTATTCCCCTTCTAGTCATCTTCCTGAAAGAGTTAAAGACATACTATAGTATACATGCATACCCATGTTCATAGCAGCACAACTCATAATAGGTAAATCTTGGAAGCAGCCTATATGTCCATCAACAGATGAATGGATAAGAAAATGAGGTTGTTATTCACAATGGAGTACTACTCTGCTATAAAGAAGGATACATTTGAATCATTTATAGGAAAATGAATTCACTTTGAGACCATTAAGTGAAGTAAATCAGATACTCAAGCTTAAATATCATATGGTTTGTCGCATATGAGGAATCCAAAGCATAAATAAATCAAAGAGCAAAATAAAAGAGAATAGGAAATAAAGAGGTAGATCTTTTGCAAATGGGAAGAGAACCAAGATGGGGGAGGGACAGGAGAGGAAGGGGAGGTTAAAAAGGATTGAGATGTGTTATGTACATGTACCAATTCCCGACAATGAATGTAATCATTGTGTACTGTAAACATGTAATAAAAACAAAAATTTGGGAAAAAAAGACTTTTTCAGATAGTTTACCACCAAAAGATCTTAACTGAAAGAACAGTGTAAAAGGAGTATACTTTCAGCTAAAGGAAAATGATTTCATATTAAATGTATAAAATGCAAAAACAAATGATACTGAGAAATATGTGGGCAAATCTAACAAACATTAACTGTAAAGGTAAGTTTCTGCTTTATGTATGTGTAGGAGTATAGAGAAGAAGCTAGATCCAAAATGCCAACAATACCATCTAAACTAGGAGGGATGTGAGATTAAAGCACTCTAATGTCTTTGTATCATACAAGATAAATGTATCTTTAACAAGATACCAATAACTTTTGAGCTACAAAAAACATGAAAAAAGAGATACAAATATGTAACTTCCAAATAGGAACAGGAGTAAAACTACAGTCAATTCAAAAGAAAGGGGATAGAAGAAAAGAACTAAAAATACAGGTGATTTAGAAAACTCAAGTTATTTGAACTTATTTCTACCACAGAATAACCACTATAAAAGTAAATAATTCTCCAAATTAAAACAAAAATCACCAAACAAGATCTAAAATAAAATTCAGTGGCTGGCAACGTAGGTCAGTGGTAAAGCACTTGTCTAGAATGCACAAGGCCCTGGGTCCAATCCCCAGCACTGGAAAAAGAAAAAAAAATCCAATTTCATGCTTTTTAAAAGAGGCACTTAAGGTATGAGGGCAAAGAACAATTTTTCAAAAATCTAAAGATGGAAATACACAGTACTAAGCAACTACTAAACAAAATGAAGCTTGGGTAGCAATGCTGGAATCAGACAAAATAGATTAAATAAAAAACATTTCTGACAACAAAGGGTTATTCCATCATAAAATGTTTGATTAAACTATAGTTGTGTTTATACCTTTACTAAATCATAATTGTATATATAACTAGTAATACACTTCAAAATACATATAAAATGAAAATTGAAAGAACTTTAAAGAAAGACTGATAAATCCACCTTCATGGCAGGAGATTTTCAACATATTTCACTCAGTAATTGACAGATGGGCAGCAATAATAACAACAAAAAAAATCCATAAGGATATAGGAAATACCTACTACTACACTAACCTTCATTCCTTCACTCTGCTTCAACAATTCATGCCATGGTCTCGGAGAACCTTGTCGTGACATTGAGCCACCCCCTCCAGAAATCTTAAATTCCAGTGTTACAACTTTCTATCATTCTAGTTTTTAATCCCAATACATTTCTTGAATGTCATCAAGGCATCCTAAACCTGAGCTGCACAGGTTCCAAATCTGCCCTCTTCTGTCTTCACTTTATTTTCTTTCTTTTCACTCCGTGGTCCAGCAGTTCAATTGCTCATTTGCCCTTTGTCCTATGCTGGAAAAATAATCCACTCTTTTACATACTAGTAGGGCCCAAATTCATGTTCTCCAACCTCATCTGGTTTCTAATCAAAACTGTGTTTCTAATCGGCTCCGATTCCCTCTTCTATCAGTAGCTACAGACAGTCTTCTGCATAGGCAGACTCCACTGGCAGATACAATCAACCACAGATCAAAAATATTCAGGAAAAAAACTGTACTGAATGTGTTTATCTTGTCATTCCCTAAAAAAAAAAAAGAGTATAAAAACAGCTTACATACCATTTATATTGTATTATGTATTAAAAGTACCTAAGCACTCAAGGAATCCAAAGATGACTTAAAGTATACAAGAGGATATGGATAAGTAGATTATATGCAAATACTACCTCATTTTATGTAACAGATGAGCATCTGGGGACCTCACAGAAAACAAAAATTTGCACTCTCTTCAAACATCACATTCTATCTTTCCCTCCTTACATTCAGCAAACCACCTTTTACTTCAGTAAAAAATTGAAAAAACAAGCTGGGTGTAGTGGTGCATGCCTGTAATCCCAGCACTCTGGGAGGCTGAGGCAGGAGAGTTCAAAGTTTGAGCCTAGCCTGAAAATCTTAGCAACTTAACAAGACCCTGTCTGAAAATAAATGGCTGAGAATATAGTTCAGTACAAAGGCCCTGTGTTCAATCCCCAGTACTGCCAAAAATAAAAATAAAAACTAGGAAGACTACACCTTATTATTATCAGGAGAAGTTATCTCTCTTCCTGTCTAAAATTTCTATAACTTTTTCCCACATTTTTTATCAGTGCATATTGGTTATACAGAGTAATAGGTTTCACTTGGGCAGATTTATACATGTATATAACATACCTTAATCATTTCTACTCCATCAACCCCCTGGCCCCACCCTCCCCTGTTATTACATTTGGGAGATTCAATATGTATAATGAATTTGATCATATTTATCCCCTTTATTAACTGCCTTTAAGCTCCCACCTTATTCCCCTTATGATGGAAATTTAAAAATTAACAGTCTGATATCATGGTAGGACAAGATATGCTCACCCAGCCTGCCACATAGTTGGACTGTTAGACTCAGCCTTGACTGACCACGCCAGCTGCAACTCAGAGACAGTCTGACCTGACTCTGTCTGATTGCATCCAGCTGCAATGCCTGCACCCCAAAGCCATAAATGTATCCTGTTTTACTAACCTGTTCTAAGGACTGTCTACCCGAGATAGAATGGCTTAGTCAAGGACATGTATGATTTCACTCTCTTCCTCGGCCCCAACTCCCTCCCTGGACTCTCCCACCTTATGATAAACAACCCCTCTGACTAAACCTGCCCAGAACAAATCTACCTGACAATATATGACCTAGCCTATGTAACCAATTATAAACTGATTTGCTACTGGCTTCTGTACTTCCTGCTTGCAAACCATATATAAGTTTCTGTTTTACCCTAAGCCAGGGCTGGTGATTTGGAACTGGATTCCCACCAGCCTGCTGGTGTAATAAAGCTGTTGCCTTCCAAGTACCTCAGTACAACGTGTCTTCCTTCTAGTTCGGCTTCCTTCCGCAACACCTTTTTTCTTGTCTAATAATAGTCTACCATATCCCTAGTTTTATTTATTTATTTATTTATTTTGGTGGGTACCGGGGGTCGACCTCAGGACCTCGCGCGCCAGCAGGCGCCCGTGCCGCTGAGTGATATCACCGGCCCTTTTTTCATATGTGGGTTCCGGGAGTCGAACTTGGGCCCTCGCACTTGCCAGGCAGGCGCTTACGCCGCTGAGCCATCTCACCGGCCCCCTAGTTTTATTTTGATACCTTTCCTCTAAAGTCCAAAGAACCCTGTGGATGCTATCATAGGGCTGATCACACTGTATTTATCTCTCTCCCCACTATATTTAAAGATCTTTCAGGCTCAGCTTCTTACTAGAGAGCTTACCCTGGCTATGTTACTTAACTTTCCTTATCTCAGTTGTCCCACCCCTAAAATGAGAACTAAATTCTCCATGAATCATATGATCCTGGGTAATTAACTGACTCACCCATACCTCAGGTTCCTCATTTCTAAAATGGAGATAATACAGATATTCCTTGTTTAATGACCTACCTGTTTAACGACTGGACTTACAACCTGCCACTTGGACATACCACCCATTTTTTTTTTTACAGTTCTGTACATCTTGTTTATAGAGCCTCAATGTCTTTTTGTACAGTGTATCTTATTTATGCAGTACTGTAATTTTTGCTGATTGTATTGTACAGTACAGTACTGTAGTTTTATGTTGTTATACATTACAATGTTCCATGTAAGAGTTATGCAAATAAAAGCAAAGTCATCAAGTTGGAGTTTCCTTTGTCCATTTCTTTGTTCTGAATAATGTAATGTACATACTATATACAAGGCCTCATTTAGTGAACAATTCATTTAACAACCTAGTTGCAGGACCCTAACTCAGTCATTAAATGAGGAATGTTTGTAGTGTGTACCTCATTAACATTATTGAGAGGTTTAAATGGTTTAAAACTATACTTTAGCTACTATATATTTTACACTTATAGCATATTTAAGTCTGACCTAGCCACATTTCTACTGCTCATTAGTTACACGAGCCTAATGGCTACTATATTGGTCAGAACAGATAAAGAAATCAATAAATGCTCAATAAAATTTTTAAGAATATTGATGTAAGAATGAAAAATCTTTCAGACCCTCAGGCCTGGAAAATCCCTTATATATTTTTACTTTTTTTTTTTTTTTTTGGTACTGGGAATCAAACTCACAACCTCATGGATTGCCAGGCAGGCACGCTGTGCTTCTGAGCTATATCCCCAGCCCTACATTTATTTTTTAACATCTCTGACACTGGGACTAATTCTATAATTGATGTTATGTGAGTTTAAGGGAAACATTCTTTCTTCATGGTTCATGAGATAATGGTGCATCTTAAACTTGATAAAATAATGTATATATAAAGCACTTAGCACCTAGTTTATAAGCCTCACATAAACTAGCTATTGTATCATTCATATTTGTATTTCTAACACTAGGTAAGTGCCTCACATAGTTTGTAGTTAGTAAATATGTACTCACTAAGTAAATTCCTATAAAATGCCTTGTGACTTCTTTTTTTTTTTTGTGGGTACCAGGGGTCGAACTCAGGACCTCGCGTGCCAGCAGGTGCCCGTGCCGCTGAGCGATATCACCGGCCCTTTTTTCGTATGTGGGTACTGGGAGTCAAACTCAGGACTTCGCGCTTGTCAGGCAGGCGCTTATGCCGCTGAGCCATCTCACCAGCCCATGTGACTTCTAACTCTGTACATCTAAATCTAAATATGTATTCCTTCCCAAACTGCTCCTTCTCATAATTTTCGCTTACTGTCACACTGAGTAATGCTGACTTACAAACTCAGATCTTTAACTCTTGCCTCTTCTCCTAATCCAATTTAGACACTAGGTCATGTCAATTCTTCCTTTACAATCTCCCCTAAAATCTGCCCTTTCATTTGCATTCCCACTGCCAATTCCTTAGCTTAGGACAGCAATTCTCAAATCTTTTGGTCTTAGTACCTTTCACGCTATTAAAAATTATAGAAACCGGGGCCGGTGAGATGGCTCAGCGGCGTAAGCGCCTGCCTTGCAAGCGCGACGGCCCGAGTTCGACTCCCGGATCCCACATACGAAAAAGGGGCCGGTGATATCGCTCAGTGGCACGGGTGCCTATTGGCGCGCGAGGTCCTGAGGTCGACCCCCCGGTACCCACACAAAAAAAAAAATTATAGAAACCAGAAGCTTTTATCTGGATATCTGATGATACTCAACATATTAGAAATTAAAATTGAGAAAACTGGCTTGCCATGGTGGCACATTTCTGTAATCCCAGCACTCTGAGAGGCTGATGTAGGAGGAGGATTGCAAGTTTGTGCCAAGCCTGGGCAATTGAGTGAGACCTTGTCTCAACAATAAAAAATTTTAAAAAAGGGCTTGCTATGAGAAAGTACTGGTTTGTGTACCACAAAGAAAAAAGAGAAAAATTTTAGTATATATTAATTCATTAATAAATTAATTATATGATAGAATTATACATTCTATGAAAAATAGCTATTTTTCAAATAGAGAATAGTAATATTGTGTTTCACTTCTATAAATATATATGTATATACACACACACATGTGTACATACATACACATATATATGTATGTTTGTGTATGAGATCCTGGGAATTGAACCCAGGGCTACATTCATGCTGCATAGGCAAGCATTCTACACTACACTACCTCTGCAGCCTTCTACAAACTGTTTTAATGTTTCTGGCTTAATAGAACAGTTTGATTCTCTGCTTCTGCATAAATTCTGTTAACATGTGTTGGTTTGCTAGAATTACATAAAAAAAAATCTAGCCTCACACAAGGTATGTAGTTGGAAAAGGGAGGAATATTTTATTTTATTTTATTTATTTTTTTTTGTGGGTACCGGGGGGTCGACCTCAGGACCTCGCGCGCTAGAAGGCGCCCATGCCGCTGAGCGATATCACCGGCCCCTTTTTCGTATGTGGGTTCCGGGAGTCGAACTCGGTCCCTTCCGCTTGCAGCGCAGGCGCTTAAGCCGCTGAGCCATCTCACCGGCCCTGGAATATTTTAATAGCCTTTCAGAAAATTGTTGGGCTGGGGCTGTGTCCATTGCCTAGGACAGTGGTGGTGAACCTATGGCACGTGTGCTGCAGCAGGCTGTTTCTATCATTGAAAGCTCTAAAAGGTTCACCATCACTGGCCTAGCAGTTGCAAGGTCCTACATTCAATACCTAGCACTGAAAAAAACATTTGTGGCTATTAGTCTTTGACACTACTGCAAAACTCAAAAATTGGTGGTTTCTTAGCCTCAGTGTGGAATCTGAAACCTCATTAATAAAATCATTGAAGTCTTTTCCATTATACTTCATTGATATAGCTTGTCCTTCAAATGCATCTTTCACTTATACACAAAAGTGTAACATCATGAAAAAAATAGTCATCTGAAAAATATACTGGTTCACTGAGTTATACCAAGCTTCCATATGTTGAACCATTTCATTATGATACCTAAAAATCACACTCATTATTATTGCCATCAATATCATCATTAGTCTTTTTTTTTTTTTTGTGGGTACCGGGGGTCGACCTCAGGACCTCGCGCGCCAGCAGGTGCTTATGCCGCTGAGCCATCTCACTGGCCCCCATCATTAGTCTTTAAAAAGTTTTTTAAATATCAAGAAGCTGTCAGGTTCAATGTCTTCCAAATAGCAAAGACTGAATAACCACAGTTTGTATGTCAGTCATTCTTTCAAATATAGTGTTCCATGAAAAAAGCAGCTATTTAGCTCATAACACAATCACTCAGTGCTTTTCCTCAGAACCACTATTATAACTAAGTATGCAGAACAGCTTTGTATTTCATCACACAAGAACATTAAGGGCATGTATCAAGATTTAATAAAAGTAATAAATTTTTATTGCTTCATTTAGGACTTTAAGTGACACTAGCATTTCTGATTTTTACTGCAGTGAATAATACCGCAGTGAAGACCATTACTACAGTTTAGTGTCATTTGTGTTAAAGTGCCAGCAGTTTTATACACTGTTGCTTTCGCACCATCATTGCCCATGTCAACGTAGTGAAAATAGCAAATGATATCTCGTTATTATGAAAATAATTTTTACCTCAGATCTCCTGAAAGGATCCCAGGGGACCCTAGGGGTCCACAGATCATATTTTGAGACTATTTGGTCTAGGACTTCATCTTGTTATACCCGGATTATTATGTCAGCCTCCTAATTCTTCTTCTTGCCTTGAGTCTCTCTCATAATTGCTATTTGCCATTACTATACACAGCTTCCTACAAAGCTGCTTTCAACATATTCAGTTTAAAAATTTTCAGTGATTTCCTCACTGAATAAAGAATAAAATCCAATTCCATACTGAAAGACCTCTGCAATCTCTCCTCACTCAACTTTTTCAGCCTTATTGCTCATCACTACCAAATACCAACATCAATTAAGTCAGCCTGGTCTATTTAAGGTCTCCTAAAACACAATTTACACATCTCACAATTTTGCTTGAAATAGTTCCATCATATCAAACATTATTTCCTCTCATCAAATCTCAAATTGTACTTAACCTTCAAGGCCCAGCTCAACATCCACATATTTTGATGCTTTTTCTACTCACTGATTTATAGCATCCTCTTCTTTCTTACAATATTGCAATAAAATATTGTCATCACACTATCATATACTGTCTTCGATAATTTAACTTTTCGGTTGTTGTTTAATCATATGTGCTTTCCTTAATTCCCCAACTCAATTCTAAAGTTTTGGAGTATAGGAACTCTAAATTTTGAATCTTCTACAGTGCCCAGTATAATCCAAGGAACACAAAAGAAAAATGAATTTAAAAATGAAATCAATGAAGCAATTCCTTTCCCAAACCCAAGAGGAATTCAGTTAGATGAGTGGCTCACATGGTCTGTGAACTATTGGTGGTCCTTGAAAGTCTTCCAGGTAGACAGCAGATTGATCTCTTAGAGCAGTGGTGGCAAACCTACGGCACATGCCGCAGCAGTCTATTTGTACCATCAAAGCTCTAAAAGGTTCACCATCACTATCTTAGGGTTATTAATGTTTTTAATGGGAATAATTATGCTATTTAATCAAAATCAGTCTGTTGGCAACTCATGAAAAGTAATCCTCTCCTCATTAATTCTGATGAGGTTTTGCAGTGTTAATCAAGAAAATGTAGAGTAAGTGACCCAAAGGACTCTGTAAGTGGTTTAAAAGGGGGAAAAAATGGTAATCGCTGCTCTTAGATCAGCAAAGAGACTCCAATATGGAATCAACTCCTACCTGTACATTTTTACTTTCTTAAAAGACAGTAGAGAGTAAATATGGAAAAAATTTGTATTTGTTAATCTGAGAGATGGCACAAGGGTATTTGTTATGTTATTCTTTGCATTTTATATATATTTATGTATTTAAAAACAAATAAGGAAAATATATGGGGTAGCACCTAGAAGTACATATAGTATGTCAGTGTACACACATGTAGTACTTGACTGATGCTCAATGCTGTCCAATGCATACTTACCAGTGCATCATCTTGCAATGAAGCAAAAAAAACCCCATAAAGCAAGTTAATTTGCTCCTTATGATCAATGAAGTCAAACATTGCAACCAGCCAACGATAGAAAAGTACCTGTGGAAAGACAAAATGCTCATCTTTAGAAATTCTCTAAATATAGCTATCTGGCATAGAAGAACTTAATTCTCCCCACCTGCCTAGGGCTATTTCAGAAGCTTCTAGCACAAAGTAGAATAACTGATTTTATTTCGCAGTAAAAATTTGTTTAAACAGAGTCCTTGCATTGAGTTATATTGTTCTAAAACTATAGGCTTTGCATGAAAGGCCACTGCCATTACTCCACTGCTGGCTCTTCCTTGCCAGCCCTTAAGTGGTTCTGAAGGACATCATCAAAGTGTTCAAAAAGATTACCTTGGTGTTACCAGAACACTTGTCAACACAGAGCCAGGAGATTGCTTTAACCACAGAATCTTCTGATATTAAAGTTGTTGGAATCATGCACTTCAATATCCGTGTGTTTACAGCATTTCCTGGAGAGCAGACAAACTACACTAAATTACATTTTAGTGTTGCATTTGTCCCTTTACTATTATTCACTATTGATCATAAAAAGCTCACATTATATTGAAGCCAATAAAAAAAAACAGTATATAATATTTAACATCCCTTACCATTAAACAAACAATTCAAAACAAAATTGTACATTTAACTTCTAAAATAAACTATACAGCAAATTATTTGGCTTAAAATTCCTACTTTAAAAGGGGGGATGAGCACAAGGTTTCTTTTTGAGGTGATGAAAATAATCTGGGAATGGCACATTCAGCTATTTGATCTTCAAAAAAGGGGCCAAAAACATACACTGGAGGAAAGATGGCCTCTTGAACAAATGGTGCTGGGAAAATTGACTATCTACATAGAAAAGATAGGTTCTAGACCCGTATCTCTCACCAGGTAATAAACTAAAATCAAAATGGATCAAAGACATAATTATTAAAACAGAAACAATTTGCTGGAAGATAAAATGGTAAGATTCTTGAAGACACAGGAGAAGACAAGGACTTTATGAACAAACCTCAATTGTACAAGAAATAACATCAAAAATCAATAAATGGGATCATATCAAATTAAAAAGCTTCTGCACAGCACAGGATACAACAGAAGAGACAACCTACAGAATGGGAAAAATTTGTTGCCAGTTATTTCTCAGAGGACTAATATCTAGAACATATAAAGAACTCAAACAAATTAGACCCCCAAAATAAAAAGCCCAATCAAAAGATGAGCAACTAAAGTGAATAAACATTTCAAAGAAGTACACATGGCCAATAAATACATGAAAACATATCCAACATCTCTGGCCATTAAAGAAATACAAATTAAAACAACACTGAGATTCCATATTACTTCAGAAAATATGGCTACCATCAAGAAATCAAATAATAACAAATGCTGGAGAGGCTGTTGACAAAAATAACCTTTCTACATTGTGGGTGGGTGTGTAAACTAGTACAACCACTATGGAAATCAGTACGGAGATTCCTAAAAAAACTAAAATTAGCAATTCCATTTGATCCAGCTATTCCCCTTCTAAGTATTTACCTGAGAGAGTTAAAGACATCATATTATAGTACTACATGCATACCCATGTTTATAGCAGCATAATTCATAATAACTAAATCTTGGAAGTGGCCTATATGTCTATCAACTGATGAATGAATAAAGAAAGTGTGGTATTTATATACAATAGAGTACTACTCTGCCACAAGAAGGATAACCTTGGGTCATTTGTAGGAAAATGAGTGTATCTCGAGATCATAATGTAAGTGAAATAAATCGGACACACAAGCTTAAATACAGCATGGTTTCTCTTAAATGAGAAACCCAAAATATAAATAAAGAGCAAAATAAAAGATAGAAAATAGGAAATAGGGAGATAAAATCATTTGCTAAGGGAAAGGGAGTAAGAGATGAAGGAAGAAAGGAAGAGGGAGAGGGGAAGGGAAGGGGATAAAATTAATGGAGATATATTATGTACCTTACCAACTCCTTAGGAGGAATGTAATCATTATGTACTGTAAACATGTACTAAGAAAAAAATAAAAATTGAAATAGGAAAAATAAATGAAATCAAAGGAAATGTAAAAAAAGAAGAAAGAAGAGTAGTGGTAGCATTTTAAAAGCATTGGCAAGGGTGGGGAGGGGAAGGGGATCAAAAAAAGATTTGTGGGGCCGGTGATATAGTTCAGTGGCATAAGTGCCTGCCTGGCAAGTGCGAGGTCCTAAGTTTGACTCCCGGTACCCGCATAAAAAAAAAAAAAAAAAAAGATGTGCGTTATATACATGTACCAACTCCATATGATGAATGTAATCATTATGTACTGTAAACACATACTAATAAAAATTTTAAAAAAGAAAAATAATCTGTGAATTAGTAATAATTGCACATCTCTGTGAATATGCTAAAGAACACTATTTTTTTTCCTTATTGCACAGTAAGGGGGATTGAACCACGTGTCTTGACACTGAACTATATCCCCAGCCCTTTTTTTATTTTTTATGTTTTAATTTTGAGACAGGGTCTCATTAAGTTGCTAAGTTGTCCAGGCTGAGCTTGAACTAGCGATCTTCTTTCCTTAGCCTCCCAAAAAACACTGATTTTTTTTTTACTTTTATTTTGTTGGTACATTTTAGATATACATAATGATAACATTCATCATAGGGAGTTTGTACATGTACATGATATATCTCACTTCTTTTTTTCCCATTCTTCTCCCTTCCCTTCAACCCACTTCCCCTCTTTATTTACAAAACATTTATCCGCTAATAGAAGTATGTTAGCCAGGCATCGTGGTGCACGCCTGTAATCCCAGCACTCTGCAAGGCAGGAGGATTGCAAGTTTGAGCCCAACCTGGGCAACTTAGTGAAACATACCTAGCCAAAATATAAAAATAAAAATGAGCTGGGGAGGTAGATAAGTGTTAAAGCTCTGGATTCAGTCTCCAATACTGCAAAAAAGGACAAGGAGGAGGAGGAAGACATGACAATGATGAGAAGGACAGACACTGGGTTTGTACATACCCTATATCAACTTTGGTACATTAAGGCTTCAAGAATTAAAATATACCTGAGCAATTTCTACACCATCATAGTGGAAAAGAAACCAATGACGGCAGGTAAGAAAATCACAAGAATAAAACTCCCTGCTTTCCACTGAACTTTCTTGTGTCTCTTTTTTTCCTCTCCCACTCATATCTATAACTAATCCTTTTAAAGTTTTAAATAATCTCACCACTACCACTTTACCTATGTACCAAATTCAAAGGCAAAATTCAATATTGACTCCGTTTTTACTTCCCAGTGACTTTTAATTTCTAAAGAACCTAAGGTCCCTTTGTACCTAATTATGATAGCATTTATAGCAAACTAAAATACTTGAGTCATATATTAAATTCAGCTAGTAATATATTGTTACTTTAAAACATATACACACCTATAAACAAGATGTTAGGATATACACAAAGGAAACTAACATACAAGGGCAGAATATACTAAAGCATCAAGTTTTGATAGCTGTATTAATAGAGAAATCAGTTAACAATGTGGTTCAGTAGAAACACCAGAATGGGAATTAGGAGATCTGACTTTCTGCATTCTAGCTCTGACATTAAGAAAATCTCTTTAACCACACTGAACCTGTTTCCTCATCTGGAAAAAGAAGATATTTAGGGTGTAAGATACCTTGTCTGAATTTGGATGAGAGAGGTGAAGGTTCTTTCCAAATAGTAAAAGACTGATCAGATGTTATTTGTAAGAACATTTCCTACCCCCAACCCAGAACCAATGAACTTAGCACAAGAAAGAAAACCTTTAAACAAAAGAAAAAATGCTTCGACTATTAAGGTTAGAGACACTGAGATGAAGACAGTATGAATAAGGTCTTATCATAGATAAGTAAACCTTCAGGCAATGAAATAGGCATATCTTAAGATGCCTTCAGGCAACATTATTTAAATTATTATCTATTCTAAAGAAAAATGCTAAAATGGTTCCATATATTTGGTGAAAAAAATCTATACACTTTATTTGTAAAGATATGTGGTAAAATTCAAGAGGAAGAGATAACAATCATAAATATATATGCACCAAATACGGGACCACCCAACTATATAAGACAAAAATTAACAGACATGACAATTAAATAAGCAGGGGGCTGGTGAGACAGCTCAGCAGCATAAGCACCTGCCCGGTAAGTGAGAGGTCCTGAGTTCGACTCCTGGAACCCATATAAAGGAAAAAAAAGGGTCGGTGATATCGCTCAGCAGCACAAGTGCTTGCTGGCAAGCACAAGGTCCTGAGGTCGACTCCCAGTACCCACATTAAAAAAAAAATTAAATAAGCAATAAAACAATTGCAACGGGGGACCTTAATATTCCATTGTCACAAAGAGACAGATCAACTGGACAAAAAATGAGCAAAGAAGTAACAGAACTGAAATAAACCTGTGAACAAATGGACTTAGATGTTTTCAGTGTTCCACCCAACAACATCAGAATACACATTCTTCTCAGCTACACACAGGACATTCTCTAAAATAGATCATATACTAGCCCACAGAACATGCTTAAGTAAATGCAAAGGAACTGAAATCATCCCATGCTTATTACCTGACCATAGTGCAATAAAATTAGAAATTAATGACAAAAGAAACCACAAAAACTCCATAAACACATGGAAATTAAATAACACCCTCTTGAACAACCAATGGGTCACAGATGAAATTAAAGAAGAAATTAAACAATATCTACAATCAAACAAAAATGAAAATACAACTTACTGGAACCTGTGGGACTCAGTGAAAGCAGTCCTAAGAGGGGAATTTATAGTGGTGAATTCACACATCAGGAAAACAGAACAAGCACAAATAACCTAATGCTGTACCTCAAGCTTATAGAAAAAGAAGAGTAAGTAAAGCCCAAAGCCCATACAATGGAGGAAATTATAAAGATCAGAGCAGAAATTAACACAATTGAGACTAAGAAAACAATACAAAGAATTAATGAATCAAAGAGTTGGTTCTTTGAAAGAATAAATAAAATTGATAAACCCCTAGCTAACCTTATCAAAAAAAGGAAAGAAGAAACTGAAATTCATGCAATGAGGAATGAAAAGGGGAAATCACTGTAGATCCTGTGAAAACTCAGAAGATCATCAATACCTACGTAGAAAATCTTTACTCTCATAGGATGGAAAACACAGAAGAAATGGACAGATTCCTAGAAATGTATGAATTACCAAAGCTGAATCAAGAAGATATAAAAATTATGAATAACCCAATATCAGTTAATGAAATTGAAAACATAATTAAAACTTACCAACAAAGAAAAACCCAGGTCCTGATGGATTCATGGCTGAATTTTACAAGAAATTTAGAGAAGATTTAATGCCAATACTCCTCAAACTCTTTAATGAAATGGAAAGGGAAGCAATTCTCCCAAACTCATTCCTTTGTTTTTTTTTTTTTTGTGGGTACCGGGGGTCGACCTCAGGACCTCGCACGCCAGCAGGCACCCATGCTGCTGAACGACATCACCAGCCCTTTTTTCATATGTGGGTTCCAGGAGTCGAACTCGGGCCCTCGCACTTGCCAGGCAGGCGCCTATGCCGCTGAGCCATCTCACCGGCCCCCAAACTCATTCCTGCAGGCAAGTATTACTCTGATACCAAAACCAGAGAAAGACCCAACCAAAAAAAGAGAACTACAGGCCAACCTTCCTAATGAACATAGATGCAAAAATCCGCAACAAAATACTAGCAAACAGAATGCAGCAAATCATCAAGAAGATTATACACCATGACCAAGTAGGATTCATCCCAGGAATGCAGGGATGATTCAACGTACGCAAATCAATAAACATAATACACCATATCAACAGAGCCAAAGACAAAAATCACATGATGATCTCAATAGATGCAGAAAAATCTTTCAATAAAGTCCAACACTCATTCATGATAAAAACCCTACAGAAAATTGGAATAGATGGTCTTTACCTCAATCGTATAAAAGCCATCTATGACAAACCAACAGCCTACATCATACCAAATGAACAAAAACTGAAAGCTTTCAATCTAAAATCAGGAACAAGACAAGGATGTCCACTATCACCACTTCTATTCAATATAGTTCTGGAAACATTAGCCAAAGCAATTAGACAAGAGAGAGAAATAAAAGGAATAAGGATAGGAAAGGAAGAAGTTAAATTATTATTATTCACAGATGACATGATACTCTACATAGAAGACCCCAAAAACTCCACCAAAAGACTTCTAGATTTAATAACCAAACTCAGTAGCATAGCTGGATACAAAGTCAACACTCAAAAATCAATAGCATTCCTGTACACAAACAACAAACTCACTGAGAGACAAATTAGAGAAACCACACCCTTCACAACAGCATCCAAAAAAAAATTAAACACCTAGGAATCAATCTAACAAAGGAAATAAAAGATCTATACATTGAGGGGCCGGTGAGATGACTCAGTGGCTTAAGCGCCTGCCCGGCAAGTGCGAGGGCCCGAGTTCGACTCCCGGAACCCACATACGAAAAAGGGGCCAGTGATATCGCTCAGCGGCACGGGCGCATGCTGGCGCGCGAGGTCCTGAGGTCGACGCCCTGGTACCCACAAAAAAAAAAAAAAAAAAAAAAGATCTATACATTGAAAATTACAGCACTCTGAAAAAAGAGATCAAAGAGGATATCAGAAAATGGAAAGATATCCCTTGCTCATGAATAGGAAGAATCAACATTGAGAAAATGGCCATACTCCCACAACTGTTATACAGATTCAACGCAATTCTGATCGAAATGCCATTAGCATACCTCACAGATCTGAATATTCCTAAAATTCATTTGGAACTAGAAGAGACCTAGAATAGCAAAGGCAATCCTGGGCAACAAAGGCAAGGCAGGAGGCATCAGAATCCCTGACTTGAAATTATATTACTAAGCTACTGTGATAAAATCAGCATGGTACTGGCAACAAAAGCAGACCTGAGGATCAATGGAACAGATTAGAAGATGCAGACACAACTACAAACACACTCAGCCACCTTATCTTTGACAAAGGGCTGAAACATGTTCACTGGAAGAAAGACAGTCTCTTTAATAAATGGTGCTGGAAAAACTGGCTTTCCACATGCCGAAGACTAAAACTAGACCCATATCTATCACCTTGAACTAAAGTCAAAATGGATCAAAGCTCTAAATATTAAAACAGAAACACTCAATCTACTGGAAGAGGAAGTAGGTAGAAATCTTGAAGACATAGGGGTAGGCAGAGAGTTCATGAACAAGACCCACACTACACGGGAAGTACTTCAAAGAATCAACAACTGGGATCTCATCTTATTAAAAAGTTTTTGCACATCAAAAATATCACCAACAGAGTGAAAAGAAAACCCAGAGTGGGAAAATATTTTAGTCTACTGTCCCTCGGACAAAGGACTTCTATCTAGAACATATAAGGTATTGAAAAACTCAGGCCCCCCAAATTCAAAGACCCAATCCAAACATGGGCATCTGAGATGAATACACACTTCTCAGATGAAGAAATGCAAACAGCAAATAAATATATGAAAAAATGTGCAACATCATTGGTCATTCGAGAAATACAAATTAAAACAACACTGAGATTCCATCTCACCCCAGAAAGAACAACTGGGATGGGGGAAAGGAGAAAAGAAGGGAAAAGAAAAAATACACATATATATTTTTATATATACACACAAGATAGCTAAGATAATTATACTGCTAATTTCTTTTAGTTCATCGAAAAAAACAGTTTGTGCTTATATTGTTTGATCAATCTTGCATGCCTATATTTTGTAATCTGAGCAACTACTTTGAAGATAACAATATACAATACATTAACCATTGTTAATTTCCCATTATTTTGTTTTGAAATTCTGTATCATTGTTTTTAATTGTTTTTTTTTCTGTTTAAAAAAAAGATATATGGTAACTATTTTCAGCACTATGCAGACTGAGAGTCTAAACACAGGAAAGGTCCTTTTTTTGTTTTTGTTTTTGTAGGTATCGGGGGTCGAAGTCAGGACCTCGCGTGCCAGCAGGCATCCGTGCCGCTGAGCGATATCACTGGCCCTTTTTTCATATGTGGGTACCGGGAGTCGAACTCAGGACCTCACGCTTGCCAGGCAGGCGCTTATGCCACTGAGCTATCTCACCAGCCCTGTCATTTTATAATTTTACCAGATTGGTCTTTTAAGAAGAATAGGAAAAGTAAAGAACTGTAATTGATTCAAAAGAATAAACTAATTCAAAGTCTGAAAGACAAACCTAACAGCAAACATACAACAAAGGTATCCCTTCAACATACCAAATTTGCCACTGAGTGCCACATTCAATAAAATGTCAATTGCTTCTGGAGCTAACCCATTTTTCCAAGCCACATTTTCCACAGTTTCCAAGTGTTTTTCCAAAATTTTATCTTTACTCCGTGAAGTTTTAATGGGACCTGGAAAAAGGAACAATATTAAATTGTGAGACTTATAAAATTCGTTCAGTTCTCAGCCTCAACAATTGCACCTTGGGATTCTCTAATGGAATAGTTTTATATAAAAAATGTCTTCATAATAAATGAATCTGGTGCTGTCAAAGGGGGGCAGTGGGGAAGGGAAAAAATAATTGAGACGTGCTATGTACATGTACCATTTTCCCACAATGAATATAATTATTATGTACTGCAAACATGTACTAATAAAAAACTTTTAAAAACTTCCTAAAAACCCTTGAAAATCTTTAAAACTCCAGAATATTTAATATCAATAGTACCTTCAGGGCCGGTGAGATAGCTCAGCGGCATAAGCGCCTGCCTGGCAAGCGCGAGGTCCTGAGTTTGACTCCCGGTACCCACACACGAAAAAAGGGCCGGTGATATCACTCAGCGGCACAGGCACCTGCTGGCGCACGAGGTCCTAAGTTCGACCCCTGTTACCCCTGTTACACACACACACACACACAAAAATAGTACCTTCAGAGAGGAGAACCGAATCATGATCTAGCTTCCTTGCTCTAAGCTAAAAGCATTCAACTTCCAGGTGTGTCCAGATGTGGTCCAAAGGCCACATGCTTTCTTTTTTTTTTAATGTTACAATACCAAATACAAAAAAGGAAATTTTGTTACTTATATACCTTAACTATATTATGTATTTTATATGCAGCCCAAAACAATTCCTCTTAACTCAATGTGGCTCAGGCGAGCCAAAAGGTTGGACATATTTTATATATTATCTTTCAATACTAGGACAGTGGTTCCCAAACTTTGCTGTATACTGATTGGGATCACCTAGGAAGCCTTTAAAAAGTCCCAATACCAGACTGAATCCAATACCAAAAGAATCAGAATATCTAAGAGTGGATGCCAGGCATTAGTATGTTTCTTATGTGGCAGTTTGGCAACCTCTGCTGGGAGATGTTTTGTGGTTGTGTCCATAGTACCTTGCATACTGATATGTAGTAACTGCTTGATAAATGTCTATTAAGTAAACAAAAGCATACATGAGCAAAAATATGCTTTCCTTTTAAAAAATCTTAAGAAAAAGACCAGAACATTTTATAAAAATAAGAATTTCATAAGGAAAACAATGTGCCTTTACCTTTCTCAAAGTATCCCACTGCTACTTGCAGAGTGTCTTCATCCACATGTTCATGAGCTTCCACTGGACTGTTTTGTTTCCCGATGATCTTTGAGTCACTTGGTTTCTGTTTTACTTTCCAGGCTGAGAGACTGGTTTGAAAAGTATTCCTAACTTGTGAAGTTCTATTTTGTGCTTGGGAATTCTTAACTCTCTTTTCAGGCAACATTACTGTGTATGTTCTATACAGAAACATGTGTCAAGTTATCAGCCAAATAGTCTTTTTTTTCCTCCACAAAGACAGGGATCATATCTGCCTGCATTCCTACATTTAGTACATGGTACCTAGCATATAACAGGGATGCAGTTAATAAGTTAACTATCTGGGAAGCAAAACCTATAGGTTAGCTTTTTCAGAAAGCCCTTGACTTAAATAGAAACTTGCCAAGGTAACATTTACCAGCGGAACCTTGGCCAATACAAGTCCACTCATAAAATGACATTACACAAGCGAGTCCAAAACTAATTCATCTCCATGAACTCAATCTTACATCCTGCACTCTTATTTTCTCCATCCTTCCTTGGTTTTGCTTTTAATCTTTAGGGTCTCCCCTCTGTCAGTGCAAAGTTAAAACTGCATAGTTAAAAAGCCAAACTGGTGGCCTGACTAAGCACTGTCAGGACAGAAATATTCTCTGTGTATTAATTCATGTATTCAATAAATTACTACTTAACATAATTTATATGACAAGCACAATTCTAGTTACCAGTGATAAAAAATAAAGTAGTCAAGGCCCCTACATGAGGTGAGGGGAGCAATGGTGGGGAGTAAAAGCTAATAAGTAAGTAACTAACATTGAATATAGTGATGTGATAGAAATGGGATGAAGTAGGAATTTACTTTGAAATATGTGTTCAAAGAAAGTCTCTCTGAGATGACCTTCAAGCTGAGATTTCAGTGCCAAGAAGGAACCTACCATGCGAAGATCTGGTGGAAGGATGTTTCGGAGGGAGGGAATGGGAAGACATGCTAAGACGTTAAAACAAGAAAGAGCTTTGTGTGTTAAAGAAACAGGTGGAGAGAGTAGAATGAAAGAGGTAAAGGGTAGTGAAAGATAATGTTAAAAAAGGTAGCCAGGTACCAAAAAGAAATCAACCAATAACAAATGCTAGCCAGGCTGTGGGGAGAAAGGAACCTTTTCCATTGTTGGTGGGACTGTAAACTGATACAACTACTATGGAAATCAGCATGAGCATTCTTCAAAAAACTAAAACTAGAAATTCCATTTGACCCAGCTATCCCCCTTCTAAGTATCTTCCCAAAAGAGTTAAAGACATCATACCACAGTGATGTATGCATACCCATGTTTACAGCAGTGCAATTCCTAACAGCTAAATCTTGCAAACAGCTTATATGACCATCAACAGATGAATGGATAAAAAATGTGGTATTTGTATACAGTGGAATACTTCTCTGTCATAAAAAGCATAAGCTTGAGTTATTTGTAGGAAAATAAATGCACCTTGAGACCGCAGTATTAAGCGAACTCAGACACACAAGCTTAAATACTGCATGGTTTCTCTTACATGAAAAACTCTTTCTCTCTGTCTCTATATGTAGTACAAAATAAGAGACAGATAATAGGAAAAAAGAGAAAAAAGGTATTGTAATCTAGTGTGGATAAGGTATCTAAAAGTGTACCTTGATTTAGTACAACTGTCTTACATGTTTTATATGTTCTTTGGCCTATTAGTCTGGTTTTCAATCTGTACATATGATAATTATCTTTATAAGGTCTTGTAAGACAAATAAATGAATATGATGCTGGAAAAATAAAAAGGGGGTGGGGGAAGGGAATTGAAATGTGTTTTGTGTATGTACTAATCCCTTACAGTGAATGTAATCATTATATACTGCAAACATGTACTAATAAAAGTAAAAAAAAGAAGTTGAAAAGACAAAAAAAAAAAAAAAAAAGGTAGCCAAGAAATAGATCACATAGGGTCTTGTAGACCTCGAGTAACAAGTTTGTATTTTCAGTGTCAAGGTAAACCACAGGGGAGGGAGCAGTCACAGCCTGGAGCAATACTATCTGATTTGTGCTTTAAGAACATTATATCTACAGTGTGGAAATCAGAATGTTGGGGGTTAAAGAGCGGCGAGAAGCCAGGCCTGTAATCCCACCACTTGGGAGGCTGAGGCAGGAGGATTGCTGCAAGTTCGAGGCCAACCGAGGCTGCATAGTTGAGTTCAATGCCAGCCTGAACTACACAGCAAGACCCTATCTTAAAAAACCAAGAGTATAGCCAGCGTGGTGGCACACGACTATAATCCCAGCACTCCGAAGGCTGAGGCACGAGGATCACTGCGAATTCGAGGCCAGCCTGGGCTACAAAGCAAGTTCAAAGCCAGTCTGAACTGCATAGTGAGACCCCATATCAAAAAAAAAAAAAAAAAAACGCTAAGAGTGGCAAGAGATCAACTAAAAAGTCTCTTGCAGAAGTCCAGGAAACAGATAACTAGTCTACATTAGGCCCAAGGCGTAGCAGTGTGGAGATGGAACATGACTGGATTCATGATATGTTTTGGAGGTAGACTGGACTTGTGATAAAAGAATTAGATGTAGGAAAAAGAAAAGAAAAACCAAAATTTCTAAGGTTGGCTTCAAATGGGATAAACTTCAAATGATACTCAAACCCACCTCCCTAGAAACAAATGGGGCAAGAGCTGGCGGTTCCAGTTCTGAGATGTTTCCTAGACTCCTACAAAAGAAGGAAGGAAGACGCAGCTTCCGACCCCATTCGGGCGAATCACCCCAGAGCTTCTTCCTAAGGGTCATTTTCACCGCTTACCCCAGCCAAAAACGAAACTGGCAAAGACGACCCCTTCACACACCAGGCTAGGGGAAAATATGACCCTCGACTATGCTTTACAGGACAGACCCGCCCTCAACGGTCAAGATATTCCCTTTGCTCTCAGGCATTCCCATTAAGCGCAGCACCATACCTGACACCCTCTTCGGTCCCGCAACCTCTAGCGTCCAAAAGCCGCCTCTAAAATTCAAAGGCGTGGGCCCCGCCCCGCGCATGCGCTTCGGAGGAGCCCTAGGTCGCGGCTTGGTGGAGTAGTGCTCTCTGCTGAAGCTTGATTGGTTGGAATAGAGCTCTAAGGCGGGAGACGTCGCGCGCACCGGCAATGACGCAAAACACCTACGGAAAATGCTTGCTCCACCCACCTAGGCCGGGGGCGGGCTTCGAGTGGGTCGTTGCTGCTGGAGTCAGCTGACTGGATGGCGTTTTCTGTGCTTTAATAATGATTGCTATTCGTCATTTTGCGTAAAACAAAACAATTAATGTCTTGATTCTTGAATTCAACTTGATCATTTGTAGCGTTCATTTTGCTCAGGTTGACTCCAAATTCCGGACTTTATGGGAAGAATGAAACCGCAAACCTCACAATAAAGGCGGCTTTTCCCTTACGGAGACTTAAAGGGTCTGTCCTCCTGTGAAGCTCAGTAGGAGGAAAGAACACCTGGAGCTGCTCTCCTTTTACAGAGGATAGATACAGTATCTCCAAGGTTTTCTGGAAACTGTGTCCTGAGCCCGATATTGAGTTACCTCAAAGTTAGCTGGCTGTCAACATGTAAATATTTCTAAACTTGAAAAATTAATTGACCTTAAAGAAACTGGCTAAAATAGCAACGAGGGCTTAGTCTTGAGGTGTGAGCTTATGCCTAATTTAAATTTATTAATAGGAATAAGAAAGGAAACACAAATGCAGTGGCTCTCGCTGATTTGAGGCCAAAACATACCTATAAACTAGGCAAAACTAGTAGGAAACCTCAATCTTAGAGAAAGATGAATAATCAAAGATTAAATTGATGTACAGTATTTGGGAAAGACCCCAGCAGAAATGACTATTTACTACTTCTTGTACTTATATGGTTTTCAGGATAGTTTCACGAACTCTTATTTAACATGCATGGAAAAATTTAAAATACAACTTTTTCTATGATAGCTGCTCTTCAGTAAAATTGAAAATTTATCGAATCTTTTTCATGCTTTTAATTGTTTTATACATTCAGAGAAACGTAAACTGGAAGGTATTTTAAGGCTTCAATACCTCCTTTTTGTAGATGATGTGAACTGGCCTCCTAACTTGCCTAATTTGTGGCACTTTGTGGATACATACATAATGAGAGGTAGTGGTTCACATTTATTTAGCATACATTTAGTTTTCTCCGAAATAATGTTTCTATTGTCCTTCCAACTCCCCAAGCCTGGCAATTGTATTGAAATCGTAACTATGGATTTCTGTTTTGTATGCTAACATCAAGAAGGTGTGAGGGAATTTAAATGGGATTAGCAAATTGACAACTTCACTAGTATATTAAGTGATTACACTATACTCTCCCTTCTCTTTCTTCTCCTTGATCCAGACTTAAGGAAAAGGAGCCTGAGTGTTATGATTTGACCCGTCCTTTCCAAAATTTTAATATATATCCAGACAATTGTCTCCAAATTTCAAAAAATTTTATTTTTAAAGAATGAGAGAAATATCAATTACAAGAACAATTACACCGAAGAAAATACAATAATAAGTATTCTTCCCACACGTAGCCGCCTGTCCATTCCCCCATTCCTGACACAATAATTTTAAAACCTTCAAAGCATATTTAACAAGGAGAAACAGCAGTATGTAATGAAAAAACAAATTTCCATACTGCTCAATCCAACTAACCCATGTCAAATGTCCTTCCTCCAGCTAAACTCCGTGCACGGCAATCATAAAAGGTGGAGCAGAGACCACTACGGGAGTGATTTGAACTCTGCTCACACTATCAAAGTTCAGTAAATAATCAATAGGAGAGGTGAATCTGTCAGGGAAACACTGGATACAGCTCACCTGTCAAGTTGCAGATTTTTTTGAGAACAGCTAGTGTTTGAAATTCAGACTTTTAACAGGACCAACCCCTGCTCCCTCAGCAGTGGATCAGCTGCCAAATCCTGGTTAGCTACTGAGAATAGTGCAAGTGAGACATTCTTAGCCTTAAGAAAATCTGAAGATGTCTGGAAACAAATCTGCTTCAGTTTCAGAGTAGTATTAGTAAAAGGGCTGAGTAGGTTGGGCTCAGACACAATTGAGGTGAAACTTCCTATATTATCACTTGAAGATTAGACTATCTGGCTACATGGATCCCTTGTTTTATTTTATTTTATTTTATTTTATTTTATTTTATTTTAGTACTGGGGATTGAACCCAGGACCTTCACACTGAGTTTCATTATCAGCCCTTTTTTATGTTTTTATTTTGAGCTGGTCTCACTAAATCACCATGTTGTCCAGGTTGGGCTCAAACTTTCAATCCTCCTACCTCAGTCTCCCAGAGTGCTGGGATTAAAGGTTTGTGCCACCATGCCTGGTGAATTCCCTGTTTTAATTAAACTCTACATCGAGTGTTGAAAATTTAACTGTTGAAGTAGAGGCTAATTATAAATATAACTCAGGGTTTCAAGTCAAAGGGGTTCTTTCCTGAGGTGGTGAATTTAAGTTTTCAGCTTCATCTAGAGAGGAATCCCCTTCCCACATGTGAATAGGTAATTTGTTTTATATCAGAAGTAGGATTCTCTTTACAGGAGGTTTATTTTATTCTACCTTTGCTGGAATCAATTTATAAAGGGAAGGATACCTGTGCAGGATTAGTTCAAGATGAGAGCCTTCTACACATATGTGTGCATACACACACACAGTAGATAAATTCATTTTCCCACACGTAATTTCACAGTCACATGCTTGCTGGAGTCCGTCTCACAAATACACTTCAATAGTAGCCATATACGTGTACATGCAACAAGACGTGTTGCCCCAGAGTGATTAAAGGTGGTTCACAAATGTCAATGTGGGGAGGTTATTTTGGGGTGTAGATGTACACAAGCCAATTAAATTGCAGATTATATTTTCCCTTCCCCCCAAGATAAATAAGTCAAATTAAAAACACAAACTGACATTTTCCCAGGTATCATAGAGGCAACTGCCTGGAAGGTCCATGTTTTGCACTTCCACTTTCCTATGACACCTTCACTTTGCCCTGAGGGGCCTTCTCGTATAAGGAGGGTTGTTCCTCAGCATTTCCTGGCAAGGGCTTCTTCTCAGAAGACCGATCTTCAGGCTTTCGGGCAATCAGCAAGCGGCAGGTGAGTAGAATTCCAAACACCAGAGCATGGGCATAGCGCTTGAGAGGATCACCAACCAGCTGGTGGAAGAAGAGCACAGCCAACACCAGCAAAAGTAGGAAGAAGTTGGCCACATCTTTGGGACGTCCAGGAACAAGGGTCATAACGATGCCGCAGGCTACTTCAAGGGCACCAATGCTTTTTCGGAGGAGAATGGAATTAATGCCCATTTTCTTCAGCAGAGGAAGGGCTCTGACATAGCTCTTGTAAGCACGTTTCTAGAGTGGGGACACCATAAGGAAATTACTGCATTAACCATGACTTTAACATTAGAATGAAGAAAACACAAACACAGGCCTCCTTTCCTACCATTGCCCTTCCATATCAGCCAAGGGTATCCTGTTTTTCACTTTGTTCTCTAAATAATAGCCTTGTATTTAAGATAAAAAAGCAAGAAATCTGCTAGGACCCCTGTGATGTATAACTTTGTAGCAGCATTGCTATGGTTCGAATGTCTGTGTCCCCCAAAATTCATGTTGAAATCCTAACCCTCAATATGATGGTACTAGTAGATGGGACTTTGAGACTTGATTAGGCCATTGGATAGAACCCTCATGAATGGGACTAGTGCTTTCATTTAAAAAGACATCCTTGCCACTTCCACCACATAAAGACACAACCAGGAGGTACTATTTATGAGCCAGAAAGAGGGCCTTTACCAGACTCCAAATTTGCTGGCACCTTCACCTTGGACTTCCCAGCTTTTGGAACTTCAAGAAATCAGTTTTTGGGGCTGGTGAGATGGCTCAGCGGCGTAAGCGCCTGCCTTGCAAGCGCGAGGGCCCGAGTTCGACTCCCGGAACCCACATACGAAAAAGGGGCCGGTGATATCGCTCAGCGGTACGGGCGCCTGTTGGCGCGCGAGGTCCTGAGGTCGTTCCCCCCGGTACCCACAAAAAAAAAAAAAAAAAAAAAAAAAAAAGAAATCAGTTTTTTTTTATTTACAAGATACCAGTTTGTGTTATTTTCTAAGAGTAGTTTTAATAGAACAAGACAAGCACCAAAAATAATAAAGCAAAGAATTTGGCTTTATAGTTTTAAAATAGTTGCTGATTGCAAATCATAAACATTAAGAATTTCAAAGAAAATCATTGGACCTATAAAAACTGGTATGTGTTAGCCACATCCACGTTTTTAGCGTCTGCCTTGTCCAAACCCAGATGTGTACGAATACCAAACAAAATGAAACAAGGCAGGGCACAATATGGTAAAGCTTCACTGATTTGGATTCCCTAATTTGGAATCTGTGATATTTCAAAAAAGAGCTGAGCTGCAGTTTTTATTTGTGGAATCTATAAAAATAAAAAATTGCTGGGCCGGTGAGATGGCTCAGCGGCGTAAGCGCCTGCCTTGCAAGCGCGAGGGCCCGAGTTCGACTCCCGGAACCAACATACGAAAAAGGGGCCGGTGATATCGCTCAGTGGCACGGGTGCCTGTTGGCGCACGAGGTCCTGAGGTCGTCCCCCTGGTACCCACAAAAAAAAAATAAATAAAATAAAATAAAAAATAAAAAATAAAAAATTGCTGAGTGAATAGGAAAATAAAAAAGTATGTGTTATCCCTTACATGTCTAAAATATAGAAAAACAGTATCATTCTAATGTTCACTGAGATAAACTTCAGAACTTTAAAATACTTTGGTTAGCCTGGTTCAAGTTTATTAATTTTAATTCGACAAATATTTATTGAACATCTACTATGGGATATGCATTAGCGATACAGAGATGACTAAGACAGGATAAATAAGCTTTCAGTCTGGTGGGGGGAAACAGATGTGTAAACAATGGTATATTGGGAGGATCAGGGGTGGTGGACCAGGAGGAGGAAGGAATGAGTAAACCAATTTAAGTTTTATTAAATTGCAGTATCTTTAAGACATCCAATTGGAGATAACTAGTAGGCATCTCATTTGGAAGTCTGGGCTAAAGATCAACTATGGTTAGTCATCAGTATGCCCAGGGAAAAAAATGGTGTGACAGATATCTAAGAAATAGGAAGAGGGGGCCGGTGAGATAGCTCAGCGGCATAAGCGCCTGCCTGGCAAGCGCAAGGTCCTGAGTTCGACGCCTGGTACCCACATAAAAAGGAAAAAAAAGAAAGGGCTGGTGATATCACTCAGCGGCACAAACACTTGCTGACAAGTGTGAGGTCCTGAGGTTGACTCCCAGTATCCACATTAAAAAAAAAAAAAATATATATATATATATATATATAGGAAGAGGAAGCAAGTCCATGAAGCGGACAGAAGAAAGTATGGCCAAAAAAGTGGGCGAAAAGCCAGGAAAGGTAAAGTCTTAGAGGCCAAGAGGAGTTTTAAGAAGAGACTAGTGGAGTTGTGGGTGCACTTTGGTAGTAGAGCACATGCTTAGCATATGTAAGGCCCTGAGTTCAATCCTGAGGGTATGCACTCATGTGTGCATGCACACACACACGTGCACGCACACACAGAGGCACCAGATGCAAAGCAGTACAGTTGGCTTTCCATATCTACGGTTTCTGCATGCATGGAGTCAACCAATTGCAGATTGAAAATATTTGGGAAAAATTACATCTGTAATGAACATGTGCAGACTTTTGTCTTGTTGCTATTCTCTAAATAATATACATATATATATCAACTATTTACATAGCATTTACATTGTATTAGGAATTATAAGTAATCTAGAGATGATTTAAACTATGAGAGAATGTGCATAGATAATATACAGATATTATGCCATTTTATAGAAGAGACTTGAGCATCCAAAGATTTTAGTATTCTTAGGGAGAAGCCTAAAACTAATCCCTCATGGATAAAAAAGGGGCAGATTATATTGTAAGAATCAGGCAGAAAGCCAACTTGACCTCTCAGAAGCATTTGGCTTTTAGAATAGTCCACACACTCTAGGTTCAGAACAAAGACCTTTCTCTCACTTTTGTACAAGTGAATGCACCTTTATTTCATGGATTGATTGTGAGTGGCACAAAATAATCCTTTACAAGGACTGTTAAAGAGACTGATGATTTAGCGAAAAAAAACATGGGTTTAGATCCACATCAATTTAGCTTCAAATCCCAGCCCTGCCACTTTCTAGTTGGATGTCCATGAGCAAATTATTTGACCTCTCTGAGTCTCGTTCTCCTGAGCAGGGTGAGGGCTATGTGAAGTAGGTAAGGCTACTTGCCTTGATTGCAAAATTCAAGAGGGCATCAAAAACACTCATTAATCAAGGCAAATAGTATCCATGATAAACAAAATATCAAGATTTTAAATAAAGGCAGCTACTGACTCTTGCATGACCTTGCCTCACTTAACTCTCCCTCATTCCTGCTCTTTCAGAGACTATTTAAAATTTCACCTCACCCTGGTCCCTACCCTGCTGCTGAGCATAAAATACCAAATGTTAGTTGGTCTTTCTTTTCCTTCTCATCTTAGGTTAAATGAGGGATTTTTTCTGACAGAAATTAGGAGAGAGGTTGACCAGTAGGCAGAGTAAATCATAGGCTGAACCAAGACTGACACAAATAGAGCAGAGCCAAATTGAGCTGAAGGGTAAAAGGTGGTGGTGACAGGCCTGCCCTTTTTCTCTCACTGTTAACCCAGATATGTACCATCGGTCTATACCCTCCTCCTCTGCACTCTGGTGATGGTAGCAGGGGTACAGTAGGGAAAGAAGTCTAGACCCCAGAGGCTTCCTTAACTCTTTGTTTTTGTTTTTTGAGACAGGGTCTTACTATGTAGTTCAGACTGGCCTTGAACTCACAGCAACTCTCCTGCCTCAGCCTCTCAAGTGCTGGGATTACAGGCGTGGGCCACCACACCTGGCACCTTAACTCTTCTAAGTAAGGACCATTTCTAATAAGCAACACAAAGTTTCTCAAGGGGCAATTCCTAAATCCTAAGTATAAGTTTCTGAGTGATGAACACAGAAGGCAAGATGAGTTTTTATAGTCAGTTCACAGCCAAGACTTCCAGATGCTAGCTGAGTGGCTTCTGGAAACTCCTTTTTTCGCTAGGGCAAACCACTCATCATTCAAGATTAGATTCTTCTAAACTCTATACACACTGTAGTGGAATCTGTAATCTGGGGCCAAATTCCAGGTTTTTAAATCAAGTTTTTTATGACTTCCACGATCTTTTTTCTCTCAATGTGGTTTAACTCCATACTCCTTTTTCAGTTTTTTAGCTAAACCTCTTCAACTGCAGATCTGGATATTTTTATGCAACCGTTATCTCTTTCTTTCCTTTTTTTCAAGAGGAAATTGCATGTGAATAAGCCATTTCATCAAATCTTTAGCACAAAACTGAGTAGGTACAGATAGGATATACTCTTTTTTTTTTTTTGTGGGTACCGGAGGGTCGACCTCAGGACCTCGCGCGCCAGCAGGTGCCCGTGCCGCTGAGCGATATCACTGGCCCCTTTTTTCGTATGTGGGTTCCGGGAGTCGAACTCGGGCCCTCGCGCTTGCCGGGCAGGCGCTTAAGCCGCTGAGCCATCTCACCGGCCCAGGATATACTCTTAAGGACTTCAAAGAGGGAATGTGTAGTTTGTTAGGGATGAGACTAAGCTTGGATGGGACTTAACATTTATACGGAAGCCCTTTATTCTTGTGAAGTAGGATAGGGACACCAAAAAAAAAAAAAAAAAGTACTACTGTTGTCAGCCCCATTATTATGCTTGGTGCAGGCCACCTCAATTCTGACAATAAAAGGGTCACATGTCTAGAGTGTGTAGTAACTGGATCTCTAAACACTTAACTTGTATTGGTAGTAAGAATAAAGAAGGTTGACCAATTTACTTTCTCACAAAGGTCTTACAAAGACCCACTTTTTTGGGGTCTGTTTTCTTTCCTTTGAAATGTTACATATCCTGTAACCATAGTTTCCTTAAAGAGAAAGAAGTACGAAAGTGAAGGGCTTAGTCAAATATTTCAAATCCTTTCTATCAAAAGGATTCATCCAGCAATATTAATGAGCTCAATTCCAATTTCAGTTTTTCCCCTACATTGCTTTGAGAAAATTAGTATTTTATTACCTCAGTTTCCCCTTTTGTAAATTAAATGGGCATTTTGGAGATTAGTCAAAGAACCTGTAAGCTTAGCATCAAGTAAGGGACACACACACACACACACACACACACACAATTTATCAATAAGGAACCACACAATTAGAAATCCATACATTTGCAAGCCGCAGTAATTATTTTAATTATAATAGTGATGAATTAAGCAGGTCCATTCTTGTGATATGAAGCATATGATTCAGACATGAGTCAAAAGCAGAATTTCTTTAGTCATACTTTTTTAAAAAAAATTTTTTTGTTGCTTCTTCTTCACAACACCCCAGGGGCCATGATCTCACATTGATGATATTAAACTTAGCTCAAAACTTTCAAATAATACTCATTTTTGACCACAATTATTAATCAACCTAAACCAGCTGACAAGACAAAATGGGAACAGAACGTAAGTGGTATTATCTACTTTAATTCACCTATGCCACTTAGGTGAAAGAAAAAAAATAATTGAGCTAGTATATTGTGAAATATACTTAAAGTTCAAAAACTGGTAAAACTAACTTGTGTTGGTAGAAATCAGGATATTTATTAGCCTTGGGATGATAGTAATTAGAAGGGGCTCTGAGCCAGTGTTCTAGGGTACTGCTTATGTGTTATTTCTTGTTGTGGATACCTGATTACATGGGCGTACTCTGAAAATTTCTTGTACAATTATGAGCATGTTTCAGCATATATGTTATACTTCAATAAAATTTACAGGAAAAAACTATATGAAAGCAGAAGATGGTAATAACAAAGATATATTTTGACTAAAACTCTCAGCCCAGTTGCTATTTAGACCATAAAGCCTACATCAGAGTAAATTTACTGACTCATGTATTATTTTCCTGAATCGGAAAAATAAAGCTGTCTCTGAATCATAGATCATTGTTTAAATGCAATAAAATCCTATCATATATTTAATTGTCAAATATCCATATGAATGATAGACATCTTCTAACCAATTCTACTTTACATTCTCCTTTAGTACCCACCTAAAGCGGAAGCTGGCAAGCCTGGTTCTATTAAGTGGATCCTTTCCACATTGCATATTAGGGCAGAAGAGTGCTTTCTACTCTTAGTCAAAGGTCACTCTGAAATAAACTCAGCTGTTGGCCATACTGAGAGTCCACAAGTTTCCTGACATAAACTCTGATGTATAGTTGAGCTCGTGATGGCTGATTGCATGAACTAAGCAAAGTCACTTCACATCTCAGGGTCTCAGTTTCCTCTCTAAGGGAATAAATGTACTGTACCACCTCAGAGAGCAGTCTAAGCATCAGACTAGTTGGCAAGCAATTTATGCCAGTGATTGGAAGCTTAAAAGATTGCCTAGGAAAACTAAACTGCTCAAACATGTTGGGAGTATTTCTCCAGGGTTACATAAATAGGAGGACTTTAACTACCGATAACTAAATCAGTCAAATCAATGAAACTTTACTATAAGAGGATGCAAAAAAAAAAAAATATATATATATATATATAGTGACTTGCTCCATTATCCTCAGAGCCAATATTCTTTTGCTTCTTTGTGACAGAATTTTGGTGTTTTGTAATCATTCCATATGTAGTCCCCTGTGCTTACAGAATGGAACTACTACTATAGAAAGCTGAACACCAAATTTAATGCAAGTTAACCATTCATATGTTTCCAGTCACTGAACACAAAAGTACTCAGCAGCACCTGTAAAGTACTGTCTCTCAATTCAAGTGAATTAATGAAGGCATTTAATTAAAGGAGTGGGTGATCATTATGGACTCATAGAATTTAGGGTATTCTATAATATCTGCTTTTTCTTCTCTGGGCACAATGGTGCATGACTGTAATTCCAGCACTTGGGATGCTGAAGCAGGAGCATTACCATGAGTTCGAGGCTAGCCTGGGCTACATTTGGAGTTCAAGGCCAGCCTGAACTATATAGCATGACCCTGTCTCAAAAAATCTAATAATAATAATAATAATAGCTTATTCTGAAGGAGGTATGCGACAACACATGCCAAATGACCTATTCAGAGATGCATCTACCAGTTCGACATGAGAGCCACTGTGTACTGTACAACAGCAAGTTGACTTTTCAATATTAGTTGATTGGGGCACTGTTCACCAGTGCATATGAAAATAACATCTTGATCTTCTAAATGCTTGATTTCAATCCCTTAACCTGACCATTCAAATTAGTTAGAAAGCCATTGCATAAAATAAAATCAATTATCATCATCACCTCACCCAGAGCACTTCTTCAACCCCTACCACAGCAAACACTGCACCAGACACTTTCATATGCAATCTCAGTTAATATTTACAACTTTCTAAGGTAGGTATCATTATCCCCATTTTATGAATAAGGGGACTGAGAAACTAAGAGTGTCAGGACTGAAACTCAAGTCTGTATGAATCCAAAGCCTGCAGTCTTTCCACCAACCTTTCCTGGTTTCTCCAATAGAGCCAGGGAAAAAGTTCATAGTTATTTGTCTGTTTGGTTTTTAACAGTGATTCTTCATGGAGGGGGTAGCAACTAAGCACAACATTAATGGTTTTACAACAAGGGAAAAATAGCAGAAAAGCAAAAACAAAAAACTAAATTTAAAAAATTGGTTCTGAAGTCAGGACTGGTGGCACACGCCTGTAATTCCAGCACTCTGGGAGAACGAGGCAGGATGACCTCAAACCCAGCCTGGGCAACTTAGCCACTTAGTGAGACCCTGTCTCCAAAATAAAAAGTAATAAAGAGGTGGAGATGTAGCTCAGTGTGAAAGCCCTGGGTTCATTCCCCAGTACCATGCCCCTCCTACACACAAAATTGGTTCTGAAGTAAAACAAAACCCCAAAATACATATTAGGGAGTTGAACTGATATGGAAAAAGGAGGTAAGAATGTGCAAGATATTTTCAAGGATCAGTTGTAGATTCTGGCATCCAGAAAATCCAAGAGTTTTAACCATTAATGACCCCACTACTGGGAGTATTAAGTCATGGACTTGGTCTCTAATCTCTGCTCCAGTAACTTACCTATGACCTTGGATGAGTCATTAAACTTGTGGAGCTTCAGTGTACCTGTTAGTAATATAAGAATAACTAATAAAATGAATCTACCTCACAGAAATATTTTAAAGAATAATCTTTAAAACATGATGATGGTGACAACACTTTGAGATTTTATGAGAAATGCCACTGCAGTCAATACATGACTATCAATGCAGAAGAATAACTCCTAAATGGAAAACAGAAATTCCAGGCAATCATCCCATCTGATCTAGGCTTGGGGTTCTGAGGGACTGTTGGTCCTTCCAAGAAGCAAGAAGTGGCTTCTGAACTGCATAATTAAGCGCAAACCAGAAACATCTGAGGGTGACTAGCCAAAGCAATGCTACAATGACATTCATTTACCCATCCATTCTGCAAATATATATAGCACCTTCTTTGTACTAGAACTGAACCCTCTACTTTCCTATGGGCTAAAGAAGAAAGCTGGGCCAAGTCCAGGGACTATGCACTGGGCTGATGCTCAATGCGGGAGGGGCCCTGGAAAAGTGAAGTTTGAAAATCCTCCTCAAGCTTCATACCACTGTGCCTCCTACCTTGCAGTTAGATATTGTCTTTCTAGACGCACTCCACATGCCCAAGCACAGAAGCATCAACTGTGTGTGTACAGATGTGTACACACATACACAACCCACACACACACAATGGGTCTATACTGCTGTATTAGATTATAACTATTTAAATATATTCCTGTGTATGATATGAAATCTTCATATTTCTTCTTCTTTTTTCTTTTCTTTTTTTTTTTTTTTTTTTTGTTAGGCAGCAATAAACAGCTCTACTCCCTAGGACGAAACATACTGTAAATCCATTTGTGGCTGGTCCTCTTCATGAGCTCCTGCCAACCTGGTAGGAAGCTTCCCGGTGACTCCATCTTAGTTGGATTGCCTGCACAACCTAACACTGTATTTAGGGGGCTTCTTGGGGGGACCCCTAAGGCAGCTGAGCAAGGTCTAGAGGGCTGGGAGTGTACTGAAGAGGGTACTGTGTCCCTAAGGAAAGGAAAAGCTTAAAAACACTTATAGTATATACAAATATAAATATATATTTATATATGAAAAATAAAGCACGAACATATTCATTTATTTATAACCTAACACTAAACTACAACCGAGACAAAAATATAGTGGCATTTCCCCTCTACTCTGTCCTTCTGCCCCAGTTTCTTCAATCCCTTTTATAGCTTCTGCTACCTCACACCTCCTACCTCAACCCCCCACCTATGCATGACTTTGGGGATACTTATTTTGACTTGATTTCAATTCCATCTGGTCAAACATTCTAGGAGAAGCGGAGGGGAGAAGGAGAAGCATATTAGGATTTGCCACTGGGGCTATTCCTAAGCCTTGAGTGTCAGCTACCCTCCTCCATGCCAGGGTGATCCTGTGGTAAAGGAGAAATGGAGAGTTCACGCTCAAATCCTGAGACAGAAGCCAGAGCTGCCTGCTAACATTTTCAGGGCATCTACCATTTGCCAGTCTCCATCCATTTGCAGCTCATGGTGAGGGGCCCTGGAAAGCTCTGCAGTAAGCTCCAGGAGAGGAATTAATTCCTCTCAACATGTAAAGCTATTCTTCCCTGCCTCAGCCCTAACAGGGACTCCTTGCTCTTTTTTCTTTCCCTAGAGCTCCTTCCCAAAACTCATTTCCTTCTTGACCTTGAGAGCCCAGTATTGTGCTCCCTCTCACTACTGGAAGTCTGGAAAAGGCTTTGAGCAGGTTCCCTTCAGCTGCAGTCAGGAAATGAAGAGGCAAAGTGACTGGGGAAGAGGCGAGAGACCGAAAGTGCTGGAAATGTCCCTTGCCATTTCCTGGTACCCCACAACGTAAGGGCAAGTCCTCATCACACCCAAATGAGGAAAGCAGCCCAGCCCCCAGGTTGCAGAGATGTTTTGTCCAGTCACCTTCGGGTGATTCCAACTCTGCAGAGGGGAAACCCTGCAGAGGGTCTGGCCTTGGGCATCCACAGGAGGCACGGTGGGGATTATGGAATGTTTTGCAGGAGAGAAAGGCAGACTTTTAGGATTCTGTAGATTTGCCTATAGACAAAACAAAATAAAACAAAGCATCCAGCTGTCTCTTGAGAGAAGGGGCAGAAGCAAGAGCTCAGCGACCTTTATTTGAGCTAAGACTGCTTTGTCTCAAGGATCCAGATACATACCCAGGCCCTTAGAGGAACACTATGAGCTCTATGCTTGGGGTGAATATCTAGCCCAGCCCTTACAAATTGCTTGTTACTAGCCCATTCGTCTCAGCTGTTCCCCTCTTTCCCCTTTGTTCTTCCCTAAAATAAATAAACTCTCTAGCTTGCTAAACCCTTAGCTCCAAAGGAAAGGGTCAGATTTTGCAGACTGGTGGTCTCGACTTTGGGTGTGTGCTGGAAAGAGGGAAGGGCTCCTGCTGCAGGTGCTGCGCAGATCTCAGCATTGAGGTTTACTTGTGGTTGGCAGTACTCGCTGGGCAGCCCCTCCCCCAATTGGTATTCAGTGGCTCCAAAACAGTTGTTCCCAGCACAGCCCGCAAATGAAATCACTCTTGTCCGGCTGTTCCTTCCGAGGTGCAAACTCGTTGGGGCAAAGGGAGGACCTGGGGTGGGGGTAGAGGTTAAGGGGATGGGACCAGAGACAGTGAAAGAAGGGGAGAGGTACTCGCAATCCCGTAGGGGTGCGCTCCTCATCACCCTTTTGCTTCACTTACCATCTCACTGTAGGCATCCTTGCTGAGCCTGGGTGTCAACTTGATAGTCCCCATGAAAACAAAGAAGAGTCCAAGGGCCACTGAGAGGGCTACGATAGTTACGGTTCTGGGGGATGCCATGAGGTCACCAAGGCAGGTCCCAACTAATCCTGCTTTACGCGCTGGTAGTTAGCACAGGGAGAGCTAGAGCGATGCAGCGGAGGCAGCAGGCAGCTAGAATGACAAAGGGAGAGCGGGGAGCTCTAGAGAAAAATTGAGACCCAGATTCAGCCACTCTCACTACAACACTCGCTGGGTCCTAATGCCCTACTCTTACACTTAGGAGACCAAAGGGACCGTCCAGAAGTTAAATGAAACCTTAAACTGAGGTGGGAATTTCAAGTTTTAAATGGAGAGAAGATAGCTTATTCCTCGAGTTTAGTCACTGAGTGGCCCCAGAGTGAGGAATTAAGGAAGAAGTGCTTTCAACCACTTCCCACCAGGCACACATTTTATTTCCTCCTCTCACCTAGCCTCTTTTAGTATTCACTCCCTTTTATCCACCTCTTCCTTTCCTTTTTTTTTTTTTTTTTTGTGGGTACCGGGGTCAAACTCAGGACCTCGCACGGCAGCAGGCGTCCGTGCCGCTGAGCGATATCACCGGCCCTTTTTTCCTATGTGGGTACCGAGAGTCGAACTCATGACCTCACGCTTGCCAGGCAGGCTCTTATGCCGCTGAGCTATCTCATCGGCCCTCCTTTCTTTTTGTTTCCTCAAAACATTCGTCCTCAAAGTCCGTTGATGTCCGATGTTGGTAACAGTCGAGGACAAAACTGCAGTTGCCAGGCTTGATTGCAGCTGAAGAAGGGTTTATTTTCCTCTTCCTCAAAAGCTTTGAATGGTCCCCATTGCTCGGCGCTTAACTGCAGAGTTTTTAATATGGCATGCAAAACTCTCCACATTTTGAACTCTCTCTCTTTGAAGATTTATCTTTTGATAGCTACCACTGTTGCAGGCCACCCTTCATCTATCTACTTACCCACGGCTCCACATTACCTGAGCTTTGCTACCACTCCTAACTTTATTCATCACTACTTCCCATCACTACTCTTCATTAACATTCAACCTTTTCCCCAGTGTAACCTCCTCCATATAGTCTGCTAATCCATTTCCTGCCAGATATGATTTTTTCCTCCTATTTTCTACGACAAAACACAACATTTATTGACTCTTCAGTAGGCATAAGACACTGTCCTTTACTTGTATTAATTCATTTAACCTTTACAGCAACACCTTGAGCTAGGTATGACTTCCCATTTTATGGATGGTAATATTGAGGCTAGGGAAGTTAAGTAACTTGCTTAAGAGTGAGAGCCAGGATTCACACCTAGACAGTCATTTTTAAATTATTATTAGTAGTAGTAGTACATGTTTGCAGTACATAATGATTACATTCATCATAGGAAGTTGGTACGTGTATGTAACACATCTTAAATCTTTTTATTTCCCCTTCCTTTTCCTCCCTCCCCCTCCACAGTCATTTCTAGAGCCCAAGCTCTTAATTATTGCTCTGTGCCTCTCCTATAATGTTTTGCACCATTAATACCACACTTATTTACCTGATATTGCTTAGCACGCACACATAGTATTCTTGTTTTTTGTTTTGTTTTGTTTTGTTTTTGGTATCGGGAATCGAACCCAGGGCCTTGAGCTTGCCAGGCAAGTGCTGTACCACTGAGCTACCTCCCTGGCTCACACATACTATTCTTGGACCAAAAGTTTCAGAGTTTAAATCCTAGATCTGGCATTGTGTAAATCTGGATAAGTCACTAATTTATCTGAGCCTCCATTTCCACATTTATAAAATGTGGGCAGAAACTTATGTCTTAAAGGTTTGTTGTAAGAATTCCAGGCATGCTGGATGTGGTGGCACACACCTATAATCCCAGCACTCAGGAGGCTGAGGCAGGAGGATCGCTGTGAGTGCAAGGGCCTGGGTTACAGCCCTGTGAGTGTAGCCTGGGCTACATACCGTGAGTTCAAGGTCAGCCTGCACTGTGAGATCCTGTCTCAGAAAAACCAAAAAAAAAAAAAAAAAAAAAAAAGAATTCCAGGTATGTAGGCTGGGTGTGTAGTGTAGCTCAGTGGTAGCGCCTTTGCATAGCATGTTTGAAGCCCCAGGTTTGATCCCCAGCAACACACACACACAAACACACACGGAGAATAAATATGATCAAAATGTGTTACATGCATGTACGAAAATACCACATTGAAATTCAATGTTTTATTAAAATAGACACTAATAAACTATATTTAAAAAGAAAACAAATTTCATACCTGCAAATTGCCTAGCATAGTGTCTAAAACATAATAATACTTCAGCGAATGTAGCCTCTTCATGCTTCTGCCTTCCTTATCCACTCTAGAAATCCATTAGATTATAAACATTTTAAAGGTAGGAACCATTTAATGTATCCCCCATAGTACCTCAAACAATGCTTTTTGTGCACTGATATATATATATTAGAAGGAAGGGGATGGGATTGATAAATTTAAATGCAAATACTTCTGAGAATGTAAAAATCAAGTATGGAAGAATTTTAGACTCCTTTCTGATTATAAGACCTATAAATTACAGAGTGCCTACAATGTACATAAACTGAGTTAGACACTATAGGAATATACAGTTAAATGAGGCATTGAGTCTGCTCTCAATGGATTTGTTATCACATAGTAAAGTAAGATTTGTTATTTAATAGTTACAGTTATGATTTGCAAATATTTTCTCCCAATGCGTGGGTTCCCACTTTACCATTCTTTTTTACAGTGCAGAAACTTTTAGTTTGATTCAATCTTTGCTTTTATTACCTATGCTTTTAGAGTCATATCCAAGAAATCTCTGCCCAGACCAATGACATAGAGATTTACCCTTATATTTTCTCCAAGTACTTTTATATTTTCAGGACTTACATGTAATCTTTACTCCATTTTGAGTTAACTCTTATATAGGAAGCAAGGAAAGGGTCCATTTTCATTCTTCTGTATATACGGATATTGAATTTTTCCAACACCACTTGTTGCCCTTTCCTCATTGTTTGTTCTTGGCACCTTTGTCAAAAATCAACTGACTGTATTCATGCATATAATCCCAACAGACTGGTAGGTTGAGGCAGGAGAACTGCAAGTATGAGCCCAACCTGCACAACTTAATGACTTAGTGATACCCTGTCTCAAAATAAAAACTAAAAAAGGGTTTCACACTGTAGCTCAGTTTGAAGGCCTTAAATTCAATCCTCAATACGAAAAGAAAAAAATTTCAATTTACTGTGGATGTATAGGTCTATTTTTAGACTCTCTATCCTGTTGTATTTGTTGATGTGTCAGATTATGTGCCAGTACTATGCAGTTTTGATTACTATAGTTTTGTAATATATTTTGAAACTGATAGTGTGATACCTCCAGCTTTGTTCTTTTTAGTCAAGATTATTTTGGCAATTTAGGGCCTTTTGTGGTTCCATATGAATTTTAGAATCTTTTTCTATTGCTGTAAAGAATGACTTTGGAATTTACATAAAGATTTCATTGAATCTTTAGATCTATAATCTATAGATCCCTTTGAGTACTAAGGGCCAAATGTCCTTATTTTCTTTGTGTAGAGCTTAGGCTATCTTGTCCATGCTGGCCTTGCACTCTTGGACTCAAGTGATCCTTCTGTCTCAGCCTCCCAAGTAGCTACAATATACCACCATGCCTGGCTGAGCCCATGTATTTCTAGAAGAGTTATTCCTAGGAATTTTGTCCATTTTTGCCATCATAAAAACATTTTCTCTCATTTTTATCTTCTAATTGGTTATTGCCCTGACTTATAGGAAATCTATTAATTGTTATTCAGACACTTTACTGAATTCTTTTCTGAACTCTCTCATTAAATTTATTCATGTTTTAGTTGATTCTCTTGGGTTTTCCTGGGGTAGACAATGAAATCAACAGCAAATGATTTTTGCTTCCCTCCAATAGTCAAACCTCATTTCTTCTTTGCATCTTTCTGGACTTAGTATAAGCCAGCTTTTAACATTTGACTGGCTCGGGGCAAGTGTACAAATGGAGCCCCCCCTTACCACATATCAAGGAACAATGAATTCTAGCACAAAAAGAAGCAAGAAAGCCCATGCTTGTTACACCATTGGGAAACAGTCATTATTACGGAAGAATTTATTGCTATTGAGAGAGGAAGGATTTGGCAAGCTAATTTGTCTTTTCTCATACTAAGCACTTCTGCCGCTCATGTTCTCCCTGCACTCCCAAGCATTGTCTGACATCAGCAGCAGCATAACTCACAAACCCTCCTGGCGCTTGGATGCATTTGCCTTTTGTTTCAAGTACACAGAGCAAGATACAAGAAGTACTCTTCTTAAATGTGAATGATACAAGTGCCCATGTTTTCTTTAGTGTTTGTTTTTGAGTATTTGTAATAGGAGACATCCACTAAAGCGTGAGTCTTAGGCCAGAAGTCCTTCTTGCCAAGGTCTAAGAATTGTACTGCTTATTCAGAACCCTACCAAGCACTTGTCAATGGCAGCAACCTAGCTTTGTTCTTAACTCAAGTGAAAATGGTTTTATTTAACAGAGTGCTAGCTTTTATTAAGGGCTTATTAGATATCAAGTGCCATTCTAAGTGTTTTATATATATAATCTCATTCATTCCTAATAGCAACCCCCCAAAGTAGGAATTATTATTATTAGGCATTTTTCCCCTTTTGGTAGTGGATATTGAACCCAGGGTTGCTCTACAACTGAGCTACATCTCTAGCCCTTATTATTTTTTTATTTTGAGGTAAGGTTTCACTAAGTTGCACAAGTGGCTCAAACTTGCAATTCTCCTGCCTCAGCCTCCCTCAGTGCTGAGATTACAGGTATGCACCCCCACAACCAGCTTATTGTTAGGCTTTGATTAAATAATTTGATCGAAGTCAGATGCCTGTAATTTTCTGACCTGGGATTTGAAACCCAGGTTCATCTAAAACCAAAATCCCATTTTATCAACTACTATATCTTACTAACTTCTATTTTATCATTTTTCATAATGTCAGTTATGGTTTGAGATGAATATTCTTTATGCGGCTTTGGAGAATAAACATTGAATTTTTACTTTAACTTGAACCTGAGCTGAGATCTAATACCTAGTTCCTGCAAAGAGATGGCCCCCTTTGTTGTTTCTTAGGGCCTGAGAAATACTACTCTGTTCCATCTAGTTCCATACATCCTAGTTTTTAGATTTATGTAGATTTTTGTATAGGTTTTTATAGATTTTTGTATTGATCTCTGGCTGGTAACTACACCAAGAGGGCACAAACTCCCATGCTTACAGGGTGAGAAGAGTTAATACAAATGAGTAAAGCCAGTAAGATGTTAGGCAATAGATACTAACCTTTTCTGTACTGTGATCCCTCAATATGCTGGAAATTCTGGAGTGACTGCTAATAAGGCCACAAGTTATGAAGTAGACCAGGCATGCTTTTTTTTTTTTTTTTTTTTTGTGTGTGTGTGTGTGTGTGATACTGGGAATTGAATCCAGGGCTGTCACACTGAGCTATATCCCCAGCCCTTTTTTAAAATGTTGAGACAGGGTCTCACTAAGTTGATAAGTTGCCCAGGCTAGCTCCAAATTGTGACCCTCCTGCTTCAGCCTCCCAGACTGCTGGGATTACAGGTGTGAACCACCATGCCTGGCTGTGTAATGCATTCCTTTGGTGTTTCTCAAAGTGTAGTTTGAGATCCCCAATGGTCTATTATTTCCTCAAGGTTCTTCATGGACTTGTCTCTTGGAATACTAGTATTACTTTGTTTCTGGTTTGCTTCTACTTAGTGTCTTACCCAAAGAAACATCAGTTTCCCCATTTGTTATGAGAAAGGTTTGCTGTGACACGTACCAAGTAGATCTTTTGCAGTCTTTTGTCTTGTTCTGATTGAAAGACCATGGGATCTGTAGCAGAATGGGTGTAATACCCACAGCTTCCATAGGTTCATTGCATCATTACTTTCTCTGTAGGTTGAAGGAGTATCACTGTTAATCTTAACTATTGGATTAAAAAAACACCAAGCAGATTAGTAAAGCACGTTCCTTGGTGTGTCTGGGTGGGTCATGGAGGTGTGGCCTTGGATACTATATCTAGTCCTTTGCGAGTTCCTCTCTGGTACTGCTCCCTTGCTCTGCTTCCTGCATACCATGAACTGAGAAGTTTGTCCTCCATGTCCTTCCGCTATGAGGTATCTGCCTTGGAGCCTATAGATCATAGACTAAAAACATGAGCTAAATTAAACATAACCTCCTTTAAGATGTAGGTGTCAGGGACAGTGTCCAGTAAAAGGAAAGTTGACTAATACAAGGGGCATGCATTAATTTTATCACTAATTACCATTGAGGAAGCAATCACTCTGTGCTAGACCTTGTGCAACTACAGCAATCACTCTTTGCCAGGGCTGGGTGTGTAGCTCATTGGAAGAGCACTTTTGAGCATGTTAAAGTCCCTGGATTTCATTCCCAGCACAAACAAAACAAAAAGCAACCCAACCCAACCCAACCCAAACCAAACCAAACCAAAACACCAGCCCATTTTAGCCTCCTGACACCCTGTGATCCATGAAATAAATCTATTAGGTTCTACTTTTGTGCCAATTTTTACAAATGGAGAAATTGAGATTCAGAGAGGTTAGGCCATTTGCACAAGATTATCTTCTTAAAAACAGCCCACCTGAAAATGAAGCCTGCCGCATAGCAGAGCCTATCTTTTTGGCCACTATTTTTCTTAACCTTGGTTGGCATTAGCATCATGTAAAAAAAAATTTTTTATATGCGGGTACCAGGAGTTGAACTCAGGACCTCACACTTGCAAGGCAGGCACTTATGCCGCTGAGCTATATCATCGGCCCATAAAATTTTGTTCTTAATGCATATGCCAGGGCCACCCACAGAGATTCTAATGTAATTTTTCTGGGTTGGGGTTCTCAGCATTTGTGTTTTTAAAGAGCTTCCCAAGTGATTTTAATATACAGCCACACTAATATATAGCCGTACTATGCTTTGTTGCCTAAAAACCCAGTGACTTAAGCTATATGTCAGGGAAATTCAAGGTACAATGTGGGAACATTGAAATGAAAAGACAAGGGTATGGTGGGGTGAGTGTTATGTTCAACTTGTGCCACTGTCTGCCTCTAGTAGGCTGTCTATGTTCTTTATAAGGTAGGTGTGAACAACAACTGTGAGGAGAGCCTGCAAGGGTAATGACTCTTTCCTCAGCTTTGCAAGATAGTGCTAATCGAGACCCTCCACAGGATCAGGCTGAATGTGCCAGTTATATCAAAACCCCAAGTGACAGGTGGCTATCCTTGGCAAATACTGCTTTTCAATTTTAACTTTTTTAGTTATTTCTGAAAGAGAACTAAGATCATGCTATGAATCAGCTTTTGGTAGCAGTAAGGGCTGAGTTAGAAACTGAGCCTAAACCAGCATATGTCCAGCTCCTTACAGAAAAGGTGTGTTCTGTGAACACAGCCTATGCACTGTGCTCTCCGCAGACTACAGTCTCTAGCCAATTGTTTGGTTTTCCTGGATAGACAGAGGCAGATTAGACTACAGCAATCTTCCAGATGTGATCCCCAGTCCAACAACATCACCATCAACTGGGAACTTGTAAGAAATGCAGAATCTCAGGCTGACAGAATGAAAATATAGGATGGTATCCAGAGATCTGTTTTAACAAGCCCTCCAGGGAATTCTTTTTTTTTTTAAAGAGAAGAAAAAAAAAAAAAATAAAACAAAAAAGAACAAAATTTCAAAACAACACAATAGGAGGGTAACAGTGGTTAATACATTATGTATTGTTATCTGTAAATTAGTTACTCAGGGTACAAGATATCAGCATTCAACTGTCTAAACATTACTGGCATAAACCTTTCTCTTCAATGAACTAAGCAAAATTAGTAGCATATCTATCTTAAGCATCTTATATATAAATACAATTTTTTTCTTTTCCCTTCTTTCTTTTCCCCATTCCCCCATCCCAGACTCTCTTTCCTTTTGACCAGTTTCTTTCTGATTCATCATCTCTATTGTACATTTTGGATCTTATTTACTCTTTCAGTTTCTCGCACTGGGGGGACAATACGATGTTTGCACATGTGCGTCCAGTTAATTTCACTTACAAGTGTTTTCTCAAGTTGCATCCATTTACCTATAAAAGTCTCCAGTTTGTCCTTCTTTATGGCTGAGTAGTACTCCATTGTATAAAAATACCACATCTTTTTTATCCATTCCTCGGTTGATGGGCATTTGGGTTGCTTCCAAGATCTGGCTATTACAAATTGTGCTGCTATAAATATGGGTGCACATATATTGCTGTGGTACGATGTTTTTAATTCTTCTGGGAAGATGGCCAGAAGGGGAATAGCCGGGTCAAATGGGACCTCCAATCCTAGTTTTCTGAGGAATCTCCACACTGACTTCCACAGTGGCTGTACCAGTCAACACTCCCACCAACAGTGGAGAAGTGTTCCTTTTTCCCCACAGCCCCTCCAGCATTTGTTATTAGTTGATTTCTTGATAATAGCTATTCTTCCTGGGGTGAGATGGTATCTCAGCGTTGTTTTAATTTGCATCTCTTGCATGACTAGTGATGTTGCACATTTTTTGTATATTTATTTGCCATATGAATTTCATCTGAGAAATGTGTATTCATCTCAGATGCCCATTTTTAGATTGGGTCTTTAAATTTGGGAGGTCTGACTTTTTTGAGTTCTTTGTATGTTCTGGATAGTAAACCTTTGTCTGAGGGACAGCTGGCAAACATTTTTTCCCACGTTGTGGGTTGTCTCTTCACTCTGTTGGTGGTTTCTCTTGCTGTGCAAAAGCTTTTGAATAAGATGAGATCCCAGTTGTTGATTCTTTGTGATAGTTCCTGTGTGGTTGAGGTTTTAGTCATAAAGTCTTTGCCTACACCAATCTTCAAGGGTTTTACCTATCCTACCTTCCAGCAGATTTAATATGTCTCTTTTAATATTTAGATCTCTGATCCATTTTGAATTTAGTTTAGTGCATGGCGAAAGATATGGGTCTAGTTTTAATCTTCGGCATGTGTAGAGCCAGTTTTTCCAGCACCATTTATTAAAGAGGCTATCTTTCTTCGAGTGAATGTGTTTGGCACCTTTGTCAAAGATAAGGTGGCTTAGTATGTCTGGAGTTGTTTCAGCATCTTCTAATCTGTTCCAATGATCTTCAGGTCTGTTTTTTTGCCAGTACCACACTGTTTTTTATCACAGTAGCTTTATAGTATAATTTCAAGTCAGGGATTGTGATGCCCCTGACTTGCCTTTGTTGCCCAGAATTGCCTTTGCTATTCTAGGTCTCTTCTGATTCCAAATGAATTTTAGGATTGTTTTCTCTAATCTGTGAGATATGTTGTTGGAATTTTGATTGGAATTGCATTAAATCTGTATAACAATTTTGGAAGTATGGCCATTCTCACTATATTGGTTCTTCCTATCCAGGAGCAAGGGATATCTTTCCATTTTCTGATATCCTCTTCAATCTCCTTTTTCAGAGTACTGTAGTTTTCAGCATAGAGGTCTTTTACATCCTTTGTGAGGTTGATTCCTAGGTATTTCATTTTTTTGGATGTTATTGTGAAAGGTATTGTTTCCCTAATTTCTCTTTCAGTAAGTTTGTTATTTGTGTACAGAAAGGCTATTGATTTTTGAGAATTGACTTTGCATCCAGCTACACTACTGAATTTGCTTATTAAATCGAGCAATTTTTTAGTGGAGTTTTTGGGGTCTTCTATGTAGAGTATCATGTCATCTGCAAATAATGATAATTTAACTTTTTCCTTTCCAATCATTATTCCTTTTATTTCTTTCTCTTGTCTAATTGCTCTCGCTAAAGTTTCCAGGACTATGTTGAATAAGAGTGGGGACAGTGGACATCCTTGTCTTGTTCCTGATTTTAGAGAGAGAGCTTTCAGTTTTTGTCCATTTTGTATGATATTGGCTGTTGGTTTGTCATAGATAGCTTTTATCAGATTGAGATAAAGACCATCTATTCCAATTTTCTGTAGGGTTTTTATCATGAATAGGTGATGGACTTTGTCAAAAGCTTTTTCTGCATCTATTGAGATGATCATATGATTTTTGTCTTTGGTTCTGTTAATATGGTGTATTACATTTATCAATTTACATATATTGAACAATCCCTGCATCCTTGGGATCTGTTGGTCATGGTGTATAATCCTCTTGATAATTTGCTGGATTCTGTTTGCCAGTATCTTATTGAGGATTTTTGCATCTATGTTCATTAGGGAGATTGGCCTGTAGTTCTCTTTCTTAGTTGGGTCTTTTTCTGGTTTTGGTATCAGGGTAATGCTTGCTTCCAGGAACGAATTTGGGAGTATTGCTTCCCTTTCAATCTCATTAAAAAGTTTGAGAAGTATTGGTGTTAGGTCTTCTCTAAATTTCCTGTAGAATTCGACAGTGAATCCATCAGGGCCTGGGCTCTTCTTTGTTGGGAGGTTTTTAATTACATCTTCAATTTCATTGGTTGATATTGGTTTATTTAGGATTTTTATACCTTCTTGATTCAGTTTTGGTAATTCATACGTATCTAGGAATCTGTCCATTTCTTCTGCATTTTCCATCTTATTAGAATATAAATTTTCAAAATAGGTATAGATGATCTTCTGGATTTCTGCAGGGTCTGTTGTGATATCGCCCTTTTCGTTTTCAACTGCATGGATTTGACTTTTTTCTTTTCTTTTTTTAATAAGGGTGGATAAGGGTTTGTAAATTTTATTTATTCTTTCAAAGAACCAACTCTTTGATTCATTGATTTTTTGTATTGTTTTTTTAGTCTGCAATACGTTAATTTCTGCTCTGATCTTTATAATTTCCTCTATTGTATGAGTTTTTGGCTTAGCCTGCTCTTCTTTTTCTAGAAGTTTGAGGGTCACCATTAAGTTGTTTATTTGCACTTGCTCTATTTTTCTGATATAGGAATTTAATGCTATAAATTTCCCTCTTAGGACTGCTTTCACTGTATCCCATAAGTTGCAGTATGTTGTACTGTCATTATCATTCAGTTGTAGAAATTGTCTAATTTCTTAATTTCATCTGTGACCCATTGGTTGTTCAGGAGGGTGCTCTTTAATTTCCATGTATTTAGGAAGTTTTTGTGGTTTCTTTTGCCATTGATTTCTAATTTCATTGCACTATGGTCTGATAATATGCATGGGAAAATTTCAATTCCTTTGCATTTACTTAAGCAGGTTTTATGAGCTAGTATGTGGTCTATTTTGGAGAACGTCCCATGTGCAGCTGAGAAGAATGTATATTCTGATGTTGTGGGGTGGAACACTCTGTAGACATCTACTAAGTTCATTTGTTCAAAAGTTTGGTTCTGTTCTACTATTTCATTATTGATTTTTTGTCTAGTTGATCTGTCTTTTTGTGACAGTGGAGTATTGAGATCCCCCAATATAATTGTATTAGTGCTTATTTGATTTTTCATGTCCTTTAATATTTGTTTTATATAGTTGGGGGCACTGGTATTTGTTGCATATATATTTATGATCATTATCTCTTCCTCTTGGATTGTTCCCTTTTCAAGGATGTAATGACTGTCTTTATCTCTCTGAATCATTATTGGCTTGAAATTCATTTTGTCTGCAAAAAGAATAGCTACCCCTGCTTTTTTCTGGGTTCCTGTCGCATGGAGTATTGTTTTCCATCCTTTGCCTTTCAGTCTATGAATTTCTTTCTGAATTAAATGTGTTTCTTGTATACAGCATATTGTTGGATCTTGCTTCTTGATCCATTTTGCCAGTCTGTGCCTTTTGATTGGTGAATTGAGACCATTAACATTGATGGTTAAAACTGATACGTATTGACTTATACCTGTCATGTTATTTTCCTGTTGTTGGTTCCCCCTCTTCCCCCCCATTTAGTTATCTGCCCTGCCTGGTGGAGTCCTTCTGTTGGGGTTCCTGGAGTTGTAGTCGTTGTTATCTCCTTCTAGAATGTCCTATAGAACATTTTGGAGTGCTGGTTTGGTGGTCATAAATTTTCTCAGGTGTTCTTTGTCCTGCAAGTATTTTATTTCTCCAACAATTTTGAAAGATAGTTTTGCAGGGTACATCAATCTGGGTTGAAAGTTATTTTCCTTTAGAGCTTGAAATACATCATTCCGAGCTCTTCTTGACTTGAGGGTTTGTGCTGAAAAGTCAGCTGTGATTCTGATGGGCTTTCCTTTATAGGTGATTTGTCTCTTTTCCCTAATATCTTTTAAGATTCTCCTCTTCTGTTGAATTTCTGGGATCTTGACTATGATATGTCTAGCTGAAGATTTTTTTGAGCATGGCTAGTTGGAGTTCTATAAGCCTCATTTATATGAAGATCAAATTCTTTTTCTCTACCAGGAAATTATCTGTGATAATGTATGTGAACAGGGTCCTGATGTCATTTATGCTATCTCCTGCTTTTTCATTGATTCCAATTTATCTTAAGTTATTTCTCTTTGTGTCATCTAGCAGCTGCTGGTTTGATTTTTCATGGTCCCTTGTTATTTTTAAGAGTTCTTTCTTTTTATGATCACTAATTGCAAGCCTGTCTTCTATATCTGAGATCTTGTCCTCACATTGGCTTAATCTGTTACAAATACTTTCAATGGAACTTTTGTTCTCCTGGATATCTGCTTGAATCTGCCTTATGGATTCTATTTCTTTCCTATGCTGAGCATTCATGGTTTCCATCATTTTCTTTTTTTTTTTTGTGGGTACCAGGGGGTTTACCTCAGGACTTTGCACGCCAACAGGCGCCCGTGCCGCTGAGCGATATCACCGGCCCCTTTTTTTATGTGGGTTCCGGGAGTCAAACTCGGGCCCTCGCGCTTGCAAGGCAGGCGCTTACGCTGCTGAGCCATCTCACCGGCCCCTCCATCATTTTCTTAAGCTTGTCTATTTTTTTGTCTGTGTCTGCTCTAGTGTCCTTAAGCATGGTCTTCATTGTGGACATTATCTCTGCAGTTATCTGAGAAATTATTTCTGATTTAAATTTTTTCAGAGCCTCATTCAACTGCTTTGTTGTTACCACTTTAGAGATGTCAGGTGGGTGGCTTTTGGTTTGTTGCACCTCATTGTCCCCTGGGTTTGCCTTTGGTGAACTGGATGTGTGGGGTTGCATCTTTTTTAAGTGTCATCTCATTTTCTTTTATTTTTCTTCAGTTTAATTCCTGGGGTGATGTTTGTAAATTATGTATGGTAGGTTGCTTTATTGCTAGTGTTTAAAATCCTTAGGAGATGACTACTTCTCTGTGGTATTTTCCAGGCATAGTTTATTTTTGGGTTTTGAGCCTGCTGCAAGATCCTACCTCTTTAATTCGTTGGGTATGAGAAATTGCTGCCTGTTTGGCCCAGTCCTTGGTTCTTTGGTACTGTGCCACTGTTTTTTCTGTGACCCTTAGTCAATCTCAGTCATGGAATAGCAGGAAGAAAAGCTGTTTAGAACAATTATGTCACTTTTCGCTATAATGGTACCTAAAGCATCAAACACAGCCTAGAAAATGACAGTCTGAGCTAACCAGTAATTTGCCACATTTAACCATATAAAGTAGAGTTGTGGTTATATAACAAAATCTAAAACACACCAGAAAAATTATATGCAGTATATAAGTCCTTAATATGTCAATTTTGCCCTCAGGAGTTTAAATTTAAAATGAGTTAAGGAGGAAATAGAGAATTGGGAGAAGAGGAAGGAATTAGATGTATGGCAGGAGGACCAAGAGGGATCCTGTTGACATTGGGAAACTGGTGTAGAGGACTGGTGGGAAAAAGAGAAGGAAGGAATAAAAGGAAGAACAGATCAGAACCACAATCACAAGGAGGTTAGAGGCTCTGTTTACACTCATATAAAAGCCAGATAAAATAATGAAGGAAAGAGAAAGCAGACAAACAAAAACAAAAGGAAGACAAAAACAACAAGCAAGCAAACAAAAAACCTACCAAAAAAAAAAAAAAAAGAACACCTTCACCAGAACAAAAAACAAATGAGAGGGAAAAAAAAAAAAAAAAAGAATCAGTTCCAGGTTTTGACGCTGCTGTAGGCAGGCACCGTGTGGTGACAGAGTCCTGTTCTGTGCAGGTCTGTCCCTGCATGCCAGGAGCAGCCCTTTGGCGGGGCAGTGAGCAGCAGCCTGTACTCTCTGGCTGAGACGTCTCATTCGCCTGCCACCATCAGCACAATATCTGTGGGCCTGAGAGCTGTGGCGCCATGCTGAGTTTCGAGCGCTGTGTTCTGGCGCTGTGCTGTTTCTCTGCCCCCCCACAATGGCACCCAGCCAGTCGCTCTCTCGCGCAGGACGGCTGCGCCTCCGAGGCACTCACCGCCAGCCAGCACTGTTCTTCACTGCTCCCCTGCACCGCCCCTGTCTCGCATTCCTCCACGGAGGCCCTGGGGATGCCGGCTGTCACCGTGTGTCCCCAGATTTGAACTTCTGTTGTGCTGTGGTTCCCGGCACAGGGATAGGTCGCCCATGCTCTCCTCCTTCCTCTTCCTCGAAACCACTCACTCTGTGTGTCCCGAACTGTACCTCAGAACTTTCCTGGGTCCAGGGGAGCTACCTCCCTCCCTCCTGTGCTCTCCCAGTCACTATATTTCGGTGGCCCAATGGCAACTTTTAGAGAGTTTCGCTGCCTCCTTCTTACAAATCCACCATCTTTTTTCCTCTTTCCAGTATTGTCCCTCCAGGGAATTCTAATGCACACTAATGCTTAAGGATCACTGGTTAAAAGTTACAGCATTAAACTGGGCATAGTGGCAAACACCTGTAACCCTATATACTAGGAGGATCACAAATTCGAGCCCAGCCCCAGCAACCTAGCAAGACCCTGTGTCAAAATAAAGTGTGCATATATATATATATATATTTTTTTTTTAAAGGCTGAGGATGTACATCAGTGGTAGAATGCTTGTGTAACTGGGTCTGTGGGCTCTTTCTAGAAATTCTTTCCAGGTTCTTGTCCTGAACAAAGAATTGGACAAGACACACACAAAAGGTAGCAAGGTTTTACATTTATTAAAGGTAGGAAAAGAAATATGCTCTGCAGAGTGAGAGTAGGCTACTGAGAAAGTTTACAGTGATCAAGAGTTTAATAACCATCATCTTTTGTACCCCCCATTCCTCAGGCTGACATCAGATCTAGGCCATCCTATTAAAAACCTGCTTGATTTCATGCCAGAAGAACTGAAGAGAGCATTTTTTTATTAGTTCAAGGTCCAAGGCTTGGGAACTATTTTTCTGTGCATGTGTCCTGAATCTCCAGGATTGACAAGTCATGCTCACTTGCCCAGCCAGCTGGCCACACCCTAGTCTCCTGCCTCAATTGCCTAGCATGAGTGAGGCCTTGGGTTCAATCCTCAGTATCCCTTCACCCTCCAAAAGAGTTAAAAGATTAAAAGTGGAAACACAGGCATCTGTAAAATAGGCATCTGCATGAAATGACGCACATACTGCACTTGGCACAGTGTGAGACACAAAATGAGGATTCAGTATATGTTGTATAATCATTATTATACTAAGGGCTATCCTGGATAATCATTATCTTTTCCAACAAAATTTTGTTACTTCAGAAAAGGCCCTAATTATAAATTTAGAAACCAAATAGCCCATCTTTTTTTTCTTTTGCCTTTTCATTTTTACCTTCATCTCTCTCTCTCTCTCTCTTTATTTATTTATTTTTTGAGACAGGATCTTGTCATGTAGTCTAGGCTGCCCTAGAACTTGCTATGCCCATGCTGGCCTCGAAGTTGAGGTCCTCTGGAGTGCTAGGATTACAGGCATGTGCTACCAAATAGAACATCTTAATAATTCAATGGGAACAGGACAGAAAGCTTTTACCAGTTTCTTCCCAGAATCATGGAACATAAAATTGCTGAGGCACCTGAAAAGCAATCTAGTCCTACCATCACATTCGACCTAAGAATGGTTCACTGCATCAGGAGAAGTTTAAGTCCCAGCACAAAGTTCATGTCCATGTACAGATAGTGTTCTAGTGTGGCACAGGGCATGGGATAGATATCTTTATTTTGCTTCTCTACATCTAGTTGTGAGGGATGAGCTGCCAGTGCTGGAATGCTAATAACATTGAATTGGAAATTTCAACACTATATTAAAAAAACAATGAGTTGTGACCATTTAAGTGAGAAAATGAACATCAGCACAAACCATGTAAATATAAGGTAGTAAAATATCTGTGTTACCCTAGAAACTAGAAGTATGAAGGTGATTAGATAGTTTGGTGACAGTTTCCAGGGTAATTCCTCCCACATACAACATAACAGCTTTCCTATTATGTTAACTCTTTCCCTACATGTCCACTGGACTTCATTCTATGATCTACTATCTCTTCTTTCTACCAAAAGACTCCTCTGACTTCCTTATTTTTGTAAGTGGCAGTGCCATCATCCTAAATACTACCGTCAAAAACCCTTGTTGTTTATCAGCAAACTGAAAGGTCCCCAAAGTAATATGGATTTCCAAATCTAAGAAATATAGTTTAGAAGAGAAGTAAGCATGTATATCTGGAAATGATAGACTCCAAAATTGAAAATTAAAAAAAGATAAGTGAATGTAACTAGGCATCCATTACTCTTCCCAGAAGTGACTTCTGGTTAATATAATTTGTAGATATACTGCAGATGAGATTAAGATGCTTCAGAATATTTCACCTGGGAGCTACCAACCTAGAATGTAATTCATGCAATATGAGTTGTTACCTTGAAAACTGTGGCATTCAATGAGAATAGAAGGCAGGCAATATTGTAACGACAGAAAATTTGGGACACTAGTTAGAGATGGTGGACAAGAAGACATTGGAGAGTCAGTGTTTATGTGGCACTTACCAAATAACCCAGAAACACTGCTCTGGTAGATATGCTATAGATAATATAGTCAAAGAACTATTTCAAAACCATTCAGCTCCACTTGTTCAAATGACAAGTGACCTTCGGATTACTAGTTTGGTTTCTCAGGTACATTAATAGCTGGTAGATATGACCATAGATAGAAATAAGAATATTTCTGTCTCTAGAGATGGTATTCTTCACTGGTATTTGGCTTGTAAGTCAGTCTTCTATAAAAATCTGCTTAGTGTTAGTTCCTTAGAGTCAAATCATTTCCATGTGAACTGATAAAATCTAGTTCTCAGCTTCAGAGTCTGGATTATGGGTGCTTCACCAACAGTTAGCAATTCACTGTTTTTCTTATTATCAATGTAATGCATGCCCATTGTAGAAAAATTGAGAAGTACAGAAATGAAAAAGAAGTCAACAAATGAATCACTTCCAAGCCCACTATCCAGAGGCAACCGCTGTAAACATTTGGCATATCTCTCTCCAGTCTTTATCCCAGTGCATTTTTTAAATACTTAAGATCATACTGAATGCATACTTATTTTAGTTTGCTTTTTTTCACCTGCACTCTACATGTATTTCCATGTCATTACAAACTTTTACAAAACACAATTTTAAGGGGTTTTGTTTTGTTTTGCAGCACTGGGGATTAAACCCAGGTCCTTTGCACTGAGCTACATCCCTGAGCTTTTCTATTTTTTATTTTGAGACAGGGTCCCACTAAGTTGCTATGTTGCCCAGGCTGGATTCAAACTGGAGTGCTGGGATTATAGGTATGCATCAGCATGCCTGGCTTTTAAGTTAAGCTTTTATTGAAGTATATCACACCTTACAAAAGTGCATACATCCAAGGCGTACACTTTATAAATCTCCATGAATTTTCTCAAAATGAACACGCATATATAATAGCAGTCATGTTACTGGGTTTTGGGGTGCTGGAGTCTCCTTCTAGAGGTAGCTTCTAGGTTCTTTCTGAGAAAAGAATTGGTCAAGACAAGTGCAAATGGTAGCAAGATTTTACATTAATTAAGGATAGGAAAAGAAACAGGCTCTGTAGAGCAAGTTTGGGCCAAGTAAAAGTAGGAAAATAAGTACACTTTACAGGACAAGAGCAGGCTACTGTGAGAGAACACAGTAGCAAAGAGCTCAAAGGTGACTGTCCTTTTTGTATTTTCTACTCTTCAGGGTCACCTCCAGCCTAGGCCATCCTATTGAAAACTTGCTCCAGTTCTTGTGAGAAGTCCACGTGCAGGGCTTTGGGAACTGTTCTGTGCATGTGTTTTGGGGTCTTATAATTAACAGGTCATAGTTACTTCCCCAGTCAGTCTGCCATGCCCTGTTCTCCTGCCTCACTCAGATGATGAAATTAAATATACTAGCTCCTCCAAAGGACCCTCGTCCAACTCTCCTTCCATCAACTACTGCTCCCACTCTAGAAATAAGGCTATCCTGACATCTAACACCGTGCCATGAGTATACTTTTCAGCAGCCTTGCAAATGTCTATAATGTTTTATGTAATCATTCTCTACTTTTTCTAATGTTGGACTTTGAAGATGCCTTCCTCTATTTCCTTAGAATAGATTCCCAGAATTTCTGGGACAAATGGTATGAAAAATTTAGAGTTCTGATTCTAATTGCTTTCCAGGTAGGGTGCATCAATTTACATCCTCCTGGTGGTACATGAGAGTTTCTGGCTCACTGCCTGAGGGCTACTTTGAGGAGTATCAGTTCTTTTTTAATCTTTACCAATTTGACAAAATAATATCATCCACTAATAGCAATATAAATACATGCTCTTTTATTAGTGAGGTAGAACAAAGTACTTTATTGAGCAATTATGTGTTTTTTTTCTGTGAATTATTACTCCATGCCTTTGTCAAGATCTCTACTGGCATCATTATGTTCTCTACTTTTACTTTTTGTGGTGCTGGGGATAGAATGCAGGGTCTTGCACATGCTAGGCAAGGGCTATACCACTGAACTACACTGTCACCCTCTTTTAAATAATACATTTACATTCTCTTTTAATGTTTTTATAAGTTTATATAAGCTATGCAATAAGGGTAATGCCTTTGCTATACTTAATATTTTTCTGTTTATTGTTATGATTTAGTTTTGTTAATTGTGTCTTCGTCATATAGAGGTTCTTAATATTTATGAAGTAAAATCTACCTACTTGGTGTTTTATTTTCCCTACTGCTTTTGATTTTAGGAAGTCCTTCCCATCCAAATTTCAGGTGCATTACATCTATATTTTATTCTAGGGCTTTTGTGGGTTGATTTTCTTGAGCTTCAACCTGGAATTTCACCTGGAATTTTAGTTGGTACTTGGTAATGTTGGTCACATTTTAATATAGGCATTACCTAGGATGCTTGTTACAAACCCACATATTTCTGAGCCCTCACCTCCCTTGAGATTTTGGTTCAGTAGGTTTGGGGGAGGGAGTCCGCACTCGTTCTAATCACCCTTGCTGATTATTTTGTGAAAGGGATCCTGATCATATGTTAAAAAATTCTTGCAGTTTGTGGGATAGCCTACCTTAGTACAGAGATTTATCACCTTCCTTCTGAATGACTGCAGCAGTCTTCCCCAGCTTACAGATCACTACTCTCTAAAACCCATCCTATACACTACTACTAGAATTCTCTTGTAGAAACAGCTCCAGAAAACCTTTTCATTAGCTTCCCACTGCTACAGTAACAGCCCAAACTCCTCATCCCAGCATTTTGCTATCTTTCAGGGGCCTATCTAATTAGTCAGATTGCCAATGACTTTGTTACCACTCTCTCATCTAGCCAGGCCTGCCTCCTCATGGGCCTTGTACACATATTTCTCGTTCATGTTTTCATGCTGAAGTTCTCCCCTCCTTTCAGATTATTAATATCCTATGTGTTCAATTTAATTTTCATGTTCTCTTCCTTCCCTGACTAGCAAGATGATGGCTGTTTTCCTAGAATTGTCAGTGCTGGGACTGTTGTATAATTCTCATCCAGTCAGTCTTGTCTTCCTATCAAGTCACACAATCTTCAAGGATGTGGTCCGTGTATCTACCCTCATAGTCTCTATCATAACCCTAACGAGATAGGAGATTAGGGCATGGCAAAGTTGGTTGGGGAAGTAGACATGACCTCTTAATTACAAGATCCCAGAACACACAAGCAGAAGTTCCTAAAGCCCTGCATGTGAGAGCTCAAGCAGGTTTTTCAATAGGATGGCCTAGACCTGACATCAGCCTGAGGTGTAGGATCCCAGCGCTGCTTCTCAGGACCCAGATGTAAAAGCTCTTGTGGGTTTTCTCAAGATTTGGACAACATATAAGGACACAGTTGCCACCTGGAGCTGGGTATCATGACTTTCCTCATGGTAGCCTGGGCTGTTTCCTCCAGGTTGTCCTTTCACTTGGCCCAAGCTCACTCATACTTCACTAAGGGATAAATGGAAACTGGAGATTATACTGTAATTGGTACCACCCAGTCCATTAAGTCCATATATGAATCAGACGCCCAGGGTGGGTGACCAGAACAACTGGACTCATCCCTTCCCAAAATGTTCCTGTTTTAGAAGTCATAGATAAGCCAAGGTTAATGATGTCAGCCATATACCCTTGCTACATGCCCCACTTCCTTATTGGATCAATATTAGCTAAGAGGTTATACTTATAATTTTATTGGTTGATTATGGTTTGATTCACACTGTACCCACATTGTAACTTTGCTGTATAAATTACCCCTGACAAAGGGCCTCAGTGGCAACTCACTCAGGACCCTTCTTGTCTCTCTGGAGCTATTCCTATTCCACAATACACCTTTCCTAATCTTAACCTCCTTTGTCCTTTGAAATTCATTCATCAATTTTGGGGGACTCAAACTCAGCACATCTGACATCTAGTAGGTTGGGAGTTATATTTTCTTCATTATCACTATCACCTCAACAAACTTTTCTTGCTTGTTCTTTTGTATTTGTATGACTCGTCTAATTCTTCGTTAGTGATACACAAGAATCTGGACCCTTGGGACCCACCAGCACCCTGGTAACTGGCAGTGCAGTAACATTTCTGAGTTCTGTAGTGTTACTGAAATGGTGGGTCCTGGGGAAATTATTTTCTGAAGAAAGAATTGGACAGGATACACAGAAAAGGTAGTGGGGATGTACATTTATTGAAGGTGGAAAAGAAGTACCCTCTTCAGAGTGAGAGTGGGTGGTGAACAGCCTCATGGAAACCAGGAGGATAAGGGAAAGGGGTCTTTTGGATCTGGAATTCGTGGATTGGCATCCTTCTCATGCAAATAAGGAATTGGGATGTTTGTCCAGCAAAAACTCACTTGGGGCCTGATGCCAATTTTAAATTGTCCTGTCAAAGACTCCCTTGGTTTTGTGCCAGATGTAAATGAAGAATTGAAAATAGCACTTTTCTAATTGGTTCCACGTACAGTGCTCAGTAATTTCAGAGTCATCCTGGATTCTGCGTTTTGTGCATGTGTCCAGTTGTTTGACCAGTTTTGCCCCAACCCTAATCTCCTACTCAGTATTTGAAGGGAAAAAAATTTGTTCCTTGATGGCTTAGGATTTAATATCCTTGAGTGGGATCCAAGAAACAAGGTTTACCTTGTCATACTTTTCTAAAAAAACTACTCATCTGAAGAACTCTATGGCCCAGAATATGTTGACTTTTAACAAGGATGGTGTTACCAGTCACTTAGTTTCAGACACTTGGATTCTTTGCTAGCCACTTGCTAGCCAAATCAGAGGAGGCCATTTATTTAGGTAAAAAGGGAAAAAAAAGATTGTTTTTTTCAGTTTTGAAGCTCTATGACGTTTATTATTTAAACTGTAATTGGCTCACTGCAAATACTTTCCTGAGCCCTAGTAAGGCAGGAGAATAGGAGTAAGCAAAGTGGCTGACAAGTAGGTATGACCTGTCAATCACGGAGGTCCAGGACATGCACCCAAACCCTGCACTTGGGACCAACCAGAGAATGCTATGTTCAATTCCTCTCACAAGACATTAAGCAGGTTTTTGATGGGACAGTCTTGATCAGGCGTCAGCCTGAAGGGGGGGTGGATACAAAAGATGATGCCATTAATGCTCTTGGCTCTTTCACAGCGGTCCACTCTCACCCTGCAGCGTGTACTTGTTTTTCCTACTTTAATTGGCCTACACTCACCCTGCAGAGCATGTTTATTTTCCTACCTAAATGTAAAACCTCACTACTTTTTCTGTTTGTTTTGTCTAATTCTTTGTTCAGGACAAGAAGAACCTAGAAAGCACTTCTAGAAGGAGTGCCCAATACCCTAGAACCTGGTAACATTAACCATCCATCATCACTGTCATAGCTTCCTGCTCTGGCTCCTATGTAGCTAAATTTGGCTTCAGAGATGATCCTCTTTGTTGTCTCAGATGTCACAGTACCAGTGATTTCCAGCTCCTACCCATCCTGGCCCTTTTCTACTTCCATCTGTATGTTGAACTTCTCCGCTCTCTTCACCATGATATCTACCTCTCTGTCACCTGATATGAGAGTTTTTTGAACTAGGCAAGGTTATGAAATTCCTCAAAAAAGATATTTGGATTTCTCACTTAAAGAAACGGAACTAGCTGCAGTTCATCTCTTCCTCAATTTGTGAGGGGTCATGGCATCCTTATTGGTGGAGCTGTGGCTGGAGCTTTTGTGAAGGAAGCCACGTCCCCTCCACCTTATATTGCTCTGCCTGAAAAAGGATTTATTCAAAGCTAGCTCCAAAGAGATGGAGGGGCCCATTTGCCTCAACTCACCATCTCATGGCATGCAGGTGTGTTAGTCTTTTATAGCAAGGAACAGTAGAGGTAAGGAATACAATGAAACAATAGACATGTTCAGGCTTGTTTCATCCCTTCCAGGATGCAGACCTCTCCCTCCCTTGCCTAGGGAAATGAAACTGAACTTGACCTCCTTAGTACCAGCATATTAGTATCTGCATATTCTGTTCATTTTTCTGGGCTGGGAGGTAGCCATTTATGCCCTAGTGTAGTAGGAGGCTAGGCCATGACATGTGGCTGAGCAGTTGGGCACAACCTACCAATTGAGGATACTCATTAACCATAGTCACAGATCCATAGCACCTAAGCCTGACATGGGATCCATCCAAGCCCTGCACCTGGTACCAATCTTCTGATATGAAGACATGCCGAATCTGGCACCTGATATCAATCTTCTAGCACAAGATCAAGTTGGACCACCTAGATCAACCATCAAAGAAGACATAAAATGATGGCAGCAATTGACTTTGTGGCACTGCTGCCCTCTTGTTCCTGCAGTGGTCCGTTCTGCTTGCAGGATGTATCTTCTCTTCTTCCTTCAAAGTATCTTTTTCTCCTGAGCACTTCTTTTGTGCTTCTTCTCCTTTTTCTTTTCTTTTTCTTATTTCTCCTAAAATAAATGATAAAACTTTCGCATTCACCAATTTTCCTGACCAATTAATTGACCGGGACAAATAAGAACCTGGGAAATACTGCTGGTCCCTATTCCATCTGACAACACTAGGCTTGAGGAAGTTTGGAGAACCCACTTATCTCCAAAAGAAAAAAACCTAACTTTTAAAGTTCATTTTGCAGTGTGGATTACAATGAAATTTCCAGAAATCACCTTGCCACCCCTTCTCTCAACCCAACCGATTATAATTGTGATGTCTGTAATTCTACCATAGAAAACCATTCTGAGGGGCAGTAAAAAGAATTAAGATGTGTCATGTGTACATATCCACTCTCCACAATGAATGAAATCATTATGCACTGCAAATATGTTCTAATAAATCTTTTAAATAATTAAAAAAGAAAACCATTTGTGAAAGAATTAAACTGCAACATATGGTAGTGTGAATTTATTTGACTTTTTTTTTTGTGTGGGTACCGTGGGGTCGACCTCAGGACCTCGCATGCCAGCAGGCGCCCATGTCGCTGAGCGATATCACCGGCCCCTTTTTCGTATGTGGGTTCCGGGAGTCGAACTCGGGCCCTCGTGCTTGCAAGGCAGGTGCGTACACCGCTGAGCCATCTCACCAGCCCCTTGACTTTTTTCAAGACTTATCCAGATCCACCAATGGCATGTGGAGAAATGAGCAAGGTAGGCATAGTGGCATATGCCTTTAATACCAGCACTCTGTGAGGCTGAGGCAGGAGGATCCCACGTTCACCAACCTGAGCAACTTAGTGACTTAGTGAGAACTTATCTGAAACAAACAAACAAACAAACAAACAAACAAAAAAGAACTGAGGATATAGATTGGTGCAAAGGCCCTGAATTCAATTCCAAGTACTGAAAAAAAAAAAAGAAAAAAGAAAGAAAGAAACCCCCAAACAAACAAAAAGCCTCAAAACAGTAACAAACATAAAAAGAAAAATGAGCAGGAAAAGAGGGGAAACTTTCTCTGTCCTCTTCTCTCCTCCTCCCTCCATTTCCCCCCAAGGAAGACTTCCTGGCAGTTGGGGCTCCAGGTACCCCTGCCTCTGCAGGAGTTCAGGTGCCCTGAAGACCACTTGTTATGGCTTGTGTCTAGATTTCCCCCCAAAGCCTCATGCCATCATAGGTAGAGATTTTCAGAGGTGGCTGGATCTAGAGTGTGTGACACTGGGATTGATTCATAGTGCAATGTGAGGATTAAGGGTGCTTCAAAATTTGAAACAGGATCTCCATAAGTCTTCTTCTGACTTGTGGCATTGTGTCTATATTTAGTTGTTGGATGCTTACATTTGGGTATTTCCCTATCATTTCAAACACAACATGTCTTGACATGAACTTGCTTTTTATTGGCCTTCTTATTTCATTTTTCTCAACATAAAACCTTCATTACCCACTTTTGCCATCATAATAAAGTCTATATTTTATTCAAGCATTAAAGTTCCTCCAAATCTCACTTTGACTTAACTTTTCACCTTCATTGCTTCTATTCCCTAAAATGAACTGCTGGTTTAGCCAGACCAGTCTACCTGCTGTCCTCCAAATATCTAATTCACTTCCCTATCATCCTTTAAGACCTAGTGTGAGGCCTACCTGCTCTGGATCAAGCATATTGTGTTACTTCCTGACATCTTTCCTGTTTCAGCATTTGATCTTCTGAATTAGATTGTGACCTCTGTAATCCTACCAGCATTTAGTGTGACACAATGCCTTGCACATAGTAAACACTAAATATTGGTTGATTGATTGGCTGTTGGGTAGGAGGGTAGAATAGAGAGAGAGATTGGCTATAAAAATGTATCAAGAGAGTTGAGCTTTTTTTCTGGAGGGCAAAAACTATATTTTCAACTCTTTATTTTGGGAGCCTACAACTGTGCCTTGGATGCACAAATTTAGTTGTGTTCAAAAAGCCTGATTTTTTTGAGACAGGGTCTGGCTATGTAGTTCAGACTAGCCTTGAACTCACTATGTACCCCAGGCTGGTCTCAAACTTGCAGAGATCCTCCTGCTTCATTCTCCTGAGTCCTGGGATTACACTCACGCACCACCACATCCGGCCTCAAGAAACCTGATTTACTGAATGTCTATACTGTGCCAGCACTGGGCTGGGTGCTGGGGTTCCCTAAGGATTTATAAATGAATGAAAGAGTCTGCAAGTTGTGCCTTTTTTTCCTAACTTCTGTATGCCCACTTGTCATGCAGAAGAATTTCAGTGTGTGTCTTTGGTTGGCAAGCATTGAAAGAAGAGTTCTAATGCATAGCCTGAGATGCTTCCTCTCCAGGGTAGATCTCTTCTCCAAAGCAGGACTGCTTCCCTGGTGAAAACCAGCAGGATGGTCACAACCCTTTGCGAGAACTGTATGTTAGGGAAATTTCACCCTTGTGATAGTCAAGAAGTATCTAAGAGGACAAAAACATCAGAAAAAAATCAAGCCATCTTTGACCATTAGATGGTTCCTGGCAGGAAAGGTAAGACCCAGGCTGATGTCCTTTCTCTTTAACAAGTTTGAATGTGTGGGTCTACTGAAATTCTGTAATGTGACATTGCAAAGATTCCAGGGACACCTGAGGAGGGATACACAGTTTGTATTTGATGACATCTGAAGGATATTGATGGAAATGCTTTGGGATCACAGCACATGTTCTCCTTCTGTTGGAATGTGTTTTTGTCAGAAAGGAGTTATTAAATTATACCTTGACTTTAAAAAGATCCATTGTAGCTATGCTGAAAACCAGAGAAACAGAAATAACATTGGATGGATTAGAAATGAATAGTCCCGTTGCAGCCATACAAACACAAATATACCTCATTTATGCAACAAATGTACTTTCTAAGTCAAATTATATTTTAAAGGCATTAGGAAAGTGAGCTATTCAAAGGAACCCAACAGTGATGCTTTTTGTTATATGATTAATTACCACCTGATAAATCTGGATTTTTCTTATATTAGATTTGCCCATCTGTTTGGCTTTGTTAAATAGACAGCACTAAAATGGGCTCTTTTCCCAGACTCTATCTCCCCAGGGGCGTGAGAGTTGAGTCTTCTGACTGTTAAGTAAAATACCTGAGAAAGTGGTGGTAAGAAGTACTTCTACATAGTAGGTGTTCGGTGTGTATTTAGATAATTTATGAAGAGCCTGAATTTTCTTTCTCAAGATTGGCTGATGCTGTGATCCCACTCTGGAGGATAAGCTATAAGAAAAACCTCAAGGTATGTGCCCAGCTCAAGGGGTTTCACCCCTTCTGTCTAGAAGCAAATTGGTGCAACACTCATGAGAAGCCTGATTAGACAGCTTTACCCAGATGCTCCAATAGGTCCTTAAATCACTATGCCAGCAACTCTGAAATTTGAATTTTAGACCAGTTATGTCTTCTAAACTGTAGACTCAGAGATCCAAATGCTGATTTTCTTTCTTGCCTATTTTGTCATTCTTATTTATTTATTTATTTATTCATTTTTATGGTACTGGGAATCAAACCCAAGCTTTCATACATAGCTACATCCCCAGACCTTTAATTTTTTTTTTTTTTTATATTGAGACATGGTCTTGCTTAAATTGCTAAATTGCCCAGGCTTGGCTCAAGCTGTGGCCCTCCTGCCTCAGCCTCCCAGAGTGTGGGATTACAAGTATGTACCACCATGCTTCGCTTGCTTTTTTTGGTCATTCTTAAAGCTGTGTGTGTGTGTGTGTGTGAGCAGCAGTGCTCTTGCTGTTTTATATATAGCTTCGCTTTCTAACATGGTAGCCACTAGCTACATGTAGATGTTTAAATGTAAATACAGTCAATTCTGCCACAATCCTTGTTTTGAAAACAGAAATTTGTTCCAAAGGACTGACATATTAGTGGACAATTTGAGCATAATAGAACTTTCATGTTTGCTTAGGAGTAATTTCATCCATAAGAAATGCTAGATGAAAGAAGGAAACCATCTAGCTGAATAGGGCTATGTAGGAATACATAAAGCATACACTTGCATGCACCTCAAAGATCTCTGGTCTCCCTTAGTTGCCTGAGTGGCTATTATGAGCTATACCCATTTGCCTCTGTGTTAGAATGTTTTGACTTACTTTTACCACTTCACAGTAACGCCAAGCTGCAACCCTTTTGAGCACTTATTTCTACAATCAAATCTAGGGTAAAGAGCTGTCATTACAGTAATACTCATATTTCTTAACCATTTGACGTGGGAAACAGTGCTATTGATTCTATTACATTCCTAACTTTTCTGTGGGTATTACTTATAAAGTATTGAAATGTCATTTGCCTAACTCCGTTTTTCCCATGAGTCCTGGTTTTTTCTTTCTTTCTTTCTTTCTTTCTTTCTTTCTTTCTTTCTTTCTTTCTTTCTTTCTTTCTTTTTTTTTGAGTGAGTGTGTGTGTTGTAACTTTGTATAGTGTGGTATAGGAACACTTATGTCACATTGTAGCAGAGCTAACTCTAAATTAAAATTAAGACTAAAAATTCACTTTCTTAGCCCCAATTGGCACATTTCAAGTGTTCAATAGCCACATGTGGCTAGTAGCTGCTGTATGTGTAGAACATAGCACATACATGAAACTTTTCCATTATAAAAAGTTCTGTTGGGCAGAACTGACATGTACCTTGAATATTAAGCTTGAAAGTTCAGATAAAATGATGAGCTGGCACAGAGCTCACTCTTGACCTTTCCTTAATCCCTCACTAGATCTTTTCCTGTTCCGTCATTCTGGGTTCTATGTCTGTTGAGACCATTACCCATGAATTTGTGGGACACCTCTTTTTTTTTTTTTTGAGACAGGTCTCACTATATAATTCAGGCTGGCCTTGAAGTCACTATATAGCCCAGGCTGGCCTCGAACTCACGACTATCCCCCTTCCTCAGCCTCTCAAGTGCTGGGATTCCAGGCATGTGCCATGTCCGGTTTCAAAGGACACCTTTTATTGTCTGGCCTGCTTTGCATTTTTTGAAGTGAAACTACAAAATCTTTGTTTAATTGCTAATATTATTTTACAGGTGAAATTTGAAGCTTAGAATAAAATTTTACAAAGATTAGCTTCTTATCAGCAGATGCTCAACAGAGACAATGGCACAGTAGCTGCACCCAAATCTGAGGGGCTTTGCTGTCTTCTCTATCCTATTATACATTTTGTAAGCCCCCATCTCCCTGTATCTTATGTACTAAGTCATCTTAATGGTTAATGATATCAGCCAATATTTACTGGGTAATTCCTGCGGACCTGGACCTATGCTAGGTGATTATCATTCATCATTGTTTCATTCTACTTTTTACAGTAACTGTGAAGTATAGGTACTATTTTTATTTTTGTTTTTTTGAGACTAGGTCTCATTATGTAGCTTAAGGCTGGACTTGAACACATGGTGATCCTCCTGCCTCAGCCTCTAGAATGCTGGGATTATAGGCATGTGGCACCACACCTGGCTCTTTTTTTTGTTGTTGTTGTTTTATAGATCTTTATCTAAAAATATGTGCGTTACAGGAAACAAAAACACAAGAAGTAAAGGACAAAGTCATTCACAGTCATAAGCAAGTTAGTTGGATGTGTCCTACCAGTAGGTTCTGCATTTACATACACTACATGCCATTTTATGTGACTGAGATTGCATAGTGTGTCATCCTTTCCTATACATCAGGAATATTCACCAATTCAAAGCTACAAGAGTATTTTGATAAGCAAGAATACACTACACCAACTCAACCTATTAGGAAAAACTGTAATCCTGCATTTCCTGGGGACTAAAATTTTACTGAAAAAGACAAAATGGCAACAGGCCTCTAGATAGAAGTATTGGCAGAATTACAATTAAAATACTACATTCCCTTAATGTTCAATTTAAAATGATACATAAAGCAACTGAGTACACCAATCGTGTCTGAAAGTTATCGGATATCTACTATTAAGATATTAGCAGGAAAATATGTTTCCACTGAATTATTGATGTATTTCTAGAGTATATCTAAAAGATGGATACACATCAATGATTCTCACCAAAATGTAAGTCTGAACACACTACACACATCTCTCTTTGTATGCTTCCTTCTGACCCTCTGCTGCCAGCCTAATGAAAAGTCCTGATACACACTGCCCAGAGGTGATAGATAAAACAGTTCCATGTCCAAGACACATCTATTCTATCAAATATAACAAATTATAACAAAAAGATATTTACATGTTATCTAAATCATTAACTCAGCTTTTTATCATACATTGTCACCTCAGGTCATCTATAAAGTGTAGATGCTGTTCAATAGGTATGTACTTTGTGCACAATAAACCCAAGTACTTTACCAAAAATGTGCATAGACACCTATGGTTATAATCTAAAATTATTTTCTAGATATGGAGATATTAGCAAAGAGTCCTTGCCATCACCCTCCCTTTTCCCTCTTCACCACTTCAGTGACTGTGTTCAGAACCAAAGAGGCGGCTTTGAAAAAAGGTCACTTTCAGAAGACAGTTCTTCCTAAAAACTAACAAAAGGACATTTATACAAGGATTATCTTGCTATTTCTAACATAATTTGGACATTAGGATTTATCCTTTAGTACCCAGCTTAACTAAAATTTATGTACAAAACAATGGTTAGACAATTTCAATTCAGTTAACAGGCAAAGAACACTTCCCTCCCTGCATACTTCACCTCCCCCTTCCCATGAGTAGTCATCCTGCTCTCCAAGGCATCAAGTTTGAAAATTCCATTCCCAAAATGGAACCATGTTACTTTAGCCATTGACTTATATGTATGAACTTTAAACGTCTAGAAAGACTAGATGTTTCCAACAAGAATTTAAATTTCCCATATGAATAGTGGCATTGAATAAATTGCAAAGGCTTAACAAAGACTCTAATTTTAAAGTTTCACCTAAATAGGAACACTCTGGACTAGAACCCTTGCCCCTTTCCATCTTTTTCAACCTAGGGGACAGATACATGCATATGCTTAGAGGGTATTAACAATTTCACTTCATAGGTGGTTTTAAGAGCAGTCTTTCTCATGAATTTTAACACAAAGTCTCAACATATTAGTTTACTGATCATACTTTTGTCATGTACTGGTGTTATGGTTTATGTCTGGATGTGCCGCCAAAGCCTCATGCAGTCATGGTGGGGTGCTTTTCGGAGGTGGCTGAGTCTAGTTTGTGATTGATTCATTGTCTAGTGCTGGGATTATGGGTGTGAGTGCTATACCCACCCTAGGGTGGGTAGCCTACATACAATATAAGGGACAGAAAGAGTCTTCTTTCTTGCTCCTCTCTTTTTGCTCTTGATGCTTTTGCTGTCTTCCACCACCATGAACTGTTGCCCCTCTGCCACACCACCCTGCCTTGGAGCCAGCTGATTATGGACTGAAACCTCCACAAACTGTGAGCTAAATAAACCTTTCCTTTCTTAAATGTGGGTATTGGGTATTTTGTCTCAGCAATGAGAGAAAAGTAATTAAGACAACTGGCAACCTCTTTAATATCTAGAAAGACTAGATGTTGTAAATTAGGAGTTCTTTGTCCTTTATACACAACTATATACACAGGGAAGCAAAAGAAAATGCACAGACATAAGAGACAATCATTGCTTTTGTCTCACTATAAGTGCAGTAGCACAGCACTCTGCATTTCCTTCTCTTCTGAGAACCAAGTGCATAAACAGAATGTGTGCTACTCAAGAGGGGTTTTGGTTGTTCCCCCACAAAATAACACTTTAAGTGAGTTTTTAACAATAACTCAACAATCAAAAAACACAAATAAGCAGAATGGATCAAGAAACAAAATCCAACAGTATGCTATATACAAGAAACACATTTAACACAAAGAGAAATTCATAGACTAAGAATGAAAGAGTGGAAAAAAATATTCCATGCAACAGAAACCTGAAAACAAGAAGGAGTCGATATCCTATTTTCAGACAAAGTGGATTTTAAGCCAACACTGATCAAAAAAGGCAATGAAGGACATTACATATTCATTAATGGAACTATTCAACAAGAAGAGATAACAATTATAAACATATATGCACCATACCATGGTACACCCAACTTCATAAAACAAACTCTATCAGATGTATAAGATCAGCTAAACATGAGTGAAATTATAGTGGGGGATCTCAATACCCCACTATCACAAATAGATCAGCTAAACAAAAAATCAATAAAGAAATATCAGAGTTGAACCAAACCTTTGAATAAGTGGACTTAATAGATATATACAGAGTGTTCCACCCAACAACAAGAGAATACACATTCTTTTTGGCACACATGGTACTGTCTCCAAAATAGACCATATAAAATCTAATAGTGCATGCCTAAGTAAATGCAGAAGAATCAAAATTTTACTATGCATATTATCAGATCACAGTGCAATGAAAACTAGAAATCAGTAGCAAAAGAAGCCTCAGAAACTATGAAAACATGGAAATTAAGCAACACACTTTTGAATAATCAATGGGTCACAGAGGAAATTAAGAAAGAAATAAGACAGTTGCCAGAATTAAATGATAATGCCCGTACAACATACCAGAACTTATGGGACACAATGAAAGCAGTTCTATGAAGTTGGTATTGGTGCATGCCCATATCAGAAAAAATTACCAACTAAGAAAAGCCCAGGACCTGATAAATTCACAGCTGAATTCTATAAGAACTTTGGGGAAGATCTAATACCAATACCACTGAAAGATTTTAATGTAATTGCGAAGGAAGGATTACTTTCAAAATCATTCTTGGAAACTAATACTATCTTGATCCCAAAACCAGACAAAATTTCCAACCATAAAAGAACTATAGGCCAATTTATCTAATTAACATAGATGCAAAAATCCTTAATAAGATACCAACAAACAGAATGCAACAAACCATCAAAAAGATCATACACCATGACCAAATAGGCTTCAGTCTAGGGAAAAAAGGACGGTTCAACATATGTAAATCAATACATGTAATTCATCAGTTAAATAGAAGCAAGGATAAAAATTACATGGACATCTTAATAGAAGCAGAAAAGCCTTTGACAAAATCCAACATTCATTTAGGATAAAAACTCTGAAGAAAATAGGTATAGAATATCTTTATCTCAACATGATAAGAGCCATTTATGACCAACCTACTGCCAACAAAAGATAAATGGGGAAATACTGAAGGCCTTCCCTCTAAAATCAGGAAGAAGACAATGATGTCTATTTTCATCCCTCCCGTTCAACATAGTCCTCTAAACATTAGCCATAACAATCAGGCAAGAGAAAGAAATAAAGGGGATATGTGTAGGAAAGGACAAAGTCAAAATATCATTGTTTGAAGATGACATGATACTTTACTTACAAGACCCCAAAAACTCCACTGGAAGACTCCTAGAATTGATAAACCAATTCAGCAGTGCAGCGGGATACAAAATGAACACAAAAAAATTCAATAGCAGTCTTTTTACACTAACAAGGAACTTAACCAAAAAAGAAATTAGAAAACAATACCATTCACAATAGCATCAAAAAATTAATACTCGGCTGGTGAGATAGCTCAGCGGCATAAGCACCTGCCTGGCAAATGCGAGGTCCTGAGTTTGACTCCTGGTACCCACATATGAAAAAACGGCCGGTGATATCACTCAGCTGCACGGGCGCCTGCTGGCACGTGAGGTCCTGAGTTTGACCCCTGGTACCCAGAAAAAAAATAATACTTAAGTATTAACCTAAGTGAAAGTCCTCTAAAATGAAAATTACATCAAATTGAAAAAGGAAATCAAGGAATACATCAGAATATGGAAAGATTTCCCTTGTGCCTGGATAGGAAGAACCAACATAATCAAAATGGCTACACTTTCAAAACTGATTTACAGATTTAATGCATCCCAATCAAAATACCAATGTCATTTCTCACAAAGCTAGAGAAAAACTCCCAAAATTTATGTGGAATAAAAAGAGACCCACAATAGCAAAAGCAATTCTGGGTAACAAAAGCAAATCAGGTGACATTACAATCCCACACATGAAGTTATATTATAAAGCTAAAGTGAATAAAACAGCATGGTACTAGCACAATAACAGGCATGTGGATCAATGGGATAGAACAGAAGAAGCAGAAACAACCTCAGGCACATATAGCTATTTAATCTTTGACAAAAGAGCTAAGAAACATACACTGGAGGAAGAAAGCCTCTTTAATAAATGGTGCTGGGAAAACTGTATATCCACATGCAGAAAATTGAGTCCAGACCCATATCTCACCATGTACTAAACTAAAATCAAAATGGATCAAAGATCTAAATGTTACAACAGAAAGAGTTAATCTATAAAATAGGTATAGCTCTTGAAGACATAAGTGTAGGGATGGACTTTTTGAACAGAAACCCAATGGCAGAAGAAATAATGCCAAGAACCGACAAATAGGATCACATCGAACTAAAATGCTTGTGCACAGTGAAGGAAACAACCAACAGAGTGAAGAGACAATCTACAGAATGGTAAAAAAAAATTTTGCCAGCTATTCCATGGACATAGCACTAATATGAAGAATATATAAAGAACTTTTAAAAATTAGACCCCCTAAAATAAAAGCCCCAATCAAAAAATGGGCAACTAGGGCCGGTGAGATGGCTCAGTGGCATAAGCACCTGCCTGGCAAGCGCAAGGGCCCGAGTTCGACTCCCGGAACCCACATACAAAAAAAGGGCCGGTGATATTGCTCAGCGGCACAGGTCGACCCCTGGTACCCACAAAAAAAAAAGAAAAAAAAATGGGCAACTGAAATGAATAGACACTTCTCAGAAGTACAAATGGCTAATAAATACATGAAAAAATGCTCACTGTTACTGGCTATCAGATAAATGCAAATTAAAACTACCCTGAGAAGCCATCTTACCTCAGAAACAATGGCTAGCATTAAAAAATCTAATAACAAATGCTGACCAGAGTGTGGAAAAAAAGGAACTTTACTACATTTTTGGTGGGAATGTAACCTAGTATAACCACTATGGAAAACTAAACTAAAGTCAAAATGGATCAAAGATCTAAATATTAAAACTTACTGGAAGAGAAAATAGGTAGAAATCTTGAAGACATAGGTGTAGGCAGAGACTTCATGAACAAAACCCGGGAAGTACTACAAAGAATCAACAAATGAGATCTCACTTTATTAAAAAGTTTTTGTACAACAAAGAAATCACCAACAGTTTGAAAAGACAACCCACAGAGTGAGAAAAATTGTAGCCACTTGTCCCTTGGACAAAGGACTTATATCTAGAACATAAAAAGAATTGAAAAAATTTGGCCTTCCAAATTCAAAGATCTGATCCAAAAATGGGCATCTGAGATGAATACACACTTCTCAGATGAAGAAATACAAACAGCAAATAAACACATGAAAAAATGTTTAACATCATTGGTCACTGAAGAGAATCAAATTAAAACAACACTGAGATTCCATCTCACCCCAGAAAGAATAGAAATCAACCAATAACAATGCTGGGGGGGCTGTGGGTAAAAAGGAACCCTTCTCCAGTCTTGGTGGGAGGGTAGACTGGTGCAACCACTGTGGAAATCAGTGTGGAGGTTCCTCAAAAGACTAGGATTAGAGGGCCCACTTGACCCAGGTATTCCCTTTCTGGGTATTTTCCCAGAAGGATTAAAAAATCACACCACAGGGCCGGTGAGATGGCTCAGCGGCATAAGCGCCTGCCTTGCAAGCACGAGGGCCCGAGTTCGACTCCCGGAACCCACATACGGAAAAGGGGCCGGTGATATCGCTCAGCGGCACGGGTGCCTGTTGGCGCGCGAGGTCCTGAGGTCGACCCCCCGGTACCCACAAAAAAAAAAATCACACCACAGTGATATATGTGCACTCGTGTTTATAGCAGCACGATTTGTAATAGCTAAATCTTTGAAACAGCCGAAATGCCCATCAACCGAAGAATGGATAAAAATTGTGGTATTTTTATATAATGGAGTACTACTCAGCTATAAAGAAAGATAAACTGGAGATTTTTATAGGTAAATGGATGCAACTCGAAACCATACTCATAAGTGAAATAAATCAAACTCATATGTGTAAACATTGTATTGTCTCACTAGTGTGAGAAGCTGAATGAGTAAATAAGATCCAAAATATACAATAGATAAAGTGAATTGGGAAGAAACTGTTCAAAAGAAAAGAGAAACTGGGATGCAGAAAAGGAGAAAGGAAGAAAGGGAAAAGGAAAAAAATATATATATACACAAGATAGTTATACAGCTTGTTTCTCTTAGTTCATTGAAAAGAAAGATTTGTGCCAATATTGTTTGGACAATGTTTCACGCCTATATCTTGTACTCTGAGTAACTACTATGAAGATAACAATATGCAATGTATTGATTATTGTTACTTTCTTACTATCTTGTTTTGAAAGTTTGTTTTATCTTTATTTTTTTCTCTTTAAAATAATAAAAAAACTAAAAGTAGAAATTTCATTTGACCCAGTTATCTTCTTTCTAGGTATCTTCTCAAGAGAGTTAAAGTCATCACATTACAGAAATACATGTATAGCCACATTTATAGCAACACAGTTTATAATATCTAGATCTTGGAAACAGTGTATATATCCATCAACAGATGAATGGATAAGGAAAATGTGGTATTTATACACAATGGAGTACTAAACTGCCATAAAGAAATATAAACTTGAGATATTCATAGATAAATGGATGCACCTTGAGAACATAATGTTAAGTGAAATAAGCCAGGCACACAAGCTCAAATATTGCGTACTTTCTCCTATGTGAGAAACACAAAATTTATCTATATATATTAATAAAGAGCAACATAGAAGAGAGATAAAAAGGAAATAGGGAGACATTCAAATACTTCCTCCATAGACATATTCTGTTGTTTCAAAAATAATTCAATATATATGCTAATTTGTGTCATTTATATTACTAGTTTATCTTAGTTCCTTGTAAAGAAAATTTTGCATAATCATGTTTATTTTTGTAAGAATCCTTTTTGTTTATGTCTTGTACTCTGAGTGACTACTCTGAAGATAATGACACAATGTATTAACATTGTTATTCTTATTATTTTGTTATTGAAATTTTGTTTTTATTTTTTCATAAAACAATCATAGAGTTACTATACATTCTCACTTTGCTATTGTGCAGAGCTCTTGAAAATCAACATTGCCCTATATTAGGGTTTCTCGACCTCTGTACTATTGAGATTTTGGAACAGATCATTTTTTGTTTTGTGTGTGTGAGGGCTATTAGGTCCATTACAGGACACTTAGCAGTATACCTGACCTCTACTCACTACGTGGCGTTAGTTGTGACAATCAAAAATATCTCCAGACATTGCCAGATGTCCCCTGGGGAATACAGTGGCCCCTGGTTGAGAACCGCTGCTCTAAGCTTAATTTATCCTCTTAGCCTCCTAAATTTTTTTTCTCACTTTAGTTAATGGTACTAACATGTAGTAGAAACATGTGTCATCCTAAATTCCATCTTTATTCTCCCTTTCTTTAATTCCTTGATTTTTTTTTTTTTTTTTTGCTACCAGGAATTGAACATCAGGACCTTGCACTTGCCAGGCAGCCGTTGCGCTGCTGAGCTATATCCCCGCCCCTTTATTTAATTTCTTGTCTGTTATATTTTCTAGAAATATCTTGAATCCACCCACTTCTCCACAAATGCCTCTGCTGTAGTCTAAGCTACCATCTTTTCTCACCTAGAACACTACCATAACCTCCAAATTGGTTTCACTGATTCCAGTCCCCTCTCTCAGTGTATTCTCTACAGAGTAGCCAGAGCTTGTCTTAAAATGCAAATAAGGGGCTTGTGAGATAGCTCAGCAGGCATAAGCGCCTGCCTGGCAAGCGCAAGGTCCTGAGTTCGACTCCTGGTATCCACATTTAAAAAAAATAGCAAATAAGATCATGTCATTCTCTTGTTTTCAATTCTGTATTAATTACCCAATCAATTTTGGAATGAAATTTAAATTCCTTACCTTTTCGCTTACAGATCCTCAGGACAAGGTTTGTAGCTTCATCTTCTGTTACATCCTAATATATTTTCCTCTTTCCACTTGTAATGAATTGGTGTTCCCTTGCCATGCTATCTCAGTCCTGCTTGAGGCTATCTTTTCTGTCTAGATGCCTTCAGTTTTCTTTGCCTTGCTTTTACTTATTTAAGATTCATTCCAGTGGTCAGATCCTATAGAAAACCATATCCAACTCCTCAGTCTGATTAAGGATCTCTTCCTCTGTACTCCTGTATCTCCACTGTGGATCTTCTGTTATAGTGCATCACACTTCATTGTTTTGTGGATGCTTTCCACTCTAGACTCTGGAGGTAGCAGCTATGTATTATATAACTTTGTCCTCTAGCATTTAACACAGATTCATACATATAGTGGCTGCTCATCAAATGTTTGGTGAATGAATACTTCTTCAGAACATTTATTCATGTTTCCAGCCCTTTCATGTTCTGTTGGACACATTTTAACTCTATCTATCATCTATCTATCTATCTATCTATCTATCTATCTATCTATCTATCTATCTATCTATCTAGATGAAGTCCCTGCAGAATTTGTAGTGGACCTAAAATCCAATTAAGTAGGTACTCAGATACAGGCCAGATGTTCATTGTAATTATAAAAGTTTCTTATGTGCATATACCACAGGGATGTTCTCAGGCTTTCAAACCTGCATGTCACTGTTATTAGTACTGACATTCCATTAATAAGATAGGCTAGTGTTAGTCTGCATCTTTTTTGAGGTTTAAATGTACTTTTATTTGGTCCTGTGAATCAAACCCAGAGCTTTGTGCATGCTAGAAAAGTGTGCTATCACTGAGCTACATCTCTACCCCTAAATGTCTATTTTTGAGGCTTGAGGAAAAAGGTGAATTATATGACTCTGGCAGGCAAAGCATCAAGACCTAAGAAGAATCTTTATTTATTTTTCTGGTACTGGAAATTAAACCCAGGGCTTTCATCTCCAGCCCTTTTTTGTATTTTTTTTTTTTTTTTTTTTTTAGTTTTGAGGAAGGGTCTCCCTAAGTCGCTAAGTTCCCCAGGCGAGAGCTCAAACTTACTGTCCTTCTGCCTCAGCCTCCCAATACTGGGATTACAGGGATATGCCACCATGCTGAGCTAGAAAAATCTTTAATTAAATATTTATTTTCAATCAAAGAAATACAAGTACATAGTTTTAGAAGTCAAACAGTACTAAAAGGTGAGTAAAGAAATGGTAGTCCTGTGTTCTACCTCTCCTTATTCTTCTCAGAAGCAGCATTGTTTAAAGCTATTTCTGCTGGTGTTCCATATTTCTAGATTGTATATTATTCTGATATATCTATAAGGACATTCATGTATATATATATATATATATATATATATATATATATATTCTGACCTATCATATTTACATATTATATGTTTACTTCCAGTTATAGTATATAGGAGTTTGTCACTCTTATTTTATCTCCCCTCCCGAACTACTTCCTTTAAATATCTTTATATTTTTTGTTTAATATTTAGTGTTTATATTGTTATGACCATGTAGATATTCACTGCTGAGCCAAATAGATGTACTGCACTAAAATTTCATTTCCTTTGTTGTTCAATTTGTTCTTTCATTTTATATCATGAAAAATTGCAAATATATAAAATAGAGAATGGTGCAACAAAGCCCATGTACCCATTTCCCAAGTTCAGTAACTATCAACACATGGCCAATCATGTTTTGTCTATAACAGTGATGGCAAAACTTTTAGAGTTTTCAATGATACAAACAGCCCACTGCGGCATGCATGCCATAGGTTCAGTACCACTGGTCTATACTCTCACCCAATTTCTACCTATCTCCTTTGAATTAGTTTGAGGCAAATTGGAGATGTTATAGAATATCCCATGTAAATATTTTAGTGTGAGTACTAAAAGAAAGGTCTTAGTTTTTAAACATAACCTTATATCATTATCATACCTAAATATAAACCTTTTAGCCTATAATATGAATATCTGGTAAATGTTCAGATTTGACATCAATTTATCTCATAAATTTTTTATAGTTGGTTTCTTCAAATCATATTCAAACAAGACATAATCATCTCTTGATATCTGTGGGGACTTGATTCCAGGACCCTTGCAGATACTAACAATTAGTGATTTTCAAGTCCTTTGCACGAAATGATAGTATTTTCATATCACCTATGCCCATCTTCCTGCATACTTTAAATCATCTCTAGACTACCTGTAATAGCTAATATAGTCTAAATGCTGTGTAAATAAATGACTAAGTAGCTATATAAATAGTTATTATCAATTATTCAGGGAGTGGTGACAAGAAATGGTCTGTATTTGTTTAATATGGACATAATTTTTGATCTCTGGTTGCTTGAACCTGCTGATACAGAACCCACGGAGACATGTTGCATTTAATATGTCTCAGCCAGGTGTGATGGTGCACACCTGTAATCCCATTGCTCTGGGAGGCTGAGGCAGGAGCATTGCAAGTTCGAGCTCAGCCTGGACAACTTAGCAACTTAGTGAGACTCTGTCACAAAATAAAAACCAAACCAAAAGGGGCCTAGGATGTCAGTGAGAAGGCCTTCACTGGGTTCAATCTCCAGTATTATTAAAAAAATGCATGTCTCTTCAGTCTTTTAATTTGTAATACTCCTCCCACTTAAACTTTTGTTCTTGCAATATATCTTTTGAAGAAACCAGTTTGTTTTCTTTTGGAGATTCTTATATTCTGGATTTTGCCAATTAAATTTCCACGATATGTTTAATATTGTTCTTCCATATCCTGTATTTCTATGCACTGGTAAGCCTGGAGTGTTCACCAGATTCAGATTTCATTTTTTTTTTCTATGAGTCAGATTGAAACCAGAATTTTCTAGTCAGTTACCAAGAGAAGAAGGTAGAGGCGGACACCTGCTATTGCCTGGGTCTCCTTACCACCTGGGTGAGGCAGGAGACTAGTGTGTGGCAACATGACTGGGACAATTGGGCATGACGTACCAGTTTCAAAGACTTGTTAACCACAGATGCAGAGCACCAGCTCCTGAGCCTGGCACCTGATACCAATCTTCTGACACAAGCTCAAGCTGAGCCCTGTACCTGATACCAATCTTCTAGCATGAGATCAAGTGGGTTTTTGATGGGGATGGCCTGGATCTAACATCAGAAAGAAGATATAAAAGATGGCAGCCATTGATTTTGCAGCCGCTGCCCTCTTGTTCTTACAATGGCCCATCCTATGTGCAGGATGTATCTTTATTTTTTCCTTCAGTGCACATTTTCTCCTTGAGTACTTCCTTCACATTTACTTTCCTTCTCCTTTTTGTCTTTTTTTTTTTTTGCCCTAGAATAAATGTTAAATTTTCACATTCAGCAATTGTTCCAACCAAGTCTTTGTACAGAACAGTAAGAGCCTGGAAAGCACTGCTTGTCACTACAACACCTTGTAATGTGGGGTTCATTCTCACTGCAGCCAGATAGGGTGATCCAAGATTCTGGGGAGGTGAGCTGCCTCTTACTCAGTTTTGTACCTCATAGAGTCCCAGACCTGCTGCTTCAGTGTCCTGAGAGATGTGTAAATGGGTGGTGGATAGAGAAAACTGAGACAGCAGACAACTCAGGATAGTGTGAGAAGAGAGGAATATGCCAGCCTGGCTAGCTAATATTCCCTCCTTTCAGCAATTTATGGGAGATGCACCCCAGCTTGGTCATGAAGTTGGTTTGCTTCCACTGTGCAATGCACTCCTCAGAAAATTTAAAGTCAGCCTGCAATTTCTCAAAGATTTTCTGCTTGGGTTTAAGCTCTTCTTCTGGTTGGCCCTTTTCATAGCCCTTCACAAACAATTGCTCACTGGAACCAGACCCTGGGGGAGGGTCTATAATAGGTTCAATCTGGCAGCTTAAACCTTCTACAGAAGCACACAGCAGCATGCCTTGGGACTTGACTTCTCTCATCTGGGGTTTCAGATTGCACAGCACCACCACCAGCCCATTCTGCAGTTCCTCCTTGGGCACAAATTGCACCAGGCTGCTCACTGCTGCCCATGGCTCAGCTTCCCCCATGTCAATCTTCTTCACACAGTCTGTCTGCATCTGGGTGCTTCTCCACACTGATGATTTATCTCATACAGATATCCAGCCATGATGGGATGACCTCTTCTGGTTCTGAATTCTTGGTATGGCCTTTGACAATGGGCTTCTGTTTCAAGGGACCTGGGTAGGTAGCACTGGCCAGCTTCTTCAGAGAAAGGGTATTAAAGTTCCTGAGTGGGATATAGCAGATTGTTCAGGGTGATTTCAACAGAATTATTTAGGTCTCCAGGATGTACAACCTCATCAGCAAAGTCTTTCTCCAGATCCAGGTAAGTAGTGTTGGTTTTGTTTCCTCCCCATTTCTCATCTCAAAGGCTTACAAACTCAGACTTGAGGGGAAAGAGGACATTCTTGATAAAGGATAGAACCCTGTTTTTCTCCTTATTGCCTGGCTCACAGAAGGCCTTCTTCAAATTCTCTTCATGCTTCCATCCAATCAAGGAGATAAATTTTGAGCTCCTTTTCTGAAGAGCTCATTTTGCTCCCAGTTCAGCCTGGGACCACTGAATTCCTCAAATGGATCCCTTTTGAGTAGCCAAGTGCAGACAGGTACCTCTCTGCAAAGGTGAAAATCTTTCTCTCACCAACACCTCCAAATTAAGCATCTACATTTAAATACTCTTCATTAAAAGCCTGCAATCCAGGGTACAACAGACCGCTCAGCAAAGGGTTCTCCACCTGCTTTACAACCTCAGCTCCAGCTTTCTTTTTTCTTTTTCTTTTTTTTTTGTGGGTACCTGGGGTCGACCTCAGGACCTCGCATGTCAGCAGGCGCCCGTGCCGCTGAACGATATCACCGGCCCTTTTTTCGTATGTGGGTTCCAGGAGTTGAACTTGGGTCATCACGCTTGCCAGGTAGGCGCTTATGCCGCTGAGCCATCTCACCGGCCCAGCTCCAGCTTTCTTGACATCATGTTGTGTGACCATGTATACTCTCTGTACATCCAGTGTGCGCACTTTGCTGAGCTGGTAATGAGTGCTTTTGATGAAGTTGGGCTTCTCTGAAGGGATACCTATGCTCTCCAGCATTTCTTTGATCACATTCTCATAGAAACTGGTTCCAAGTTCTAGAAGTTCCCGTGGGGTTTCCATGTTATCTAGGTATACATGAAGGTCCACAAATGGAATGGTTACCTTACATCCTACCTTCAAGAAGTCATCAATCAGGCCAGTGATATAGCTCAGCGGCATAAGCACCTGCCTGGCAAGCGTGAGGTCCTGAGTTCGACTCCCGGTACCCGCATAAAAAAAAAAAAGAAGTCATCAATCTAGGACATAGGCATGAAGTAAGCCACAAGTGGTGTGCCTGTGGTTGAAATTCCTGAATAAACTTTAAATTCCCATCTTTTCAGTTTGTCCTTCACCTTCTCTTCCCCCAGAACTCCTGAAGATTCTGCATGACAAGGTGTGGTTTCTCTTCCAGGCTGGGAGTGAACCCTGGCCTTGCCAGCCCTACTTCCCATGCTCAGCCACAACCTGCACCCCTTCCTCTATTGCCATGGCCACTGTGTTTCGGGAACTGTCACATAAATCCTACCACGTTGATTAGCTGAGCCAGGTTTGATTTTTTAAATTAATTCTTATTAGTACATTTTTACAGTGCATATTGGTCACATTCATCATTGAAAGTCGGTACATTTACACATATTTTAATTATTTTTACATTCCCTTTACTTCCCCTCACTTCCCCCATCCCCCCAACTCTTGGACCCTTCCCATTTGAAAAAGTGCTATCTCCTTGTTCTATCTCCTGTTATCTATCTTTTATTTTGTTCTTTATTTATACTTTGGGTTTCTCATAGAAGAGAAATTATGTGATATTTAAGCTTGCATATTTGATTTATTTCACTTACATTATGGTCTCAAGGTAGATCTATTTTTCCACAAATGACTCAGATTTATCCTTCTTTATATCAGAGTAGTACTCCACTGGGTACAACACCATATTTTCTTTACCCACTCATCCGTTGATGGACATATAGGATGCTTCCCAGATTTAGCTATTATAAATTGTGCTGCTATAAACATGGGCATGCATGTATCATTGTAGTACGATGTCTTTAACTCTTTCAGGAAGATATCCAGAAGGCAAATAGCTGGGTCAAATGGAATTTCTATTTTTAGTTTCCTAAGAAATCTCCATACTGACTTTCAAAGCAGAATGTACTAGTTTACATTCCCACCCACAATGTAGAAGGGTGTCTTTTTTCCCTCACATTCTTACCAACATTTATTATTATTTGATTTCTTGGTGCTAGCCATTCTTCTGGAATGGAATCTCAGTGTTTTAATTTGCATTTCCCTAATGGCTACAGATGTTGAATTTTTTTTCATATATGTATTAGCCATTTGTACTTTATCTTTTGAGAAGTATCTGCTCATTTAAGTTGTCCATTTTTTGATTGGATCTTTTACTTTGAGGGTCTAATTATTTTGAGTTCTTTATATATTGTATATATTAGTCCTCTGTTTAAGGAGTAGCTAGCAAAATTTTTCCTATTCTATAGGTTGTTCTTCACTCTGTTGTTTTTTTCCTTTGCTGTGCCTTTTAAATTTGATATGTTCCCATTTGTTGATATTTGACACTATTTCTTGTGTAACTGAGGGTCTGTTCAGATAGGCCTTGCTATGTCTTCAAGAGTACTACCTATTTTATCTTTCAGTGGATTAAATGTTTCTGTTTTATTTTGTTTTATTTTTTTTTTGTGGGTGCCGGGGGTCGACCTCAGGACCTTGCGTGCCAGCAGGCGCCCATGCCACTGAGTTATATCACCGGCCCTTAGTATTTCTGTTTTAACACTTACACATTTGGTCCATTTTGATTTTAGTTCCATACATGATGAGAGATATGAGTCTATGCATGTGGATAGCCAGTTTTCCCAGCACCTTTTGTTAAAGAGGCTATCTTTCCTCCAGCTTATGCTTTTGGCCCCTTTGTCAAAGATCAGATGGCTGAATGTTCCTGGGGGTGTTTCTGCATCCTGTATTCTGTCCCATAAATTCACATGTATCTTTCTGTGCTAGTATCGTATTGTTTTGGTAACTGTATTGTCATTCCTCCTGCTTTACTTTCATTGCCCAGAATTGCTATTGCTATTCTGGGTCTCTTCTGCTTCCATATAAATTTTAAGAATATTTTCTCTAGTTCTGTGAGAAGTTCTGTTGGTATTTTGATCGGAATTGCATTCAATCTATATATCAGTTTTGGTAGCATGGCTATTTGGAAATATTGGTTCCACCTATCCAGGAATGGGTGATATCTTTATATTTTCCAAGGTCTTCTTCAATATCCTTTTTCAGACTAGTATAGTTTTTGTTATAGAAGTCTTTCACTTCCTTGGTTAGGTTAATTTCTAACTATTTAATTTTTCTTTAAGCTATTGTAAATGGTATTGTTTTCCTAATTTCTTTTTCAGTGGGTTAATCATTTGTGTACAGGAATGCTATTGCTTTTGTACTCTGCTACCTTGCTGAATTTGTTTATTAGTTCTAGGAGTCTTTTGGTGGAATTTTTTGGGTCATCTATGTAAAGGATCATGTCATCTGTGAATAAGGATAGATTGACTTTCTTTCCTATATGTATCCATTTTATTCTTGATTAGTTGCTTTTTTTCTTTGGGCTAAAGTTTTGACTGCTATACTGAATAGGAGTGGTGATATTGGACATCTTGTCTTGTTCCTGCCTCAGGGTACCTGCTTTTCTCCAGTGCTCATTTGGAGACTCACACCCTTGCTATCACCCTCTAGGTGGCCACCTTTCTGTAGCCCTTGTTTCTTAATGAGAATTTTAGCTTTTGACAATCTAAACATTATTACTCATTTGTTCTATCCTAGTATGTATATAATAATTTCAGAACAACAGTAACAATAGGATTGCTAACAAATGATTATTGAAAAGAGCTCAGGATTTCTTTTCAGTTCCTTTGACCAAATAATTGTGCCCATTGAAATAATTCCTGTCTTTGATGTTAGGTCACTAACCTGGCGCTTGATGCACAGGTTCTTTTTTCTTTTTCATTTGCTTCCAAATTTTAAGGATTGCTCTTTTTTTTTTTATGTGGGTACCGGGAGTCGACCTCAGGACCTTGTGCTTGCCAGCAAGCACTTGTGCCGCTGAGCGATATCACTGGCCCTTGTTTTCTTTTATGTGGGTACCGGGAGTCGAACTCAGGACCTTGCACTTGCCAGGCAGGCGCTTATGCCGCTGAGCTATCTCACTGGCCTGGGATTGCTTTTTTTATTTTGATTTAATTTTGTTTTATAATTTTGAAAAATACGGTATTTACATAGTTCCAAAGTTAAATCTACAAAATAAAGGCACATTCTGAGAGATGTAGCTATTACTTCTGTCCCTTCTTCCCGTTTCCTCCATCCAAGACAACATTTTTTCAGTTTGCTTACTTTAAAAGTGTGAAGAGATATTTTCTTCTCCTTTTTCTTACCTAGAAGATGGCTTAGTATATACACTGTTCGGTGCTTTGATTTTTTTCTCACATAATATATTTTATTTTTTGTGAGACTTTTTTTTTGAGACAAGGTCTTGCTATATCTTTTAGGCTGGCCTTGATTTCACTATGTAGCCCAGGCTGTCCTCAAATTTACAGCCATTAGCTTGCCTCAGCCTCCCAAGTGCTGGGATCACAGGTGTGTATCACCGTGCCTGGCTTATATTTCATTTTTTTTTATAGCTGCATAGCACTATGTTAAATGACACCCCTCATGATATTAAGGATTGAACTCAGGGCTTTCCCACTGAGCTACATCTCCAGCCTTTTTTATTTATTATTACTCTTTTTTATTTTGAGAGAGAGTTTCATTAGGTAGTTAAGTTGTCCAGGCTGGGCTGGAACTTGTGATCCTCTTGCCTCAGCCTCCCAGAATTCTGAGATTAGAGGGATGTAACGCCATACCTGGCTAAATTTTTGTTTTTATTGCCATGAATACTTACTTCATTTTTGTATTGGCCTAGTTTTCTATGAACCTATTGCTAACTTTTTTCAGTCACTTTAAATGCTCTGCCCGACATTCATCAGTCCTCTCCATATGCTCAAAAGTTTCAGTTTGCTTTTCCTCAAAAACCTTTTTTAATAGAGCCCACCATCTTAGGCCCACTAGGCCTTCTGCATAGGCTGCCATTCTGGGACTTTTTGGTGTTCTATAGTCTTTGTTTTTCCTGTTTCTTAAATCCCTGTCTTATTTTTTCTTGGTTTATACCTTTTAAACTAGAGTACAGCTTCCATTAGCTTCTTAGGGTGCCTAGGAGGTAAAGTTTTAGAGTCTTTACATGTCTTTAAATATCTCTTCTCTAACCAGACATATTACTGTGATTTTTTTTCTAGATTTAAAATTCTGGGTTTGAAATCGCTTGCCTTCATAAATTTGAAGATACTGTTTCATTGTCATCTGACTACCAGTATTGTATAAATCTAAGTGCTACTTTTATTTTATTTATTTATTTATTTTTTTGTGGGTACCGGGGGGTCGACCTCAGGACCTCGTGCGCCAACAGGCGCCCGTGTTGCTGAGCGATATCACCGGCCCTTTTTTCGTATGTGGGATCCGGGAGTCGAACTCGGGCCCTCGCGCTTGCAAGGCAGGCGCTTACGCCGCTGAGCCATCTCACCGGCCCAAAGTGCTACTTTTAAATCCTGATCCTTTGTAGACACCTCCTCCTTATGCCTTAGAAGCTTTTAGGGAAATTATCTTTATCCCTGAAATGTCTTGACCATGTGGATCTTTCTTTAATTTCTTGTAGCAGCTCCTTTGTAGGCCTTGTTCATCTTGAGACTAAATACTTTCAGATAAGGGAAATTTTCTTAAATTATTTCTTGGACTACCCTTTCTGCTACATTTCCTATGTTCTTTCTATGCCTCCTATTGTTTGGATCTTGAATTTCATAGATTTTTTAAATAATCTTCTATTCATTCCTCTGTCCTATTTTTTCTTTGTCTTTTTGTCTTTTTTTTTTGTGTGTGTGCAGGCCTTTTAACCTAAATGCCAGTACCTATATTGAAGTTTTTTCTATTTTTGTCTTCAATTTTCAAAAGTGTTTTCTTGTTCTGATTTTTCCTTTTATATAACATCCTATTTTTTCTTAGTAATGTAACATTATCTATCTGTTTATCTTCCTTTTTCCCTATTTTTTGAGTTGTCTGTTCCTTTCAGAATTTGTTTCCTGTTTATTATTTTGGGCATTGTCTTTCATCATGGAAGCTTTAATCAAATAGCTGGTGATACTTGGCTTGCTTTTCATATTTAGGAAAAAGGCCTTAAAATACTGATTGGTAGTTTAGCTCACATAGTCTTACTGATTCTTGGGTTTACTGCTAGTGATTGTTGGGGGTCCCCATGATTCTGTCTCTTGGGGTCTTTACTGTGGCACTATCAATTTCTCCAGAGAATCATCTCCAAAACTGCTTGGGTGCTAGCTTTCTGCAATCAGGGATTGAAAGGGGGCCAAACATCTCCTCATTAATAATGCACATTTACTTTGAATCTTCCTGCTTCTCATCCTCTGTCATCACCTGCTAGGGACCTGGTCCAGATCCCCAACTGCCTGTATGAGTGGTACAGTAAAAGATGAAGAAAAAACAGAAACAAATTTACTAATGCATGAAAAGGGGCCTGGGGGGTCAGTGCCTCAGGATGGGCAAAGACAAAGACCTTTTCAGCTGGTGCACTTTTATTTTTTCCAGTGAGAAGTTCAGGGGGAGGTGGAGGGTACTTTTCCTGGAACAGTATGGAAGTAGTAGTAGAATGGGCAAGTTTAACATCACAAAAGAACCAAGGTCCTTTCCCATACCTGGGTACTATTGACCTTCCTATATTGTCCTCTGCAGATCTCATCCTGCCCTGTGAGTGCCATAGCCTCATGGACCACCAAGATCTCAGCAGTGGCCGAGAGAAAGTGGGAGTTTCCGTATTCCAAACCTGCTATCTTTAGTTTATAATTTGTGGTCCCCAACGACCACCACTGCGCCTGTCTGGTATCGCTAAATTCAGAGATTTTGAGTTCATTTTCTCCTGAGGGGAAAAAAATCTCCAGTTTCTTGATTGAGGAACATGGAGTTACTTTGTAGGATAAGGATGTTTTTCACTTTTGTGTCCAGACTTTTAACCAAACCCTGATTTTAGCCATGGATCTTATCCATCTCTGCCTCTTGAAGTATCTTACACCTTCAAGTGTGAACCTTTCCAGGGTTGTGTGGGGCAGGTAAGTCTTACTTATCAGCTTCCCCTCTGCAGGCACTTACATTGGGTCCTCCACTGAGGGCACTCCAGATGTAGCTTCCTTCACCTGGCTAAGTCACTTGTCACCCTTATCTACTTTCCATCATCTAAGACTTTCTGATGTTTCCTTCTGCTGTTGTCTTCTCTCTTTATCTTTGTTGTTTCTGTTGTTTATTCATTTAATAAATACTGTTGTGCTCTTACATGTATTAGGTACTATTAGGATACAGTGATGAAGAAAATATCCCTTTTTTTGTAGAACTTAAATTTTAGAGGCAAGTAAAGATGAAAAACTAATAACTATAATAAGTAAATTATATAGTATTCTAAAAGGTGGTAAGTGCATGAGAAAAATACAGCTGAGTAAAGAGGATAAGTTCTGGAGATTGGGAGAACTGTGGGTTATAATTTTATTTATTTATTTATTTTAAATTTTTATTAGTACACTTTGTGGTACATAATGATTACATTCATCATGGGGAGTTGGTACATGTACACAATATATCTTAATTCTTTTTGCTTCCCTTGAAAGGGAAAAACTGTATAAGAGAAATTGTTCTTTTTAAAGCTTTGAGTTTTTGAAATTGCCTAGCTCTAGCTCTGTAACAGTTTCATGGCTTTGTAATTACTATCTTGACCCTTGTAACCACAATAGCATAACTGAACATATAGGATGCCTGATTGTACTATTGTACCAAGCTTCGTAAACTGATGATCATTAATCTACCCTTGTAACTGATGATCTCACCCTAGCAATCAGAAGAACTGCCAGGCTGTTCTGTCTTGCCTTGGTACCTCCTGCTTGTGCATCATATAAAAGCCCTAGACCCCCAGAGATTGGGGCCTGATATTTCGGGAATGATCCCGATCAGTGCCTGTTGACATAAATAAATCTGCTTCCAAATCCTGAGGGTCATTTTGGTGTTTCTGCTTGCTATTGAATCCTTACCTATCCACCTCCCTGTATCTCTTTGTACTTTTCCCATTTCCAAAAGATCTATCTCCCTGTGTCCCATTATCTTTTCTTTTGCTCTTTATTTATACTTTGGGTTTCTCATATAAAAGTAACCACGTGATATTTAAGCCTGTGCATCTGATTTATTTCACTTAATATGGTCTAAGTGTGCATCTACTTTTATAATTTTAAATAAGATTAAGATAGGCTTCAGTGACATGGTGATATTTGAAAAGAGCAGTGGTTCTCAACTAAGGGCAGTTTTGCCTTGTGGGGGACACTTGGCAATGTCAAGACAATTTTGGTTGAGATCACTGGATGTGGCTGGGTAGTGCTATTCATGTCTAGTGGGTAGAATCCAGAGATGCTGTTAAACATCCTGCAGTCCATGGAGAAGCTGTCTACAACAGTTACCTGTCTCAAAATATCAGTAGAGCTAAAGTTGAGAAACCTTGGAATAAAGAGTTAAAGAAGTGAGCATATTAGCCATGCAAAGACATGAGCAAAGAGAGTTTTAGGCAGAAACACAACCATTGCAAAAGCTCTGAGATGGAAGTATAACTAGACTTCTGGAGGAACTGAAAGTAGGCTCAGTGGAATGTTAGGAAGAGTAATGGAAGAGATGAAGAGTTAGCAGGGGCCAGATGACATAGTGCCCCAGAGCTCATTGTAAGGAAAAGAATGAAAAGGCTTCACAATGAATTACATCCCCAGCCCTTTTGTTATTCTTTATTTTGAGACAGAATCTTGCTGAGTAGCTAAATTGCCCAGGCTGGTCTTGAACATATGATCCTCCTGTTGCAGCCTCTCAGTGCAGGGATTACAGGTGTGTACCACCACACCTGGCTGACCCCTTTAATCTTAATACTTAGGCATTCCTGTATACGAATAGGAACCTGTCTCCATTTTACAATGAAGAAAGCAAGGCTATATTTTATATTTACTTATCCATTATTGTATCATTCAGGTCAGGATCAATTTTTCATTTACCATCCTCCCAAGACCACTGTGCCATTTCAGTCTTCCTTCCAAAAAGCACTGTTTCCTAATCAGTTAGTTAATAACAGTCAAATCAGTCTTTCTTTAAATTACTTATGTCAAAATTTGAAAAAAGATGTTCAGAATAGTTAAGCATATCTTCTATTGGATTTATATGAGATTATAGCAAAAGTGATCAAGTACAAACTTAATTGATTTTACTGTCTCAGGGAGCAATGATTTTTGGTGTAAATTCTTTTTTTATGTGGGTTCTGGGAGTCAAACTCAGGACTGCACACTTGCCAGGCAGGCGCTTGTGCCACTGAACCATCTCACCAGCCCTGGTGTAAATTCTGTTCTTCAAAATCTTGAGGTTTATTTGAAAGTATAGTAGTGTCCTAGTTACTTTTCTCTTGTTGCTGAGACAAAATACCCAACACCTGAAGTTAAAGGAGGAAAGGTTTATTTAGCTCACAGTTTGTAAAGTTTTTAGTCCAAAATTGTCTGGCTCCAAGGCAGGGTGGCACATGGCAGAGGGACAACTGTTCATGGCAGTGGAAGACAGCAAAAGCAACAAAAGGAAGACAAGCCTCCTAGTGTCTCTTTTATCTTGTTCAGACTACTGGGATTAGGGTAGTGCCAAACCAATCAGTGGACTGATTTAGTAATTGCAAACCTTAATCCCATCATCATACACTCTAGATTCAGCCACCTCTGAAAAAGCCCTATGATCACATGAGGCTTTAGAGGGACATCTAGACACAATCCATAACAGGTAGATGATTGTATGTGTTATGAAAGCAAAAGGACCTAGTAAATTAGCATGTTCTGTTGTAATACAAAATAGCTTTTGTTTGAAAGTGTGGTTTTAAGTATTTTTTTTTTTTTGAGATCACAACTAAATCAGAATTGGATTTTATTTGTATTCATCAGGAGGAAATGGAAGATCTGACTAAATTATAGTGTAGTTGGCACCTGGTTATATGATATAGAAAGGATAGGAAATTATAAGAGTGAATCATAGCAGCTTAATTAGACATTAGGAATTGCTGCTAGGAGGAATTCACAGAAATGGAAGCTCATTGTATACTACATTGTGTATAGAATAAACTGAGACTCTACATCTGAATACGTTTCCTGTTCATTTATTCATACTTTCAAAAACATTTATTGAGCATGTGTTATGTGCTAGACTGAGGGTACAATGCTGAGCCTTCAGGGAGCTTACAGTTTGGAATACAATAGATAGTATCTTTCATAAGGTCACATGGCAAAGTACATGTTTTTTATATCACTGTCTTATTCTGCTAGAGCTTACATAGCAAAATACCACAAACTGGATGGGTTGAACAACAGAAATTTATTTTCTCACTGTCCAGAGACTAAAAATCTAAGATTAAGGTCGTGGCAGGTTCAGTTTTTTCTGAGGCAGATGGCCAACTTTTTGCTCTGTCCTCACATGTTCTGTTCTCTGTGCATACTAATTCTTGGTATCTCCCCTTTGTATCCAGATTTGCTCTTAAGAGGGCAGAAGTCAGATTGACTTAAGGGGTGCCTGAGTGACCTCATTTTAACTTGATCATTTCTTTAAAGGCCCTATTTCCAGTTATAGTCACATTCTGAGGTACTGGGGCACAACAATTTTGAAGTATGGCCATTGTCACTATATTGGTTCTTCCTACCCAAGAGAAAGGGATATCTTTCCATTTTCTGATATCTTCTTCAATCTCCTTTTTCAGAGTACTGTAGTTTTCAGTGTATAGGTCTTTTACTCCCTTCATTAGATTGATTCCTAGGTATTTAGTTTTTTTGGATGCTGTTGTGAAAGGTGTGTTTTCACTTATTTCTCTCTCTGTGAGTTTGTTATTCATATACAGGAAGGCTATTGATTTTTGAGTGTCGACTTTGTATCCAGCTATGCTACTGAATTTGCTCTTTAAATCTAGAAGTATTTTGGTGGAGTTTTTGGGGTCTTCTATGTAGAGTATCATGTCATCTGCAAATAATGATAATTTAACTTTTTCCTTTCCAATCATTATTCCTTTTATTTCTTTCTCTTGTCTAATTGCTCTGGCTAATGTTTTCATAACTATATTGAATAAGAGTGGTGACAATGGACATCCTTGTCTTGTTCCTGATTTTAAAGTGAAAGCTTTCAGTTTTTGTCCATTTAGTATGATGTTGGCTGTTGGTTTGTCATAGATGGCTTTTATCAGATTGAGATAAAGACCATCTATTCTAAATTTCTGTAGGGTTTTTATCATGAATGGGAGTTGGACTTTGTCAAATGGTTTTTCTGCATCTATTGAGATGATCATATGATTTTTATCCTTGGTTTTGTTAATATGGTATATCACATTCTTTGATTTGCATATGTTGAATCAATCCTGCATCCCTGGGATGAATCCTACTTGGTCATGATGTATAATCTTCTTGATTTGCTGCATTCTTTTTGCCAGTTTCTTCTTATGCATTTTTGCATCTATGTTCATTAGGAAGATTGGCCTGTCGTTCTCTTCTTTTTTTTTTTTTTTTGTGGATACCGGGGGGTCGACCTCAGGACCTCATGCACCAGCAGGCGCCCGTGCCACTGAGTGATATCACCGGCCCCTTTTTTCGTATGTGGGATCCGGGAGTCGAACTCGGGCCCTCGCGCTTGCAAGGCAGGCGCTTACGCCGCTGAGCCATCTCACCGGCCCTGTCGTTCTCTTCTTGAGTTGGGTTCTTCTGTTGTTTTATCAGGGTAATTCTTGCTTCCAGGAATGAATTTGAGAGTATTGCTTCCTTTTCAATTTGATTAAAGTGTTTGAGAAGTAGCAGTATTAGGTCTTCTCTAAATTGCTTGTAGAATTCAGCAGTGAATCTGTTAGAGCCTGGGATTTTCTTTGGTGGGAGATTTTTAATTATATTTTCAATTTCATTGACTGATATTGGTGTATTTCAGTTTTTCATATGCTGTTGATTCAGCTTTGGTAATTCATATGTATCTAGGAATCTGTCCATTTCTTCTGCACTTTCTATCTTATTAGAATATGGGTTCTTGAAGTAGGTATAGATGATCTTTTGGATTTCTGCAGGATCTGTTATGATTTCACTCTTTTCATTCTTAACTGCATGGATTTGAGTCTTTTCTTTCCTTTTTTGATAAGGTTTACTAAGGGTTTGTCATTTTATTTAATCTTTCAAAGAACCAACTTTTTGATTTATTGGTTCTTTGTATTGTTTTTTTCTCTCCATTGCATTAACTTCTGCTCCAATCTTTATGATTTTCTCTCTCATATGAGATTTGGGCTTGACTTTCTCTTCTTTTTCTAGAAACTTGAGGTTCATTGTTAAGTTTTTACTTGAGTTCGCTCTGTTTTTCTGATATGGGTATGCACCAGTATAAATTTCCCTCATAGGACTGATTTTATTGTGTCCCATAAGCTCCAGTATATCATATTGGCATCATTGTTTAATTATAGAAGCTGCCTAATTTCACCTTTAATTTAATCTGTCACCAATTGGTTGTTTAGGAGGGTGTTATTTAATTTCCATGTTTTTATGAAATTTTTGTGGTTTCTTTTGCCAATGTTTTCCAATTTCATTGCACTATGGTCTGATAATGTGCATGGAGTAATTTCTATTTCTTTACATTTATTTAAGCATGTTCTATGAGCTAGTATGTGTTCTGTTTTGGAGAATATCCTGTGTGCAACTGAGAAGAATGTGTATTCTGATGTTGTGGGGTGAAAAACTCAATAGACATCTAATAAGTCCATTTTTTCATAGGTTTGTTTCAGTTCTAATATTTCTTTGTTCATTTTTTGCCCAGTTGATCTGTCTATTTGTGACAGTGGGGTATTGAGGTCTTCCATTACAATTGTGCTAGTGCTTATTTGATTTTTCATGTCCTTTAATATTTGTTTTATATAGTTGGGCCACTGGTATTTGGTGCATATATATTTATGATTGTTACTTCTGTCTCTTGGATTGTTCCCTTCACAAGTACATAGTGAAATTTTTTGGCTTTCTTAATCAGTCTTGGCTTGAATTCCACTTTGTCTGCAAATAGAATAGCTACCCCTGCTTTTTTCAGGGTTCCTGTCCCATGGAGTATTGTTTTCCATCCTTTGACTTTCAGTCTATGAATTTCTTTTTGAATTAAATGTGTTTCTTGTATGCAGCATATTATTTGACCTTGTTTCTTCATCCATTCTGCCAGTCTGTTTCTTTTGATTGGTGAATTGAGATCATTAACATTGATGGTTATAATTGATATGTATTGAGTTGTCCTTGAAATGTTATTTTCCTGTTGTTGTCTCCCTTTTTTCCCCTCTGTTTAATTTTTTGTCTTGCCTGTTGGATTCATTCTGTTGTGTTCATGGAGTTGTAGTCCTTCTTATCTCTTTCTAGAACGCCCTTCAGAACATTTTGGAGTTCTGGTTCTCTGATCATGAATTTCCTCAGGTGTTCTTTATCATGGAAGTATCTTATTTCTCCATCAATTTCTAAAGATAGTTTTGCATGGTATATCAATCTGGGTTGGAGGTGTTTTTATTAAGGCTTGAAATACTTCACTCCAAACTCTCCTTGACTTGAAGGTTTGTGTTGAGAGATCAGCTGTGATTCTGATGGATTTTCCTTTATAGGTGATTTTTTCTTTTATCTAACAGCTTTTAATATTTTGTTCTTGTGTTAAATTTCTGGCATCTTGACTATTATATGCCTTGGCGTGGATTTTTTTATAATGGCTAATTGGAATTCTATATGACTCAATTATCTCTATGTCAAATTCTTTTTTCCTGTCAGGGAAGTTTTCTTCCATGACTTCTGTGAACAGATTATTTTAATGCCATTTGCATTATCTCCTGCTTCTTCATTGACCCCAATAAATGTTATGTTATTCTTCTTTGCATCATGTAGCTGCTGCTGGATTGATTTCTCATGGTTCCTTGCAATTTTTAAGAAATCTTTCTTTTCATGATCACTAACTGCAATCCTGTCTTCTATATCTGAGATTCTGTCATCACATTGGCCCATTCTATGTATACTTCCAATGGAATTTTTAATCTCCTGAGTATCTGTTTGAATCTGTTTTATAGAATACATTTCTTTCCTAAGTTGGGCATTCATGGTTATCACCATTTTCCTAAACTCTTCTATATTTTTATGTGTATCTGCTCTAGAGTCACTAAAGATGTCTTTCATTATGGTCTCCATCTCTGTAGTTATCTGAGAAAGTATTTCTTATTTTTTTTTTGGAGCCTCAGTCATTTGCTTTGTTACTTCCACTGTTACCATCCCAGAGGGTCCAGGTGGGTGGCTTTGGATTGTTCCACCACATTGCTCCCTGGGTTTGTCTTTGGTGAGCTGGATGTCTGGGGTTGCATCTTGTTTAAGTGTCTTCTCATTTTGTATATAATTTCTAGTTTAGTTCCTGAGTTGATGCTTGTAAATTCCCTGTGATGGGTAGCTGTATTGCTAGTATTTAGAACCATTAGGATATTACTACTTCTCAGAGGTGTCTTCCAAATGTAGCTGGTTCCTGAGCCTGTTGCAAGATCTTACCTCTTCAATTTATTAGGGATGAGGAGTTGCTGCCCACTTGACTGAGCCCCTTGTTCTTGGGCAGTGGCATACAGTATTTTTTAATGATCCTTAGGCCATCTCAGCCGTGGTATATCAGGAGAACAACTAGTTAGAACAATTATGTCACTTTGGCTAAAGTGGTACAATCAGCAATAACAATAGCATCAAACATAGCCTAGAAAATGACAAACTGAGGTAACTAATAATCTGCCACCTTTAACTATATGAACTAGATTTGTGATTATAATATAACAAATTCTATAGCTAACTAGAAAATTGTATGCAGTGAATAATGCCTCAATATAGCAATTTTACCCTGAGGGAAGAAAATTTAAAAGGGGTTAGTGGGGAAAATAGAGAAATAGAGTAAGAAGATGAGATTAGAAGCAAGTCTGGAGGTCAAAGGAGGATCACACAAACTTTGAGAAACTGGTGCAGAAGACTGGAGGGAAAGAGAGAAGGAAGAAATAAAAGGAAGAACAGAACAGAAGAACAGCAACAAACAACTAGAAACCACGTTCACACTGATATAAAAACAAGAACAAACAACAAAGTAAAAACAAAACAAAAAAGAACAAGAAAAGAGAGAAAGAAAAAAAAAGAGAGAGAAAATAGTTGTCCACTTCAGTGTTTATCTCTGCTGTTACTGGTATACAATGTGGGTAGAGTCCAGATCCATGTTGATTAATCCCAGCAAGCCAGCACTAACTTTATGGTGGTGTAGTGGATAATTCCAGTGAGTCTGTACCTTTATTTCCACTGAAGTTCAGGCTGGTTTCTGCCTGTGAAGCTTGAACTGGACCCATTTAGCCTGCAGCTGTGCATGCACCTCCTACAGGCTTGAACTTGGCTAGGAGCCACTAGGTGGAACCAGCAGTTGTTCTGAGCTTCAAGCTCAGTTGGCCCCTCTCCAAAATGGCCCCCACCAATTGTCCTCTCCTATGGGACATCTGAACCTGAATAACTTACCAGTCACTGTAGTCCACTGCATCCACTGCTCCATTCCACTGGTGTGTTTCTCTGTGGAGGCCTCTGGGGTTGTCAGTAGTTACCTTGCATCTGCAGGTTCAAGCCACCTCTTCTACACAGTGAGTCTGAACTCAAGGAGCAAGTGCCACCTGCCACCTCCTTCTTCTACATTGAAGTTTCTCTCTTTGATTTCCCCATGGGCTTCAATTTTCACTTCAGATCCTTCCTGGGTCCCAGGGAGCCACTTCCTTCCTTCTTCTCTTCTTCACATTGCTATATTTCAGTGTCTGGACACCAACTCTCAGAGAGGCTTTTTCTCTGCTGCTCAGCACTCCACCATCTTCCCAGAAGTTCAACTTCATTTTAATGGCTCTCAAAATTCTGTGCCAGATTTTTTAGTCAAGTTGTTTCCATTAAAAGTACTGATTTTTAAAAATGAATAACTTAAAACTGTCACAAGCACACAACTAGTCAGTCCGCCAAGCAGCTTCCTTTCCTTCTAAAGATTTTATGGTGCATTGTTATCATTAACTAGTCCTTTACTATGAAATTCAAGTGGCCAATGGAGACTAGCAGTCCTGAGAATGTTCTTCCTCCACTGATAAAGATGGGATGACAGGTGTTGGGTTATACTCATTTAGCCTTCTGAACTTCCTGGGAAGACTTGGTGACTTGACAGCTCCAATAGCACTCTTGTCCACTGCTTTGATAACTGGCACAGCAAGTGTCTCATATCTCAAATAGCAACACAAACCAGAGGAGGATAGGCAGAGAAGCTCTCAATACACATAGACTTGCCAGGAGCCATAGTGACAATGGAAGCATCAGCAGATGTCAGGAATTTAGGGTCATCTTCTAGCTTCTTATCCAAATGGTGATGAAGCTTTTCTTTCAGTTCACAAACTTGCAAGCGATATGAGCTGTGTGAGAAACCAGCACAGGGGCAGAGCAACCACTGACTTTTCCTGGATGGTTCAAGGTAATTACCTGAGCAGTGAAACCAGCTGCTTCTCTTTGGTGGGTCATTTTTGTTATCATGTCACCAGCAATGATGTGACAATGAACATCTTTGACAGTCATGATATTAATGTTGAAGCCCACATTGTCCCCAGGAAGAGCTTCACTCAGAGCTTCAGGGAGGCTTTCAAAAGACTTTGTTTTAGTTGTGCCATTTTGTGGAACAAAGGTGACTGGCATCCCGGATTTGAGGACACCAGTCTCCACTCAGCCCACAGGGATAATGGCACTACCACCAATTTTGTTGACATACTGGAGGGGCAGGTATAAGGGCTTATTAGTTTGACAGTTGGTGGTAACATGCAATCAAAAGCTTCAAGCAGTGTGGTTCCATTGGCATTACCATCTTTTTTTTTTTTTTTACAGTGTATTACATTTATTGATTTATGTATGTTGAACCATCCCTGCATCCCTGGGATGAATCCAACTTGGTCATGATGTATAATCGTCTTGATGATTTGCTGCATTCTGTTTGCCAGTATCTTATTGAGGATTTTTGCATCTATGTTCATTAGGGAGATTGGTCTGTAGTTCTCTTTCTTAGTTGGGTCCTTCTCTGGTTTTGGTATCAGGGTAATGCTTGCTTCCAGGAATGAATTTGGGAATATTGCTTCCCTTTCAATTTCATTAAAGAGTTTGAGAAGTAGTTGTGTTAGGTCTTCTCTAAATTTCTTGTAGAATTCGGCAGTGAATTCATCGGTGCCTGGGCTTTTCTTTGTTGGGAAGTTTTTAATTACATCTTCGATTTCATTGATTGTTATTGGTTTATTTAGGATTTTTATATCTTCTTGGTTGAGCTTTGGTAATTCATATGTATCTAGGAATCTGTCCATTTCTTCTGCATTTTCCATCTTATTAGGATACAGGTTTTCAAAGTAGGTATAGATGATCTTCTGGATTTCTGCAGGGTCCATTGTGATATTGCCCTTTTCATTCTTAATTGCGTGGATTTGAGTACTTTCTTTCCTTTTTTTAATAAGGTTGGATAAGGGTTTGTCGATTTTATTTAATCTTTCAAAGAACCAACTCTTTGATTCATTGATTCTTTGCATTGTTTTTTTTTAGTCTCCAATACGTTAATTTCTGCTCTAATCTTTATAATTTCCTCCCTTGTATGAGCTTTCGGTTTAGCCTGCTCTTCTTTTTCTAGAAGTTTGAGGTTCACCATTAGGTTGTTTATTTGCGCTCGCTCTGTTTTCCTGATATAGGAATTTAATGCTATAAATTTCCCTCTCAGGACTGCTTTCATTTTATCCCATAAGTTCCGGTATGTTGTACTGTCATTATCATTCAGTTGCAGAAACTGTCTAATTGCTTCTTTAATTTCATCTGTGACCCATTGGTTGTTCAGGAGGGTGCTATTTAATTTCCATGTGTTTAGCAAATTCTTATGGTTTCTTTTGCCATTGATTTCCAATTTCATTGCACTATGGTCTGATAATATACATGGGATAATTTCAATTCCTTTGCATTTACTTAAGCAGGTTCTATGAGCTAGTATGTGGTCTATTTTGGAGACCGTCCCATGTGCAGCTCAGAAGTATGTGTATCCTGATGTTGTGGGGTGGAGTACTCTGTAGACATCTAAGTCCATTTGTTCCAAAGTTTGGTTCAGTTCTAATATTTCATTGTTGTTTTTTTGTCTAGTTGATCTGTCTTTTTGTGACAGTGGAGTATTGAGATCCCCCAATACAATTGTATTAGTGGTTATTTGATTTTTCATGTCCATTAATATTTGTTTTATATAGTTGGGTGCACTGGTATTTGTTGCATATATATTTATGATTGTTATCTCTTCCTCTTGGATTATTCCCTTTACAAGGATGTAGTGACCTTCTTTATCTCTCTGAATCATTCTTGGTTTGAAATTCACTTTGTCTGTGAAAAGAATAGCTACCCCTGCTTTTTTCTGGGTTCCTGTCACATGGAGTATTGTTTTCCATCCTTTGACTTTCAGTCTATGAATTTCTTTTTGAATTAAATGTGTTTCTTGTATACAGCATATTGTTGGATCTTGCTTCTTGATCCAATTTGCCAGTCTGTGCCTTTTGATTGGTGAATTGAGACCATTAACATTAATGGTTAAAATTGATAAGTATTGACTTATCCTTGTCATGTTATTTTCTTGTTGTTGGCTCCCCCTCTTTTAATTTTTGTTTTCCCTCCCTCTCTTTAATCATTTGCTCTGCCTGGTGGATTCCTTCTGTTGGGATTTCTGGAGTTGTAGTCCTTGTTATCCCTTTTTGAATGTCCTTCAAAACATTTTGGAGTGCTGGTTTGGTGGTTATAAATTTTCTCAGATGTACTTTGTCATGGAAGTATTTTACTTCTCCATCAGTTTTGAAAGATAGTTTTGCAGGGTACATCAATCTAGGTTGAAGATTAGTTTCCTTTAGAACTTGAAATACATCATTCCAAGCTCTTCTTCTTTTTATTTTTTTTTATTTTAAAGAGAAGAAAAAACAAAACAAATCAAAAAAAGAACAAATTTTCAAAACAACATAGTATGAGGGTAACAATGGTCAATGCATTACGTATTGTTATCTTTAAGTTAGTTATTCAGGATACCAGACATTAGCATTCAATTGTCCAAACATTATTGGCTCAAACCTTACTCTTCAATGAACTAAGTAAAACTGGTAGTGTATCTATCTTAACCATCTTATATACATATATAATTGTTTTTCCCTTTCCCTTCTTTCTTTTCCCCATTCCAGTCTCTCTTTCTTACTGACCAGTTTCTTTTTGATTCACTGTGTCTATTGTACATTTTGGATCTTATTTACTCTTTCAGTTTCTCATACTAGAGAGACGATACGATGCTTACACATGTGCGTCTGGTTTACTTCACTTATGAGTATTTTCTCGAGTTGCATCCATTTACCTATAAAAGTCTCCAGTTTATCCTTCTTTATGGCTGAATAGTACTCCATTGTATAAAAATACCACATCTTTCTTATCCATTCCTCAGTTGATGGGCATTTGGGTTGTTTCCAAGATCTGGCTATTACAAATTGTGCTGCTATAAACATGGGTGCACATATATCACTGTGGTATGATGTTTTTAATTCTTCTGGGAAGATGCCCAGAAGGGGAATAGCTGGGTCAAATGGGACCTCCAACCCTAGTTTTTTGAGGAATCTCCACACTGACTTCCACAGTGGCTGTACCAGTCGACACTCCCACCAACAGTGAAGAAGGGTTCCTTTTTCCCCACAGCCCCTCCAGCATTTGTTATTAGTTGATTTCTTTATAGTAGCCATTCTTTCTGGAGTGAGATGGTATCTCAGTGTTGTTTTAATTTGCGTCTCTCGAATGACTAGTGATGTTGCACTTTTTTGTATATTTATTTGCCATTAGTATTTCTTCATCTGAGAAATGTGTATTCATCTCAGATGACCATTTTTGGAGTGGGTCTTTAAATTTGGGAGGTCTGATTTTTTTGAGTTCTTTATATGTTCTCGATAGTAATCCTTTGTCTGAGGAACAGCTGGCAAACATTTTTTCCCCATGTTGTGGGTTGTCTTTTCACTCTGTTGGTGGTTTCTCTTGCTGTGCAAAAGCTTTTTAATAAGATGAGATCCCAGTTATTGATTCTTTGGGATAGTTCCCGTGCAGTTGAGTTTTTATTCATAAAGTCTTTGCCTACACCAATGTCTTCAAGGGATTTACCTATCCTACCTTCCAGCAGATTTAATGTTTCTGTTTTAATATTTAGATCTCTGATCCATTTTGAATTTAGTTTAGTGCATGGTGAAAGATATGGGTCTAGTTTTAATCTTTGGCATGTGTAGAGCCAGTTTTTCCAGCACCATTTATTAAAGAGGCTATCTTTCTTCCAGTGAATGTGTTTGGCACCTTTGTCAAAGATAAGGTGGCTTAGTATGTCTGGAGTTGTTTCAGCATCTTCTAATCTGTTCCATTGATCTTCAGGTCTGTTTTTTTGCCAGAACCACACTGTTTTTATCACAGTATCTTTATAGTATAATTTCAAGTCGGAGATTGTGATGCCCCCTGCCTTGCCTTTGTTGCCCAGAATTGCCTTTGCTATTCTAGGTCTCTTCTGATTCCAAATGAATTTTAGGATTGTTTTCTCTAATTTTGTGAGATATGCTGTTGGAATTTTGATTGGAATTGCATTAAATCTGTATAACAATTTTGGAAGTATGGCCATTTTCACTCTATTGGTTCTTCCTATCCAGGAGCAAGGGATATCTTTCCATTTTCTGATATCCTCTTCAATCTTCTTTTTCAGAGTACTGTAGTTTTCAGTATAGAGGTCTTTTGCATCCTTTGGGAAGTTGATTCCTAAGTATTTCATTTTTTTGGATGTTATTGTGAAAGGTATTGTTTCCCTAATTTCTCTTTCAGTAAGTTTGTTATTTGGGTACAGGAAGGCTATTGACTTTTGAGTATTGACTTTGTATCCAGCTACACTACTGAATTTGCTTATTAAATCTAGCAGTTTTTTAGTGGAGTTTTTGGGGTCTTCTACATAGAGTATCATGTCATCTGCAAATAATGATAATTTAACTTCTTCCTTTCCAATCATTATTCCCTTTATTTCTTTCTCTTGTCTAATTGCTCTGGCTAAAGTTTCCAGGACTATGTTGAATAAGAGTGGGGACAGTGGACATCCTTGTCTTGTTCCTGATTTTAGAGGGAAGGCTTTCAGTTTTTGGCCATCTAGTATAATATTGGCTGTTGGTTTGTCATATATAGCTTTTACCAGGTTGAGATAAAGACCCTCTATTCCAATTTTCTGTAGGGTTTTTATCATGAAAAGGTGCTGGACTTTGTCAAAAGCTTTTTCTGCATCTATTGAGATGATCATGTGATTTTTGTCTTTGGTTCTGTTAATATGGTGTATTACATTTATTGATTTACGTATGTTGAACCATCCCTGCATCCCAGGGATGAATCCAACTTGGTCATGGTGTATAATCTTCTTGATGATTTGTTGGATTCTGTTTGCCAGTATCTTATTAAGGATTTTTGTATCTATGTTCATTAGGGAGATTGGCCTGTAGTTCTCTTTCTTAGTTGGGTCCTTCTCTGGTTTTGGTATCAGGGTAAAGCTTGCTTCCAGGAATGAATTTGGGAGTATTGCTTCCCTTTCAATTTCATTAAAAAGTTTGAGAAGTAGTGGCATTAGGTCTTCTCTAAATTTCTTGTAGAATTCAGTAGTGAATCCATCAGGGCCTGGGCTTTTCTTTGTTGGGAGATTTTTAATTACATCTTCAATTTCATTGGTTGATATTGGTTTATTTAGGATTTTTAAATCTTCTTGATTCAGCTTTGGTAATTCATACGAATCTAGGAATCTGTCCATTTCTTCTGCATTTTCCATCTTAGTAGAATATAGATTTTTAAAACAGGTATAGATGATCTTCTGGATTTCTGCAGGGTCTGTCGTGATATCACCCTTTTCATTTTCAATTACATTGATTTGAGTCTTTTCTTTTCTTTTTTTAATAAGGTTGGATAAGGGTTTGTCAATGTTATTTATTCTTTCAAAGAACCAACTTTTTGCTTCATTGATTCTTTGTATTGTTTTTTTAGTCTCCAATACATTAATTTCTGCTCTGATCTTTGTAATTTCCTCCCTTGTACGGGCTTTTGGCTTAACCTGCTCTTCTTTTTCTAGAAGTTCGAGGTTCGCCATTAAGTTGTTTATTTGCGCTTGTTTTATTTTCCTAATATAAGTATTTAATGCTATAAATTTCCCTCTTAGGACTGCTTTCATTGTATCCCATAAGTTCCGGTATGTTGTACTGTCATTATCATTCAGTTGTAGAAATTGTCTAATTTCTTCTTTAATTTCATCTGTGACCCATTGGTTGTTCAGGAGGGTGCTATTTAATTGCCATGTGTTTAGGGAGTTTTTGTGATTTCTTTTGCCATTGATTTCCAATTTCATTGCACTATGGTCTGATAATATGCATGGGATAATTTCAATTCCTTTGCATTTACTTAAGCAGGTTTTATGAGCTAGTATGTGGTCTATTTGGGGGAATGTCCCATGTGCAGCTGAGAAGAATGTGTATTCTGATGTTGTCGGGTGGAACACTCTGTAGACATCTACTAAGTCCATTTGTTCCAAAGTTTGGTTCAGTTCTGTTATTTCATTATTGATTTTCTGTCTAGTTGATCTGTCTTTTTGTGACAGTGGAGTATTGAGATCTCCCAATATAATTGTATTAGTGTTTATTTGATTTTTCATGTCCTTTAGTACTTGTTTTATATAGTTGGGTGCATTGGTATTTGACGCATATATATTTATGATCGTTATCTCTTTCTCTTGGATTGTTCCCTTCACAAGGATGTAATGACCATCTTTATCTCTCTGAATAGTTCTTGGCTTGAAATTCACTTTGTCTGCAAAAAGAATAGCTACCCCTGCTTTTTTCTGGGTTCCTGTTGCATGGAGTATTGTTTTCCATCCTTGGACTTTCAGTCTATGAATTTCTTTCTGAATTAAATGTGTTTCTTGTATACAGCATATTGTTGGATCTTGCTTCTTGATCCATTTTGCCAGTCTGTGCCTTATGATGAGTGAATTGAGACCGTTAACATTGATGGTTAAAACTGATATGTATTGACTTATACTTGTCATGATATTTTCCTGTTGTTGGTTCCCACTCTTTGTTTTTCCCCTTTCCTGCTATTTAATTATCTGCCCTGCCTGGTGGATTCCTTCTGTTGGGGTTCCTATCTCTTTCTAGAATGTCTTTCAGAACATTTTGGAGTGCTGGTTTGGTGGTCATAAATTTTCTCAGATGTTCTTTGTCATGAAAGTATTTTATTTCTCCATCAATTTTGAAAGATAGTTTTGCGGGGTACATCAATCTGGGCTGAAAATTATTTTCCTTTAGAGCTTGAAATACATCATCCCAAGCTCTTCTTGAATTGAGGGTTTGTGCTGAAAAGTCAGCTGTGATTCTGATGGGTTTTCCTTCATGGCTGATTTGTCTCTTCTCCCTAACAGCTTTTAAGATTCTGCCCTTCTGTTGAATTTCTAGGATCTTCACTATGATATGTCTGGCTGAAGTTTTTTTTGATCATGTCTAGTTGGTGTTCTAAAAGCTTCACTTATTGATGGGTCAAAATTTTTTTTCTCTTCCAGGAAAGTTCTCCCTGATAATGTCTTTGAACAAGGTTTTAATGTCATTTATGCTATCTCCTGCTTTTTCATTTATTCCACTTATTCTCAAGTTTTTTATCTTTGAGTCATCTAGCAGCTGCTGAATTGATTTTTCATGGTCCCTTGCTGTTTTTAAGAATTCTTTCTTTTCATGATCACTAATTGCAAGCCTGTCTTCTATATCTGAGATCCTGTCCTCACATTGGCTTAATCTGCTACAAATACTTTCAATGGAATTTTTGTTCTCTTGGATATCTGCTTGAATCTGCTTTATGGATTCCATTTCTTTCCTATACTGAGCATTCATGTTTTCTATAGTTTTCTTAAGCTCATCTATTTTTTTGTCTGTATCAGCTATAGTGTCCTTAAGCATAGTCTTCATTGTGGACATTATCTCTGCAGTTATCTGTGAAATTACTTCTGTTTTAATTTTTTCCAGAGCCTCATTCAATTATTTTGTTGTTACCCCTTCAGATATGCCAGGTGGGTGGCTTTCGGATTGTTCCACCTCATTGCCCCCTAGGTTTGCCTTTGGTGAATTGGATGTTTGGGGTTGCATCTTGTTTAAGTGTCGTCTCATTTTTTCTTTCTTTAATTCCTGGGGTGATGTTTGTAAATTACCTATGATAGGTTACCTTATTGCTAGTGTTCAAGATCCTTAGAAGATGACTACTTCTCTGCAGTATCTTCCAAGTGGAGCTTGCTTTTGGGTTTTGAGCTTTCTGCCAGATCCTACCTCTTCAATTCATTGGATGTGAGAAGTTGCTACCTGTTTGGCCCAGTCCTTGATTCTTTGGTACTGTGCCACTGTGTTTTCTGTGTCCCTTAGTCAATATCAATCATGAAATATCAGGAAGGAAAGCTGTTTAGAACAATTATTTTACATTTGGCTATAATGGTAACTGAAGCATCAAACACAGCCTAGAAAATGACAGACTGAGCTAACCAGTTATTTACCACTTTTAGCTGTATAAAGTAGAGTTGCGGTTACATAACAAAATCTAAAACACACCAGAAAAATTATATGCAGTATACAAGTCCTTAGTATGTCAATTTTTCCCCTCAGGTGTTTAAATTTAAAATGAGTTAAGGAGGAAATAGAGTATTGTGAGAAGAGGAAGGAATTAGATATAAGGTTAGAGGACCAAGAGAGATCCCACTAACATTGGGACACTGGTGCAGAGGACTGGTGGGAAAAAGAGAAGGAAAGGATAAAAGGAAGAACAGATCACAACCACAATCACAAAGAGGTTAGAGGTGCTGTTTACACTCATATAAAAGCCAGAGAGAATAATGAAGGAAAGAGCAAATAGACAAACAGAAACAAAAATGAAGACAAAAACAACAAAGCAAACAGACAAAACAGAAATAAAACCCCACAAAAGAAAAAAATAAAATAAAAAAATAAAATAAAATAAAAATAAAAATAAAAAACAAAAATAAAAACCCCTTCACCAGAACAAAAAACTAATGAGAGAGAAAAAAATAAAATAAAATAAAGAGAATCAGTTCCAGGTGTTGACTCTGCTGTAGGCAGGCACCGTGCGATGACAGAGTCTTGTTTCATGTATGTCCGTCCCAGCGAGCCAGGAGCGGCCCTCTGGCGGGCGGTGAGCAGAGCGTGGTCTTTCAGGCAGAGACCGGTCTCCTTCACCTGCCGCTGTCAGCGCACTGCTTTCATGCTGCTCTGATTTTTTTGCCACGCCCCCCACAATGGTGCCGGGCCATTTGCTCTCTGGCGTGGGACAGGTGTGGCTGAGAGACCAGTCTCGTTCCCCCACCGCCCTCAGCGCACTTTCGTTGGGCTGAGAGGCACCGCGCTGCCCTGTCTGGAGCACAAGTTCCCAGAGCTGTTTTCAAGCTGCTCTGATTTTCGCTGCACCCCCCACAATGGCGCCCGGCCAGTCGCTCTCTGGCATGGGACAGCTGTGGCTGAGAGACACTCAGTCACCGCCGGCCAGTGCCATTCTCTGCCGCTCCCCTGCCCCGCTGCTGTCTTGTGATCCTCCATGGGGGCTCCCTGGGTGCCAGGTGTCACCGTGTGTCCGCAGCTTTGAGCTTCTGTCGCGCCGTGATTCCTGGGATGGTAGAAGGTGCGCACGGGGTCTGCTCTTTCTTTGTTGAAAAGTACCCTTCACTGGTGCCGGGGGTTCCAAGCTGTGCTTCAGAACTTTTCTGGGTCCCGGGGGCCATCTGCCCCCCTCCTGCGCTCTCCCGGTCACTATATTCCTGTAGTCCAATGGCAACTTTTAGAGAGTTTCTCTGCGTGCTTCTTACTCATCTGCCATCTTTTTTCCTCCCTCCAAGCTCTTCTTGACTTGAGGGTTTGTGCTGAAAAGTCCGCTGTGATTCTGATGGGCTTTCCTTTATAGGTGATTTGTTTCTTTTCTCTAACAGCTTTTAAGATTCTACTCTTATGTTGAATTTCTGGATTCTTGACTATGATATGCCTGGCTGAAGATTTTTTTTTTGATCGTGGTTAATTGGAATTCTATAAGCCTCACTTATCTGAACGTCAAATTCTTTTTCTCTACCAGGGAAATTTTCTGTGATAATATCTGTGAACAGTGTTCTGATGTCATTTATGCTATCTCCTGCTTTTTCATTGACTCCAATGAATCTTAAGTTATTCTTCTTTGCATCATCTAGCAGCTGCTGGATTGATTTTTCATTGTCCCTTTCTATTTTTAAGAATTCTTTCTTTTCATGATCACTAATTGCAAACCTGTCTTCTATATCTGAGATCCTGTCCTCACATTGGCTTAATCTGCTACAAATACTTTCAATGGAATTTTTGTTCTCTTGGATATCTGCTTGAATCTGCTTTATGGAGTCCATTTCTTTCCTATGCTGAGCATTCATGGCTTCCATCATTTTCTTAAGCTCGTCTATTTTTTTGTCTGTCTCTGCTCTAGCGTCCTTAAGCATGGTCTTCATTGTGGACATTATCTCTGCAGTTATCTGAGAAATTATTTCTGATTTAAATTTTTCCAGAGCCTCATTCAACTGCTTTGTTGTTACCACTTCTGAGATGTCAGGTGGGTGGCTTTCAGTTTGTCCGGCGTCACTACCCCCTGGGTCTGCCTTTGGTGAACTGGATATGTGGGTTTGCATCTTGTTTAAGTGTCGCCTCATTTTCTTTTCTTTCTTTAGTTTAATTCCTGGGATGCTGTTTGTAAATTGCCTATGGTAGGTTGCTTTATTGCTAGTATTTCAAACTCTTAGGAGATTCTTGGAATACCAGGAAGAAAAGTGCCAGTTAGTGTGTCCTTGTGGGTTGGTGCTTCTCTGTACTGCGGCGTATCGCGTTACTCCACAGAGGTTCCCACTGGAGCCGTGGATGGAGTCATGGCCACCCTGAGTTCTCAGCTCAGCTGCTGCTCCCCCACAATGGCACCCAGCTAGTGGCTCTCTTGCACGCCTGATGGCTGGGTGTCAGCACTCACCGCCAGTCAGTGTGTCCTTCACAGTCACCGCTTCTCTGTACCGCGGTGTCTTGCGTTCCTCCGCAGAGGTCCCTGCTGGAGCCATGGGTGGAGCGGCAGCCGCCCTGAGTTTCAAGTTCAGCTGCTGCCCCGCCCCCACAATGGCGCCCGGCTAGTTGCTCTCATGTGGGATGGCTGGGCGTCAGCACTCACCACCAGTCAGTGTGTCCTTCACAGCTGCCGCTTCTCTGTACTACGGCGTCTCACGTTCCTCCGCAGAGGTCCCTGCTGGAGCCGTGGGTGGAGTGGCGGCCACCCTGAGTTTCAAGTCCAGCTGCTGCCTCCCTCACAATGGCGCCTGGCTAGTCACTCTCGCACGGGATGGCTGGGCATCAGCACTCACCGCCAGTCAGTGTGTCCTTCACGGCCGCTGCTTCTCTGCACTGCTGCTTCTTGAGTTCCTCCATGGAGTCCCCTGGGGGCGCCGGCAGTCACCGCGTGTCTTCAGAAGGGCTCTCCTGGGGCCTGCGAGGCTGTGGGGCTCAGTGAGGACAGGCCTGTGCCCCAGGGGCATGGAGCCCGACCACGCCCACCTCCACATCACCGGGCACCGGGCCTGCCTTCCTCAGAGCAGCTGCCAGGGCTCTGCTCAGCCCAGCTCCCCAGCACAGGAACGGATGGAAGCAGGGGGCATGTCGGGAAGGACAGGGATGGACGTTCACTGGGCATGCTCTTCCTACCTCCTGTCACAGCAGTGAGGCCTCTAGGCAGGACTGCCACACACAGTTGTGCAGTTGCTCACCGCACCAAGGCCCCTGACACCAGCCTGTGTTGTGTGTGCATCCTGGGTGAACAAATTAAACAGGGAACTTGGACAGGGAGGAGGGGACTCCGGCATTACCATTTTTATGGGAAAACTTCCATTCCTTGAACCAGGGCATGTTAGCATGTGGCTCTAGCATGTTGTCACCTTTCCAACCAGAAGCTGGCAGAAATGTTACTGTTGGGTTGTAGCCCATTTTCTTAATATAAGTGCTGACTTCCATAATAATTTCCTTGTGTCTTTTCTGGATGTAGGGCAGCTTATTGGAATCCATTTTGTGAAGACTAGCAGTTAGTTGCTTCATACCCCATGTATGCCAGAAGGCATATGCCAGAAAGCATGCTCACAGGTCTGCCCATTCTTGGAAATATTATCTTCAGATTCGCCATAACCAGCAGCAACAATTCAGACAGCATTGTCCACCTCATATATGCCTTTAATCATGTTTTTGATTAAGTGTCTGTATCCCGAGGCATCAGTGGTAGTCACATAATACTTGCAGGTCTCAACTCTCCACATGAAATGTGGATGGTGTCTTAGCTACTTTTCTCATTGCTGAGAAAAAGTACCCAACACCCAAATTTAAAGGAGAAAATAGTTACTTGGCTCACAGTTTGTAGAGGTTTCAGTCAATTCTTGGCTGGCTCCAAGGCAGGGTGGCATGGCAGAGAGATATCACAGAGGAGAAATAGTCCATGGCAAGCAGACAGGCAAAAGCACATTAGCCCTCTTTCTGTGCTTTGTATTTTATGCAGGCTACCTGCTCTATGGCAAGTGTAGCAGTCACATCTTTAATCCCAGCCAGAACTATGCCAAACCAATCAGTGGACTGATTTAGTAATCACACACACTTGATCCCAGCATGACACACTCTACATCCAGCCACCTCTGTAAAGCCCCCACCCTTGGCTTCATGAGGCTTTGGGGGACATCTAGACACAAGCCATAACAGATTGTGATGTCACTCTTATGCTCAGAGTTTTGGCCCAAGGTCAAGAGACCATGTCTGGTGATAGCACTCTTGCTGGCTGAGTCCCAGTGTGGTGCAGGGCATCACATGGCAAGAGACAAGAGGCACTTCAGGATTCATGTCTTCTGAGGTAATATTTAGGTATATGGTTGATGTCTGAAGTGGAGAAGTATGAAGGAAATTGAAAGAGTATTGCCTCTGTGATTGAGCAGAAACGTTGTTTAGCTCCTTGTTTACTAGAAGAGTAACTGACATTTTCTTTAGAGAACTAATTAGAAGCTCAAACTAGAGAAAGTGCCAATTCTATTGTATGGGAGTTTTCAAAAGCTGAAAAGCCAAGTAATTCTTCTACAGAGATGTGAAAATAGCACCAACTTGGTCCTATAGAACATTCCTTTATGTTAGGAATTACTTATAATAGGATTTGAGAAATATGTTTTTGTCTGACTACTACAGGACTGATTACTCTAGATGTTAGAGAGAAAATTTGCCAGAGATGAATCTTTACTTGATTCCTGATTGTGTGGTCTGAGCAGGAGGAGCTCTGTATTCAGGAGGCTGTAAAGGAATTTTTCATCAAAGGCCCTGTGGAGTAGTCTTTGACTTGACCTCACTTTACTTCAGGAAAGGTAAGTCTGTGATAGCAAGTAGAAGCCTGATGGTTTATCATAGTCTGGATTTGTGAAGTATCTGGGCTAAGTGATCCTGCATTTTTATCAGTCAGATCTGGAAACTCAGGCCAGAATGTAAAAGTGAAAGAGTGTGCATGTACCTCCATTTCTTGAGAGGGGAAATCCCACAGAGCTCTCAGAACCATGGAAAAGAAGCTATGTCTACTAGCTGAGATGCTGGGGCCTCACTTTCCAATCAAGAACTAGAAATAGAATGGTCTGCCATCCTAAGATGCTGTCTTTTATTCTTTTTTTTTTTTTTTTTTTTTTAGCACTATGACACATTGCAGACACCAGCAGTCCCCCTACCATCTCTAATTTGGGGAACACAACATTTTTGAAGATCTCCTGGACTTGAAGATTTGCATTACTCCAGATGTCTTTTTCAACGTCTTTTAACATTCCTGGTGCAGAAATGATTTACCAGTTGTGGGGGAGCTAAGTGGAGAGAATTCTAATACCATCCTCCTTGACAACTGCTGTGGAACTGGCAAGTGGCAGCCCAAGGAAGAATCTGCATATGGTCTATTCCCAAACTCTGTCCATCTATTATCCAGGGGGCCCTTGAAGTGTTGTATAAGGGAAGATGATAATGGTAGTGGTGCAAGCAAACCTTGTGTGTCTAAAATCCTAAAACACTGTTCTCATATTCTGCTTTTTTTTTTTTTTTTTTTTGTGGTTAACGGGGGTCGACCTCGGGACCTCCTATGCCAGCAGGCACCTGTGCCGCTGAGCGATATCACCGGCCCTTTTTTCGTATATGGGTTACAGGAGTCGAACTCGGGCCCTCGCACTTGCTAGTCAGGCACTTACACCACTGAGCCATCTCACCCGCCCCTCATATTCTGTTTTACTTCTCCAGGTCTGATGTGTCTTTCTCTAGCTCAGCAGGTATTCAAGTTCCTCAGTTTGGAGTTGGTGGAACATGTAGTAGAGGTTGCTGTGTGAACTGCAGTCTTCAATGGTACACAAGTCATGGTCTGAAGAGAAATTAAAAGTACCATTGAGGGGAGGCAGGCAGAGAGGGAGAGATGGAGAGAGAGAGAGACAGAGACAGAGACAGAGACCGAGAGTACTATATATTGAGTCATCCTTATGGTTTTCTGCAAAAAGTCCAATAACTAACTTTGTTTTCTATCCAGAAACAGAGCCTGAGGGAAGTAAAAAACCTAGTTGATAGGAAGGGAAGTGGTAAAACTTTGGATGGAACAGAAGAGCCTATTTAACATTAGAATCATAAAAGCACCACAGCATAATATAATAGGCTTCATAGCTTTGCACAGTGGCAGTATCAGAGCCAATGAGGTTTATCTGAGGCATGATTATTGCTAATTGAAAACTTTTCCCTACAATAGGCTTCAAATCTATATTTTCAGCAACATAATATTTTCTTCAAATAAAATTATGCCAAACTGCAGTATAGAAAACACTGTTTTAACCCCTCTACCCCACTTCCAGACAGCTCTTGAGGCACTGAGTGAAAATGTCTGATACAGCAGGAAGAGCACTTGAGTGAAAGTCAAGGTTCTCCTCTTGCGAAAGGTATTCACATTCTATGTGAATCATTAAATTGTAAAATAACACTAAATAGTCACTCAAACTGAAAGCCTTATTGAGGCTTATTGCCTTGATGTTCCATGGCAAAGTACTTTGGAAAAAGTGAAGCAGGTTCAAATGCATTACTTTTATTATTATTCAGAGTATATGTTATGGCTTGTATCTAGATGTCTGTGATGGTTGATTGAGTAAGAGAAGCTTAATTAGATTGGCTCAGCAATTCCACACTCTAGGCTGTGGAAGACCCACCCTAGGGCAGCTTGTTGCCTGGATGGTATAAAGGGGAAATGAAGAAGGATGGATCTGCTTCTGTTTCTTCAGAGGAGCCCCACTCTTGGTACCAACCACTGTATCAGTCAGTGGTTACTAGAGAAGCAGATATAACACCAGATATACAAATATATAGGGATTTACAAGATTAGCTTACAATGGCCACCCACAGAGTCAGATGAGGAAGAGTACTGAGGGTCTGTCTGCATGCCGGAGACCAAGGTTGACCTTAGCAGAAGAGGACTTTAGCAATCCAGTGGATAAGATGACCTGTTCTGTAGATAGTGGTCATCCTCCTTCTTCAGCCACCCTTGTCATTGCCTCATGGGTTCATGAACAGAGTGGCTATCATGGCAGGGTTGGAGGCTATGAATGGGCTCAGCAATATGGACTCCCACTCACAAAGGCTGACCTGGCTACAGCCATGGCTGAATGCCCAATATGCCAGCAGCAGAGACCAACACTAAGTCCCTGATATGGCACTATTCCCTCGGGGTAATCAACCTGTGAACTGGTGACAGGCTGATTATATTGGACTACTTCCATCATGGAAGGGACAGTGCTTTGTCCTCACTAGCATAGGCATTTATTCTGGATATGGATTTGCCTTCCCTGTACGTAATGCTTCTGCCAAAATTACCATCTGTGCATTCACAGAATGCCTTATCCACCATCATGAAGTTCCACATAGAATTGCCTCTGACTAAGGAACACACTTTATGGCCAAATAAGTGAGGCAATGGGCTCATGAGCATGGAATTCAATGGTCTTACCATGTTCCTCACCATCCAGAAGTAGCTGGATTGATAGAAAGGTGGAATGGTCTTTTGAAGACACAGTTACAGGGTCAGCTAGGCAGCAATAGTTTGCAGGGCTGGGGTAAGGTTCTTCAAAAGGCTGTATATGCATTGAATCAGCATTCACTATATGGTACAGTGTCTCCCATAGCTGGAATTCATGGGACCAGGAATCAAGGGGTGGAAGTGGGAATCATACCACTCACCATTACCCCCAGTGATCCAAGAGCAAACTTTTGCTTCCTGTTCCCATGACCCTATGTTCTACTGGCTTCAAAGTTTTAGTTCCAGAGGGAGGAAGGCTTGTACCAGGAAGCACAGCAATGATACCATTGAAGTAGAAGCTAAGACTTTCCCCTGGTCATTTTGGTCCCCTCATGCTTCTGAGGAAATAAGCCAAAAAGGGAGTCACAGTGTTGTCTGGGTGATTGACCCAGACTATTAAGGGGAAATTGGACTACTACTCAACAATGGAAGAAAGGAGGAATATACTTGGAGTGCAGGAGATCCCTTAGGGTGCCTCCTAATATTACCATGCCCTGTTGTTGAAGTCAATGGGTAACTACAACAACCTAATCCAGGCAGAATGACAAATGGTTCAGAGCCTTCAGGAATGAAGGTATGGGTCATTCCACCAGGGAAAGAACCAAACCTTGAGGTGCTTGCTGAAGGCCAATGGAATACAGAATGGATAGTAGAAGAAGGTAGTTCTAAATACCAGCTATGACTCCATGATCAACTACAGAAATGAGGATTATAATTGTACTATTTCTCTCTTCATTTGATTCTAATATAATATAGGTTCTTAAGGATTGTTAAACCTTTGTTATGGGCTGGTGAGATGGCTCAGCAGCATAAGCGCCCGCCTGGCAAGCGTGAGGGCCTGAGTTTGACTCCCGGAACCCACACATGAAGAAAGGGCCGGTGATATCGCTCAGTGGCACGGGTGCCTGCTGGCACGCGAGGTCCTGAGGTCGACCCCTGGTACTCACACACACACACATACACAAAAAGCCTTTGTTATAATGTTGAAGTTATGAAATGTTAAGAGTAAACATCACCCAAAGAAAACGACTTCTATTCTGGGGAAGGAATTAATGTGTTTCTGTGACACAGGATAATTATAACATGTTAGGTGTAATTATGAGCATGTCTTTGTATCTGGAGACTGTTTTGAAGAAATGTGTTTGGTTGTCAAGTTGACAAGGGGTGGATTATGATGGTTGATTGTGTCAATTTGAGAAAGAGAAGCTTAACTAAATCAGCTCAGCAATTCCATACCCCAGGGTGTGGAAGACCCACTCTAGGGTGGCTTGTCAGCTAGATGGTATAAAGGGGAAATGAAGAAGGACAGATCAGCTTCTGTTTCTTTGGTGGGGCTCCAGTCCTTGCCTTCATCTCGGATGTCATCTCCTGATTTCCAGTGCAGAATTTTTGGCTTCTGGCACGGATCGTTCAGCCTTCTGGCATAGACTCTTCAGCCTTCTATTGCAGACCCATCGGCCTCCTGATACGGACTCACATGGGATACTACAGTGAGCTTCAGACCTTCAACTGAATCCTGTGGTCTCCAGTGTGCAGACAGATCCTCTGCACTCTTCCTCATCCAAATCTGTGGGTGGCCATTGTAAGCCAAACTTATAAATGCCTATATATTTGTATAATTGTGTTATATCTGTTTCTCTAGTAACCACTGACTGATACAATGTCCCCCCAAGGCTTCATGTACTCATAGGTGAGGCTTTTCAGAGATGGCTGGATGTAGGTATTATGGGTGAGAGATAACCGGATTAGTTCACTGATTGGATTAGCATTGTTTTGGGTGTGATTGAATGGATTTACTGAAGACAGAAGACTCTGGGTGTGATTGGCACCAACCTATGCCTAATAAAAATGGTATTCCCTCTTTCAGATTACTAGGTGATTCAGGCAATTTGAAACTTCAGGGCTATCTGTAGTTTTTGTTTCCTGCAAACCCTATAATGAAACCACAAGGAACATCATTGAGTGGATCATGACTTCTTTCTAAGTTTATTTCTTCCAACTATCAAATGAATCCATGCTTATTGTATATAATTTGGGAAATGTAGAAAAGCATAAATGAAAAGAAAATAATTGTACCACTTTTAAGAGTCAGATACAAGGCCAAGTCTAAAATGAGACAAGTCAGATACTTCAAGTACAAAATTTTAGTGATCAAAATAATATTTTCTTTTCCTTTTTTTTTTTTGAGAAGAGGTCTCACTATGTAGTCCAGACTGCTTCCCAAGTGCTGAGATTACTGGCATGCACAACCACACCTGGGTTCAAAATAAAATTTTAATACAATATTTAAAAAACTCAAAATGAACCCCTCAAAATTATGATGAATAAAAATATTAAAAATTTTAAAAGGTTGGATCTGATTAACTGTAGAAAGATTCCATATATGAGGAGACTGTATTGTATTTTCTGCATCTGAATTTCACTTAACATAATGTCCTTCTGTTCCATCCATTTTGCTGTAAATGATAGACTATTATTATTTTCTGTGAACAATATTGATTTGTATATATACTACATTTTCATTATTCCTTCACCCATTGATGGGCATCTTGGTTGATTCCTTGTCTTGGCTATTGTGAATAGTATAGCAATAAACATGGGCATGCATGTCTTTCTTTGATATGCTGATTTAATTTCCTTTGGATATCTACACAGAAGTGAGATGGCTGAGATCATATGTTAGATCTATTTTTAGTTTTTTCAGGAACCTCCATACTTTTCTCCATGTTGGCTATACTAATTTACATTCCTAGTAGTGCTTAAGAGTTCATTTCCTCTGCATGCTGTCCAGCATTTGTTTTCTTTTTGATAATAGCCATTCTAACAGGGATGAAATGAAATCTCACTGTGGTTTTGACTTGCATTTTCCTGATGACTCACGATATTGAGTATTTTTTCATAAATCTATTGGCCATTGAATTTCCTCTTTTGAAAAATACCTATTCATATCATTTGCCCAATTTTAATATTATTTAGGTTTTTGTTATCACATTTTTTGAATTTCATATATATTCTAGATATTAATCCTTTGTTAGATGAATAGTTTGCAAATATGTTCTCCCATCCTACAGGTTTTTTAAAAATTTTGTTAGTTGTTTTCTTTGCTATGCTGAAGTTCTGGGAAATGTGGGGATGAAGGAAAGTATTGGGAGATCGGATAATGGATATCCAAACACATTTAGCTAGAATAAGTTCTAGTGTTGTACAGCACAGTGGGGGGGAGTAGAGTTCACAACAAACTATTACATATTTTATAAAGAACAGAAACTGAGGAGCTTGAAGACATCAAACAGAAATAATAAAGAGATGGAAATGCTAGTTATGCTGATTTGTTCAGTAATACATTGTACATATACATTGAAATATCAGACTGAAAAAAAAAAAAAAGCCAGTGATATAGCTCAGCAGCACAACACCTGCCTGGCATGTGCAAGGTCCTGAGTTTGATTCCTGGTACCAAAAAAAAAAAAAAAAGAAAAGAAAAAAAAGAAATATTAGACTGTATTCCATATGTACTATTATCATGTGTTAACATAAAATGTTTTAAACTGCCCCTGTACTTGCTAAATCTTGTCTTACTGCTCTATCTTAATCCTGATATTGGGTCAAATAAAACTTCACTTATAAAAGTAGGTGGCTAGTGTACACTCTACAGTTTTTCAATTTAATATTCTAAAGTATTTTATCAAAGTATTACTTGTCTTGATTACTGAGATTTTTGGCAGCCTATTAAATTTTGTACCCACTTCCAGTATGTCTCACTTCACTTGAGTTCTGGCACTGTTCAGCTAGTTTGCTTTTTGTAATGCTTCCTTTGTGTAATCTCTTTCTCTGTCTTTTTTTTTTCTTTTTTTAATGTGGGTACTGGGAGTCAACTTCAGGACCCCGTGCTTGTCAGCAAGCACTTGTGCTGCTGAGCGATATCATCGGCCCTTTTTCCTTTATGTGGGTACCGGGAGTTGAACTCAGGACCTTGCGCTTGCCAGGCAGGTGCTTATGCTGCTGAGCTATCTCACCGGCTTTCTCTGTCTTTTTAACATAAGTAATTAATTTCTTTGTGACATTCAAATAACATAGGCATGTATAAAGTACAGATGATATACCTGAACAAAACAAGGATTAAAAGTAAACGTATGTGTTGGACATAGTGGCACATGCCTGTAATCCTAGCACTTAGGAGGCTGAGGCTACATAGTGAGTTCAAGGCCAGCTTGAATTACATAGCATGACCCTGTCTCAAAAAACCAAAACCAAACAAACAAACAAAAAGAAAGTGTCTGTGCTTATTATTTGTCAATTTTTAAAAAAATAAATCAATTGAACTCTTAAGTCAATGAGCTAGAAAAAGAACAATAAACCTAAAGGAAACTGGAGGAAGAAATCAATAATGATTTAAAAATCCACAAATCAATGAGCTATAAAACAAAACATAAATATGCCACATGAACAACAAACTACTACTGGAAGAAAAACTAAAATAGGTAATAAACATAGTCAAGAATATAAAGGGGCAAAATATAAAACATAATTATAAATGAGGAAAGCAGCATAATTACAGATATGAAGAAATTTATTTAAATAAGAAAGAACTTTATGCAGCTCTCTCTAAAAATATTTGACAATCTTAATGAAATGGGTGATTTTCTGGGAAAATGCAAATGGCTAATATTAATTGCAGAACTTGTAGTAAACCCAAACAGACTAATAACCATGGGAAAAAAGAAAGTTGTTTAAAAAAACTTTTCCCACCCAAAATAAAATTATCAAGCCCAGATGTTTTTACCGTGTTATTTTTTGCACACTCTTCCATCTTATATTTTAAATTAGTATATGTTTTTAGTACATAATGATTATATTCCTTGTAGGGAGTGGGTACATGTACATAACACATCTTAATATTTTTATCCCCTTCCTTCCCTCCCCTTACCTCCATCTCTTGGTCTCCTTCCCTTTGGAAAGATCTATCTCCCTATTTCCTATTATCAACCCTTTATTTCGCTCTTTATTTATACTTTGGGTTTCTCATATAGGAGAAAACATGCCATATTTAAGCTCATGTGTCTGATTTGTTATGTTTAAAATACTTTTGAATATGTAATAAAAGTGGATCTCAAAATCAGTGGGGAAAAGATGGACTATTCAATAAATGTTGGTGGACAACTGCAGAACCATGATAAAAAATAAAAGTTGGACCCATATCTCACATGGTAAACAAGGAAAAAATATAATTGGTTCAAAGATTTAAATGTAGAAGGGGAAACCATAAATGCATCCTAAGAAATAATAGAATTTCTTTATAAATCAGAAGCCCTTTCTAACTGAAAATTCAGAAGCCATATAATAAAGAGTTATTAAATTTGACTCTGTTCTGAGGAATGAATTATTTGGTGTTTTTTCATTCTCCAAATGTCATAGAGTATACTTATACAACCTTAGATGGCTAAGATGTTATTTGGTGATACAATCTTATGAGATACATCATGGCTTGAATGGTTGCCTCAGCCTGGGATGTATTGACAAAGGGGCCTTTGGAGAGGGAAGGCATTTAAAAAACCCAAAGGCTGTAAAGCTAGGAGGAGAAAGCCATGACTTAGGGACACAAAAACTGGAAAAAGCCAGAGTGAATAAAGCCCTAGGGCTGACACCATTGATCGACCAACCACACTCAGCAAGAAAGGCAGGGCAAAATTCAGCAGTCACACACAAAAATGTAAATGGGTAATATTAACTCCAGAAGTTGTAGTAAAACCAAACAGAATAATAACCATGGGAAAAAATTTAAGAAAATTGCTAAAATCTTTTCCCACCCAAAAATGTGAAGGTAGAAACAAAATAGGTCTTAGTATTGACTAAATATCCCCCCTCCACCATACCTGGTGGATTTTATTACTACAGGCCCCCAAAAGAAACTACTCAGTCAAAAACACAGAAGAATTTTACTTGGACTCATTTCTCTTTTTTCTTTATTTTAAAGGGGAATTTGGTTTTTCTTTTTCTTTCTCTTTTTTCTTTATTTTACACTGTTTTTTCTTTTTTATTATTTTTCTTATTTGTTCTTTTCTGTTAACCTTTCATCCAATTCAAATAATTTTTTTTTACTCCTTTATCACACTTTTCTCTCCTCCTCATCTTGTTTTGTTTTTCAGATTTTACTTCTTTCACTTTCCTATTTCCCATTCCCTGCATCTTTATTATTACTATTAAGCTTCATAAACCTTTAGCTATTTAGTTAAATATATGCTATTATTATTTAATTATTTTCTATTATTTTTAGTGGAATAATTGCATTTAGCAGATATTCACTGTATGCCAATGTGCGGTTTGTCTTTGTGTTATTATAATTATAGATTTCTTTTCTATGGTTAAGGGTGATATAGTAGTAGATTTTATTGGTTCCTATGGTTTGTCAATATCCAGTTTGTCATTGATTCTATCATTGTTGTTGATTTTATTGCTATTGCTAGGGTGGAATATTTGTTGCTATTAATTGTTTTTCACTGCATGTCAATACCTGGTTTGTCATTAACAGTATTGCAGTTCATTAACTGAGAACTGAGTGCTGGGCAATTTACACTGTACCCTCTCCACCCAAATTAACTGAACTGGCTGGATCTTGAGACAGAGGCAAAGATCTATAGTTAACCAAACCCAGACTGTATCACTGGAAAGGAGCCAATAAGTGAAGAGATCTAGATACTAGCAACAAAGTACTTCTACTATAATCAATCTGCAAAGTTCGGTGTGAGTGCAAGCAGAAGCCCACACCCACCAATAGAAACATGAGAAGACAAGTCAATAAAATGCTTCCAAACTGTCCCAACTTCCTCAAAGGTGACCCCATGGTGCATTGATAAAGAGGAACTCAAAAGCCAAACAGCTGAATGGTATGACATGATAAGAGGAGACAAAAAACAATCAATAATGTGCTTAGTAAGGTAAAATACAATTTAACTAAACAGACCATGCATTAAAAAATGATGAGTGAGCTTACAGAAGACACTAATAGAAAGTGACCTGAGCTAAACAAAATGATACAAAACCTGAATGACCAGTTTAGTAAATAATTAGAGTCCATGAAAAGGTCGCAATAGAAATCTAGGAGATTAAAAATTCTATTGGAATTATAGGCAGCAGAAATTACCAATGTGAGGACACAGTGTCAGAAATAGAAGATATGGGTGATGCAGGTGACCATATACTCAGAGATATCTTAAAACAAGAAGAGAACATGTAAAGTAGATCCAAAAGTTGCAAGATGATGCAAAGACTAATTTAAGATGAACTGAATTATTGAAAAATCAACAGACACCACAAATGGCATAGAAAACCTGTTTACAGAAATAATAGCAGAAAACTACAAATATTGGGAAAGAATTTAATATACAGATTATCGAGGCATAAAGAACCCCAAATAGCCACGATCAGAAAAGAAATTCTTGAGACTTCTGGTAAAATGGTGGAATGGTAAACAGCAGCAAATCGGCTTCTCTGAGATTCAGAATACAGATGCTAAAATATAACAACCCAGGGAAGGAAAGGACAGAGGTGGATGCCTGGGACCCAGGAAGGATCTGAAGTGAGAATTGGAGCCCATAGGGAAAGTGAAGAGATAGACTGCAATGCAGAAAAAGAAGGTGGTAAACTGTACTTTCTCCCTGACTCCTGGCTCGTGGCATGAGAGAGGAGGCTCAAATCTACAGAGACTCAGTGAAGATGAATGACTCTAGATGCCTCCAGGTAGAAACACACTAGTGCGATGGAGCAGTGGATGCTATGAACTACAACAGATGGTAAGTGACTCTAGTTCAAGTGTCCCTGGGGAGGGTGCTTGGTCAGATGCCATTTTAAGAAGGGGCCAACTGAATCAGGGACTCAGAAGACATGGGTTGGATTAATCTCAGGGCTCTCTGTGACTGGGTGAGGCAAAACTGGGGAGACATACAGGGTCAGGGAGCCAAGGTCAGGCTGGGAAGAGACACCTGGAAAGTTGTAGGCTGAATGACTCAGGCCCCAAGCCCACAACCCGAGGCCAGGTTTGGGCTGAACTTCTGCGGAGGTGAGAGCACCAGAATTGGCAGTGCACCCTATTCCTACTACAGACTTGCTGGGATTACCCAACACCTTGTACTAATCCTACTGCAGGCTAGCTGGGAACATCCAGCATGCATCTGGGCTCTCTCTGCCTCCTTCACCTACCAGTGACAGCAGAGACATGCCCTGAATTAGACACTAACACAAAACAATAGACCTCAGAAGATAACCACAGTCTCAAAATCACAGAGAGTTCTTTTTTCCTTTCTTTTTCTCTTTGCTTTTTTTCTTTCCCCTATGTTGTTTTTTTATGCGTGTGAACAGTGTTTTTAGTTTTTTCTTTTGTTGCTTAGCTCGTTTTGTTCTTTTTTTCTTCTTTCTTTCCCTCCTGTCCTCTTCACAAGTTTTGCAAAACTTGTGTAATCTTCCTTTGTCCTTCAGTCTTGCTTATAATCTCTTTCTCTTTTTTATTTCTCTATTTTTTCCTCTAATCCCTTTAAAATTTTCTCCCCTGAGGGTAAAATCACTGCATTGAGGGGGATATTTACTGTATATAGTTTTCTCATTTGTTTTAGATTTTGTTACATAGTTATAAATCTTGTACCTATGGTTAAATTAAGAGTGACCAGTTTGTCATTTTCTAGATTGTGCTTGGTGCCATTGCTATTATTGAGTATACTACATTAGCCAAGGTGACATAGTAGCTGTCATAGGTTGTTCTTCCTTGTATACCCATGCTAAGATTGTCTGGGAGGATTGTAAACACTTCTATAGTCCAGGACCAAAGAAGTGGTTGCTAGGCCAAATAGGCAACAACTTCTCATCCCTAATAAATTGAAGAGCCAAGATCTTAGCTCAGACTCAAAAGCCAAGCAAGGTATGCCTAGAAGACATCTCTGAAAAGTAGTCATTTCCTAAGGAGGTCTCAATACTAGTAATAAAGTTACCTACCATAAACAATTTACAAGCATCAACACATAAAATAAATTTAAAAATTAGAAAATGAGAAGACATGGAAGCAAGATGCAACCCCAGACCTCCAGTTTGCCAAAGACAAATCCAGGGGGCATTGAAGTGGAAGAAATCAAAAGCCACCTAGCTGAACTTTCTGAAATGGTAACAGCAGAAGTAACAAAGCAGATGAATGTCTCTAGAAAAAAGAAAATCAGAAATAATTTCACAGATAACTAAAGAGATGATGACCATAATGAAGGATATGGTTAGTGAATCTAGCATAGATACAGAAAAAAATAGAGGAGCTTAGGAAAGTGATGGAAACCATTAATACCCAACTTAGGAAAGGACTGGAATACATGAAGTAGATTTAAACAGATAACAAGGAGATTAAAAATTCTATTGAAAGCATATACAGCAGAATCAACCAATGTGAAGACAGAATATCATACCTAGAAGACCATTTGAAGTTAGTGAACATCAAATGGAAGACTTCTCAAAAATAGCAATGGGAGCTGGTGATATAGCTCAGAGGCATAAGTGTCTGCCTGGCAAGCATGAGGTCCTGAGTTCAACTCCTGGTACCCGCATATAAAAAAATAAATAGCAATGGACCACAAAAAAATCAATAAAAAATCTGCTAACTGATGCAAAGAAGAATAATATAAGAGTGATTGGAATCAAAGAGAAATCGGAAGATAGCACAAGATACAAAAAAAACATGTTATCAGAAGTAATGGTAGAAAACTTCCCAAGCATGGAGAATTTGACATACAGGCATCGAGGAATATACATCTCCAATTAGCCATGATCACAAAGAGTCTACACCAAGGCATATAATAATCAAGATTTCCAAAATTCAACACAAAAACAGATTATTAAAAGCTGTTAGAGAAAAGAAATGAATCACCTATAAAGGAAAATCCATCAGAATCACAGTAGACTTCTCAACACAAACCCTTAAGTCAAGGATAGCTTGGAGTGAAATGCTTCAAGACCTAAAAGAAAACAACCTCCAACCCAGTTTGATGTATTCTGCAAAATTATCTTTCAGAATTAATGGAGGAATAAGATATTTCCATGATTAAGGACACCTGAAGAAACTTACGACCACCAAACCAGCACTCTGGAAAATTCTGAAGGATATTCTAGGAAAATACACCAAAGATTACTGCTCCATGAATCCAACAGAATGAACCCACCAGAAAAGATAAGCAGTTAAACAGAGGGGAAAGGAAGGGAACCAACAACAGGAAAATAATATGAGAAGGATAAACCAATACATATCATTTATAACCATCAATGTAAATGGTCTCAATTTACCAATCAAAAGAAACAGACTGGCAGAATAGCTCAAGGAACAAGATCCAACAATATGCTGCATACAAGAAATGCATTTAACTCCAAAAGAAATTCATAGACTGAAAGCCAAAGGATGAGAAACTATATTCCATGCAACAGGAACTTGGAAAAAAGCATGGGTAGCTATCTATTTGCAGACTAAGTGAATTTCATGTCAAGATTGATCAAAAGAGACAAAGAAGACATACTTGTTAAGGGAACAATTCAAGAGGAAGAGATAACAATCATAAATATATATGCAACAGATACCAGTGCACCCAACTATATAAAACAAACATGAACAGACATGAAAAATCAAATAAGCACTAATACAATTGTAATGGGGGACCTCCATACCTCACTGTCACAAATAGATCAACTAGACAAAAAATAAAGAAAGAAATATCAGAGCTAAACTAAACCTTTGAAAAATGGACTTAGTATATATCTACAGAATGTACCACCCCACAACAACAGAATATGCATTCTTTTCAGCTACACACAGGACTTTCTCAAAAATAGACCACATGCTAGTCCATAGAACATGCTTAAGTAAATACAAAGGAATTTAAATTATCCCATGCATATTATCAGAGCATAGTACAATGAAATTGGAAATTAATGGCAAAAACCCCCCACAAAAATTTCATAAATACATGGAAATTAAATAACACCCTCCCGAACAACTGATAGGTCACAGATCAAATTAAACAAGAAATTTGATAGTTTCTACAGTTAAACAACAATGTCAGTACAACATACTGTAACTTATGGGACACAATGAAAGCAGCATTACCAAGGAAATGTATAGTAATAAATTCCTATATAAGAAAAACAGAGTGATCTCAAATAAATAACCCAATGTTGAACCTCAAGTTTCTAGAAAAGAAAGAGCAAGTTAAACCCAAAGTGCACATGAGAAAAGAAATTATAAAGATCAGAGTGCAAATTAATGCAATTGAGACTAAGAATACAAAAAAAGTCAATGAATTGGAGTTTATTCTTTGAAAGATTAAATAAAATAGAAAAACCCTTAACCAACCTTATCAAAAAAAAAGGAAAGACTCAAATCCATGCAATTAAAAATGAAAAGGATGCAATCACAACAAATCCAGCAGAAATCCAGAAGATCATAAATTCCTACTTCCAGAACTTGTACTCTAATAAGATGGAAAACTCAAAAGAAATGGACAGATTTCTAGATACATATGAATTACCAAAGCTGAATCAAGAAGATATAAAAATTCTAAGTAACCCAATATCAGTCAATGAAATTGAAAGTGTAATTTAAAAACTACCACCACCACCACCACCAACAACAAAAAACCCAGGTCCTGATGGATTCACTACTGAATTCTACAAAATTTTAGAGATGATCTAATGTCACTATTTCTCAGACTCTTTGATGAAATTGGAAGGGAAGCAATACTCCCAAACTCATTCCTGGAACCCATCATTGCCTTGATACTAAAACCAGAAAAGAATCCAAGCAAAAAAGAGAACTACAGACCAATCTCCTTAATGAACATAGATGCAAAATTTCTCAATAAGATACAGGCAAGTAGAATGAAGCAAATCTCCAAGAAGATTATACACCATGACCAAGTGGGATGCATACCAGGGATGCAGAGATGGTTCAATACATGCAAATCAATAAGTATAATACACCACATAAAGGGAACCAAGGACAAAAACTCCATGATCATCTCAATAGATGCAGGAAAAGGATTTCACAAAGTCAAACATTCATTCATGATAAAAACCCTACAGAAAAGAATTGAGGGTCTTTATCTCAATCTGATAAATCCAATTATAACAAGCCAACAGACAACATCACACTAAATGGTCGAAAACCAAAAGATTTCACTCTAAAATCAGGAACAAGACAAGAATGCCTACTGTCTCTCCTTCTATTCAGTACAGTTCTGGAAACATTAGCCAAAACAATTAGACAAAAGAAAGAAATAAAAGGAATTAGGATATGGAAGGAGGAAGTGAAATTATCATTATTTGCTAATGACATGATACGCTACGTAGAAGACCCCAAAAACTCAAGCAAATTACTCCTAGATTTAATAACCAAATTCAGTAGAGTAGCAGGATACAAAGTCAGCACTCAAAAATTAATAGGATTCATGTACACAAGTAACAAACTCACTGAAAGAGAAATTAGAGAAACCACACCTTTCACAATTGCATCATGAAAAATGAAATTTGCCAGGCATGGTGGTGCATGCCTTTAATCCCAGCACTCAGGAGGCCAAGGCAGGAGGATTGCCATGAATTCGAGACCAGCCTGGGCTACACAATGAGTTCAAGACCAGCTTGAACTGCATAGTGAGATCCTCTCTCAAAAAAAAAAAAAAAAGGAAGAAAGAAAGAAATGAAAAATGAAATCATTAGGAGTCAGTCTAATGGAGGAAGTAAAAGACCTTTACATTGAAAATTACAATACTGTGAAAAAGGGGATAAAAGATGGTATGAGAAAATGGAAAGTTAGCCCTTGTTCTTGGATAGGCAGAACTAATATTGTGAAAACTGCCATACTTCCAAAACTGTTATACAGATTTAGTGCAATCCCAGTCAAAATACCAATAGCATACCTCACGGAACTAGAGAAACAATCCTACAATGCATGTGGAACCAGAAGAGAATAGATACCTAGAATAGGTCTGGGCAACAATTGCAAGGCTGGGGGGCATCACAATGCCTGACTTGAAATTATACTACAATGATAGAAACAGCATGGTGCTGGCAATAAAACAGAACAGAGATTCAGTGGAACAGAATAGAAGATGAAAGAGGATCTCCAAACACACTTAGCCACCTTATGTTTGACAAAGGAGCCAAACACCTTCACCTTCACTAGAGGAAAGATAGCCTCTTTAAGAAATGGTGCTGGCTTTCCACATGCCAGAGATTAAACCTAGCACCATATCTCTCACCATGCACTAACCTAAAATCAAAGTTGATCAAAATTTAAATATTAAAAGAGAAAAACTTAACCTGCTGGAAGATGAAATGGGTAAAACTCTCGAAGACATAGGTGTAGGCAAAGACTTTCTGAACAAAACCCCCATTGTACAGGAACTATCACAAAGAATCATCAACTGGCATCTCCTCATATTAAAAAGCTTTGTCCCAGCAAAAGAAACCACCAACAAAGTGAAGAGACAACCCACAGAATGGGAAATATATATATATTTTTATGTGGGTACTGGGAGTCAACCTCAGGACCTTGCACTTGCCAGCAAGCGCTTGTGCTGCTGAGCGATATCACCGGCCCTTTTTTTTTTTCCTTTGTGTGGGTTTCGGGAGTCGAATTCGGGACCTCGCGCTTGCCAGGCAGGCGCTTATGTTGCTGAGCTATCTCATCGGCCTGGGAAAATATTTTTGATAGCTGTTCCTCGCACAAAAGACTAATATTTAGAATATATTAAATATTAATATCTAGAATACAAAAAGAACTAAAAAAAATCATACACCAAATTTCAAGACCCAATCCAAAAATGGGCATCTAAAATTAATACACTTCTCAGAAGAAGAAGTACAAACATCAAATAAATATATTGAAAAATGTTCAACATCACTGGTCATTCAAGAAATGCAAATTTAAGAACAATGAGATTCCATCTCACTCCAGAAAGAATGGCTATCATCAAGAAATCAATCAATAATAAATGCTGGTGAGGCTGTGGGGAAAAAGAACCCTTCTTCTCTGTTGCTTGGAGTGTAAATTGATACAACCAATATGGAAATCAGTATGGAGATTCTTCAAAAAACTAAAACTGCCAGGCATGGTGGCACACGCCCTTAATCTCAGCACTCAGGAGGCTGAGGCAAGAGGATCACTGTGAGTTCGAGGCCAGCCTGAGCTACATAGTGAGTTCAATGCCAGTCTGAACTATATAGCGAGACTGTCTCAAAATACAAAACAAAAACAAAAACAAAACACAAAAAACAAAAACTAAAACCAGAGGTTCCATTTGACCCAGCTATTTCCCTTCTTGGTGAATAGAGGTAAAAGCATCATACTACAGTGATATATGCACACATGTGTTTATAGCAGTGCAATTGGTAATAGTTAAATCTTGGAAACAGCCCAGACACCCATCAATGGATGAACAAATAAAGAAAATGTGTTTTTTTTTTGTGTGTGGGTACCGGGGGGTCGACCTCAGGACCTCGCGTGCCACCAGGCCCCCGTGCCACTGAGCGATATCACCGGCCCCTTTTTCATATGTGGGTTCCGGGAGTCGAACTCGGGCCCTGGCGCTTGCCGGGCAGGCGCTTAAGCCACTGAGCCGTCTCACCGGCCCCAGAAAATGTGTTTTTTATGTGTAGTGGTGTACCACTCTGCCATAAAGAAGGATACACTTGAGACATTTTTAGGTAAATGAATGTACCATTAGGTAAATGGTGCACCATAATTTTAAATGAAATAAATCAGACACACATATTCAAATATTACATGGTTCCTCTTGTGTGAGAAACTGAAAGGGTAAATAACAACCCAAATTGGTGGTAGATATTGGGAAGTAGGAAGAAAATATTCAAATGGTAAGGGGAACCAGGGAGGGAGAGGGAGGAATGGAAAAAAGAAAAAAAGAATAAAAGAGAATAGAAGGAAAAATATGGAAGCAAATCTTTTGTAAATAAGGAGTGGAAGGATGCTTGAAGGGAGGGGAGCAGGATGGGGGAAAAAAAAGAAAAATCAAGATACATTTTTACAGGTATAAATTCCCTATGTTGAATGTGATCATACTGTATATCAAAAGTGTACCAATAAAATTAATTTTAAAGTAAGACAAAAATATTGTAAATTGAAAATACCTTTAACACACACAGCAACACAGTTCACTGTGGAATATCAGTTGTTTACCTTTGAGATCCTGTGGCTGACTGGGAGGTGCCTTTCATCACTGCAGAGTATGGTGCCACATATTACTAGCATGCGAAAAGGTCTAAACTCAAAATTTGAAGTACTGTTTCTTTCTTTTTTTTTTTTTTTGGTGGGTACCGGGGGGTCGACCTCAGGACCTCGTGCGCCAGCAGGCGCCCATGCCGCTGAGCGATATCACCGGCCCCTTTTTCATATGTGGGTTCCGGGAGTCGAACTCAGGCCCTTGCGCTTGCCGGGCAGGCGCTTAAGCCACTGAGCCATCTCACCGGCCCTGAAGTACTGTTTCTACTGAATGCATATTACTTTTGTATGATTGTAAAGTTGAGAAATTGTAAGTTGAACCATTAGAAGTTGGTACTTAATTTCAGGCAAACAAAACCAAACACACATTGGAAAGAGTCCATTCTTCGTTGGTGTGGGTGTTCCTTGGCACTTATTTTATAGTTAAATATTACAGCTTCTAGTGAAAAGTTTAAATATAGTTTAAAGAAAAAGCAGCATAGAAAATAGACAAGGAAGACCATCTCTCTCATATTGTCACATTCATCATACTGGTTGCTAAAAATAACCCACCTGTCAAATCCCTTTGTACTACTTTTAGAAGTGCTAATGTAAGAATGTTTTCTGAAAATAATTGTGATGAGGTGTGATGGATTAAGGGTGTTAGTACAGAAGTGATGGAGTTCTCTTTTGGGTGCAATAGCTCATCATCATAAATCGTGCAGAACACCTAGTAGCTTGACCTTTCATCCTCCAAAAGGAAATTTGTTTCTGGAGTGGGGGTAGAGTTAAAAATTAAAGTTATTGTACACGCTATGTGCAATCCTGGATTAGATCTTTATCAGAAAAGGAACATTATTGGGAAAACTGTGACATCTGAATAAAGTCTATAGTTGACTATCTAGTAGGCTATTGGGCCTCACTCGCGCATGCTAGGCAAGTCTACCATTAAGCTATATCCCCAACCCTAAACATAGGTTTTTAAAAATCTAAACATACTAATTAAAAGTTTATTGTAAAAAAAAAAACAAAAAACTAAGTCTAGGTAGGTGTTGAGGTCAGGTGTCCAGGGAGAGAATTTTACTCAGCCAGCTACTCAGATAAGTGCTAGATTATTGACTAACTCTACTACCTGTGACGAGATGGATAGCAAATAGCAATGCTTTATGAAACAAGGAGCTTTTAGCAGTCTGTCAAAAAAGTTTCTTTCTTTCTGTATAAGGGAAAATTACAAAAATCCAAATGCGTTTTCTTAAACTCCCATCTTATAGTTGTTTGCTTAACTTGGAGTATGGAAGGAATTTCTCACTGTAGTGCTAAACCCAAAAGCAACTGTGGTGTTGTAGGTGCCCTGAGCATATGAAGTGGGGGGACAAGACAACCCATTTTAAAGCACCAGCTCTGTTAGCATTCAATTCTTCTCTGTCCCTGAATCATAATACCTGTTGTGTAACTCCCATGTCAGGGAGGTGTTTCCGTAACCCAGTGTGACCAGCATGAGATTTTCTTTAAAAACATATATCATTAAAAATGTGTTGGGGGAGGGTGGGTTCTGCCCATATGGGACTTTGGCAGGCACCATGGCGATGATCCAACATGACGCCTATAACCACATGTCCAGCCAAAGCAAACTTCCTTGTTCTTCTAATCCCGAAATGAACTTCCTACTTCCCTTTCCCACGCACGCCAAAAGGTCATCCAATCCTCTCTCAACACAACACCTTGCCCGCCCATGTAGTCTCCACCCCCAGCCCAGCTCCATAAAAAGCCATTCACCTCCGTTTCCCTTTTGAAGGGGTTCTCATAATCTACAGCCCTCCCGCGCCTGCAATAAAGGCTTCTACTTACCTCTATCTGTGCCTCTCTATTGTGCCAAAAAACTAACAGTAAATGAACTATGGTGCTCTTCATTCTCTTGAGTTCTTTACAGAGGTAACCTTACACATCTGCTGTGTGTGGTTGTGATCAGCATGTGTACCCGCTCTTTCTTATTTTGCTGTTTTCACTTAACATTATTTAGCATTCTGGTTTCCACACATACATTGCCCATAATTGTCGTGTATAATGACTGTGTAACATTCTATTATGTAGAATAGCATGTCTGTCCTTAGGAGTGGGCTCATTTTTCTGAGCAGATTGAAAGGCCTGCTGTCTCTTAGCACCAAAGTTCTATTTTAGTTCCTGGGAGTGGTGACCAATGTGAGTGGGGGTCACATGAGGTTCTTGAGTAATCAGTGCATAGTACAATCTTAGTGCTTTATTAACATTGCTTTGCTCACCACCCTGCAGCAGAGCCTCCCTGGGCTTCCTGGACCTGATCTGGGCACTTCTCCAGCACAAAGGCAGAAGTTCAAGTACCTCAACTCCCACAACCCTGACTCCTAGCTGACATTAGTCACATATTTACAGCAGGGGGTATCTGCCAGTTTCTTCCCTGAGATAACAATGTTACTTGTGTTTCTCACAAACCTTGAATTGAGAGAAAAAGCAAGGTGAGTGGGGGGATTATTACAGCTGAGGGAATAAGGCACAGGGCAGGGATGTCACGGATATAGTTCTTCTAAGTGCATCTGTGAAAATGAAGTGGGGTGAGATGATTATAGGTTCTGGAAAGTTTGGTGTCAGAAATCTGAGTTTTAGTCTTCCAGTAAAGGGTTTACAGGCAAACAAAATAGCAAGTCCAGGTATGACCTCTAATTAGCCATGGTCAATGGCATCTTAAAGTTAAGAACAGTAGTTGACAGGATTCTCCTAAAAGTGATTTTGTGACCAGTGCACTTGACTATTATGCCTTGCCAGTAACAACTGCCTTGAAAATGAGTGGTTCAGAGAGGTTGGTGGGAGAGAAGAATCATATTCAAAGCACAACTGGTATGGCTTAAGCACCCACACTCAACTCTCTGAGGGATTTATGTCTAGGTTAACCACTATTAGTTTCCATCCATGTCCCAACCCTCATTTTTTTTGAGGTGCTGGGCGTTGAACAGTTTCTTGTACATGTCAGGTCACTATTCTTTCATAACTTTTATTGTGTACTAAGTATACAACCCATGTTCTACAAATCATAGACCATGTAAGATCCCAGCTTAAAGGGTGTGTTGAAAAGACTCATGAATTATTAGTGAGGACAGGAGTGCAGGGGTTGAAGTCCATTCAGAGTACAGGGAGCTCTCTTCCTATTCAAAGTGAATTCTCTAGTCAGAAAGCCCAGCTCTATCTTGAAAGACAAAATGGACAAGTACCTGGAGCTACATGTGATTTGTTGAATGATGGGCCAGAGTTGAGCGCTTGAAATGCCTCTGACAGGAGCTAGGCTCTAAAAGTCTTGGAAAGATGCCAAGATTTTAATAACTAATGAAGAGGAAACCCCAAGGCAAACATTTACCTTTAAGGAAACTTGCCCTCCTGGCTGAAGAAACTATTATTATTATCCTTGGGTTGCCACGTAGAGATATAGATTTGGAAAACCTCTTTGGCAGAGTTAGGATTCTCAAGGGAGAGGATATGGGAGGCAGCAGTTATAATTACCCTAGATTCTCTTTTTCTTTTTGGGTTGTTCTCTACTGAAAAGGAAATACCTTTTAAAGTAAAGCTTTTACTTTTAAAAGTAAAAGTATAACTTTCTAATGATCCAACTAAAGTCTTCTCTTAAATCATAATAATAGTAGCTAATATTTAAGAAGTTACTTAAGATGTGCCAGGTATGATCTAAAACATTGTTTTATGGATAATCCCCTTTAAACTTTACATAGGTATGTGAGGTAGGTTACTATTAGTTCTGTCTTTACTTGGGGAAATTTTCAGGTCACCCAGCTTGATACAGGGCTTGGAAAATACATAAACAGCATACAGAAACTAAAATCAGAATCACTCAAAAATATTTTTCCTTTACCCAAATAAGAATATACTGGTTCCATGGGGTGTTCTTTAAATAACTTTTTGCGATTAATAGGTTCTATATAGGAAAATTTAGTTGGCACCCTGGAACACATATATAGCACAAAGGAAATTGTGTTAATACTGTGTTACTATAATAAAAGGCAATTTTGTTAGAGGTTGTTCAACCTGAATTCTCCACCTGGCTCACATTCACAGGGTGCATTTCCATCTCCTTTCCCACCCACTTTCCCTTTCCTGTTGAATAAAAATGTATGCGAAAAAATGTGGATTATCCAATCTCTCTCTCTCTGTCTCTCTCTCTCTGTCTTTCTTTTTCAGTACTGGCACAAATGGAGAGGAAAGCAAATACTAGGTAGTGGAACTCTATGAAGAGTTTAAAGAAGAGATGGAGAAATTTTACAAGTTCAAAGAAGAAATGACCCAAAAGCTCATGGAATTATCACTCAAAATGTCCAATGGGGATTTGGAGAAAATAAGTAAAAAAATAGAAGAGCTGACCAAAATGGGTCCAAACATGAAAGACAGATTCACCAAAGACATAGAATCCACAAAATACCAAACAGAAATACTTGAAATAAAAAACTATAAAATTAATAAATTGCAGAATAACTAATATGAAGACAGAGTGTCTGAAATTGAGGCCAAAGTAGTAAATTATGACATAGTACTGAGAGAAGCCACAAAAAAAAATAAGAGAAGAAGGAAAGACCATCCAGCAGCTAAAGGACAACACTAAGAAGACCAACCTAAAGCTAGGAGTTACAGAAAAGCTAGAAGAAGATAACACAGTTGAAATTATTGATAGATTTATAGAAATCATAGCAGAAAATTTCTCTAATATGAGAAAAGAGTTCAACATACAAGTAAGCAAGGCTTCCAGCACACCAAACAGCTAACGTGAAAAAGGGTCACCGAAGCATATCATTATTAATTTGCCAGATGTCCAAAAACAACAAAACCCCAGAATTTAAAAAAAAAGGAAAAAATCCATATAAATGGAAACCCATTAGATTTACAGCAGACTTCTCAACAAAAATCTTAAAGGCCAGAAGAGCTTGGAGTGAAGTATTTCAAGCCCTAAGAGCAAACAATTTCCAACCCAGATTAACATACCCAGTAAAACTTTCCTTCAAAATTGATGGAGAAATAAGGACATTTCATGCAAAAGAACAGCTCAAGAGATATATGACTATGAAGCCAACCCTTCAAAAAAATCCTCAAGAATATCCTAGATAGAAACAATGAAACCAATAAAGCTAAAAACCCAGATGAAATGAAACACCAAGCAAGGTCAGTGGATAAACAACAACGACAAAATGACAGGAAAAGAAAACAACGGAGTCACCAACACAGTACAGTGATAGTAAATAATTAACACTTCTCAGAATATCTTTCAATGTTAATAACCTCAACTCTCCAAATAAAAGACACAAATTGACAGATGATCAAAAAACAGAATGCAACAGTCTATTGCATTCAAGAAACTCATGTAATCCCAAAAGACATTATTCATAGAGTAAAAATCAAAAGATAGAAAACAATATTTCATGTGCTAAGACCCTGAAAACAAGCAGGAGTATCACTTTTAATCTCAGGCAAGGGAAACTTCAAGTTAAAACTGATTAAAAGAGACAAAGAAGGTCACTACATACTAGTTAAGGAAATAATCCAACAAGAGATAATGCTTATAAATATTTGTGCACCAAATAAAGGGACACCTATCTTCATAAAACAAATACTGCTGAAGAAATCAAATAAATATTAAAACAATCATAGTGGGGATCTTAATACCCCACTTTGCCAAAGAGATAGATTAGCTAAACAAAAAGAAAATCAATAAAGAAATATCAGAGCTGAAACACATCCTTGAATATATGGATTTAATAGATATTTACAGAGTACTGTATTCCACCCTACTGCTACAGAGAATACATTCTTCTTTGCAGTACATGGTATTTTCTCCAAAATAGATCACAGACTAATCTACAAAGCTGGATTAAATAAATACAAAAGAACTGAAATCAGCTCATGTGTACTCTCAGAACACTTCAGTGAAAAAAGAAATCAACCACAGAAGAAATCATGGAAAATTTAGAAGCACCTGGAAAATTAATAACACACTCCTGAACAAACAATGGGTCATACAAGAAATCAAGGAAGAAATTTAAAAATTTCTGAAATTTAATGACAATGCCTGTACAATTCACCAGAACCTCTGGGCACAATGAAAGCAGTCCTAAGAGGGAAAGTTCATTCCAATAAATGCTCACATTAGGAAAATAGGGTGAGCTCAAATAAATAACCTTACAAGGAACCTTAAGATACTTGAGAAACAACAACAACCCAGGCCCAAACCAAAATTAAGGAGGAAAATCATAAATACTAGAGTGGAAATCAATGAAATTGAGACTATAAAAATATAAAGAATTAATGAAGCAAAGAGTTGGTTCTTTGAAAGAATAAACAATATAAACCCTTAGCCAAACTTTTATTTTTGTGGTTGAGGTAAACTTTTAATTTGAGATGACAGAGAAATGGAGTAATTTTGACTTTTTGCATAAAATACATCATTTGTTTAAAAAGGTATACAGCACAGTTTCCTTAATCCAATTGATTTAAAGTATTGTCTCCTTTTGGATGCAGTCCGATTTGCAGCCATTTTTGCCTTGGAAGGTGAACTCAAAGTGTCCATTTTACTTAATTGGATCTTTTTAGAAGTGAGGATGATGCTTTAATTAAGTTTTTATTCTATGTTTTTTCCTGCCCTTAGCATTTCACACCTGCCCGCTTACAGCCTTCACCTGTGCCAATGGGTGATGTGTCTGATACCATTACCTCTGTGATTATTATAATGACTGTGGTGACAACAGTGATGAGGCAGGTTGCTTGTTCAGGAGCTGCAATGACTCCACAGAATTCACTTGCAGCAATGGAAGGTGCATGCCTATTGAATTTGTCTGCAATGGTATATAAACTGCCAAAATAATGGCACTTCAGTTGAAAGAAATTGCTGTAAGTTACTATCAACTACTTATTATGCTTTGGAGCATGAAATCTTAGATCACAGGAGATGAAACATTTACATAAAAATAAGAGCATTCTGAAAAAACCCAAGTATTCATCTATGATGTAAATTTCTTTGGATATAGTCTACTGAAACAATTCTACATAATATTTTAATTATTCATTTAAATTGATAGATCCATATAACCATTCAGTATTTTAACCTTGAATATTTTGTCCTTGGTTTATATATCTGCCAGATTAAAAGTTTATTTTTTCTTTTTATCATGCCAAACTTGATATGTTGCCATTTTCCTTTTCCAATCAGATTTTATTGGTACATTTGAGATATACATAGTGATGAATTCATCGTAGAGAATTTGCACCTGTACATGATATAACTTATTTTTTCCTATTCCCCTACCCTCCCTTCAGTTCCACCTTCCCTCCCCATTTACAAAAGCTTTCTTTCCATTTTTTCCTTCTTTTCTCATTTGCTTTACTTTTCCCTTCTTTCCTTTCCCCCTCCCCCTTGTTCCCCTCCACATTTGAACATTTTCTACCTATTTCACAATACCTATTATACATTTTGGTCCTTATTTACACTTTTGGTTTCTCACACCAGAGAAACAATATGGTATTTATACATGGGTGTCCAATTTATTTCAATTAAGTGTATGGTCTCAATGTGCATCCATTTACCTAGAAATGTCTCATGTTTATTATTCTTTATGGCACAGTAGTACTCCGTTGTATTAAAAAAACACATCTTCTTTATCCATTCACCAGTTGATAGGCATTTGTGCTGTTTCCAAGATTTGGCTATCACAACTGTGCCACTACAAACATGGTAACACTGTGGTAACACTGTGGTATGATGGTTTTAATTCTTTTGGGAAGATATTAAGATGGGGAATAGCTGGGTCAAATGGAAATTTTAGTCCTAGTTTTTTGAGGAATCTCCACACTAATTTCCACAGTGGTTGCACCAGTCGACACTCCTACCAACAGTGGAGAAGGCTTCCTTTTTTCCCAGAGCCCCATCAGCATTTGTTATTGGTTGATTTCTTGATAATAGCTATTCTTTCTGGAGTGAGAAGGAATCTCAGTGTTGTTTTAATTTGCATCTCTCAAATGACCAGTCATGTTGAACATTTTTACATATATTTATTTGCTGTTTGTACTTCTTCATCTGAGAAATGTGTATTCATCTCAGATGCCCACTTTTGGATTGGATCATTAAGTTTTGGGGGTCTGATTTTTTTTTGAGTTTTTTATATATTCTTGATAGTAATTATTTGTCTGAGGAGCAGCTGGCAAAATTTTTTTTCCTACACTGTGGGTTGTCTCTTCACTCTGTTGGTAGTTTCTCTTGCTGTGCAAAAGCCTTTTAATAAGATGAGATCACAGTTGTTGATTCTTTGTGATAGTTCCTGTGTGACCAGGGTTTGGCTCATAAAATCTGGCCTACACTGATGTCTTCAGGAGTTCTACCTATTCTATATTGCAGAAGATTCAGTGTTTCTTTCTGTTTTAATATTTAGATCTTTGATCCATTTCAATTTTAGTTTACTGCATGGTAAAAGATATGGGTCTAGTTTTCATCTTCGACATGTGTAGAGCCAGTTTTTCCAGCACCATTTTTTAAAGAGGCTATCTATCCTCCAGTGAAGGTGTTTGGCACCTTTGTCAAAGACAAGGTGGCTGAATGTGCCTGGAGCTGTTTCTTCATCTTCTAATCTGTTCCATTGATCCTTGGTTCATTTTTTTTTTGCCAGTACCATGCTGTTTTTATCACAGCAGCTTTGTAGTATAATTTCAAGCCTGGAATTGTGATGCTTCCTGCCTTGCCTTTGTTGCCCAGAATTGTTTTTGCTATTCTAGGTCTCCTCTGGTTCCAAATGGATTTTAGGATTGCTTTCTCTAATTCTGTGAGATATGCTGTTGGAATTTGATTGGGATGCCACTAAATCTGTATAATAATTTTGAAAGTATGGCCATTTTCACGATATTGGTTCTTCCTACCCAAGAGAAAGGGATATCTTTCCATTTTCTGATAAATTCTTCAAACTCCTTTTTCAGAGTACTATAGTTTTCAGTGTAGAGGTCTTTTACTTTCTTCATTAGATTGATTCCTAGGTATTTCATTTTTATAGATGCTATTGTGAAAGGTGTTGTTTCCATAATTTTTCTCTCCCTGAGTTTGTTATTCATGTATGGAAGGCTATTGATTTTTGTATGTTGACTTTGTAGGCAGCTATGCTACTGAGTTTGGTTATCAAATCCAGAAGTATGTTGGTCGAGTTTTGGGGATCTTCTATGTAGAGTGTCATGTCATCTGTGCATAATGATAATTTCTTCCTTTCCTATCATTATTACTTTTATTTCTTTCTCTTGTCTAATTGCTCTGGCTACAGTTTCCTGAACTATATTGAAGAAGAGTAGTGAAAGTCAAAATCTTTGTCTTGTTCTTGATTTTAGAGTGAAAGATTTCAGGTTTTGTCCATTTAGTATATTGTTGGCTGTTGGTTTGTCATAGTTGGCTTTTATCAGATTGAGATAAAGACCATCTATTACAATTTTCTTTTCTTTTCTTTTTTTTGGCACCAGGAATCGAACTCATGACCTTGCGTTTGCTAGGCAGGAGCTGAGCCACTGAGCTATATCCCTGGCCCTATTCCAATTTTCTATAGGGTTTTATCACGAATGGGTGTTGGACTTTGTCAAATGCTTTTCTGCATCTGTTGAGATGATGGTATTGTTTTTATCCTTGGCTCTGTTAATATGGTGTGTTACATTTATTGATTTACACACTTTGAACCATTGCTGCATTCCTGGGATGAATTATATTTGGCCATGGTGTATAATCTTCTTGATGATTGGCTGCATTCTGTTTTCCAGTGTCTTCTTGAGGATTTTTGCATCTATGTTCATTAGGAATATTGGCCTGTAGTTCTCTTTCTTCGTTGGTTCCTTCTCTGGTTTTATCAGTGTAATGCTTACTTCCAGGAATGAATTTGGGAGTATTGCTTCCCTTTCAATTTCATTAAAGATTTTGAGAAGTAGTGGTATTAGTTCTTCTCTAAATTTCTTGTAGAATTCAGCAGTGAATTCTACATGGCCTAGGCTTTTCTTTGTTGGTGGGTTTTTAATTATGTCTTCAATTTCATTGATTGATATTGGTTTATTTAGGATTTTTATATCTTCTTGATTCAGCTTTTGTAATTCATATATATCTAGGAATCCATCCATTTCTTTTGAGTTTTCCATCTTATTACAATACAGGTTCTTGTAGTAGGTATAAATAATCTTCTGGATTTCTGCAAGGTCTGTTGTGGTTTCACCCTTTTCATTGTTAATTGCGTGGATTTCAGTCTTTTCTTTCCTTTTTTTTTATAAGGTTGGATAATGGTTTGTTGATTTTATTTAATCCTTCAAAGAGTCAATTCTTCATTTCATTGATTCTTTGTATTGTTTTCTTAATCTCCATTGCATTAATTTCTGCTCTGATCTTTATAATTTGCTCCCTCATACAAGCATTGGGCTTGCCTGCTCTTTTTTTCTACAAGACTGAGATTCAACAGTAAGTTCTTTACTTAAGATCACATTGTTTTCCAGATATGAGTATTCACTGCTATAAATTTTGCTCATAGGACTGCTCTCATTGTGTCTCATAAGTTCCATTATGTTGTGTTAGCATTATTGTTTAATTTTAGAAAGTGTCCATTTTCTTCTTTAACTTCATCTGTCACCCACTTGTTCAAGGAGGGTGTTATTTAATTTCCATGTGTTTAAGAAAATGATGGAAACAATGAATGTTGTTGTGGTTTCTTTTGTCATTGATTTCCAATTTCATTGCACCATAGTCTGATAATATGAATGGGATAATTGAATTCCTTTGTATTTACTTAAGCATGCTCTATGAGCCAATATGTGGTCTATTTTGGAGAATGTCCCATATGCAGCTGAGAAGCATGTGTATTCTAATGTTGTGGGGTGGAACAAACAGTAGACATCTACTAAGTTCATTTGTTCAAAAGTTTCTTTCAGTTCTAATACTTCATTGTTGAATTTTTGTCCAGTTGATTTGTGACAGTGGGGTATTGAGATCCCCCAATACAATTGTATTAGTGCTTATTTGATTTTTCATGTCTGTTCATATTTGCTTTATATAGTTAGGTGCACTGGTATTTGTTGCATATATAATTATTATTGTTATCACTTCCTCTTGGATTGTTCCCTTTATAAGGATGTAGTGACCTTCTTTGACTCTCTTAATCAGTCTTGGCTTGAATTCCACTTTGTCCGCAAATAGAATAGCTACCCCTGCTTTTTTCTGGGTTCCTGTCACATGGAGTATCATTTCCCATCCTTTGACTTTCAATCTATGAGTTTCTTGTTGAATTAAATGTGTTTCTTTTTTTTTTTGTGGGTCCTGGGGGTCAACCTCAGGACCTCATGCGCCAGCAGGCGCCCGTGCTGCTGAGCGATATCACCAGCCCTTTTTATGTATGTGGGTTCCGGGAGTCGAACTCAGGCCCTCGTGCTTGCCGGCCAGGCACTTACGCCGCTGAGCCATCTCACTGGCCCCTAAATGTGTTTCTTGTATGTAGCCTATTGTTGGATTTTGTTTCTTGATCTATTCTGCTACTCTGTTTCTTTTGATTGGTGAATTGAGACAACTAACATTGATGGTTACACTGATATGTATTTACCTATCCTTGTCATGTTATATTCCTGTTGTTGGCTCCCTTTTTTCCCCTCTGTTTAATTTTTTGCCTTGCCTGGTGGATTCCTTCTGTTGGGTTCATGGAGTTGTAGTTCTTGTTATCTCTTTCTAGAATGCCCTTCAGAACATTTTGAAGTGCTGGTTTTGTGTTTATGAATTTCCTTAGGTGTTCTTTGTTGTGGAAGTATCTTATTTCTCCATCAATTTTGAAAGATAGTTTTGCATGGTATATCAATCTGGGTTGGAGGTTGTTTTCTTTTAGGACTTGAAATACTTCACTCAAAGCCCTCCTTGAATTGAAGTCTTTTTTTTTTTTTTTTTGAGAAATCTTCTGTGATTCTGATGGGCTTTCCTTTATAGGTGATCTGTTTTTTTTTTTATTTAACAGCTTTTAATATTTTGTTCTTGTGTTGAATTTCTGGAATCTTGACTGTTATATACCTTGGGGTAGTATTTTGTTTGTTTGGTTTTTTTGTTTCATGGCTAATTGGAGTTCTATTGCCTCACTTATCTGTATGTCAAATTCTTTTCTTTGTCGGGGAAGTTTTCTGCCATGATGTCTCTGAACAGGTTTTTTATATTATTTATGTTATCTCCTGCTTTTTCATTGACTCCAATTAAAGTTATATTATTCTTCTTTGAATCATCTAGCTGCTGCTGGATTGATTTTTTGTGCTCACTTGCTATTTTTTATAAATCTTTCTTTCCTTGATTGCTAACTGCATTCCTGTCTTCTATGTTGAGATTCTGTCCTTCCATTGGTTTATTCTGATGTAGATACATGCAATGGAATTTTTAGTCTCCTGGATAGGTGCTTGAATTTGTTTTATGGATTCCATTTTATCCCTATGTTGGGCATTCATTGTTTCCATCATTTTCTTAAACTCCTCTATTTTTTTTTATCTGTATCTGTTCTAGAGGTGCTTAGCATGTTTCATTGTGGTCACCATTTTTGTAGTTATCTGTGAAATTATTTCTTTTTTTTTGGTGAGTAGTGGGGGTTGACCTCAGGACCTCGCATGCCAGCAGGCGCCTATGCCACTGAGCGATATCACTGGCCCTTTTTTTCGTATGTGGGTTCTGGGAGTCAAACTCGGGCCCTCGTTCTTGCTAGGCAGGTGCTTATGCCACTGAGCCATCTCACCGGCCCTGTGAAATTATTTCTGATTAGATTTTTTTCTAGACCCTTGTTCATTTGCTTTGTTGTTAACACTTCAGTGAGGTCAGGTGGCTGGCTTTCAGATTGTCTCACCTCATTGCTCCCTGGGTTTGCCTTTGGTGAACTGGGTGTCTGAGTTTGCATCTTGTTTAAGTACCTTCTCATTATTTTTAGTTTAATTACTGGGTTGATGCCTGTAATTTACCTATGGTGAGTAGCTTTATTGCTAGTATTTGGAACCCTTAGGAAATGACTACTTTTCAGAGGTGTCTTCCAGGTGTAGGTGGCTTTTGGATTCTGAGTCTGTTGCAAGATCCTACCTCTTCAATTTATTGGGGATGAGAAATTGCTGCCTACTTGGCCTAGCCCCTCATTCCTTGGTACTGGCCCACAGTATTTTCTATGATCCTTAGGCAATCTCAGTCTCGGTATACCAGGAAGAACAGCTGGCTAGAACAATTATGTTACTTTGGCTAAATTGGTGCAATCATCAAAACAACAGCATCAAACACAGTCTAGAAAATGACAAACTGAGGTAACTATTAATTTGCTACATTTAACCATATGATTTGTGGTTATATAACAAAATCTAAAACAAACTAGAAAATTGTATGCAGTAAATAATCCCTCAATACACCAATATTACCCCCAGGGGATAAAATCTAACAGGTGTTAGAGAAAAAATATAGAAATAAATGTAGAGGAAGAGATTAGAAGCAAGGCTGGAAGACAAAGGAAGATCACACAAACTTTGGGAAACTGGTGCAGAAGATAGGCGGGAAAGAGGGAAGGAAGAAATAAAAGGAAGTGCAGAATAGAACAGCAACCACAAAAAGCTTAGAAACCATATTCACACTCATATAAAAACAAGATCAAACAATAAAAAACCTCAAAAAAATAACAAGAGAGAGTAAGAGAAAAAAATGCCCACTTCAAGGTGTGTCTCTGCTGTCACTGGTAGACAATGTGTGGAGACAGAGTCCAGATCCATGTTGATTTATCCCACCAAGCCAGCAGTAGCTTGATGGTGGGGTAGTGGATAATCTCTGAGAGTTTGCATCTTTATTTTCCTGGAAGTTCAGGCTGGTTTCTGGCCATGAGACTGCAGCAGTCAGCACACCTTCTGAGGGCTTAAACTCAGCTAGCAGCCACTAGATGGAGCCAGCAGTTGTTCTGAGTTCTGAGCTCAGTTGGCCCCTCTCCAAGGTAGCTCCCTGCAAATCGCCCTCTCCTGTGGAATGGCCATATCTGCTCCACTCATCAGCCAGTGCAGTTCACTGAGTCCACGCCTCTGTTGCACTGCTACATCTCTTCATGGAGGACTCTGGGGTTGCCAGTAGTCACTGTGTGTCTGCAGGTTTGAACCGCTCCTCTCACTCAGTAAGTCCCTACTCAGGGAGAAGCCACCGCCTGCCACCTCCTTCTTCATTGAAGTTTCTCTCTTTGCTCTTGCTGTGTGCTTCATTTCTCACTTCAGATCCTTCCTGGGTTCAGCAGACCCACTTCCCTCCTTCTTCTCTTCCTTATGTTGCTATGCTCCAGTGCCTGGACACCAAATCTCAGAAAGGCTCTTTCTCTGCTGCTTACCACTCTACCATCTTCCCGGAAGCTCTGACATGTTCCCATTAGCCAAACTTACCAAGAAAAAGAAAGAAAAGGATCACTCCAGTGCAATTAGAAATGAAAAAAGTGAAATCACAACAGACACTGACAAAACCCAGAAGATAGTGACTACTACCATATCTCCCCCAAAATAAGAGTGGGTCTTATATTATATTTTTGCTGCAAAAGACAGAGTAAGGCTTATTTTCAGGGGATATCTTATTTTTCATGTACTACCATCTACATTTATTCAAGTAAAACAATCTACATTTATTCAAATGCAGTCATGTCATCTTCTGGAACATTTCATAACTTTCCAAACTCCAAATTCTGGCCTGAACTTTTTTCAACTCCATTTCCTGTAGAACCATTGACCCCAATCTCTCATGTCTAGCAATAGGGCTCTCCTTAAATGAGCATTTCTTGTCAATGTAGCTTGCTTATAGTTCATTGACAACAAATCTGTCTGTGATTTTACCCCACAAATTCTTCACCAAAGTCATGACCTCTTACAGGCTAGGTTTCACAGTTTCCCTTAAATCAAGTATTAATTGAAGACTTATGAGGCAAGAGTAGCAACAAAAATTATGACAGTTAAGAATGATGGTCTACACAAATGTGACAAAAAATTACAGCCACCAAAATTTAGAAAACTTTTCTTTATTTCACATGAGTGTATTAAGTATATCTGTTAACACATGATGTATCAAATTATGAAGATTTATGTTAGAAACAACTACATCTATTTATTACAAGTGCACACATTATTCCTGTGTTGCATCTGTACTCTGGTTTTCTACAATAAGCCTCAAGTTCATCTGTTTACATAGTCATTTACCTCTTTTTCAAAGGCACCTACTTGGGTATTTACAAATAATTATAATTTATATTATCATTTATCTTAAGTGTTAATGTCAATAATATTATTTATTTATATTTAATTATATAGTAGTATTATTTTATAATTCAATATATCCTTCATGTGTTGCAATGGACATACTAAATATATGTGCCTGGCTGATGATCTTAACTGGGGCTTATTTTTGAAATAGGGCTTATATTATGAGCATCCTGAAAAATCATGCTAGGGCTTATTTTCTGGTTAGGTCTTATTTTCAACAAAATATGGTATGAAAAATTGTACTCCAACAAATTGAAAAATCTCGAATAGACAGATTCCTAGACTCATACAAATTATCATAGCTAACTCAAAAAGATACAAAAATGTGGAACAACCCAGTAACAAGCAATAAAATCAAGAAAGTAATAACCTACCAACTAAAAAAAGCCCAGGAACAGATAGATTCACAGATAAATTCTACAAAAATTTTAAGGATGTTATAACACCAATACTCCTTAAGTTCTTCAAAGAAATTAAAAAGGGATGGAGTGTTGCAAACTCATTTATGGAAGACAGCACCACTCTGATCCTTAAACCAGATAGATACCCAACTAAAAAAGAAAACTACAGGTGAATCTCTTGAAAAAACAAAGATGCAAAAATCCTCAACAAGATATTAGCAAACAGAAAATAGAACATCAGCAAAAAGATCACATGTCATGAATAAGTAAATTTCATCCAGACATGGAAGAGTGGTTCAACATACATAAAACAATAAATGTAATACAACACATAAACATAAGCAAGGACAAAAACCATATGATCATATCAATAGGTGCAGAAAAGGCTTTTGAAAATGTCCAACATCCCTTCATGATAATAAGTACCTGCTGAAAATAGATATAGAAGGACCATACCTGAATTTGATAAAAGCTATTTATGACAAACCAATGACAAAGCATCCCCCATTAAATGGGGAAAATATGAAGTGTTCCCTCAAAAATCAGGAACAAGAAAATGATCCCCACTATCACCACTTCTATTCAACATATTACTTGAAATATTAGCCAGAACATTCAGGCAAGAGAAAGAAATAAAAGTGATACATATAGGGAAGGAAGAACTCAAATTATCATTATTCATAGATATAATACTATATAATACTATATATTCATAGATAAACCAAAGAACTGTACCAAAAAACAGTTAGAATTAATAACCAACTTCAACAATTTAGCAGGATACAAAATCAGCACACAAAAATCAAAATCATTTGTGTACACCAATAATGAACACAGCAAGAAAGAAATTATTAAAACAATAGCATTGATGTTAGCATCAAGATAAATGAAATGCTCAGGAATTAACCTAACCAAAGAAGTGAAAGACTTCTAAAAGGAAAACCACAGTACTCTGAAAAAGAAGATTGAAGAGAACATCAAAAAATGGAAAGATATCCCCCCATTTCTGGATAGGAAGAACCAATATTATCAAAATGGTCACAATTCCAAAATTGATATACATATTCTTTTTTTTTTTTTTTTGTGGGTACTGGGGGGTCGACCTCAGGACCTCGCGCGCCAGCAGGCGCCCGTGCCGCTGAGCGATATCACCGGCCCCTTTTTCGTATGTGGGATCCGGGAGTCAAACTCGGGCCCTCGCGCTTGCCGGGCAGGCGCTTAAGCCGCTGAGCCATCTCACCGGCCCTTGATATACATATTCAATGCAATTCCAATCAAAATACCAACAGCGTACTTCACAGATCTGGAGAAAACAGTCCTGAAATTCATATGAAACTAGAAGAGACTCAGAATAGCAAAAGCAATCTTGGGCAGCAAGAGCAAATCAGGCGGTGTCACAGTACTAGAATTCAAGCTATACTACAAAGCAACAGTTATAAACACTGACATGTTTAATCTTTGGCATGTGGAACACCAGTTTTCCTAGCATCAATTATTAAACCGGCCATTTTTCTTCCAGTGACGGTGTTTGCTCCCTTTGTCAAAGATAAGTTATTTGAGTGTGCTTGGAGTTGTTTCTGTATCTTCTATTCTGTTCCACTGATCCTTGGGTCTGTTTTATTTTTTGCCAGTACCATGCTGTTTTTATTATGGTAGCTTTGTAGTACGACTTCAAATTGGGGATTCTGATGCCCCCTGCCTTACCTTTGTTGCCCAGAATTGCTTTTGCTATTCTAGGTCTCTTCTGGTTCCATATGAATTTTAGGATTGTTTTCTCTAGTTCTGTGAGGTATGCTGTTGTTATTTTGCTTGGTATTGCATTAAATCTGTATAACAGTTTTGGAAGTATGTCCATATTCACTATATTTGTTCTACTTATCCAGGAGAAGGGAATATATTTCCATTTTCTGATATTCTCTTTGATCTCCTTTTCTAGAGTGCTGTACTTTTCAGTGTATAAGTCTTTCACTTCCTTTGTTAGATTAATTCCTAATTATTTCATTTTTCTTGATGCTACTGTGAAAGGTGTGGTTTCCCTAATTTCTTTCTCAGTGAGTTTGTTATTCATGAACAGGAACGATATTGATTTTTGAGTGTTGGCTTTGTATCTAGCTGCACTACTGAATTTGGTTATTAATTCTAGGAGTCATTTGTTTGAGTTTTTTGGGTCTTCTATGTAGAATATCATGTCATCAGTGAATAATGACAATTTAAGTTCTTCCTTTCCTATCCATATTCCTTTTATTTCTTTCTCTTGTCTGATGGCTCTGGCTAATGTTGCCAGAACTATATTCAACAGGAACAGTGATAACAGGCATCCTTGTCTTGTTCCTTATTTTAGAGTGAAATATTTCAGCTTTTGACCATTTAGTATGGTGTTGACTGTTGGCTTGTCATAAGTGGTTTTTATCAGATTGAGATAAAGATCTTCTATTTCTATTTTTCTGTACGGGTTTCATTGTGAATGGGTGTTGGGCTTTGTCACAAGCTTTTTCTGCATCTATTGAGATGATCATGTGATTTTTGTCTTTGGTTCTGTTAATGTCGTGTATTACATTTGTTTATTTGCATATGTTGAAGCATCCCTGCATCCCTAGGGTGAATCCTACCTGGTCATAGTGTATTATCTTCTTGATTACTTGCTGCATTCTTCTTGCCAGTATTTTATTGAGAATTTTTGCATCTATGTTTATTAAGGAGATTGACTTGTAGTTCTCTTTTTTGCTTGGATTCTTCTTTGATTTTGGTATCAGGGTAATACTTGCTTCTAGGAATGAGTTCAGGAGTATTGCTTCCCTTTCAATTTCATTAAAGAGTTTCAGCATTAGTGGCATTAGTTCCTCTCTAAATTTCTTGTAGAATTCAGCCATGAATCTGTCAGGACATAGGCTTTTCTTTGTTGGTAGTTTTAAAATTATGCTTTCAATTTCATTGACTGATGCTGGGTTATTTAAAATTTTTATATCATCTAGATTCAGCTTTGGGAATTTGTATATGTCTAGGAATCTCTCCAATTCTTCTGAGTTTTCCATCTTATTAGAGTATGAGTTCTCAAAATTGGTATTCATGATCTTCTGGATTTCTGCAGTATCCATTGTGATTTCACCCTTTTCCTTCCTATTTGCATGGGTTTGAGTCTTTTCTTTCCTTTTCTTGATCAGGTTTGCTAAGGGCTTTTCAATTTTATTTAAACTTTCAAAGAACAAACTGTTTGATTCATTGATTCTTTGTATTGTTTTCTTAGTCTCAATTGCATTAATTTTCACTCTGTTCTTTATAATTTCTTCTCTTATATGGGCTTTGGGCTTCACTTGCTTTTCTTTTTCTAAAAGCTTGAGGTTCAACATTAGGTTTTTCATTTGAGCTGACTCTGTTTTTCTCACGTGGGAATTCACTGCTATAAATGTCCCTTGTAGGGACTGCCTTATGAATGTGATCATTATGTATATCAAAGGATACTAATAAAATTAATTTTAAAGTGGCACAGATACAGACATGTGTGATCAGTGGAACAAAATAGAGGATACAGAAACATCTTCAACCACATTCATCTATTTGATATTTGACAAAGACTCCGAAAGCATAAGCTGGAGAAAAGATAGCCTCCTTAATAAGTGGTGCTGAGAAAACTGGATGTGTGCTTGCAGAAGATTGAAGTGGGACCCATATCTCTCACCAGGTGCTAAACTAAAATCAAAACGGATCAAAGATCTAAATGTTAGGGGCCGGTGAGATGGCTCAGCGGCGTAAGTGCCTGCCTGGCAAGCACGAGGGCCCGAGTTCGACTCCCGGAATCCACATACGAAAAAGGGGCCGGTGATATCGCTCAGCGGCACAGGTGCCTGCTGGTGTGTGAGGTCCTGAGGTTGACCCCTGGTACCCACAAAAAAAAATAAAGATCTAAACATCGAAGCAGAAACATTTTACCTACTGGAAGACAAAGTTGGTAAAACTCTTGAACTCATAGGTGTAGGAAAGGATTTTTTGAGACAGATTCCCAGTTGCATAAGAAATAATAACAAGAATCAACAAATGGGATTACATCAAATAAAACACTTTGGCACAGCAAAGGCATCAAATAGTAGAGTGAAGAGACAACCTACAGAATAGGAAAGTATGTACCAGCTATTCCTCAGACAGAGAGCTAATATCTAGGATACATAATTTTTTTAAAAATTAGACCACCTAAAATTAGACCACCCAATAAAGAAATGGGCAAGGAAAATGAACAGACACTTCTCAGAAGAAGTACAAATGGCCAACAAATATATGAACAAAATGTTCGACATCTCTGGCCATTAGAGAAATGAAAATTAAAACAACACTAAGAAGATCCCATCTTACACTAGAAAAAAATGGCAATTATGAAGAAGTCAAAGAATAATAAATGCTGGTGTGGGTATGGTGAAAAAGGAACCCACCTGCATTGTTGGTGGGAATGCAAACACATCTCATATATGTGAATCACTTAGCCCAGCACAATGGCATAATGATATACTCACTCAACAGTGTCCACTGCTACTGTTGGTATGCTTATTGATGCTTAAACCAATTGAGGACACTGAGGCAGCTACAATAGTGCAACTAAAGACACTCATGGAAGAGGACTTCCAGAACTGCTTCAGAAAGTGGCAAAAATGATGAGTGTGTTTGAAGTGAGAGGGAGTATTTTTTGTTTTGTGGGTACCGGGGGTCGACCTCAGGACCTTACATGCCAGCAGGCACCTGTGCTGCTGAGCAATATCACCATCCCCTTTTTTCGTATGTGGGTTCTGGGAGTCGAACTCGGGCCCTTGCACTTGCCAGGCAGGCACTTACGCCGCTGAGCCATCTCACTGGCCCAAGAGGGAGTATTTTGAGGGGGATTAATTGTATTGTATCTTTTACTGTAATAAAATTTTAAAATTTAAACATTCACCGTATTTTTAGATCAGATCTCATATATGTGAATCACTTAGCCCAGCACAACGGCATAATGATATACTCACTCAACACTGTCCACTGCTACTGTTGGTATGCTTATTGATATTAATGTATTTGTCCTGACATGGGCATGGATATGCTTTAGCATTATTTTCCTGGCTATAGCTTTTGCTGTCCAGAGGGAGTTTGAGAAAGCATAAGTGGATTTTTCTGGCCAAAAGTATCTTTTGAATCTGGGCATGGTGGCACATGCCTGTAATCCCTGCATTTGGGAGGCTGAGGCAGGAGGATTGCTGCAAGTTTGAGGCCAGCCTGGGCTACAAAGTGAGTTCAAGGCTAGTCTAAATTACATAGCAAGACCCCGTCTCAAGAAAACTGAGAAAAAAGTAGCTACTGAGTCAGACACTTCTGGATTTGAGTCCCTACTGTTTTAATGGTTTCCTCATGTGTAAAATGCTGTGAAGTATAATGGCTAGTCCCATAAAGACCTTAGACATGAAGAACTTAGCAGTGTGCCTAGCATCTAGAGGGCACTCAGTAAATGGCAATTGTAGGACTTATGATGAAAGTGGTAATAGCAGTAACAGTAAAGAATCGCCACCAAGACCACTACCTACCTGGGGAATGGGAGTTAAATGTGTTCACATGAGGCAGCAGTTGTTATTCCTGAAAGGATAGCAAAGCAATTGTTGGGATTCCCAGACATTAGGTGATACTTTAAAACTGAGTTAGTTGTTGAGGATGTAGCTCAGTGTTAGAGTGCATGTCTTTCATGCACAAGACCCTGGGTTTGATTCCCAGTACTGAAAAAAAAATAACTAAGTTGTTTTTAAAGGTATAATTAAAATTATTCAGTAGAGCATAATTCTCAACAAAAAAGTTATTTATGTTACCACTCCCATTACACCCAAGAATCTTCAAGAAAAATATTATTTTAAAGCAACTCTGCACTTCTAGGCTCAAAATCAGCTGGTCATCCATGACATATGACATCTTATTCACAAGCTTGGTTAGGACTATCTAAGTACAAAGATGTAAAGACCCTATTATTTGTTAAGGTGGTGTTCATTCTCATATAGATGCCACCTAACATTTTGTGCCTCTTGCTGGGTACAGGATAACTTTGCTGGCTAGAATACAGACATACAGGAACAATGGTGGTCTCAAGGAGGTGATGTTAGGTGTGAGAATAGGTGGCCTTGTACATGGATTGTAGAGTTATTATTAAAGAGAAGTTAAAACAGTGAGCATTTCTGCTGGTTCTGGAATTGAGCTCATTTGCTTAGGTGTGTATATGAGATGCTTATTTTTATTTTCCTCCATTTTTTCCTCTTAAATAGTCTGTTAAAAGTGTAGCAAAAGAAAAGAGCCAGTCACTACAAGTGATGCCAAATGCTAGATTTTCTTTCCTTCCCAGACCACTTCAGGGTAGGAGGGCACTGGTCAGTTTCCAAGAGAGTGTAGACTGTACCCAACAAGGTCCTCATCCTCTGCCAAGTCTCGTATTTTCTCTTACTCTTGCTCTTTCCCCTCTGCCCTTCATTTAAGGAGTACTAACTACAAGAACCAAAGGCTTCTTTACAGGAATTTTCTATTAACATCTCTGTGTCTTAGGTACCCAATCTCTTTTTTGCCCTGGTTCTGAGGTTATAGAAATGAAAATGGATTTCAATTCTGGGCAAAGATGTAGGGGTATTTACTGGTATCTAAAAAGACACTCCTTCTTTTCTACCAGATTCCTTCTATTATACTCTCACTCTCACCCCTTATCTCCAGAGCAGTGTTTATCTTCCTTTAGTGGCTCTGGCCAAGCCCAGTTCCCTCCATGTAGGTATAACCACCCAAGGCTCCTGAGTGGCCTGAATGGTAAGGTCATTTTTGAAGCTGAGGTGACATTATAATATTGACAGTTGACAATCTTGAAGACCGTTGTCTCAAGGAACACTAAGAAGGAGCGGCCACTAATAACAATGAGATTTCAAGCCCTTGTAGCTTTTTAAAAATGCCTTTATTGTTTTGGACAAAATGAGATCTGCTTATTATAAAAAAAAGAAAATCTCTTTTTTCTTGTTTTTTTTTTTTTTTTTTTGGTTCTGGATATTGAACCCTGGGACCTTTGAACTGAGCTACATCCACAGCCCTTTTAAAATGTTTTTATTTTGAGACAGGGTCTTGTTAAGTCATAAGTTGCCTAAGCTGGGCTTGAACTTGTGGTTCTCCTGTCTCAGCTACCAAGAGTGTGGGGATTATAGGCATGCACCACTACACCTGGTTTAAAAAAGAAATTTTCTAATGAAACAAAAATCCAAACAAGGCACCTAGGTCTTTACTTCTTAACATGTCCTAATTTCTCACTCCTAGAGAAAAATCACTGCTTATATGTTGGTGTTATCCCTCCATATAGCTCTATGCATATATACATTTCACATTGTACATGCTATACTCTAACTTGCTATTTCCCTAACAAAATGTCAGGTTGTGAACAACTTACCATGTCAGTAAATGTAAGTCATCATTAACCTTTTAATGTCTGCACAGTATTCCACTGTGTGGATGCATCCTAATTCATTTAGCTATTCCTCATTGCTGGACATTTAGGCTGTTCCAAAATTTAGCTGTTATGTACAATATGATTGGACATCTTTGAACATATTTTCGGGGCTTCCACATTTTAAAGTTCTTGTGTATTTTGGGAGAGAGGAGAGAGAGACAGAGGGAAGAGAAACAGCCAAACTACCCTACACTCCATAAAGGTTGTACGAATTTGTACTTCCACTGCTGGAAATCATAACATTTAAGATATACCTATAACCATCCAAATATCACATGCCAACCAATAGTGGAGCATTATACTGGGCTACCAGCATGTGGTTCCCAAACATTCTTCCTATACTTCTACTTTTCGTCTCTTAGCCACCAACCATAGTAGTGGTGAGATAAGAGTTTCAGGGTCAACATAGAAATACTATTTTGGAAATTGTGAGGGAAGGCCTATATATCTTTTCTTTTCAAACCACTGGTTCAGTATTAACTTCAAAATGATAGTCATCAACATATGGAGCCGGAGTCTGTAAGTCATTACTTCGATGGTAAGAAGGCCTAGTAGTGTGTGGAATTCAGTTCTTCCTAGAACATTCACCTTCTTCCATGGGTTTATCTAAAGCAAATGTTAATGATACATTCTTTTGGGGACTTAATCTTAGACTCCTTTTCTGTACAGAAAGAAGATGGCAGCAGAGGGGGTATCAGGTGGTGCTCAAGAGTTCAAGGATTTGTCCCTGGGCAATAGACTTAAAGAAGCTTTACCTGTAGGATTGGTTTTAGGGGCCTAGCTTCCATTGAGTGTTGTACTAAATGCTGTCTTTTCTCAAAATGCTATCTTTTTTTTCCCTGAACACTCCTAGCCTGATAGAGAAGCTGAGGAAGTTTGAAAGGACAAAACAGTAGTTGGGAAAAAAAAAAACACATTTCAAGATGCTTTATCTAATATAGCTACTACTCCACTCCTGCCAAATGCCACTGGGCAATGAAAGTGACAGTAGAGCAAGAAGACAATTCTTTTTCTGCTTAAAATCTTGATCAACTCTTATTTTCTTTTTTTCATTTCCTTTTTCTGCCCTATAATTCCTCATTATTGGGAGGATCAGAGAACTGGAGACTGAGAATGTGGAGCAGCTGAATGACATTCATCCACAGAATAATGCCAACTGGCTCCTTTAGGGGCTCATGTTCTTTTTCTCCTCCACATGGCAAGCCATAGAACAGAAGCCCTACTTTGGGGAATTGCTAATGCTGACAAGTTTATTTTACTTAAGACAACTCATCTAACTGATGTGACCACTCCAGTTGTGCGAGGGTTAGGGGTGTATCGAACAATGTTAGAGTGTTGCTGGGCACTGCTCTTGCCCCACTTTGTTCATTTGATCTTGAGAGGCTTGCTCAGTGCTACTTAGAATACAAGCATCTCCCAGAACTCCCTGTTCATTTTGAAGTTACACTCCTGCTTCTAACCTTATCGACAAATCTAATGGAGATAATGCTGTACCTGTCTGATAAACATCCTTCTCTGAAGACTCTGATACTCTTGGAGGTTGGGAAGCTCAAAGTGGATGGTCATTGTTGAGAATACAATTACTCATATTTATCCTCAGTGACAGCTAGTAGCCAGTGTAGCCCATCAATTAGGGGATGATGCTTCCTCTTTTGGAGACCTTTGATAGCTGAACATGGCTCCTGTGACAAAAAAAAAAAAAAAAAAAAAGCGAGAGAAGGCCTCAGACCTGCAGTCTGGGACTCTGGAGCCCACAGACCCACTCACTTTCATCTATATAGTATCTAAATAAGCTGTGCTGTGTAGGGAGAAGCTGTGGACTCCATAGGAGACACTCAGCTCTCACATCTGAGAAAGTAAATAAAAGACACAAAACGCAAAGTTGTTTGAGTATCTTGGCTGTGTGGCTTTGAGCCAGTCACTTAAGAGTTTCCAATTCTTAGCTTTGCTATCAATAAAATGAGGATATTAAAACTATGAATCTCACAGGGCTGTTCTGAGGTCAGAATACAATATTACTACCACTACAGTAGAAATCACTGTAGATACTGCCTGGCAGGAAGGGACTTTGCTGCAAACCCACAATGTGGGGCTGATGATGTAATGGGCCAGGGCTACATCAGCTAGGCTCTAGAGCAGTGGTGGTGAGCCTATGGCATGCATACCACAGTGGGCTGTTTGTATCATTGAAAACTCTGAGAGGTTCACCAACACTGCTCTAAAGGGAGAGAAAAGGAAAGGGTTGCACTCACCATTCGGCATGGGGACATATTCTTATTTCATTAGCTTTCCCAAAAAATAGATATTTGATAATATCACAAGTCAAGAAGGCATTCTTCTTGTCTTATGTATTTGCCAGGCTGGAACAGGGCATATGAGAGAGGGAGGAAAGAAGAGAGAAAGAGTAAAACCAAAACAGAGGCAAAAGGCAAGAGGAAAACTGATTCTGGTACAGCTGCTACACATTCAGGAATTAGGTTTAAAAACATGCCCAATGAGATGAGCTAGAATCTTTAAGCCAACTCTCAATGAAGAAAGGATAGTAAAAATTATTTGACTCCAAGATAATCCCCCAGGCTTATTTTTCATTTTCCCTACAGCATGCCATCAAACTTTAAACAATTCTATGTTAACTGGGATCTGAACAGATTTGAAGTTTTTACATCTTTTTCCAACTAGAGCTCATGCTCTAGTTGGGGTTGCTAATAAGGAATGAAAAGGGCAAAAAAGGAATTGAGAGGGGGTGAGTATTGATTGGTCACTTGAGTTATCACCCAGAAATAAGTGCCAATAACATAACTCTTGAGCAATCTGCTAAGGGAGGAGGCCGTTGGTACTGATGATACAAAATAGGGGTTGTTCTTTGCCCCTGTGAAGTTTCAGGATCAGAGACTGAGGCCAGAAAACCTGAGAAGCAAATTCAGGAAAGTACTCTTCAGGAAGAGTTCAGGATAGGGGGCAGGCAATTCAGATATCACATTCCATTTCCCTTTGATGTGTTGCTTTGGAATTCCTTTTGTGCAATTAGGTAACAAGTCCCACATGATGGTGTGTGTTAGAAAGTAGCTCCTGGGCTGGTGAGATGGCTCAGCGGCATAAGCGCCTGCCTGGCAAGCGTGAGGTCCTGACTTCGACTCCCGTTATCCACATATGAAAAAAGGGCCGGTGATATCGCTCAGCAGCATGGGCGCCTGCTGGCCTGCGAGGTTCTGAGTTCGATCCCCGGTACCCACAAAAGGAAAAAGTAGTTCTTGAACAGTCCCCAGAAGACTGGACCACTCCACTCTCTGAGCTGTAGAGAAGAGGACATCTAGCGGGCTGTGACAAAGGACAACCCATCATCTCTATATTTCTCTTAAGGTATAAATTGGGAAGGGGATACAGGACACAAAAATAGAATCCTATAGTAAGATGGGTTTCCCTGCCACTTTTTTTTTTAAATCAACATCAGATGTGTTGCCAGGCATGATGGTACACATCTGTAATCCCAGCACTCAGGAGGCTGAGGCAGGAGGATCACCATGAGTTCGAGGCCAGCCTGGGCTACATAGTGAGTTTAAGGCCACCCTGAACCATATAGCAAGGCCCTGTCTCAAACAAACAAACAAACAAACAAACAAAAAACATCAGTGTTAAGATGATCTTCGCTTCCTGAATGTGTACTAAGTCACTGGAATCCAGAAAACAAAACAAAACAAAACAAGGCCCTGTGTCTGAGCACAGTAGTTTGGCCATTTTTCTTGGCCCTTCAGGTCTCTCCAGTCAGGTCATAGAGGGACACTTCATACTCATCTAGAAGTATAGTCAGTTCTGACTTCACATGAATGTGTATTCTGCTGGGAGGTACTACACCTAAAGGCAGAGGAGTGAGACTACCTTAAAGCAGGAAAATACAGTCAGAGCAAAAAATTCGTTGAACCTTGACTGCAGCCTGCTCTCAGAAATCCTACTGAAGTATACTGCCACCCTGATCATACTCATTGATACATCTTTCTAAGCCATTACTTCATCTTTGCTACCCTCTTGGCTCAGTAACCTGCAGTAAGTGCCCCCTGCTCCCAGAATAGAACACAGTCTTCTAACTTGCTGGACCTATCTCCTAGTACTCTGACTTGACTTGTGGTCACCATGTCCCTGGTTCCTATACAGTCTTCTCCTACCTATCTCCCTTACTCATACTGTCTCCATTCTATATACATGCTATGCTCTCTCTTGCCTTGAGCCTTCACAAGATGTCAGCCTTTTGGCTTAGAATACAGTGTTGGTGAAACTATGCACATGTGCCACAGCCAGCTATTTGTTATCAATGAAAGTTCTAAAAGGTTTGCCATCACTGCCTTAGAACTACTCTTTGCTTCCTTCATGCCTATTTTTTTTTTAAATGTCAGATCTTTTCATCCTAGAAAGCTGTTCCTCAAGGCATCATCCCCAGTCTGGATAAGGTGTCTCTCTTTTGGGACTTACCATTATCATAAACACATGTTATGTGTTGTAGTGTTATAAATTTGATGATTTACTTATCTGAGTTATGAATTGCAAAAGGAAAAGGAGCTCTTTTAATTCGTTCACCACTATATTTATGATGCTGAGCACAGAAGTTGGCACACAAGTACTCAATAAATACACGTTGGATGAATTTTATAAATGAATGAATGAATGAACAGTAAACCTTTCTCTCCCACCCTTTCTTCAAGGCCCAACTCAAGGACCACTTTCTTTAGGAAGCTTTCTCTGATCTGCCCATCTGTTATCTCTCTCTCTCCCCCTCTCATATCTCTCTCACAACTCTTTCTTTCCTCTCCTCTCCTTTCTTCTCCTCTCCTCCCCCCCCGTGTGTGTCTTAGCACATTGTCTGTTGAATGGGTCCTTCACCTATCTCTGTGCTCTCCCATTACCTTACACACAGAGGGTATTTGGTAAATGTTCCTGGTGGCTGTTACTATGGAAGAGCATATAAGTTCTTCTCTTGCATATCTCTTCCAAGAAACTGTGCCTAAGTTATCACTGAAACATAAAATTCCATAAGGAATGCCATACTTCATTCAGCTGTCATAGAAACACAGTTCAAAATGACAGCGTTTATATGTATCCCATTCAATTGAACTGGTAGTTCTGGCCTAGTTCTCTGTCCACATTAGTAGCAAAATGATTGTATAGATTCTTGACACCCATGCCTGGGAGTACTAAGACCAGAATCAGTAATTCCTTTTTTGTAGTCTCAGATCTGCCTGTGACATTTTCCATAGGATTGCCAGAAAGAGTCATTAAGCCAAGAAGTTAGTAATATGTTTTCAAATCTTTGGAAATGTATGATTACACATATTTATGAGTGTACATATATAACTATATATATGTGTGTGTACATATTATCATTACATTTTAATGTGATTTTATAACACCTCTTCTGTTTTTATGTTAGTAGTCAATGATCTTTTTAATTATAGTTTTTCTATAGCATATAATTTTCAGTTACAACTTTAATGGGATATTTTCTGTGTCTGTATTAGACTACTTAAAAATAATAAGTGAATACTGAGGCAGGAGGATCACAAGTTTGAGATCTACTTTGAAAACTTAGTGAGATTCTGTCTCAAACAATAAAAAGGGAGGGGCTGAAGATGTGACTCAGTGGAAAGGCCTTGAATTCAATCCTAATTGTCCCTCTGCAAATAATGAATAGATTAAAACCCTAAAGATAGTTTTAAAATCTTGTTTCCTGAATCTCAACAAGATTTTTATTATTTTTCTCGGTCACAGAAAAAAAATTCCCTAGTTCTTTTTCTTTTTACTTGAAACCTTACCAGTTCCATCAGTGTGCCACAGGATGTTCTTCCCTGACAATTTACATTTGTCTTATTTCCTATATTAATTGATAAATACTCTGAGGAAGGTACTGAGTCTCATTCATTTCTCTATCCCTGACAGAGTGAGTGTTTCATAAATCATGGTCTAGAGATCATCTGGTTCAGAGTTAACTGCCACCCAGGACTGAATAACACAGAATCTCTAGTCTGGTGACCCAAATATTTGTATAGAACAAATTTCTATAGTTAATAAAATCCCCAGGTGGTTCTTCTACATTTTAAAGCTTGATAATTACTGCTCTAAAATGCCATGAAACTCACACCTGGTTGTGCTTCAGCATCATCCAGAGAACTTCTTAATATATAGATTCCATGGGCCTTCCTAGACAAAAGTATCTGAGTCTTTGGGTAACTGGTCAGGAGGCTTGATGGCTCCCTAGGTAATTCTGATCATTAGCTCTTACTTTCATTGTTCTCCACAATCACCAGTGGAAGTTTCAAAACCAGTGATGCTAGTCCTCATTCTCTGAAGGTTTGATTTCGTAGATCTGGGGTGGGGCTCAGGCATCATGTCATTTTTAAAAACTTCCAGGTGATTGAAATATATAGCTAAGTTGAGAGGCACTGTCAAAATGTCCTTATTTAGGGCACCTGCTTATGCTCATGCTTGCATTTCTTGCCCTATGTGACCATTCCAGACAAAGCAGTTATAGTGAATGGTGCCATCAATAATAATAGTTTGTGTGCCAAAATATTCCATAGCTAGCATCTTCAAATGTTCACACATTACTACTTCTAGACTGGAATTTCCTTCTCAGGCAATTATCTGTTCTTTAAAGCATTTTCAGGAGCAGAGAAGGTGAGCTATTTAAATTCTGTGTACACAGGAACCCACTAGATTGACTCTGGTGGTGCAGCATGAACAGAGGTTGCCTGAGACATGTTTCAGAATGTGACACCATGCCCATGAAAATCTCCTCTGGGAATGAAGGCACTGCCATAAACCAAAGCATTTATGAATCATCCCCAAGTTATTCATTGAGCAATTGCAAGTTATCAATAGCAAAATAGATTTCAGACACTGTCCTCTAGGACTTAGAATGGAAACAGACACTATTCTTGCAGACTAATAGCATATGGCTAATTCCAGAGGAGTGCTTCCTAAAGCTAGCTAGCTAGCAGAAATACCAGAGAGGTCTTAAAATACAGATTCCAAGGCTCCACTCAGACTGAATGAGAATCCATAGGCAAGGCTGAGTGGGTACTCTAGAAAATTATTTCCACTTTTGTCAGTAATCCTGTGATTTATGTTGCTTCCCTGACTTTCCTGATATTGCTACTTTCTTACCATTTCTGCCTGTCAGAGAAATGGGAGAGGCAAAGAGTCAAATTTGCTGCCCCTAAGGAGGCTATACGAAGCTGAAATTTTGCTTAAATGTAGGGCTTGGGGCTGTTACTGGGGCAGGGGAAGAAGTTATAAAATAGCAACATGCAGTCTCAAGGGAATGGGCGAATGGTGGTGGCAAATATTCATTCCACAAAATATTTATTGAATACCTGCCTGATGATATTAAAATTCAGAGGCTAAATATACAGAAATGGAAAGATCCATTACTTCTCAAGTGACTCACAGTCTAAGGTAGTGGTGGTGAACCTATGGCACATATGCCACAGTGGGCTGTTTGTATCATTGAAAGCTCTAAAATGTTCACCACAACTGGTCTAGGGGATGGATCTGCAATTGCCTAAGGGTGGTGGGATATATGCATGCTAGAAGAATGCATGGAGTAGAGTGAGAGCAAGAAAGGAGGCACTGGGAATTTGGGGAGGCTTTCCTGTAGTCAAGATTACTCTGGCAGATGGCAGATGACAGATAACAGAAGGGATGAAATGCTAGGTAGTGAGACAGCAGGTACAAAAAGTGTAGCCATGTGAACTGGAAGAGTGGTGGGAGAGGAATGACTAAGTATTTGTTTTGGTGTATCAGAGGACTTATGCAAGGAGCATGGGAAATGAAACTGAAGGAGTAAGGGGCCAAATCATTGAAGGCCTTGGGTACTGCTAAGGAGCAATAATTTTATTTTGAACACAGTGGGAGGCATTGCACAGTTTTATGTAGAGAAATGCCATGATCAGATTTTTGCATAAATCCTTTTGGTAACTGAGGAGCAACTGGAGATGGCAAGATCAGCCAGATGGATACTGCTATACCTCAAGGAGATTGAGAGGGCTTCAAATAGGCTAGTGACAGAGGAGTCAGGTTAGCCCTTTCCTGTACTGTACTTTGCTGAGGGATGCTAGGTTATATAAAATTTAGCCATGTCGGGCCGGTGAGATAGCTCAGTGGCATAAGCACCTGCCTGGCAAGCGCGAGGTCCTGAGTTCAACTCCCGGAACCCACATAAAGGAAAAAAAGGGGCTGGTGATATCGCTCAGTGGCACAAGCACTTGCTGGCAAGTGAGAGGCCCTGAGGTTGACTCCCGGTACCCACATTAAAAAAAAATTAGCCATGTCATTGCAACCCTTCACTTATTTCATAAACATATATGTAGTGTGTCTTATGCCAGTCAAGGCACTTGCCTCTCTGATTAATTGATTAGTAGTTAGCTGAGTGTTCACAACTAGTACAGTGCTTCCTGAAATTCTGCATAACTGCTTATTGAAATATTAAGTTATTAAACTGGAGATGTAGTATTAAGTTTGTATATCTCTGAACTGACAATGTTTCTGAAGCTCCAACTCTCTATATTAGCTGTCACAAAGAGTTTCATGTTATGAAACTTTTTTTTTATCATCCCACACCTGTCTCTCTTATCTGGACCAAATTTCATGTTAATTAAGCTCTGGAGCTAGACACCATTTTAAACATGCTGTTCTTCATAATTGACTGCAATGATTTGTATAGTTTGAACTCATTTATACTGACACCAAGAGGACTTTCGATTAGGACATTCTACAAAATAAACAGGTGATAAACATTGTATAAACAGGCTGGGAGGAGAGAAAGAGAGAGAGAAAGAGAAAGAGAGAGTTGGGTGGTACTTATCCTCAAAAAAAGAGAAACTGAGAGCTAGAAAATAAGGCTAAGATAGAATGTTTATTTAATTGGACCTTGGGAGAATTAAACCAGTGTCTAATGTCCTTGGCTCCTCACATCTTTGAAAAGCCTCCACAAGAATACTTTTGCCTGAGCTGTTCTACCCAATGGTAACGACAGTCACAGTTCTGGAAATGGAAAAGAAAAATGAGCCAAAGCCTTAAAAACAGGTTTATTTTAGGATAAAGCATTTTACTTTTCTTTAGAACTTGAGGCTCTGTCTGCAGTAGTCCCAATACATGTACAATAAAAGGCCCAGCCAAAGTGGTAGAAGGTGGTGTAGGAGCCCCTCCCCCCAAACTCCAAGGATGATTTTCTTCCCTGATTTACTTACCTTGCAGAATATTCAGCCTCTCTCAACCTTGTTCCCAATCTTGTTGATATTGCTAATCACTTCCCAAATATATCATGAGGATTTGTCCATTGAGGGACTGTGGGCAGATGCCTGTGAGGAAATGGAGGAATGGGTCTAGAGAAATAATTGTAACATTACTTTCATTTCTTTTTAGTTGTCTTTAGCCAAGGACAACAGGAAATCAATAGTTGTAACATGATTCAACTTGTTTTTTATTTTTATTTTATTTATTTATTTATTTATTTATTTATTTATTTATTTTGTATGTACTGGGGGTTGACCTCAGGACCTCGCGCGCCAGCAGGCGCCCATGCCGCTGAGCGATATCACCGGCCCTTTTTTTGTATGTGGGATCCAGGAGTTGAACTCGGGCCTTCACACTTGCCAGGCAGGCTCTTATGCCGCTGAGCCATCTCACCGGCCCTCAACTTGTTTTTTAAATATTAAGGGAAGAAAATAAATGAGAACATTTTTTTCATATATTTGTTTGCCATTTATATTTTTCATCTGAGAAGTGTGTATTCATCAGATGCCCATGTTTGGATTGGGTCTTTGAATTTGGGGGGGGGGCTGATTTTTTCAATTCTTTATATGTTCTAGATATGTCCTTTGAGAGACAACCAACTATAATTTTTTCCCACTCTGTGGGTTGTCTTTTCACTGTGTTGGTGATTTCTTTTGTTATGCAAAAGCTTTTTAATAAGGTGAGATCCCATTTGTTGAGTGTTTGAATTGTTTCCTGTGCAGTCTGGATTTTGTTCATGAAGTCTCTGCCTACACCTATGTCTTCAAGATTTCTACCTATTTTCTCTTCCAGTAGATTTAGTGTTTCTGTTTTAATATTTAGATATTTGATCCATTTTGACTTTAGTTTAATGCATGGTGATAGAGATGCAAATTAAAACAACACTGAGATTTCATCTCACTCCAGAAAGAATGGCTATCATCAAGAAATCAACCAATAACAAATGCTGGCAGGGCTGTGGGGAAAAAGCAACCCTTCTCCACTGTTGGTGGGAGTGTAGACTGGTGCAACCACTGTGGACATCAGTGTGGAGATTCTGTAAAAACTAAGATTAGAGGTCCCATTCAACCCAGCTATTGCCCTTCTGGGTGTCTTCCCAGAAGAATTAAAAACACCGTACCACAGTGATATATGTGCACCTATGTTTATAGCATCACAATTTGTAATAGCTAAATCTTGGAAACAACCCAAATGCCCATCAACTGAGGAATGGATAAAAAAGATGTGTTTTTTTTTATATAATGGAGTACTACACAGCCATAAAGAAGATTAACTGGAGACTTTATAGGTAAATGGATGAAAATCGAGACCATACTCATAACTGTAATAAATCAGACCCATATGTGTAAACATCATATTGTCTCACTGTGACTTGGGAAGAAACTGTTCAAAAGAAAAGAAAAACTGATGGGGGAAAGGAGAAAGGAAGGAAGAGAAAAGGGAAGAAGTATATATACACAAGATAGTTAAGATAGTTATACAGCTAGTTTCTATTAGTTCATTGAAAAGAAAGATTTGTGCTAATATTGTTTGGACAATATTTTATGTCTATATCTTGTACTCTGAGTAACTACTATGAAGATAACAATATGCAAAGTATTAGTTATTGTTACTCTCTTATTAGCCTGATTTGAAACTTTTATTTTATTTACATTTTCCTCTTCTCTTTAAAATGAGAAAATTAAAAAAATTTTAAAAAGAAAAGAGATGAGAAATCAGACCATTATTAACACTGAACCCATGCCAGCTGACAAACAGGTGCTGTTAAATAGAAAGCCTGGAACTAGTGGAATTCCATTACTTCATTCAATTCAACATTTTATATAAATGTCAGAGAGGGAGAGAGAGAGAGAAAGAGAGAGAGAGAGACAGAGACAGAGAGACAGAGAGACAGAGAGAGAGAGAGTTAGAGAGAATTGTTATCTGTGACAGGTTTTGTGCTAATATGTAGTTTCCTACAAAATAGGGTAACTTGTTATTAAAGCAACACACACAGACAAAATCAGGTGTGACATATCCCTTCAGGTATAGTTTGCCCCTATTATGAATACCTTTATTCAACCCTGGGAAAGGGGTGGGATGATGCTTTTGAGAAGAACCAGTCTAAGTTTAAAGGAGGACCTATTGGGGAAACTATTCTAAGTAACAACTGTCCATTAAGCTTGGTTCTCTTTTTTGCCTCTGCTTCAAAGATGTGGTTGTTCATGGGCCATTATCCTAAATTTCCTATAATTCCAAGAGTATAAGGGACCTTTATGATCACTAGTCTAATGGATTTCAATCATCAATCCAGGTGTCCTTCTCAAAGATTCTCGGGGAGCTGTGCAAGTTTTCTGGTTGATTTCAGTGTGCAGCCAGATTTGGAAGTGATTGCCTAAGTGAAAAGGGTAATTTAGGCAGTTGTGTCAAGGCTTATTCATGTAGCTTGTGTCAATACTGCACTCCTTTTAATTGCTGAAAAATATTCCATTGTATGAATATACCATATTTTACTTATCCACTAATCAGCAGATGGACATTTTGGTTGTTTTCACTTTTTGGGTGTTATAAATAATACTGCTATAAACATTTGTATGTAAGTTTCTGTGTGAACACATTTCATTTTTCTTGAGTATGCACCAAAGTGTGTAATTTCTGTGTTTAACCTTTTGAAGAACTGCCAGACTGTTTTGCAAAGTAGGTGTAACTTTTCATATTCCCACCAGCAATGTAAGAGTTCCAGTTTCTCCACATCCTCACCAACACTTATGAGTATTGTTGTCTTTTTGCTTATAGCTATCTTTGTGGCTGTGAAATGGTGTATTTCATTGTAATTTTTATTTACATTTCCCTAATGGTTGTGTCAGACTCCAGTGTTGGAGGGAGACCTGGCTGAGTTAGGAAATTACTTGATACTTATATGGGCTATGCTTAGCTATCTGAAGGGCAGTTTATGTGCGTGCTTATTAATGAGTAACTCAGGAGTGCTCTGTAGTCATCCAGACACTCACTGTTTCATAGAATTGGCATTCCCAAATACAGACTCACATTTCAAAGCATTCATAGAGTACAGCCCCCTCCCTTCCTAGGAAATCATTCAGTTCCCCTAAAGACTTTCTGGAGAATGGCTCTATCTTATGCCAGACAAAAAGAAAGCCTTATGTATAGCCTTTGATCAAAATCAGACTTACTCCAGCTTTGCTCATGAAGGTGATAAGATCGGGAGCCTGAAACACCAAAGCCTAATTGTCTAGGTTCCATGATAACCATCTCCCTTTGAGATGAGGCCAGTGACAGCTTCCCCTCTATTTCTTGATCATCAGCAGAGATTCCTAGCTTGCTTTCAGGTAGTATATTTGTCAGTGCCACCAAGAAGGGACAAATCGGCATTATACATGTTCTTCCTTTAGAAGGAGGAGGAGGTAGAATTATCAAGTGCAAAATGAGTTGAACTAGGGATTACTGCTGACTTTATATTTTATTTTCAGTGCCTCTGTTGGATAACCTGGTGTGAAATCACCTAAATTTAAGCCCACCATTTTTAGATTTCTTATCTATAAAATGAAGATAATATATCTTACTTACCTTGAGGTAGTTAATTATTAAGAAGTTAGATTTTTGGATGGACATAAGCTATATAGAGTAGTAGAATGGTTCCTTGAGCTTTCTAGCCTTCTGGCCAGATTAACCCAGTCCAGCTGTCCAATTCAAAAGGGTAAGCAATGTCTTAACAATGGCTGACAAGGTTCTATCATATCTATGACAATGACTACCTGGTTCTTAGCAAGCACACTCACATTTTCTTTACATTGTGCTATTACAGCTAAATACTAAATGAACTTTGAGTCATAGTTTTTATTTTTTTTTAGAAAATGCTCATATAAAATTTACAAGTTGCTAGTGTTCATTTAAGCATTTTATACATGTTGTAGTCAGGGTGTGCAAGGGAAACAGTACAGGTAATATAATTTATAGGATTATTTTATAGTAGCCCCACAAGAGTCAAATACAAAAAGAGTGCAGGAAATCTGTCCACACACTAAAGACCCCGAAAGTCCAGCTGAGGGCCTGGATCCCATGGCGATGAGTCCAGCTGAACACCTAGAGCCCATGGCAATGCCCTCATGAATCCAGCTGGAATCCTAGAGCCCATAACAATGTCTCATGCAAGTCTGTTTCATGGGTCTGCGCTTGGAAGACCCAAAGGTCAGTGGTGGAAACTAGAAAGTCTGTGCCAGTGGGATGAAGGATCTGTTCCAGCAGGCTGAGAGATCTGTACCAGAGCCAGGAAGTGACACTCAAAGTAAGGACCAGCACTCCCCCAAAAAGTATCACAGCCGTCCTCAGCAACAACAAGGTCCTGATCTCCTCTGATGATGAGAATAGCCAAGTTCCCATCAGGAAAACCAGCATGACATGCTTCTCCAGAAGAACCAACAGCACCACCTCTTCCTCTCCAGTTCTTCTTTTTATGTTGTTGACAATGATCCTCAGCTGGGCCCTCCACACCCAGCACCATGCTGATTCAGTTCAGCTGGGTGTTACAAGTTGCCCACCAGTTGTCAATCCACCACAATACATATTAACTCATCTAATCCTTATTATGACATAACAAGGTAGGCAATGTCATTCTTATTCTTTTTTTTCTTTTTTTATTAGTACATGTTTGCAGTACATAATGATCACGCTCATCATGGGAAATTTGTACATGTACATAACACATCTTAATTCTTTTCTTGTCTACTTCCCCTTCCCTCCCTCCTACACTTTTCCCCCTCCCCATTTGCAAAAGTCCTATTTCCATTTTTTCCTTCAATTATTTTTTTCTTTATGTCCCTTTTCCCTGAATGCCCTCCACTTCTCCATCTCTTGTTCTCATTCCCATTTGAAAAAGGTCTTCCTATTTCCTAATACCTGTCCTCTATTTTGCTCCTTATTTATACTTCAGCTTTCTCACACAAGAGAAAAAATGCAATATTTAAACTTGTGTGTCTGACTTATTTCACTTAAGATTACGGTCTCAAAGAGTGTGCATTTCCCTAAAAATGCCTCAAGTTTATCCTTCTTTATGGCAGAGTGGTTCTCCATTGTATATAAATGTCACATTTTCTTTATCCATTCATCTGTTGATGGACATACAGGCTGGTTCCAATATTCAGTTATTGTGAATTGTGCTGCTATAAACCTGGGTAATCATGTATCGCTGTGGTATGATGACTTTAATTCTTGCAGGAAGATACCTAAAAGGGGAATAGCTGGGTCAAATAGAACCTCTAGTTTTAGTTTTTTGAGGAATCTCCATGTTGATTTCCATAGTGGTTGTACCAGTTTACATTCCAACCAAAAACGGAGAAGGGTTCCTTTTACTCTGTAGCCTTGCCAGCATTTGTTATTGATTTCTTGAAGATATCCATTCTTTCTGGAGTAAAATGGAATCTCAGTGGTTTTTAATTTTCATTTCTTGAACAGCCAAAGATGTTAAATGTTTTTTCATGTATTTATTGGTTATTTGGTCTTCTGTATCTGAAAAGTGTCTGTTCATTTCAGCAGCCCATTTTTTATTAGTTGTATAAATATGGGGGTCTAATTTTTCTTAGTTCTTTATATATTCTAGATATTATTTCTCTGTCTTAGGAATACCTGGAAAAAAATTTCCCCATTCTGTGGGTTGTCTCTTCACTCTGCTGATGGTTTTCTTTGTTGTGCAGAAGCTTTTAATTTGATGTGATCCCATTTGTTAATTTTTTGTAATATTTCTTGTGCAACCATGGTTTTGTTCAGGAAGTCTGCCTACATCTATGTTTTCAAGAGTTTAACCTATTTTGTCTTCCAGAAGATTAAGTTTTCATTTTAATATTTAGGTCTTTGATCCATTTTGATTTTAGTTTAGTGTATGTTGAGAGATATAGGTCCAGGTTCAATCTTTGGAGTGTGGACAACGTTTTCCAGCACCGTTTTTTTTTTTTTTTGTGTGTGGGTACCGGGGGTTGACCTCAGGACCTTGTGCGCCAGCAGTCACCCATGCCGCTGAGCGATATCACTGGCCCTTTTTTTCGTATGTGGGTTCTGGGAGTTGAACTCGGGCCCTCGTGCTTGCCAGGCAGGCACTCACGCCGCTGAGCTATCTCACCAGTCCCCATCCAGCACCATTTCTTAAAGAGGCTATCTTCCCTCCAGGAAAAGGATTTGGCTTATTTCTCAAAGATAAGGCAGCTGAGTATGCCTGGAGTTGTTTCTACATCTTCTTTTCTGTTCAGTTGATCATTAGGCTTGTTTTACTTTTTGCCAGTACTATGTTGTTTTTATTATGGTAGCTTTGTAGTATAACTTCAAGTTGAGGATTGTGATGTCCCCTGCCTTGCCCTTGTTGTCCAGAATTGCTTTTGCTATTCTAGGTCTCTTCTGGTTCCATATGAATTTTAGGATTGTTTGCTCTAGTTCTGTGAGGAATGTTGTTGGTATTTTGAGTGGTACTGCATTAAATCTGTAACAGTTTTGGAAGTATAGTTATTTTTACCATATTGGCTCTGCCTATCCAGGAACAAGGAATATCTTTCCATTTTCTGATATTCTCTTTGATCTGCTTTTCCAGAGTGCTGTAGTTTTCAGTGCATGGATCTTTCACTTCCTTTGTTAGGTTAATTCCTAAGTATTTCAATTTTTTATGCTGCTGTGAAAGGTGTCATTTCCCTAATTTCCATCTTGGTGAGTTTTCATTGGTGAACAGGAATGCTACTGAGTTATGAGTGTTGACTTTGTATCATGCTATACTGCCAAATTTGATTATTAATTTGAGGATTCCTTTGGTGGATTTTTTGGGTCTTTCATGTAGAGGATCATGTCATCAACAAATGATGATTATTCAGCTTCTTCCTGTCCTATCATATAACTTTTATTTCTTTCTCTTCTCCAATTGTTCTGGCTAATGTTTCCAGAACTATATTGAACAGGAATGGTGATAGTGGGCATCCTTGTCTTGTTCCTGATTTTAGAGTGAAATCTTTCAGTGTTTGACCATTTAATATGATATCGACCATTGGTTTTTCATAGATGGTTTTTATCTGATTGAGATAAAGATCTTCTATTACAATTCTCTTTAGGGTTTTTATTATGAATTGATGTTGGATTTTGTCAAATAGTTTTTCTGCATCTATTGAGATGATCATGTAGTTTTTCCTTGCTTCTGTTAATGTAGTGTATCACATTTGTTGATTTACATATATTGAACCATCCCTGCATCCCTCAAATGAATCCTACTTGGTCATGGTGTATAATCTTCTTGATGATTTTCTGATTTCTGTTTGCTAGTGTTTGAGTGAAAATTTTTGCATTCATATTCATTAAAGAGATTGTCTTGTAGTTCTGTTTTTTAGTTGGGTCATTTTCTGGTTTTGGTATCAGGGTAATGCTTGCTTCCCTGAAATTGGGGGGCTGCTTACTCTTTAATTTCACTAAAGAGATTGATGAGTATTGGCATTGTATCTTCTTTAAAGTTCTTGTAGAATTTGGTAGTGCATACACCAGGACATGGGGTTTATGTACTTGGTAGTATTTTTAAAAATTATTTCTTCAATTTCATTGACTGATAGTAGATTTTTTTATATGCAGGTACCAGAAGTCGAACTCAGGACCTCGTGCTCACCAGGCAGGCCAGTGAGCTATATCACTGGCCCGATTTTTTTTTTTTGTGGGTACTGGGGGTCGACCTCAGGACCTCATGCACCAGCAGGCACCCATGCCGCTGAGTGATATCACCGGCCCTTTTTTCATATGTGGGTTCCGGGAGTCGAACTCAGGCCCTTGCGCTTGCCAGGTAGGTGCTTATGCCGCTGAGCATTCTCACCGGCCCCCCAATTTTTTAATTTGTTTTTTATTAATACATATTGGTCATACATATTGATCACATTAATCATAGAGAATTTGTACTGTATATAATATATCTTGATTCTTCTTTTTTTCCCATTCCCTTCCCCTTCAACCCTTCTTCCCCCCAATTACAAAAGCTTTCTTTAGACTTTCCTTCTATTTTTTCCTTTTTCCTTCCTTCCCTTACCCATCCCCCACCCTTGTTCTCCTTCCCCTTTGAACATGATATTCCTACTTCCCATTATTTATCTTCCACTATGCTCCTTATGTACTCTTTCAGTTCCTTGCACAAGAAAAACAATGTGATATTAAAACTTGTGGGTCTGATTTATTTCACTTAAGATTATGGTCTTGATTTGCCTCCATTTTCCTAAAAATGACTCCAGTTTATGATTTTTTATGGCAGAGTAATACTCCACTGTATATAAATATCACATTTTCTTTATCCATTTATCTGTCAATGAGCATATAAGCTGTTTCCAAGATTTAACTATTGTAACTTTGCTCATATAAACGTGAGTATGCATATATCACTGTGTTATGATGCTTTTAGTTCTTTTGGGAAGGTACCTAGAATGGAAATAGCTGGGTCAAATGGAACTTCTAATTGCAGTTTTTTGAGGAATCTCCATACTGATTTCCATAGTGGTTGTACCAATTTACTCTTCCACCAACAGTGGAGAAGTGTTCCTTTTTCCCTCAGCCTCACCAGCATTTGTTATTGGTTGACTTCATGATGATAGCCATTCTTTCTGGAGTGAGAGGGGATCTCAGTGTTGTTTTAATTTGCACTTCTTTAATGACTAGCGATGTTGATCATTTTTTTCATGTATTTATTTGCTGTTTGTACTTCATTTGATAAGTGTGTATTCATCTCAAATGCCCATTTTTGCATTGAATTTTTAAATTTGGAAAGTCTTTTTTTTAGTTCTTTATATATTCTAGATATTAGTCCTTTGTCTGAGAAATAGTTGGGAAATTTTTACCCATTCCATGGGTTGTTTCTACACTTTTTTGGTGGTTACTTTTGCTGTGCAAAAGCTTTTAAATTTGATGTGATCCCAGTGTGGATTCTTTCTAATATTTTCTGTGTGGTCAGGGTTTTGTTCATAAATTCTTTGCCTACATCTATATCTTCAAGAGTTTTATTTATTCTATCTTCCACTAGATTTAGTGTTTCTGTTTTGCTATTTAGATCTTTGATCCATTTAAATTTTAACTTCGTGCATGGTGAGAGATATGGGTCTAGGTTTAATCTTCAACATCTGTAAGGTCAATTTTCCCAGCACCATTTATTAAAGAGGCTATATTTCTTCCAGTGAGAGTGTTTCTTCAAGATAAGGTGGCTGAGTGCATTTGGAGTTCTTTCTGCATCTTCTAGTTTATTCCACTGATCCTTGGGTCTTTCTGCCTATCCAAGAACAGGGACTACCTTTCCATTTTCTTATATACTCTTCAATCTCCTTTTTCAAAGTTATGTATTTTCCCATATGTAGCTCTTTCACTTCCCTTGTTAGATTGATTCCTAAGTATTTCATTTTTTATGCTACTGTGAAAGGTGTTGTTTCCCTAATTTCTGTCTCAGTGAGTTTGTTATTTGTGTACAGAAATGCTATTGATTTTTGAGTATTGACTTTGTATCCTGCTATGCTGTTAAATTTGGCTATTAATTCTAGGAGTCTTTTGCTCTACTTTTTGGGATCTTGTATGTAGAGTATCATGTCATCTGCAAATAATGATAATTTAACTTCTCTCCTTTTGTATCCATATTCCTTTTATTTCTTTCTCTTCTCTAATTGCTCTGGCTAATGTTTCCAGAACTATATTGAACAGGAGTGGTGATAGTGGGCATCCTTGTCTTGTTCCCGATTTTAGAGTGAAATCTTTCAGTTTCTGACCATTTAGTATGATGCTGGCTGTTGGTTTGTCATAGATGATTTTTATTAGGTTGAGATAAAGATCATCAACTTCAATTTTCTGTAGTTTTTTTTTTTTATCATGAATTGGTGTTGCTGATTTATTCTCTAGTTGATCTATTTGTTACAGTGGGGTAATGAGGTGTTGTGACATTGGGTATGCTAGTATTTGGTACATGTGTATTTGTGATGGTTATCTCTTCCTGTTGAATTGTTCCCTTAACCTGTGTATTGACACTTTTTGTCTTTTCTGATCAGTCTTGGCTTGAAATCTACTTTGTCTGTAATTAGGATAGCAACGCCTGCTTTTTTCAGTGTTTCTGTTGCATGGAATATTGTTTTCCATCCTTGAACTTTCAGAGTATTAATTTCTTTGGCAGTTAAGTGTGTTTTTTCATATGCAGCATATTGTTGGATCTTGTTTCTCAATCTATTCTGCAAATCTGTGTCTTTTGGTGAATTGAGACCATTCACATTGATGGTTATAACTGATAGGTATTGATTTATCTTTGTCATTTTATTATTTTCCTGTTATTGACTATCTTTCTTTCCTTTCTATGTAATTGCTCATCTTTCCTTTTGGATTCATTCTATTGGTCTTTTCTAATTTTTTTTTTTGGTACTGGAAATCAAACTCAAGACCTTGTGCTTGCAAAGCAGGCAGTGTGCTGCTGAGCTATATCCCTGGCACTCTATTGGTCTTTTTGACATTGTTATCTTCACTGTCTTTTTGCTAGGGTATCCTTGACAATTTTTTGGAGTGCTGGTTTTGGGGTCATGGATTTCTTTAAGTGGTCTTTATCATGGAAGTATCTTATTTCTCCATCAATTTGAAAGATAATTTTATGGGGTATGTTATTCTGGGTTGGAAGTTGTTTTCTCTTAAGACTTAAAACACTTCATTCCAAGCCCTCCTGATTTCAGGGTTTGGCTTGAGAAGTCTGCTGTAATTCAGAATTTTTTTTTAATAGGTGATTTGTTTATTTTCTTTAACAGTTTTTAAGAATCTGTTCTTGTGTTGGATTTCTGGAACCTTGACTCTGATATGTCTTGGCATGTTTCTTTTGTGATCATGGTTATTTGAGGTTCTATATGCCTCAATTATCTATATGTCAAATTCTTTTTCCATGCTTGGAAAGTTTTCTGTTATTACTCCTATAAACAAGTTTTTATGCCCCTGTGTTATCTTCTGATTTTCATTAATTCCAATTAATCTTAGATTAGTCTTCATTGCATCATCTAGCTGCTGCTGGATCCATTTCTTTATGTTCCCTTATTATTTTTAAGGTATCATTGGTTGATTACCAACCATATCCCTATCTTCTAGGTCTGATACTCTGTCCTCACATTCACTGATTCTGCTGCTTATACTTTCATTAAAGTTTTTAATCTCCTGGATTTCTGTTTGAAATTATTTTATGGACTCCAATTCTTTTCTATAATGGACATTCATGGTTTGCATCTCCCTGTTTTTTTAGCTCCTCTAGTATTTTTATTAATATCTTCTCTGACTTGCTGATCATTTGTTTTATTAAGATCATTATTCCTTTAATTATGTCTGTTTTGAATACAGCAAACACCTGATTGGGCTTTTTTTGTTACTTCCACTGCTATTGTTTCAGGTATTTCAGCTGTACAGATTTTGATTTCTTCTCTCTTGATACCCCATGAATTTGCTTTGGGGGATCTGGCAATTTTGGAAGGATTTTGCTTCCATATTGTCTCATTTCCTATTTTTTTTGTTTGTTTTCTGTGCTGAGGCTTGCATATTACTTATTATTAGCTTTATTGCTACTATTGATCTCTTTAGGTAATGTCTACTTTTAGAGATGTACACTAGGCATAGCTAGGTAATGGCATTTTTGTCTGACCCAGAATGCAACAACCTTCCTTTATTAAGGAGGAGAAGTTGTGCCTTATTTTGCCCAATACCCTGTTATTTGGGAATGTGCTGCAGTATAATTTAGGACTCCCATGCAATCTAGATGTTAGCACACAGAGAAAGCCAATTGATAGCAACCACTATGTCACCTTGGCTAAAGTAGTAAAATCACCAATAACAATAGCATCAAATACAAACTGGATAATGACCAACTCTAAGAACTAACACTATACTACCTTTAATTATAGAAATGATATCTATAGCTATAGTAAAAACTAAGCCAAACCAGATATTAATATACAGTAAAATCTACTCAATAGAGCAGTTTTGCCTCCAATAAAAATAGAAGAGTTTTTGACTGTGGTCAGGTATAGTTAACTATCTACTGATTATTAAGGGCTAATGGTTATAATAGTAAGGATAGAAGTGCAAGAATGGGAGTGAGAAAAAGTAGAATTTGAAAAATTAAGAAATGGAAGATAGGAAGAAGGTGTTATTGAAATTAAAGACTCTATTAAGGAGTAAAAGAAAATTACTTGTATTGGATAACAGTAACAGAAAAAAAAAGAAAAACAACTGCAAAAGGTTAGATGCTGGACTGTAAGCCTTCTCGTTTTACTCTTTTTGCTCAAGATTACTTGGCTATTCTGGGTCTCTTCTTGTTCCATATAAATTTTTAGGATTGTTTCCTAGTTATGTGAAGAATATGGTTGGTATTTTGATTGGTATTGCATTAAGTCTGTATATCATTTTTGGTAATATGGCCATGTTGACAATACTGGTTCTACTTATCCAGTAACAGTAGATATCTTTCATTTTTTCTAATGCCCCCTTCAATCTCTCTTTACAGAATACTATAGCTTTCATTACAGAGGTCTTTCACTTCCTTTGTTAAGTAGATTTTCAGGTACTTATTTTTTGTAAGTACTGTGAATGAAATTGTTTTCTTGATTTCTTTCTCAGTGGGTTCATTTTTGGTGCACAGAAATGCTATTGATGGTCTTTATCTCAACCTGATAAAAGCCATCTATGGCAAACCATCTGCCAATATCATACCAAATGGTCAAAACCTGAAAGCTTTTACTCTAAAATCAGGAGCAAGACAAAGATACCCACTATCACAACTCTTATTCAATATAGTTCTGGAAACATTTCACTTAAGAGTATGGTCTCAAGGTGCATCCATTTACCTAGAAATGTCTCATGTTTATCATTCTGTATGGCAGAGTAATACTCCATTGTATAAAAAAACCCACATCTTTATCCATTCATCAGTTGATGGGCATTTGGGCTGTTTCCAAGATTTAACTATTACAAACTGTAATCAAAATTCATTTGGAACCAGAAGAAATCTAGAATAGCAAAAGCAATTCTGGGCAACAAAGGCAAGTCAGGGAACATCACAATCGTACACCTGAAATTATACTACAAGTCTACTGTTATAAAATCTGCATGATATTGGCAAAAAAGGCCTCAGGATCAGTGAAACAGAATAGAAGATGAAAATGCAACCCCAAACATGCTCAGCCACCTTATCTTTGACAAAGGAACCAAACACTCTCACTGAAATAAAGGTAGCTTCTTTAATAAATGGTGGTGTAAAAATTGGAGTCCCACATGCCAAAGAGTAAGATTAGACACATGTCTCTCACTATGCACTAAAATAAAGTCAAAATTGATCAAAGATCTTAATATTAAAACAGAAACACTAAATCTGTTGGAAGATAAAATAGGTCTTGAAGACAAAGATGTAGGTAAAGACTTTATGAACAAAACTCAATAACACAAGAAATATCACAAAGAATCAACAACTGGGATCTCACCTTATTGCAAAGCTTTTGCATAGCAAAAGAAACCACCAACAGGGTGAAGAGATGACCCACAGAGTGTGAAATATTTGCCAACTGTCCTTCAGACAAAGGACTAGTATCTGGAATATGCAAAGAACTAAAAATATCAGATCCCCCAAAGTTAAAGACTCAATCCAAAAATCGGCATCTGAAATGAATACACACTACTCAGATGAAGAAATGCAAACGGCAAATAAATACATGAAAAAATTTTCAATATCATCAGTCATTCAAGAGATGCTAATTAAAACACTGAGATTCCATCTTATTAAAGAAAGAATTGCCATTATCGAGAAATCAATCAATAACAAAGGTTGTTGGGGCTGTGGGGAAAAAGGAAGTCTTCTCCGCTTTTGGTGGGAGCGTAGACTGGTGCAACCACTGTGGAAATCAGTGTGGAGATTCCTCAAAAAACTAAGATTAGAGGTCCCATTCAACCCAGCTATTCCCTTTCCTGGTATCCTCCCAAAAGAACTAAAAGCATCATAGCACCACAATATATGTATACCTATGCTTATAGCAGCACAGTTTGTAATAGTTAAATCTTGGAAACAGCCCAAATGCCCATCAACTGATGAATGGATAAAGATGTGGGGTTTTTTATACAATAGAGTATTACTCTGCCATACAGAATGATAAACATGAGACATTTCTAGGTAAATGGATGCACCTTGAGACCATACTCTTAAGTGAAATAAATCGGATGCACATGTTCAAATATTGAATAGTTTCTTTGGTATGAGAAACCAAAAGTGCAAATAATAACAAAAATGAATAATAGATATTATGAAATAGGAAGAAATATTCAAATGTGAGGGGAAACTAGGGAGGCGGAGGGGGAAAGAAAGGAAGGGGAAGGAAAAAAGGTAACAGCAGGAAAAAATGGGAACAAGACTTTTGTAAATAAGGATGGCAAGAAAGTTTGAAGGGGTGATGGAAAGGAAGAAAAAAGAAGATTCAAGATATGTACAAGTACAATTTCCATATGATGAATGTTATCATTATGTATATCCAGAATGTACCAATAAAATTTACTTTTTTAAAAATCACATGATCATCTCAAAATGTATAGAAAAAGCTTTTGACATAATTAAAAAGAACCATGATTTTTAAAAAATATACTGTAAAAATAGGTATAGAAAGGCATTACTTCACACAGATAAAAGCCACTTAAGACAAACTCACTGCCAGAATTATACTAAATAAGGGAAAACTGAAAGCATTCCTTCTAAAACAAAGAACAAGACAGGAGTGTCTACTCTCACCACTCCCGTTCAATACATTACTCAAAACACTAGCTAATCAGGCAAGAGAAAGAAAGAAAGGAACACAAATGGGAAAAGTCATCAAACTATTCTTTTTTGCAAATGACATATTTTATGTACAAGATCCAAAAAACTCCACCAAAGCTCCTAGAACTAGTGAACAAAATCAGCAAAATAGCAGGATGCAAAAGTAACATACAAAAATCAATAGCATTTCTCTTTTTTTAATGGCAACTAAGTTTTTATCTTTCTTTAAAGAGAAAAAATAAAAATGACAATAAAACAGATTTTCAAATCAGGTTAGTAGGAGAGTTACAATAATTAGTACATTGCATATTGTTGTCTTCATAGTAGTTATTCAGAGTACGAGATAGAGGCATGATAGCTTGTCCAGACAATATCAGCGCAAACCTTTCTTTTCAGCTAGGAAAAACTAGCTGTATAACTATCTTAAGTATTTTGTGTATAAATATATGTTTTTTCTTTTTCCCTTTCTTCTTTTCCCATTTCCCCCATCACAGTTTCTCTTTGCTTTTGAACAGTTTCTTCCCAATTCACAATATCTATTGTACATTTTGGACACCATTCACTCCTTCAGTTTCTCACACTAGTGAGACAGTATGATATTTATGCTTATGGGTCTGATTTATTTCACTTATGAGTGTGGTCTCTAGTTGTATTTATTTACCTATAAAAGTTTCCAGTTTATCATTCTTTATGGCTGAGTAGTACTCCATTATATTAAAAAAAACACATCTTTTTTTTTTTATCCGTTCCTTGGTTGATGGGCATTTGGGTTGTTTTCAAGATTTAGCCATTACAAATTATGCTGCTATAAACATGGGTACTCATATATCGCTGTGATATGATGTTTTTAATGCTTCTGGGAAGATACCCAGAAAGGGAATAGCGGGGTCAAATAGGACCTCTAATTCTTAGTTTTTTCAGGAATCTCCACACTGTTTTCCATGGTGGCTGCACCCATCTACACTCCCACCAACAGTGGAGAAGTGTTCCCTTTTCCCCACAGCCCTTCCAGCATTTGTTATTGTTGTTGTTTTGATGATAGCCATTCTTTCTGGGGTGAGATGGAATCTCAGTGTTGTTTTAATTTGCATTTCTCAAATGACCAATGATGTTGAACATTTTTTCATATATTTATTTGCCATTTGTATTTCTTCATCTGAAAAGCATGTATTCATCTCAGACGCCTATTTTTGGATTGGGTCTTTGAATTTGGGGGCTCTGATTTTTTCAATTCTTTATATGTTCTAGATATAAGTCCTTTGGCTGAGGGAGAAGTGGCTACAATTTTTTCCCACTCTGTGGGTTGTCTTTTCAATCTCTTGGTGATTTCTTTTGTTGTGCAAAAGCTTTTTAATAAGGTGAGATCCCATTTGTTGATTCTTATTAGTATTTCCTGTGCAGTCTTGGTTTTGCTCATGAAATCTCTGCCTACACCTATGTCTTTGAGATTTCTACCCATTTTCTCTTCCAGTAAATTTAGTGTTTCTATTTTAATATTTAGATCTTTGATCCATTTTGACTTTAGTTTAGTGCATGGTGATAGACGTGGGTCTAGTTTTAGTCATCGGCATGTGGAAAGCCAGTTTTTCCAGCACCATTTATTAAAGAGACTATCTTTCTTCAAGTGAAAATATTTGGTTCCTTTGTCAAAGATAAAGTGGCTGGGTGTGTTTGGGGTTGTGTTTTCATCTTCTGTTCTGTTTCACTGATCCTCAGGCATTTTTTTTTTTGTCAACACTATGCTGATTTTATCACAGTAGCTTTGTGGTATAATTTCAGATCTGGCACTGTGATGCCCCCTGACTTTCCTTTGTTGCCCAGGATTGCCTTTGCTATTCTAGGTCTCTTCTGGTTTCAAATGAATTTTAGGAGTGTTTTCTCTAGATCTGTGAGGTATGCTAATGGTATTTTGATTGGGATTGTATTAAATATGTATACCAGTTTTGGGAGTATGGCCATTTCCACTATGTTGATTCTTCCTCTCCATGAGTAAGGGATATCTTTCCATTTTCTGATATCCTTGTCAATCTCCTTTTTTAGGATACTGTAATTTTCACTGTGCAGATCTTTTACATCCTTTGTTAGATTGATTCATAAGTATTTCATTTTTTTAGATGGTATTGTGAAGGGTGTACTTTCCCTAGTTGCTCTCTCTGTGAGTTTGTTGCTTGTGTACAGGAATGCTATTGATTTTTGAGTGTTGGCTTTGTATCCCACTACACTGCTGTAGTTGGATATTAGATCTACACTTTTTTTGGTGGAGTTTTTGGGGTCTTCTGTGTACAGTATCATGTCATCTGCAAATAATGATAATTTAACTTCTTCTTTCCTATCTTTATTCCTTTTATTTTTCCTTCCTGTCTAATTGCTCTGGTTAATGTTTCCAGAGCTATATTGAATAGGAGTGGTGATAATGGACATCCTTGTCTTATTTCTGATTTTAGAGTGAAAGCTTTCAGTTTTTGATCATTTAATATGATGTTAGCTGTTGGTTTGTAATAGATGGCTTTTATAAGATTGAGGTAAAGACCATTTATTCCAATTTTCTGTAGGATTTTTATCATGAATGGGCATTGTATTTTGTCAAATGCTTCTTCTGCATCTATTGAGATGGTCATGTGATTTTTGTCTTTGGCTCTGTTAATATGATGTATTACATTATTGATTTGCATATGTTGAACCATCTCTGCATCCCTGGGATGAATCCTACTTGGTGATGATGTATAATCTTCCTGATGATTTGCTGCATCTGTTTGCCTGTATCTTGTTAAGGATTTTTGCATCTATGTTCATTAGGGAGGTTGGCCTGTAATTTTCTTTTTTGGTTGCATTCTTCTCTGGCTTTGGAATCAGGGTAATACTTGCTTCCAGGAATGATTTTGGAAGTACTGCTTCCCTTTTAATTTCTTTAAAGAGTTTCAGGATTAGTGGCATTATTTCTTCTCTAAATTTCTTGTAGAATTCAACAATGAATCCATCAGGGTCTGGGCTTTTCTTTGTTCATAAATTTTTAATTACATTTTCAATTTCATTGGCTGATATTGGGTTATTTAGAATTTTTATATCTTCTTGATTTAGTTTTGGCAATTAAATTGTAGCTAGGAATCTGTCCATTTCTTCTGTGTTTTCCATCTCATTAGAATATAGGCTATCATAGTAGGTATTGATCTCCTGGAATTCTCTGGGATCCATTGTGATTTCCCCCTTTTTATTCCTAATTGCTTGAATTATTGTTTTTTCTTGCTTCTTTTTGTTGAGGTTGACTAATGGTTTCTCAATTTTATTTATTCTTTCAAAGAACCAACTTTTTGATTCATTGATTCTTTGTATTGTTTTCTTAGTCTCTATTGAATTAATTTCTGCTCTTATTTTTATGATTTACTCCCTTGTATGAGCTTTGGGTTTCATTTATTCTTCTTTTTCTAGGAGTTTGAGGTTCAACATTAGGTTGTTTAATTGAGCTCATTCTGTTTTCCTGATATGTAAGTTCATTGCTATAAATTTCCTACCTAGGTCTGCTTTCATTGCATCCCATAAGTTTTGGTATGTAGTATCGGCATTATCATTTAATTGTATATATTGTTTAATTTCATCTTAATTTCCCTTGTGACCCATTGGTTGCTCACAATAGTGTTGTTTAATTTCCATGCATTAATGTAGATTTTGTGATTTTCTTTGTCATTGATTTCCAGTTTCATTGCAGTATGGGCAGAGAGTATGCATGGGATGATTTCAGTTTCTCTACATTTACTTTAACGTGTTTTGTCAGCTAATATGTGGTCTATTTTGGAGAACGTCCTATGTGCACCTGAGAAAAATGTGCATTCTGATGTTTTGGGGTGGAACACTCTGTAGATATCTACCAAGTCTATTTGTTCACAGGCTTCGTTTAATTATAATATTTCTTTGTTGACTTTTTTGTCTAGTTGATCTATCTATTTGTGAGAGTGCTGTATTAAGGTCCCCCTCTACAATTGTGTTAGTGCTTATTTGTTTTTTCATGTCTGCTAATATTTATTTTATATAGCTGGGTGAATCTGTGTCTGGTGCTAAATATTTATGATTGTTATCTCTTCCTCTTGGATATTTCCCTTAACAAGAATGTAGTGGCCTTTGTCTCTTTTGATCAGTCTTGACTTGAAGTTCACATTATCTGCAAATAAAATAGCTACCCCTGCTTTTTTCTGTGTTCCTGCGGCATGGAGAATTGTTTCCCATCCTTTGACTGTTAGTCTGTGAATTTATTTTTGGGTCAAATGTGTTTCTTGAATGCAGCATGTTGTGAGTTCTTGCTTCTTGATCCATTCTGCCAGTCTGTTCCTTTTGATTGGTGAGTTGAGACCATTTATGTTGATGGTTATAACTGATATGTATTGGCTTTTCTTTTTCCTGTTGTTTTCCTGTTGTTTGTTCCCTGTCTTTCTTCTCTGCTTAATTGCTTGCCCAGCCTGGCAGCTTCTTTCTATTGTTGTTCACGTGTTTGTGGTCTTCATTGTCCCTTTCTAATATGTCTTTCAGAGCATTCCGTAGAGCTTGTTTTGTGGTCATAAATTTCTTCAATTGTTCTTTGTCATGGAAATATCTTATTTCTCCATCAATTTTGAAAGATAGTTTTGTGGGGTACATCAATCTGGGTTGACTATTATTTTCCTTTAGGGCTTGAAATACCTCACTCCAAGTTCTCCTTGATTTGAGGGTTTGTATTGAGAAGTCTGCTGTGATTTTGATGGGTTTTCCTTTATAGGTGATTTGTTTCTTTTCTCTAGCTGCTTTTAATATTTTGTTTTTGTGCTGAATTTCTAGAATATTGATTATTATGTGCCTTGGTGTAGATTTATTTTGGTCATGGCTATTTGGGGTTCTATATGCTTCATTTATTTGTATGTCAAATTCTTTATCCATGTTTGGGAAGTTTTCTGCCATTATTTCTGTGAAGAGGTTTTTAATGGCTTTTACTCTGTCTACAGCTTTCTCACTGATTCAGTCCATAGTATGTTGTTCTTCTTTCCTTTATCCTGTAGCTGTTGGATTCATTTTTTCATGGTGTCTTGCTATTTTTAAGGTGTCTTTCTTTTCCTGGTCTCTAGTTGTGTTCCTGTATTCTAGATCAGGTATTCTATCCTTGCCTTCATTCAATCTGCTGCAGATACTTTCAGTGGAGTTTCTAATCCCCTGCATTTCTGTTTGGATCTGTTTCATTGATTCCATTTGTTGTCTGTTTTTGGCATTCATGGTTTCCATCATTTTCCTGAGCTCCTCTATTTGTTAATCTGTGTCTGCTTTAATGTCTTTTATTTTAATAGTCATTTCCTTTTGTACCTTAGAGATTATTTTTTCTATGGCCTCTTCCATTTGTTTTTTCACTTCTGCTGCTATCATTTCAGAGAGTTCCATTTGTTGCCTTCTGATTTCCTCTATCTCTTTGTGCTCTGTACTTGTCCTGCGTTCACTGGGCATTTGAGATTGCATTTTGCTTCTTCATATTGTCATTTTCTATTTTCTATTTTATTTTGTTTTATGTGTTGATGCTTATAGATTTCTATGGTAGATCATCATTTCTCAAGGGTTCTTGATGCTAGCAATGAAGATACCTACCATAAAAAACTTACAAGCACCAATGCAGGAATTAAACTAAAAAAGTAGAAAATGAGAATACACAGAAGTAAGATGCAACCCCAGACTTCCAGCTCACCAAAGACAAACCCAGAGGGCAATGAGGTGAAAGCCACCCACCTGGACTCTCTGAAGTGGGAACAGTGGAAGTAACAAAGTAAATGAATGAGGTTCTAGAAAAAATCAAATCAGAAATAATTTCTCAGATAACTTCAGAGATGATGCCCATAATGAAGGGCATGATTAGTGAATCTAGAGAAGATACAGATTTTTAAAAAGGAGGAGCTTAGATAAATGGTGGAAACTATGAATGTCCAACATAGAAAAGAAATGGAATAATGAAACAGATTCAATCAGATATCCAGGAGATTAAAAATTCTATTGAAGCTCTATGGAGCAGAATGAACCAATGTGAGGACAGAATATCAGATTTAGGAGACAAGTTAGCAGTTAGTGATTATGAAAAGAAAGATTTCTTAAAAATAGCAAGGTACCATGAAAAATCAATCCAAAAGCTGCTAGATGATGCAAAGTTGCACCTGACCCTGACACTTGGAGCCACTGGTTGGAGCAAAGCCACAGCTGCCCTGAGTTCTGACTGCAGTTGGCCTCTTTCCAAAATGGCTAATGGTCAATAGCTCTCTCCTGGGGGGCATCTGAGCCCAAATAACTCATCAGCTGCTGCAGTCCACAATGTCCATTGTTCTGTTCCACTAGTGCATTTCTCCATGGAGGCCTCTGCAGTTGCCAGTAGTCACCATACCTTTATGGGTTTGAGCTGCCCATCCTACACTACAAGACAGTGCAGGGAGAAAATGCTGCTTGCCCCCTCCCTCTTTTGCCTCGTGGTCCCTCTCTTTGCACTCCTTGTAGGCTCTAATTCTTGCTTCAGATCCTTGCTGGGTTCTGGGAACCCACTTCCCTCCTCCTTCTCTTCCTCACGTTACTATATTCCAGTGTCTGGATTCCAAATAGAGAGGCTGTTTCTCTGCTGCCTACCATTCTGCCATCTTCCCAGAAGATGATCATGTGAGTTTTATCCTTATCTCATTGATATAGTTTATTACATTTATTGAGTTTTGTAAATTGTACTATCCTTGCATCTCTGAGATGAAGCCAACTTGGTCATGATATACAATCTTTTTAATGATTTGTTGCATTCAGTTTTGCAAGTATCTTATTGAGGACTTTTGCATGTATGTTCATCAAAAGTATTGGCCTGTAGTTTTCTTTTTGTGTTGAATCTTTTTCCAATTTTGGTATCAGGTTAATGCTGGCTTTGCTGTTTACTCCACCTACTTCACCTTTCTCAGTTTTCTTGTAGTTATATCCCAGTTTGGCCTAGCATTTTTCTGGCTGGCAAATTTTAGTCATCTCCTGTGGCCAGGCAGGAGGTAGTAACTCCACTTCTGTGAGGCATATTGGTGGCTATTCTCTGCCCCTTTTACTCCTGGATCAAAACAATACTCATGGTTGCCAAGTTTCAATCTAACTAAGAATTTTAGTGAATTCTAGGTGTTGGCAGGAAATAGCCTTCACAGGCACTAATTTGGGTTGTATTCTTCACCACCAGTGATCCCACATTTGAATTCAGTTTCACAGAGGGAATCTTTTCAGACTGCAAATTCAATAGCATTTTGGGCTCAGAGGAAAGGAGCCCTTCTGCATAGAATTCAATAGTATTTGAAGGGAGGTGGGAGGAAGCTTAGCAGCATTTGGGGATTTGTGGGAGAATGCTTGCCCAGGCACTGCTCCAGTGTCTTTTCTCCACCACTGGCTCCCACCAATTAATAGAATTTGCTGCTTAGGCTTTATAGATGATTCTTTATTAGTTAGCATGCCCTTCTCTTTTCAGATTGCTGTCTGGGCAGTAGCACCAGAAAGGCACATTTGAAATCTGGTAAATTTAGCTTCTTACCCATTCTTAATACCAATGCCTGAGTAAGGTCTATGAGCTCTGATTTTTTAGCAGAGGATACTGGGGGAAGGAATTTGAGCTCAGTGACTTCTTATAGACTGACAACTGCATAACCTAGTTTTCAGTGTCCTAATCTTGGAGAAAGCTACTTCCATCAGTTAACTGTAACTCCTCACAATCTTGGAGGGGCAGGTCACTGATGTCCTGCTTGCTTACATAGGTCTTGGAAATCACTCGTTTAGAAGAATGGCTAGCCTCTGAGTGTGTAGGCATCAATAAGAAAGATTAAATGTAGTACAAGTCTTTATGGTAACTTCAGCGTTATTTAGAAGTAAGACCTGGTATTGGCAAGCTATCTTTCTATTATCCACAAGTAACCTTTGGTCTCAAGAATAATCCTGGCCTGGTGGGGAGTCAGGACTTGTAGTTTTTGTTTTAAAGTTAGTTTTGTGGCTTCTTCTGTTAGCATAACTGTAGCTGCTATTTCCTTTAGGGAGGATGGCCACTGAGCAGCCACTCTATCTAACTTTTTCAAAAAGTATGTCACTGAGCATAGTTCCTGTCCCAGGTTTTATGTCAAGACACCCAAAATAATTCCTCTCTTTTCTGATACAGAGAGGAAGAAGTAATTTTTTTTTAAATTAGTTATTCCTAGTGCTGGAGTCTGAGTGAGGATATGCTGTATTCTTTAAAAAACATTGTCAGTAACTTTTGTCCATTCTAAGGGCTCAGAATCAGGACCTTTGACACTTTTATATAGGGGATTTGCCATTAGTCTAAAATTAGGTAACCAGATTTGGCAGAAACCAGCCATTCCCAGGAAGGAGCAAAGCTGTTGCTTGGTGGCAATCATGGATAGCCTGGATCTGGTCCCTAGACAGTTGTTCTCCAGGTATTATAATGTACCCCAAGTATTGGACTTTTTGGAGGAATATCTGAGCCTTTTCCTTTGAGAATTTATATCCTTTTTAGCTATAAAATTGAGAGTTTGGATAGTACTGTGGTTGGATAGCTCCCAAGATAGCCTGCATATTAGAATATCATCTGTGTACTGTAGGATGGTCTCCTGTATAAGCTCTAGGTCCCTTAAATCCTACTCCTAGGATCTGTCTTAAGGGCAGGACGAGCTGTGACTTGGAAGTGTAGGAAACGCCACTCTGATTATGTCCTGTGGGGTTTAAAGCTATATAGGGAGTACAAGGAAGAGGTTGGGGCATATTTGGTCTCTCCAAAGACTAGGCACTAATGGAGTTTCTGTCACTTGGAGAGGGTGGGACTTATTTACTGGCCTGGGACTTATTTACTGGCCTAAAGATTATAAAGAGAAGGTTGAGGAGACCTTCTAGTGTGGTTTCTTTTATTAAACATGTGGGGGAGACCCATATCTCCCTGAGAGACAGGTAAGGGTATGAGAAGGGGATCATCAATGATATCAATGTCCTCTTCAGGGGCCACTTTAAGTACTATATCTCTTGAGAATTTGAAGGGGGGATGGTTTCTAATAAAGTTCAATAAAACCCTAAACATAAGAGATTTCAGATCACTTTCCTTGCCTTTTGCAGAAAAGATCTAACTGAAGAATAGCACTGTAATTTAGATAACCATTCTGTGTCCACCTCCCACCATTTCCTAGTTCCTACTGGAGCCAAATAGTATTGCAATAGAAGATGAGTTATTTTTTCTGGGATTGTCAGGATCAACTTGTTTTCAATTTTAAAGGATACAGTCTAATGGTGAGGTCAATGGGGTATTCAGAATGTTACCCACTCTTCTTCATGTGGCCTATGGACAGAGAGAGAGAAGACAAGGTTTGGAGTCCTTCTGAGGTGTCACTACAGAAGGCTAGAGACCCAGTGAGCTATGGGGCATCCCCTATGAAGCTCAAATTTCACTACCAGACACCTCTGGTGAGGCTAAAAGCACCAAAGCCCTTTTTTCCCTTAGACTTCTCCATAGACTTCTCCATAGCCTTCACCCACTAAAATCAGGGTGGAGCCCCCTATTGGCTCCATCTAACTACTCAAGAAACAATATCCCCCCACTTATCCTGATCATAAAAGACTTTGGTAATTATTTTAAGGCAGTAAGGTGGAAGAGTATTCTTTAGCATTTAAAAAAAATCTTGGAAAGCTCCAAGTACAAAAGCTGGTTCTGTTATATATTAACTAAAATACTCCTGTTCTAATTCTCCATACTCACACTCAGTTGGGTTGACCTTCATTGTCTGTTCCCTTTGCTCCACTCAGGCTCTCAGGCACATGTTTCAAAATTATCTGAATTTATTTTAGAAGAAACATGGAGGACATCTCCCCAAATTTAGAAGGGAAGAATGGAGGAGGCTCATCCATCCCCCAAAGTGGAGACATGGTGAGATTTCTTGGTGTCCATGAGGACAGTCAGAAAACATGGCAAAAAATGAGTGGAATGGCTCCCTGAGGTTTCAGGAAATGAGGACATGAAGCAAGTGACACACAAAAGATAGAGATGAAAGTTCATCTAAGGGAAAAGCCCAAACGAAATTTTGATTATGGTGTGCACAAAATGGGGCAGGTTGGGGTAGGTGGCTACTCAAACAGGAGACCAAGTTACTTATAACTACTCCCCCAGAAAAGAACGAGAAAGCTGAATAAATTATTGGAAAGTACAAGAATCTGGGATCAAAAGAGGCATATTAAACTTCAGGGCACACACACATGGAACCTGCATGGCATGGTTCACTGAAATTTTCTTATAAATTGTGGCGCCTAAAATGATCTGATCCATAACCAGGTTAGCAGCAGATGTCTTAATGGCTTTTAGCTGTCTAACTCATTCCCACAATGAGTGACCAGACCAAAAATAAGCAAACACAAAAAAACCCTAAAAAACAAAAACAAAAACTCCCCACAAAAACAAAAAATGGAAACCAAAAAACCAAAAAAACAAAAAAAAAAAAAAAAAAAAAAAAAAACAACCAAAAAAAAAAACAGGAGTGTGAAGAGAGAAAAAGAAAAAATAATTTCCCCAAAGAAGTCTTGCCTCCTGGCTGGGCTCATCAACAAAGTGTTACTGGATGATGAGTCCCATGGGAATTTTTTCAGGTTCTTGGTGCTCTGAATGGAGAATTGGATGACACATAGAAAAGGTAGCAGGGAGGTACATTCATTGAAGGTGGAAAATAAGTATGCTATGCAGAGTGAGAGAGGGGTGGTAAACAGACTCACAATGGTGATGAGAATATGGGAAAGGGGTCTTATATCTGGGTTGGCTTCTCCCTCATGCAAATAAAGCATCTTTTGTATCTTGAATTGGCTTCTCCCTCATGTAAATATGGTATTGGTATAGTTTCCCTATCAAAAATTCATTTGGCCTAGTGCCAAATTTAAAGTGTCCTGTTGAAAGACTCATTTGATTTTGCACCAGATGTAAATGAATATTTGAAAGTAACACTTCTCTAATTAGGTCCATGTACAGTGCTCAAGAGCTCCAGACTCATCCTGGCTTCTGTGTTCTGCACATGTGCCCTCAGTCTCCATGACTTTGACAGATCCTGGCTACTTGTTTGACTGGTTTTGCCCCAGCTCTAATCTCTTACCTCAGTATGATCATGTGACTCATAGCTTCAGCCTGTTCATAGGTGTATTACATTGATTTTCAAATATTGATACAGCATTGTATCCCTGAAATGAATTCCAGTTAGTTGTGATGTATATTTTTTATACCTTGATGCATTCTATTTGTTAATATTTTGTTTGGGATTTTTGTATCTATCACTGTAAGACATAATGGTAAGTAGTTTTTGTACTGGTTTTGAAGTAGGATAGAAAAATTGGGCAAAAAGGAGACAAGGAAAATTATAACTTTAAAATTAAAAACTGTAGTTTGGGACACAAGTCCGGTTTAAACTCCCCCCTCCTAGTCTCCAAGCCTAGGCAATTCCCTTTTACCTGGAAATGGGCTCAGTCATTCCCTTTTTCATCTGTGAATAGATTCACTTCTCAACCTGTAAATTAGTCTTTCCCCTATGAATAGACCATTATCTTACTATGAGTGGGCCATCCCTACCACCCACCAAACCAAGGCTGAGCTAGATTGACAATTGCACAGATTCTCATGGCCAAAAATACATAAATATTCCCAGTTTCAAACTGTAATATATCTCATTTCTCTGAGCATCTGCACTCCATGTTTGCATACTAAAATTTCTGCCTAATAAAATCTTACTGTTCCTCATAGAGAAGCATCCTAAAAGTTCTTTTTCAAATGCAACAGTCAGCAAACCTCTAAACATTCTATGTTTAGTAGGGTAAGTTCCCCATCTCAGCTTCAGGAATCTTTTCAGACTCAGTGTGGTGACAGTTTTGTGTAATTTTGGTCTCAGGGAAATACTAGCCTTATAAAACTCAATTAGAATTCCTTCTTTTGTAGGAGAGATTGTGTAAAGTTGGTGTTAATTTAAATGTTTGGTAGAATTCTTTAGTAAAACCATCCAGGCCTGGAAATTTTTCTTTCAGGAGCTTTTAAACAATATGTTTAATTTCCTTATATCTGCAGAACTGTTCAAATTGTTTTGTAGTGGATTGTTACCAGGTTCTGAGGTGCTGGGGACTCTTCTAGAGGTGCTTTCTAGGTTCTTTTGATATAATACAAATATAACTCCCAACCTACTAGATGTAAAATGTGCTGCATTCATGTCCCCTGAAATCAAAGAATGAATTCCAAAGGACAATGGAATTTAAGAGTAGGAAAGTTTTATTGAGAGATAGCTCCTGAGTGACAGGAGTGGTTCCCAGTGGGTTGCCACTGAGGTCCTTTGTCAGCGGTAATTTATACAGCAAAGTCACAATGTGGGTACCACGTGGATCAAACTATAATCAACTAATAAGGTTACAAGTATAGTCACTTGGATAATATCGATCTAATAAGGAAGTGAGGTACATAGCAAGGTCATATGACTAACATCATTAACCTCAGCTTACCTATGACCTGTAAAGCAGGAACAATTTTGTGAAGGGATGGGTCCAGATGTTCTGTTTACCCACTGAATTGTCTGATACAGGGACTTTATCTTGAGGCCTTGCCCTCCCCTATATGTGCCTCCAGCCACAGTTCTGATGTATTCTCATCTTCTGCACTGACTCGCTCAAGGGCCCATCCCTGTCTGACTGCTTATTAATTTCTACATAACTTAGCTGCCTATAATATTTTCTTCCTGAACAAAGCATTGGTTAAAACACAAATGTAAAAAGTAGTGAGTTTTTACATTTATTAAAGGTATGACAAGAAAAGAAACATGTTCTTCAGACTGAGTGCAGGCCAAATAAAGATAAGAAAAGAAATACACCCTGCAAAGCACAGGGTGGGCCACCAAAAGAGTGGCCTCCAGCTGGATGGTGACTGCCTTTTGTATCTCCCACTCCTCAGGCTGATATCAGGTCTAGGCCATCCTATCAAAAACCAGCTTAAATTCTTGCAAGAAGAATTGAAGACATCACTGTGTAACTGGTCCCAGATGCAGGGCTTTGGCAATTTTTCTGTGAATGTGTCCTGAAACTCTGTGATTTACAGATGATGCCCACTTTCCATGCCAGTTTGCCACACACTAATCTCCTGCCTTGGATGCATTGTGGCAATTTGTGTTTTTTAGGAAGTTGGTCTGTTTCATGTAAATTATCAAATCTGTGTGGAGTTCTTCATAGTAATCCCTTATTTTCCTCTTTTATTACTAATATTGGTAAACTTTGTTTTTTTGCCAGTCTTTCTAGAGGTTTATGAATTTTATTGATTTTTTTAAAAAATCCACCTTTCCTTTTTGTTTCATTAATGTTAAGCAGGTAGTTAGACTTCAGGGCAGAGAGACAAAGAGAGGTCCAAAATAACATGTGATGCCAGTTCAGTGAAGAAAAATTTCAATGTACAATATATTTATAATCATTTGTTATGTCTCAGACCCAAAGGACATTTTAAATTTATGAGCTAGGATAGAAGAAATAAAGAGAGAAACGAGACAAGGAAAATCATACTTTAAAAAATTGTAGTTTTAATAAAAACTATAGCTTCAGGACACAGAAGTTACTCAAGCACATTTAAAACCTTTTTTCCACATTTTCCCATGCCAGTATAAGCCCTGGCAATTACCTTTTACTTGCAAGTTGAACTTTTCATCTGTGAATAGGCCATCTTTTTCACCTGCATATTGTGCTTCCTCCTACAGATCACCTTCAAGAAAGCAGCAATATTTGTGGGCAGCATATCTCAACTTCAAACACATGTGAGTGGTTTGTATTCTAACATTACCCACCATATAGACCTGAGAGTAGGAATACACATCCTACGTAACCCATCTTGAAGACATCTCCAATGCCCATTAAATATGCCCAGGTCCATATCATAAGAGTCCTCTCTTCAGGGCCTTCACTCTATTTCTTTATGTACTTTTAAATTTAAATCTTTGCCTAATAAAACCTTACTCATGTTTCTCACTGACAAGTCATCAAACCTGTAGCTTAATTGTATAGGTAGGGTGGGTCTAGGTTCTTTATCTTGGTGAGAACTTTCTTAGAACTTGTCCAGTGACAGTTATGCATTGTGCACATTCCTTCTGATACATGACCCCCTGGGCAGCTATCTCCAGAACAAGGTATACTGAATTCATGGCTGGAGCCTAAAGCCTGATGATATCAAAAAGGAAATGTTCTTTAAAGAACCACCTGCCTTGGACTGGGGCCAGGTTTAAATTAAGAACTTATATTTCTTAAATATGTTTGGTAAGTTCCTTAAATGATTAAAACCCCAGAGGAAATATTGAGAATCTAAATAGAGTAAGAAGATTTTTTACAATTCCAAAGTAACTTCTAGGTAAAATGTTGATAAGCCTTATAATCCCCATACTTCCCAGAAACCCAGGGAACCTTGTTTTGTATAACAAGGTATTCATACTCACACTCAGCGCAAATATCTTTATGGCATGGCCTGCTCTTTTGCTTGAAGGTACAACTACATCTACTTTATGATAAATTATACCTATATTTCTGCATGGCCTGCATGTCTTGATTGAATTCTTTCATTAAGGGCACAAAGAATCAAGGAACAAAGAAGTGAGGGGCGGGCTCCTCACTTTTTTGGGAGCGAGCTTCCCAGTGATATTAATATTCTGAATAGTTTTTGTTTTCAATTTCATTGATTTCTGTGTTTATCATTATTTCCTTCCTTCTATTTGCCTTGGGGATAATTTGCCTTTCTGTTTCTTGAGGTGGGGTGGATGCTTAGATTATTTGCTTGAGAGTTTTTCACTGTTCTAATGTATTTTGTTCTATAAATTTTTCTTCTTGCACTGATTTTAGCTGCATCCCACACATTTTGATATGTAATATTTTCATTCAGTTATACATAGTTTTAAAATTTCCCTTGAGACTTCTTTATTATTCATAGTATATTCATGTGTGCAGTTAATTTCCAAATGTTCAGAGATTTTCTTATTGTCTTTTTCTTATTGATTTCTCTGTACTTAGTGAACACATTTGTAGATATTTTACATTCATTCAGGTTTATTTTATGACACGAGATAATTTTTCTTCATGAAGTTTAGCTGTGCTCTTGAAAAGAATGTTTTGCTGTTGGCAGGTGAAATGTTCTGTAAATATTAGATTCTATTGATTGATGGTCATGTACTCATTTTTATGTCATTGCTCATTTTTGTCTTGTAATTCTATCAATTGTTGAGAGAGTGATATTGAAGTCCATCTGTTTTGTTTCATGTATTTTGCAGCTCTATTGATTGGTATAACATATTTAGGTTTTCTGTGTCTTCTAGGGAATTGACAATTTGTATCATTATGTAATGCACTTCTGTCTCTGGTAGTTTTCTTTGTTCTGAAGGCTATTTTATCTGTTTATTGTATTTGCATGGTGTATCATTTTATATCCTTTTATTTTCAACTTACTTGTGTCATTATATTTGAAGTAGGTTTTCTGTAAATCCTGTGTTTGGGTCATGTTGTCTTTAACTGCTTTGTCAATTTGTCTTTTTAATTGATCTATTTCAGTCATTACATTTAATGTAAGCATTCATATATTAAGGGTTGTTTGCCATTTTGTTTTGTTTTGTTTATTCTCTCTGTTTTCTGTTCCTCTTCTTCAATATTTCCTGCCTTACTGAGTGTTGCTCGAACCTTTTAAAGAATTCTATTTTGGCTAGGCATGAAGGGCTATAGTGCCATCTACTTGGCAAAGTAATGAGGGAGAATTGCTTGAGTTCAGGAGTACATGTCCACCTGGGCAATATAATGAGACCATTTTTCTTTCTTTCTTTCTTTCTTTCTTTCTTTCTTTCTTTCTTTCTTTCTTTCTTTCTTTCTTTTTCTTCTTTCTTTCTTTCTTTCTCTTTCTTTCTTGTACCAGGAATCAAACTCATGAACTCATGCTTGCCAGGCAGGCGCTGTGCCTCTGAGCTACATCCCTGGCCCTGAGACCCTTTTTCTTTAAAAAATTCTATTTTGATTTATCTACATAGGCTTTGAATGTATTTTATATAGATTTTTAGTGATTGCTATAATTATAGATGGTGCATAATTTACCACAGTCTACTCTTATCAAGATTTTACTTTATTTTATTTATACTTAATCTCTTTTTTAATTTGATTAATTATATTGGTACACTTTAGATATATGTAATGATCATATTCATCATAGGGAATTTGTACCTGTATATGATATATTTTGATTCCTCTTTTTCCCCAATCCTCTCCCCTCCCTCCAACCCCTCTTTCCCAACCTATTTACAAAGCTTTGTTTCCATTTTATCCTTTTTTTTATCATTTGTTTTCTTTTTCCCTTGCTTCCTTTCCCTCTTCCCCCTCCCTAATTCCTCTTTCCTTTTGAACAGTGTCTTCCTATTTTGGGAGTCTTCTCTGTAGAGTATCATGTCATCTGCAAATAATATTTTAACTTTTTCCTTTCCTATCATTATTCGTTTTATTTTTTATCTTGTCTACTTGCTCCAGCTAGTGTTTCCAGAATTATTGTGAATAGGATTGTTGATAGTGGACATCCTTGTCTTGTTCCTGATTTTAGAGTGAAAGCTTTCAGTTTTTGCCCATTTGGTATGATGTTGGCTGTTGGTTTATCATAGCTGGATTTTATCAGATTGAGGAAAAGACCACCTATTCCAAATTTCTGTGGTGTTGGAATTTGTCAAAAGCTTTTTCTGTGTCCATTGAGATGATCGTGTGATTTTTGTCTTTGGCTTTGTTGATATGGTGTATTACATTTATTGATTTGCATATGTCTAACCATCCCTGCATCGCTGGAATGAATCCTACTTGGTCATCTTGATGATTTGTTGTATTCTGTTTGCCAGTATCGTATTGAAGTTTTTTGCATCTATGTTCATTGGGGAGATTGGTCTGTAATTCTGTTTCTTAGTTGGATCCTTCTCTGGTTTTGGTAACAAGGTAATACTTGCTTCCAGGAATGATTTTGGGAGTATTGCTTCCATTTCAATTTCATTAGTTTCAGCATTAGTGGCATTAAATGTTCTCTAAATTTCTTATAGAATTCAACAGTGAATCTATCAGAACCTGGGCTTTTCTTTGCAGGTAAGTTTTAAATAACATTTTTAATTGCACTGAATGATATTGGGTTATTTGGAAGTTTTATATCTTCTTGTTTCAGTTTTGGCAATTCATATATATCTAGGAATCTTTTCACTTCTTCTGTGTTTTCCATCTTATTACAGTACAGATTTTTGAAGTAGGTATTGATGGTCTTCTGGATTTCCACAGGATCCATTATGATTTTACCCATTTTGTTCCCAATTGCATGAATTTGTGTCTTTTCTTTCCTCTTTTGATAAGTTTGGCTAAGAGTTTATCAATTTTATTTAATCTTTCACAGAACAAACTCTCTAATTCATTGATTCTTTGTATTGTTTTCTTAGTCTCATTTGCATTAATTTCTGCTCCAATCTTTATAATTTCCTCCCTCATATGAGCTTTGGGTTTGATTTGTTCTTCCTTTTCTAGAAGTTTGAAGTTCAACATTAAGTAGTTTATTTGGCTCTTTCTGTTTCCCTGAGGTGAGAATTCAGCACTATAAATTTCCCTCTTAGGACTGCTTTCATTGCATCCCATAAGTTCTGGTATGTTGTGTTGGGATTATCATTCAATTGTAGATGCTGTTTAATTTCTTCTTTTATTCCTCTGTGACCTATTGGTTGTTCAGGAGGGTGTTATTCAATTTCCATTTTTTTACATAATTTCTATGGTTTCTTTTACCAGTGATTTCCATTTTCATTGCACTATGGTCAGATAATATACATGGGATTATTTCAATTCCTCTGCATTTACTTAAGCATGATCTATGGCCTAGTATGTGGTCTATTTTTCAGAACATCCCATGTGCAGCTGAGAATAATCTGTATTCTGATGTAGTGGGGTGGAACACTCTGTAGACATTTATTAGGCCCTTTTGTTTACAGATTTGGTTTTGTTCTGATAGTTCTTTGTTGATTTTTTGTGTAGTTGTTCTATCTATGATAGTGGTGTATTAAGTTCACCCATTACAATTGTATCAGTGCTTATTTGATTTTCATGTCCATTAGTATTTGTTTTGTGTAGTCAGGTGTACTGGAATTTGGTGCATATATATTTATGATTGTTATCTCTTCTTGGAGTTTTCCCTTAACAAGTATGTAGTGACCTTCTTTGTCTCTTTTGATCAGTCTTGTCTTCAAGTTCACATTGTCTGCAAATACAATAGCTACCTCTGCTTTTTTCTGGGTTCCTGTGGCATGGAGTATTATTTCCCATCTTTTGACTTTCAGTGTATGAACTTCTTTTGAGTTAAATGTGTTTCTTGTATGCAGTGTATTGTTGGATCTTGCTTCTTGATCCATTCTGCCAGTCTGTTTCTTTTGATTGTTGAATTCAGACCATTTACATTCATGGTTATAACTGATAATGTGTTCACTCATCCTTCTCATTTTATTTTCCTGTTGTTGGTTCCCTGTCTTTCCCTTCTGTTTAATTGCTTGCACTGCCCAGTGGCTTCTTTCTATGGGTGATCTTGTAATTGTGGTTTTCATTTTCTCTTTCTAAAATATCCTTCAGAGCATTCTGAAGAGCTGGTTTGTTGGTCATGAATTTCTTCAGTTGTTCTTTTTTCTGGAAGTATCTTGTTTCTCCACTTATTTATTTATTTATTTTTGGGTACTGGGAACCAAACTCAGGAACTTGCACTTGCCAGGCAGGTGCTGTGCCACTGAGCTGTATCCCCGGCCCTCTCCATTTATTTTGAAAGATAGTTTTATGGAGTACATCAATCTGGGTTGAAGGTTGTTTTCTTTTAGGGCTTGAAATACCTCACTCTAAGCTCTCCTTGATTTGAGGGTTTGTGTTGAAAAGTCTGCTGTGATTCTGATGGGATTTCCTTTATAGGTGATTTATTTCTTTTCTCTAACCACTTTTACTATTCTGTTCTTGTGCTTAATTTCTGAAATCTTGATTATTATATGCTTTGGTGTAGATTTATTTTGGTCATGGCTATTTGGAGTTCTATATGCTTCACTTATTTGTATGTCAAATTCTTCATCCATGTTTGGGAAATTTTCTGTCATTACTTCTGTGAAGAGATTTTTTATGGCATTTGCATTATCTCTAGATTTCTCATTGACTCCAATCAATCTTATGTTATTCTTCTTTCCTTCATCTTGTAGCTGTTTGGTTGATTTCTCAAGGTCCCTTGCTGTATTTAAGATATCTTTCTTCTTGTGGTTGCTAGCTGCAATCCTGTCTTCTAGATCTGATATTCTATCCTTGCCTTCATTCAGTCTATTGCATATACTTTCAGTGGAGTTTTTAACCTCCTGGATTTCTGTTTGGATCTGTTTCATGGATTGTAATTCTTTCCTATTTTGGGCATTCATGGTTTTCATCATTTTCCTAAGTTCATCCATTTTTTTGCCTGTGTCTGCTCTAATGTTTTTCATTTTAATCATCATTTCTTTTTTACCTGAGAGATTATTTTTTCTATAGCCTTGTCCATTTGTTGTTTTCACTTCTGTTGCTATCATTTCAGAAAGTTCCAATGGGTGGCTTCCAATTTACTCTATCTCACTGTGCTCTGGACTTGTCCCTAGTGGGCTAGAGGCCTGGGGTTACATTTTGCTTCTGCATCTTTTCATTTTCTATTTTCTATTTTTATTTTATTTTGTTTTCTGTGTTGATGCTTTTAGATTTCCTATGGTAAATAGCTTTATCACTAGTATCAAGGCTTCCCTGGGAAATGACCCTTCCTCAGGGATGGCTTCTAGGGGTAGGTGGTTCTTGGTCTTTGTGTCTATCCCAAGAACGAATTTATTAAGGATGAGAAGTTTCTATGTATTTGGCTCACAACCCAGTCCTTTGATACTGGACTATTGTGATGGTTATGACTAAAATCACAGTGTTGGCATACAAAGGAGAAAAACTGATTATAACAGGTATGACATCCTGGCTAAGTAGTACAGTTAGTAATAACAGTAGCATCAAACACATCCCAGCTACTGCCAAACTGTGGTAATATTAACCTGATACCTTTAACCACAGGAGCAAGTTCTACAGTTACACAACAAAATTCAACATATACCAGGAACTTGTATGCAATGATTTTCCCCTTAGTAGAGTGATTTTACCCTGTATGGGGGTATTTCAGAAGGATAGGGACAAGATAGAGAGAAAAATGAGGACAAATATAGTAGAAGCAAGACTGGAGAGCAAAGGATGATCACACACATTTTGGGAAACTGGAGAACAAAGGAGAGAAATAATTAAAGAGAAAGCAAAAGTATATTGATGTGATCCAGAAAAGAGAAGAGTTCACTCACATGCAAAGGTGAAAAGCAACAGAGATAGTTGAAAGAGAAAGAAGATGAATAGAAGAAAACAAAAAGAAATGTAAGAAACCTAAATAGTGAAAAAAAGAAAAAAAAATGCCAACCAACCAACAAACAAAAACCCAGCCAGACAGAAAAAAGGAAAGCCAATCAATCAAACAAAGAAAAAGAAAAATAATAAATTTCCTCTGGCATCCACAGTTCTGTGGTAGTGTCCAAGATGGATCCCAGAAATGTGCTGTTTAATCCTGCCAAGTTTGCAGTAGGATTTGTACTGGGTATGGGGATGATCTTGGCCTCTGGATGTGGGAGCTGGGACTGGTCTTAAGCAGACAATGTTCTGGATGTCCACTTCTCCTTACTGTAATTGTCTCTGTGGTGCTCTCCTAGTTGCTGTGGCACCCTTCTGTAAGGAAAGCCCAAGGTTGCTGCTAGACCTGTGTACAGTTGGCTCTTTCCAGAACTTGCACAACTTCCTCTGTTCTACACCACTGACTCCTCTTACATGCTGGTTGTAGGGCAGAAGGACTGCCTTGTCCCACTGTAGGCCAAGGCTGTTTGCCTGCTTCTACTGCTGGGCCAAGGCCACTCTGTTGGTCTCAGACCAGTGGAGACTTCCAGTCCTTTCTGTTTAGGGCTAAGACTGGCTTTTGGTGGCCACTGGAGCAAAGGCTAGGTGGTCCCAGCTCCTAACTCTTGAGAGAATTCCCCCCAGTCTGCTCCCACCTCCCAGTAGTTTAGTGTGAGTGGGTGGCTCTTACCTCCATTCTGAAATGTTGGCAGTGAAGTGATCCAGGACCATTCTGCTGCTGGAGTTCACCTGGAGCCCTTTGAAATAAAATGGCAGCCTTGCCTGCCTGCTTTTGTTCCATGTGTCTGTGTGCCGAAGCACAGCCCCAGTTCACCTCATTCACTCACCAACTGCTGGCTCATATTTTCACTGCTGCTCCTAATTCTTGAGAGAATTCCCCCTAGTCTGCTCTCACCTGCCAATAGTCTAGTGTGAGTGGGTGGCTTTTCTGCACTGCTGGTTCCACCTGCAGTGTGCACTGTGTTGGGCTGCTGGCTGGTCCTGCCTGTGGCGTGTGCTGTGCTTCAAGATTTTCAATTTGAAAAGTTTTCAGCCATTACTTATTCAAATGTTTTTCAGCCCTATAACATTTCTTTTATTTTGGAACTCCAGTAATATGAATATTCTATTCTGTTTTCATTTCTTCACAGAGCCCTGAAGCTGTTTGTTTCTTTTTAGTATATTTTTTCTCTTGTTTAGATTGGGTAATTTCTGTTAATCTATTTTCAAGTTCATTGATTCTTTCATCTATCATGTTAATTCTCACAGTCTACCCAGAAAATTTTAATATTTTTATTTTTTTGAGACAGGGTTTTGCTATGTAGTTTAGGCTGTCTTGAACTCACTATGTAGTCCAGACTGGCCTCCAACTCATGGTGATCCTCCTGCTTCAGCCTCCTGAGTGGTGGGATTACTGGAGTGCATCACCACACTAGGCTATTATTATATTTTAATTCAAAAATTTCCTTTTTGTTCTTTTTATATGTTCTATTTCTTTCCTGAAACTTCTATTTCTCATTTGTTTTGTGCATATTTTTAATTGCATGTTGAAACATTTTTATAATGATCACTTTAAAATCATTGTCTGATAATTAAAACATCTGTGTCACTAGAGTAGGCTGATTTTCTTTTCTCATTCAAGTTGAAATTTTTGTGGTTCTTAGTATAATGAGTGATTTCCTATTGTATTATGGACATGTGGGGTATTAGATTGTGAGACTGCATTTTATTTCTTCTTCTTCTTCTTCTTCTTCTTCTTCTTCTTCTTCTTCTTCTTCTTCTTCTTCTTCTTCTTCTTCCTCTTCTTCTTCTTCTTTTGCAGGCAGTTGTCCTATTTAGATATGTTGTGCTGTGTAGGTCTGTGTTGTAGTAAATATACAGCTCCCTTTGGGCTATGCTGACCCTAGCAGAAGTAAAACAAAACAAAACAAAAAACTGTTTTGGCTCACTTTGTTTCAGTGTATGAGGATAAAAATTTATCTCCCCACTCTACAGGATACTCCACAGGATACTGTCCTGGCAACTGTGTAATCTTACTTGCATGGGTTTATTGCTGCTGGGTCAGACTGAAGTTCTGCTCCACAGGGAATGGAAGCAGAGTACTGCCTAGCCTGTCTTGTTTCACCTTGTTGTCACTGTGTGGGGAGGGGTAGAAGTTTAGTTCCTTGCTGGGCATTCTGCCAATACTAGCTAGGAGAATGGGGAATGAAGGACTGATTTTATTGCCTCATTGCTACCAGATGGAGATAGTCCCATTGACACTGTCCAGGTGGGGAAAGTAGAGTATCGGCTGGCACTACCTACCATAGCCTTGTTCTACTTCTTTGCTACTAAAGAAGTAGAATGAAATTTGACTTTCATTGATCCTGTTGACACTATCTTTGTGGGGAAGGCCAAGGGCCTACTCAAACTTCCTGATGGCTGCTATGTGGGACCAGACATGTCACTTCAGTTTGGAATAGTTGACACTGTATGGAAAGGACAGATTTTCCTATGATGTTTAGGGAATGGTGGTATCAAAAAAGGCTCTCTGTCCCACTAGTCTACCCTTTTCCTGGTCATTTAGCTAAAAAGAAAAAAAAAGTTTTTCTTGAGGCTTTTTCTTTTAGTCTGAGCCTATAGGCAGTTTAATGTTGCAGGCTTTTTTTGTACCCAATCTGGAACATATGGCAGGCCAAAAAGAAACTCCAGGTAGCTCATCGTTGTAGTGTTTCTTATATCCTAAGGTCCCTGGGCTATCCAGCTTGTCCTTTCCACCTTTCAGTATCTTATGCTTGATTATTATTACATCAAGGTTTATTATTATTATTGTTTTAATAGAGAGGACTATTGAGAAATGAGTAATTGACTTTTGGGTGGGAGGGGGTGCTAGAAATTGAACCCAGGGTCTTACACAAGCTAAGCAAATGCTCTACCACTGAGCTATACCTCTAGCCCTGCAGCCATTGATTTTTTAAAAAATTGTTTATTCTTTCCTTTTACTTAATTTGGGTATATTTTTGACATTTTAGCACATTATTTAGTTGACTAGTTCACTTATAGTTAGTTGAAATAATTGACATATTATTAAATATATTGGAATAAATAAATGAATTTAATGTTACAACTTTCTCATATCTATCACTTTAGCAACACATCATGGGTTTTGATGAGTGTTGATTTTCCTGCTGATTATTTCTAAACAGTTTCTAACTTGTATTTTGATTTGCTATTTAACTCAAAGGTTTTTTAGAGTGGTTATTTAAAATGATAAGTAGATATGTAAGAGGCAGGGCTATTTGTTGGGCATGTGTATTTCTACATAAGGCTAGGAAGATCCTCAAAGAGCTAGGCTTTTTCTCAGAAGCTCTTATGGAAAAATAAGGTTGGATATTTTGTATTTTACTATACTTTCCCTATCTTCATTCTTCAGGTGTTTATTGTATACTTCTTATATGCAGTAAGTTTCAAGAGGCTTGGTTTTCTCAAGGAGAAAAAGAAAGTTAAGACATAGTTCCTGCTCAAGAAGTACATTATCTGGCTGGCATGATAATATCTATATACAAAACAGTCACTGCAACAGTGACTAAATTATTAGTAATAGGGCTTCATAGCCACAGGAAAGCAGTGTGGGCTACAGTATTTGGGGGAAGATCTCTAGTAGGAGGGAAAAGTATTTGAGTTGGACCTTAAAGGATAAGTAGGATTTAAATGTGCAGACAGAAAATGGAAGGATGTTGTAGGTTGAGAGATTGACATATCCAAAGGCTACCATGCACGCAAATGGGAAAGTAGAGTTATTGTGGTAGAGGAAGGTAATTTCAGCATCAGTTTTGATGAGTTTTGGATGATTATAAAACATCCAATGAGGAGATGCCCTGGAAGCTATTGATCTTCATTTAGTGATAAAATAATTAAGTTTAGCTTTGTCCAAATTAGTTTGTTCTCTCTTGGTTTGGTCAGAGGAATACAGTGTTCTGCTTTTAATATATTTTGGTTAAGTATATTGCCAGGAGCTTTCTGTGGGTTATTGGTATATTGTTAGGTATATTGTTAGCTACTGCACTTGAAGAATCCCAAATCTGTGTATACTTTGCTGGTCCTCGGAAAAATTGGTCCAATGAGATAGTTTGATTTCATGTGTTAGGCTTTCCTTTTCTTTCTCACTAGTAATCAGGAAAATCCAAGCTAGATATTATTCCATATTTGTCAGAGTAGTTGAAATGAAATGACTGAAAATACCATTTATGTATAAAGATGTGGATTTATTGGATGTTTTGTACACTATTGGTAGTGTAAACTGGTACAAAAACTTTGAAAAGTTATTGGGCAGTACCTACTAAGCTGAACTTAGGCATACCCTAACAACCAAGTAATAAGACTCCTAGATATTTAATCAAGAGAAAACTTCCCAAGTGGCTGTAAGGATACACCTGCAAATATAGATGTCCATTGAAGAATTTTGTTTGTGATAGTAAGAAATGGAAAGCAACCTAAATGACTGTATTGGTAACTTTTCCAATGCTTGGACAAAATACCTGAAACAATTTAAAGGAAGAAAGGTTAATTTCGGCTCATGAGTTCAGAAGTTTCAGTCCATGGTCAGTTAGCTCCATTGCTTTGGGCCTAGGTCAATGTAGAAATGTCATGGCAAAAGGGCATAGTAGAGGAAAGCTGCTCCTCTTATAGCAGCCAGGAAGCAGAGAGAAAGGGAAAGAGCCAGAGAGGAAGGGAACAGGGGTCAGATATTCCTTTCAAAGGCATGCCTCTAGTGACCTACTTCTTCAGCTGGGCCCCAACTTCTACTAGCCCATTCAGCTATTAATTCATCAATGGAGTGGTTAGCACCAATTACCTCTCTAGATTCCACCTTTGAACATTACTGAATTGGGCATCAAGCCCTCAATACATGAGTCTTTGTGGGGACAATTAATATTTCACCTGTAACAAAGACCATCAAGAGAATGAATACATAAATTATGGTATATTCATCTTGTGTGTGTGGGGATTCCATAAATAGTTAAAATGAACTAATTATATCCACACATAGCAACAGGCAACCAGAACAAAATAAGTCAAAATTACACTGTTGAGGGGAAAATTGCAGAAAATTCTGTATAGTAACATCTATGTAAAATATTAAAACACAAATCTTTATCCTATTATATAAGATATTATTTTTGGAGCATGAATAGATCATAAAAGAAAAAAATTCTTACTAATTACACATATACATACATAGTATGTTCCAGAACTAGGACAAGAAGACAATTTTCCTTATTCTTTAACTTGAAAAAGAATAATGACTTTGAAATCTGTAGGGTCTGCACAATCATTAACTTGACTTGCCATCACCAATAGCTGGGCCTTGCATAGCTTAGAACACATTATGGGAGCCTGGGTGAGTTTGCAGAATGAGTACTGTTAGTTATCACCTTTACAGGAAGGCAAGGGGTTAGGTTACTATGAAATTTTTACACATCTTTAACTTCTGTCTACTGGCCAGGAATACTGAACTTGATCTTTTTAATGCTTTCAGTAAAATGCATAATGTGAAACAGTAGTAAGCAAGTGACTGTTCCAACCTAAAGCTGAACTCTTCCAGCATTTTTCCATCATGCTCATCTTGTTCTGGCAGAAGCTATGGACATAAAATCCTGCCCCTGGAAGAAAAAACCGTAAGTGGTCCCTGGTGTAATTAAAATGGGCCATTAGCAAAGTGCTTGGATCAAAATTTTAAGGTTTGAACAAGACAAGTTTTAATGTAAAGGGCTTACAGAATTTTAGAAAATGAAAGGCAGGATAGTTTCTGCTCTTCTGGACATATTGTGGTTACTTTTTTCTCAATAACTTGGTAATTGCCTGTCCATTTCTCAGGCTGTTCAGACCTTGAAAATATACCCTAGGTATTTCTAGAAGATTTCTAAGAACACTCATTCACCCCAGGGGAATAGATGCCCGCTTGTTAAAAATAACCAGTCTTTGTCTTTGAGGTTGAGAATATAAAGCCAATGATCAACATTCTGGAGATTTACTGTTATGTCAGTTGTTACCAATACCTAGATCTTTTCCACTAAGCATTGAGGATGGTCATTCTCTAATATCTTTTCAGATGATGAGTTCACCAGGTTGCAGGTCATAAAGTGGTTGTTTAAGCAAATGATTTGAAAATAGACATTGCACCTGTTGATGATAGAGTTGTCATATGTGTACTCACTGTAACTTATTATAGAGTATAATCTGGAATAGAAAGTGAAATCTTCAAATGTGTGAGGCAGCCCATTATCAACTCTTAAGATGAGTACATATGACTCATTTCTGTTTTTCTGTTACTTCCAAAGAAAAGTAAGCAATTACAGGACTTTCCTTTTTCAGACAAACAAGGTTGACTTTAGATCAATGGGCAGTGATATGTGAAGTACAAAGTAATAATATTTCTGAAAAGGTTAGGCAAGTAGTTGTTTGTTTGTTTTGGTCAGTAGAAGAATTTGCATAGCATAAAAACATTAGTTTCAGTGCAGATACAACAACTAAATTAATTTTAATATTTTGATATTGCCATTATAGCTCTCAGACAAGTTAGATATGTTGTGGCTTCTGGTTCTAATGAAAAACTGAAATAATAAGCCTTGAAGAGTGCCATGTAAATCAGTTAGCACCCATCAGGCATGTCCAGATTATTTATAAACAAAAAAGTTTTGGGAATTTAGAGGCCTGGAAAATATTTTATTAGGTATCTATTGTATTAGTTTTTCTATGCAAACAAAAGTGTGTTTCTTTTAAGCTGAAAAGTATACAATTATTAGAAGATGTTTATATTTTCATATTGTGCTTAAGTGTAGTTAATCCTTCTTTTTTAAAAAGTAAGAAAATATACCCTAGAAGTATGTGAGATAGAGTAAGAGAAATTTTCAGAAGAATGGAGACAAAGAGGAAGAATAAAAGGAGGTTGTTTTCAATAGATAATTTCTGTTCTTTGATTTTGGAATTTTGAAGGTCTGAATCACCTAATTGATGCGTGTGATCTAGTAATGACTCATGAGAAGAGCCTTGGAAGAGATTTGGGTTCTAGTTTCAGTACCACTAGGTCAGTGACTTTGAACAAATCAATTAACCTCTTTGAATTTCAGATACCTCACCTATAAAGTGAAGTATATCTCATCTGAAAAACTCAGGACCAGAGATATTCCAGATTTCAGACATTTTCAGATTTTGGAATAATTGCACCATTTACTAGTTAAGCATCTCTAATCAGAAAATGCAAACTCTGAAATGATTCAAAATTTGAAATACTGGGCCGGTGAGATAGCTCAGCGGCATAAGCGCCTGCCTGGCAAGCGCGAGGTCCTGAGTTCGACTCCTGGAACCCACATAAAGGAAAAAAAGGGCCGGTGATATTGCTCAGCAGCACAAGCACTTGCTGGCAAGCACGAGGTCCTGAGGTCGACTCCCGGTACCCACATAAAAATTTTTTTTGAAACACTTCTAAATTCAACACATTTCACAATTTGAATTTCTGGCCTAGGGAATGTGTCTTGGTTGCTTTCTTTGTCACTGAGACATAATACCTGATACTGGCAACTTAAAAGAGAGATTTATTTTGGCTCATGTTTTAGAAGTTTCAGTCTATGCTTGGCTGACTCCAAGGCATAAAACAGCATGCCAGCGGGACATTGTTAGGATTTGTGTCTAGATGTTCCCCCAAAGGTTCATGCAGTCATAGAGTTTTTTCTGAGGTGGCTGAATCTAGAGTATGTGATTGATTCATAGTGCAATGCTGGGATTAAGGGTGTTGGGATTAAGGGTGGGTGATTGCTGCATCAGTTCACCAATTGGATTGGCACTGCCCTAATCCCGGTAGACTGGAAACAATGTAAGGGACAGAAAGAGGCTTGTCTGGTGCCTTATTTTATTGCTTTTGCTATCTTCCACCACCATGAACTGTTGCCCCTCTGTCTTGTGCTACCCTGCATTGGAACCAGATGATTATGGACTGAAACTTCTACAAACTGTGTGCTACATAAACCTTTCCATGTTTAACTTTGGGTGTCAGTTATTTTGTCTCAGCAATGACAGAAAACTAACTAAGACAGGCATAGTGAAGGAAAGCTGCTTACACCATGATGGTCAGGAAGCAGAGAAGAGAGGTGTCAGAGAAGGAGATACACCCTTCAAGGACACACCTCCAGCAACCTGCATCCCCTGACCAGGCTCCGCCTCATAACAGCAAGTCAGTTATAGCAGCCTCATGGTCCAATCACCTTCTACAAGCCCTTCAGCTGAGTGCATGAGACCTCGGGGGAACATCTAGATATAAAGCATAACATTCCACCCCTGCCTCCCAAAAGACTCATTCACATCTCTTTGTGCCAAAATGAATTTAGTCCATCTCTAAGAGTCCCCAAATTTTATTTAACAGTTTCAGCAGTACCAAAAAATCCAAGTCCAAAGTCTTCTCTGAGGCTCAAGGCAAATTCTTAACTGTGAGCCCCTGTTAAAAAAAAATTTGAGGGCCGGTGAGACAGCTCAGCGGCTTAAGCGCCTGCCTTGCAAGCGCAAAGGCCCGAGTTCGACTCCCGGATCCCACATACGAAAAAGGGGCCGGTGATATCGCTCAGCGGCACGGGTGCCTGTTGGCGCGCGAGGTCCTGAGGTCGTCCCCCCGGTACCCACAAAAAAAAAAAAAAAAAAAATTTGAATACCACCAAAATACAAAAGTACAGGGTAAACATTCCCATTCCAAAAGAGAGGAATATGGGGATAAAAACCAATGGGACTGAAGCAAAACTGAAAGCCAGCAAGGTAAACATTAAATCCTGTAGTTCCATGCCTAGCATGCAGAACAATTTGTGGAGAGATGTGAACTCCAAATGGCTTGAGTAGCTCTGCTCCTAGGGCTACCTGTTGTAGCCTTCATGGCTTCTCTCTTGGGGTGGCTCCACTCATTGCCTGTGGGTTTTCTCAGATGCTCCACTCCCCTGGCTTTTCCAGCTTCCTGGGATCTTCAACTTCACATCACAGCTTCACACATTGCTCTCTTAGGAGCACATTACCTGGCTTCAAGATCTTGTAAAAACTAGATGGAAGAAGCCTCTCTAACACTGCAACTCTTTTTTTTATTTTATAGGAAAAAAAGTAAAACAAAACTTTATAACAAGATAATAGGAGAATAATAATAGTCAATACATTGCATAATTTTTTACCTTATAGAATAATGGTAAAACAAAATTTCATAAAAAAACAGTAGGAGAATAACAATAGTTAATACATTGCATATTGTTATCTTTAAAGTAGTTATTCAGAGTACAAGACATGGGCATTAAAATTTTCTCCAATTGATATTAGTACAAACCTTCCCTTTCAATGAACTAGGAGACACTAATTGTATAACTGACTAGTTTTTTTAAATTTTTCCCTTCCATCCTTTCCACTCTCCCACATCCTAGTTCCCCTTTCCCTTTGAACAATTTCTTCCCATCTCACAATATCTATTATACATTGTAGACCTTATTCACCCTTTCAGTTTCTCACACCAGGTAGACAATATAATGTTTACACATGAGTCTAATTTATTTCACTTATAAGTATGGCCTCAAGTTGCATCCATTTACCTAAAAAATCTCAACTTTATCCTTCTTTATGGCTGAGTAGTACTCCATTGTATAAAAATACCACATCTTTTTATCCATTCCTTGATTGATGGACATTTGGGTTGTTTCCAAGATTTAGCTATTACAAATTGTGATGCTGTAAACATGGGTGCACATATATTGCTGTGGTATGATATTTTTAATTCTTCTGGGAAGATACCCAGAGGGGAATACTTGGGTCAAATGGAACCTCTAATCCTTGCTTTTTGAGGAATCTCCATGCTGATTTCCACAGTGGTTGCACCAGTCTGCATTCCCACCAAGAGTGGAGAGGGGTTCCTTTTCCCCACAGCCCATCCAGCATTTGTTATTGGTTGATTTCTTGATGGCAGCCTTCTTTCAGGGGTGAAATGGAATCTCAGTGTTGTTTCAATTTGCATTTCTCAAATGACCAATGATGAACATTTTTTCATATATTTATTTGCCATTTGTATTTCTTTATCTGAGAAGCTTGTATTCATCTTAGATGTCCATTTTTGGGTTGGGTCTTTGAATTTGGGAGGTCTGATTTTTTCAATTCTCTACATGTTCTAGATATAAGTTCTTTGTCTGAGGGACAACTGGCTATGAGTTTTTTCCCATGCTGTGGGTTTTTTTCACTCTCTTGATGATTCATTTGATGTGCAAAAGCTTTTTAATAAGATGAGATCCCAGTTGTTGATTCTTTGAATTGTTCCCCATGCAGTCTGGATTTTGTTCATGAACTCTCTGCCTACACCTATGTCTTCAAGATTTCTACCTATTTTCTCTTCCAGTAGATTTAGTGTTTCTATTTTAATATTTAGATCTTTGATCCATTTTGACTTTATTTTAGTGCATGGTGATAGACATGGGTCTAGTTTTAGTCTTCGGAATGTGGAAAGCCAGTTTTTCCAGCACTATTTATTAAAGAAGCTATCTTTCTTCCAGTGAACATGTTTAGCTACTTTGTCAAAGATAAGGTGGCTGAGTGTGACTGGAGTTGTTTCTGCATCTTCTAATCTGTTCCACTGATCCTCAGGTCTTTTTTTTTTTTTTTTTTTTGCCAGTACCATGCTGATTTTATTACAGTAGCTTTGCAGTATAATTTCAAGTCAGGGATTCTGATGCCCCCTGCCTTGCCTTTGTTGCCCAGAGTTGATTTTGGTATTCTAGGTCTCTTCTGTTTCCAAATGAATTTTAGGAATGTTTTCTCTAGTTCTGTGAGTTATGCTAATGGTATTTTGATTGGGATTGCATTAAATCTGTATAACAGTTTTGGGAGTATGACCATTTTCACTATGTTTGTTCTTTCTATCCATGAGCAAGGGATATCTTTCCATTTTCTGATATCCTCTTTTTTTAAATAATTGTTTTATTTTTATTGACATGACTGATTGCTATTCTGTGCACTTAGTTAAACTGATTGTGATGATTTTTTATGTGTTTACGTACATTGCTTCAGTCTTCTCAGATGAATGTAATGAGGAAACTGAATGGGGGAAGCACTTACTCATTCTGCTGTATTTCATTAGACTTAGTGGCAGTTGAAAAAAGCAACTTACCCCATAGATTTCTCAGTGTTCTCCAACACAAAGTGCATAACAGTCACAGGGTCAACAAAGGAGGAGTGTAACAGTACAGCCAACCAGCCAACATGCTTCTGAACTAACATGCCATAGCTATACACCTTAAAAACACTAAAGTAAAATAAAGGAAGAGTACAACATGCCATTTATTTTTTTGTCTTCTGGGACTTAAAAATACAGCTGAAAGTAGACTTGCTAGCACAAGCTTTAGCTTGAGAAACTATTTGCACACAGAGATTCAATCTTACCACAGAAACATCTATGGAAAGTGAAGTTGATACCTAATTTCAGGTTCCTTACTACTTTGAACTCAATGTAGAGTCTAGAGTCAATGCTTTTAAATTCTGTTCATGGATTTCATCCAATATAAAATAAGTTTTTTTTTTTTTAAGGAAGGACTTATAAGAGGTAAACATGACACTGCTACAAAAAGTAATGCCCCTGTCAAAGCTATTTCAACCATTAGGGTGATCAGCTGCAGTAAACATTTTATTTCTTCAAAATGCTGCTTCTGCCAACAGAATTTCATGTTCTCTTCTTTACAGATAGGAACTCCTTTACAGCCCAATTGTAATTCCGTTTGCCCTAGAGTAGGCCCAAAACTCAGTGCTACTGTTGCATAGTGTTCTTCTGGCCAGTTTCTACATCTCCATTTCATGACGATCTTTCTATTTGTTAAGTCTTTCACAGTGAAGATGCTGTAGAGCTGCTCTACAGTTGTATCAAACAGTTCTGTCATGTGCAGAGCCACAGTGGGGATCTTTACACCCAATGCCACTGGAGAGGAGTCCCGCAAGGTATTTTCACTCAGTTTCCTTTTAACAGTCAATTCCTGGTTTGTCAAAGCTTTTGTTGGTAAAATCATTCCCATGGTAAATTCTCAGTGTCATCTACTTCATTTTCCTCAGAAAGGTTGGGTATTTCAATCAATCCCTTGTGCTTTGCACCAGATTCTTTTATTGTTCCTTTCCAGCCCAGCTGGATGTTCCACTCATTGAAGAAAATCAGCTTTCCTTTGCGGCTGCTGTAAGAAGCCTCACCTTCCACCTGCTTCAGCTCACTGATCTCACAGCAGCCAGCCTCGTTCTCCATAACGATGCCCAACAAGACCTCAGAGCTTTGCCTTGGACCAGCTAGTGGCATTGCGCTCAGTGCCAGTTGTTCACATTGGTCCCATCCTCTCGCTCCTCCACGATCCAGCAAAGGTCCCCCTGGCCCCACTTGGCCATGGCTGCACAGGCAATGTGGCCTCAGCAGAGAACAAGGACAGGCGGCTATGGCGACAGCAGTGGCGGGTCCCTGCCACATTTCCGGCCTCTGCACCCCCTGATATCCTCTTTGAGCTCCTTTTTCAGAGTACTGTAATTTTCAATGTATAGATTGTTTACTTCCTTTGTTAGATTGATTTCTATGGATTTCATTTCTTTGGGTGCTATTGTTAAGGGTTTGGTTTCCCTGATTTCTCTCTCAGTGAGTTTTTGTTTGTGTGCAGTAATGCTATTGATTTTTGAGTACTGACTTTGTATCCAGCCATGCTACTGAGTTTGGTTATTAAGTCTAGAAGTCTTTTGGTGGAGTTTTTGGGGTCTTCTATGTAGAGTATCATGTCATCCGCAAATAACAATAATTTAACTTCTTCCTTTCCTATCTTTATTCCTTTTCTATCTCTTATCTAATTGCTCTGGCTAATTTTTCCAGAGCTATATTAAATAGGAGTGGTGATAGTGGATATCCTTGTCTTGTTCCTGATTTTAGAGTGAAAGCTTTCAGTTTTTAACCATTTGGTATGATGTTAGCTATTGGTTTGTCATAGATGGCTTCTATCAGATTGTGATAAAGACCATCTATTCCAATTTTCTGTAGGGTTTTTATCATGAATGGGTGTTGGACTTGTCAAAAGCTTTTTCTGCATCTATTGAGATGATCGTGTGATTTTTGTCTTTGGCTCTGTTAATATAGTGCATTACATTTATTGATTTGGGTATGCCACACCATCCCTGCATCCCTGGGTGAATCCTACTTGATCATGTTGTATAATTTTCTTAATTATACATTGTGTTGCATTGTGTTTGCCAGGATCTTATTGAGGATTCTTGCATCTATGTTCATTAGGGAGATTGGCCTGTAGTTTTCTTTTTTGGTTGGATCTTTCTTTGGTTTTGGTATGAGGGTAATACTTGCTTTCAGGAATGATTTTGGAAGTATTGCTTCTTTCTCAATTTCATTAAAGAGTTTGTGCATTAGTGGCATTAGATCTTCTCTAAATTTCTCATAGAATTCAGCAGTGAATCCATCAGGGCCTGGGATTTTCTTTGTTGGTAGGTTTTTAATTACATTTTCAATTTCATTGACTTATATCAGGTTATTTAGAATATTTTTATGTTCTTGGTTCACTTTTGGTAATTCATATGTGTCTAGGGATCTGTCCATTTCTTCTGTGTTTTCCATTTTGTTAGAGTACATATTCTTGAAGTAGGTATTGATGATCTTCTGGATTTCCACAGGATCTGTTGTAATTTCACCCTTTTCATTCCTAATTGCTCGAATTTGTGTTTTTTCTTTCCTCATTTTGATAAGGTTGGCTAGGGGTTTATCAATTTTATTTAATCTTTCAGAGCACCAACTCTTTGATTCATTTATTCTTTGTATTGTTTTCTTAGTCTTGACTGTATTAATTTCTACTCTGATCTTTATTATTTCCTTTCTCATGTGATCTTTGGGTTTGATTTGTTTTTCCTTTTCTAGAAGTTTGAGGTTTAACATTAAGCTGTTTATTTGAACTCATTGTTTTCCTGATGTGAGAATTTACTGCTATAAATTTCCCTCATATGACTGTTTTCATTTCATCCTATAAGTTCTGATATGTTGTATCAGCATTTTCATTTAATTGTAGATACTGTTTAATTTATTCTTTGATTTCCTCTGTGACCTATTGGTTGTTCAGGACGGTGTTGTTCATTTTCCATGTGTTTGTGTAGTTTCTGTGGTTTCTTTTACTGTTTATTTCTAATTTCATTGCACTATGGTCAGATAACATGCATGGGATAATTTCAATTACTCTGCATTTACTTAAGCATGTTCTATGGGTTAATATGTGACCTATTTTGGAGAACATCCCATGTGCAGCTGAGAAGAATATGTATTCTGATGTTGTGAGGTGGAACACTGTGTAGATATCTATTAGGTCCATTTCTTCATAGATTTATTTTAATTCTGATATTTCTTTGTTGATTTTTTGTCTATTTGATCTATCTAATTGTGAAAGTGGGGTATTAAGTTCCCCCATTACAATTGTGTTAGTGCTTATTTGATTTTTTTCATATCTGTAACTATTTGTTTTGTGTAATTTGGTGCACCAGTGTTTGTTGCATATATATTTATGATTGTTATCTCTTCTTCTTTTTTTTTTTGTGGGTACCAGGGGGTCGACCTCAGGACCTCATGCACCAGCAGGCGCCCATGCCGCTGAGCGATATCACCGGCCCCTTTTTTGTATGTGGGTTCCGGGAGTCGAACTCGGGCCCTCGCGCTTGCCGGGCAGGCGCTTAAGCCGCTGAGCCATCTCACCGGCCCCCTATCTCTTCTTCTTGGAATATTCCCTTAACAAGAATGTAGTGACCTTCTTTGTCTCTTTTGATCAGTCTTGACTTGAAGTTCACATTATCTGCAAACAGAATAGCTCCCCCTGCTTTTTTCTGGGTTTCTGTGGCATGGAGAATTGTTTCCCATCCTTTGAATTTATGTCTATGAATATCTTTTTTAGATAAATGTGTTTTTAGAATGCAGCATATTGTTGGATCTTGGTTTTTGATCCATTCTACCAGTCTTTTTTTTTTTTTTTTTTTTTTTTGATTGGTGAGTTGAAACTATTTACATTGATGGTTATAACAGATATGTATTGGCCTATCTTTCTCATTTTTTTTTTTTTGTTGTTTGTTCCTTGTCTTTCCCCTCTGTTTTATTGCTGCCTACCTGGTGATTTCTTTCTACTGGTGTTCTTGTGATTGTGGTTTTCATTTTCTCTTTCTAGTATATCTTTCAGAGCCTTCTGAAGAGCTGGTTTGGTGGTCATGAATTTCCTCAGGTGTTCTTTGTCATGGACATTTCTTATTTCTCCATCAATTTTGAAAGATAGTTTTGTGGGGCACTTCAATCTAGGTTGGAGATTGTTTTCTTTAAAGGGCTTGAAATACCTCACTCCAAGCTCTCCTTGATTTGAGGGTTTGTGTTCAGAAGTCTGCTGTGATTCTGATGGTCTTTCTTTATAGGTGATTTATTTCTTTTATCTAACTGCTTTTAATATTCTGTTCTTGTGTTGAATTTCTGCAATCTTGGTTATTATATTCCTCGATGTAGATTTATTTTGGTCGTGGCTGTTTGGAGTTCTATATGATTCATTTATTTGTATGTCAAATTCTTTATACATGTTTGGGAAGTTTTATGCCACTATTTTTGTGAAAAGTTTTTTTATGGCATTTGTGCTGTCTCCACCTTTCTCATTGACCCCAATCAATCTCATGTTGTTCTTCTTTGCTTCTTCTTGCAGTTGTTGTATTGACTTTTCATGGTCTCTTGCTATCTTTAAGATATCTTTCTTTTCATGGTTGTTAGCTGCAATCCTGTCTTCTACATCTGGTACTCTATCCTTGCCTTCATTTAATCTGTCGTGTATACTATCAGTGGAGGTTTTAATCTCTTGGATTTCTGTCTGGATCGGTTTCATGGATTCCATTTCTTTCCTATGTTGGGCATTTATGACTTCCATGATTTTCTTATGGTCTTCTAATTTTTAAATCTATGTCTACTCTAATATCTTTCAACTTGATCATCATTTCTTTTTTTACCTTAGAGATTATGTTTTCTGTAGCCTTTTCTATTTGTTTTTCCACTTCTGCTGCTATCATTTCAGAAAGTTCCAGTGCTTGACTTCTGGTTTCCTCTATCTCATTGTGCTCTGGGCTTGTCCTGGGTGGGCTGGGAGTCAGGGATTGCATTTTGCTTCTGTGTCTTGTCATTTTTCTGTTTTCTAATTTTTCTCTTCTTTTGTTTCTTTGGTTGCTGCTTGCCAATTTCTTATGGTAGATAGCTTTATCACTAGTATTGTGACTCCCTAGGGGATGTCTGTTCTTTAGTGATATCTTCTAGATATAGGTTGTTCTTTATGTCTCTCTCAAGAACTTACCTTCCCTATTTGTTGAGGATAAACAGTTGCCATTTGGTTCAGCAGCCAGTCCTTTGGTACTGGACTATGGTGATGGTTATGATCCAATAAAATCAGTGTTATCATGTAAGGGAGAAAAACTGATTATAACATGTATGACATCCTGGCTAAGCAGTTCAGCTATCAATAGCAATAGCATCAAGTACAGCTGAGCTACTGACAAACTGTTATAACTATTAACCTGATACCTTTGACTATAGGATCAAATCCTATAGTTACATAACAATATCCAACATATACCAGCAACTAGTATGCAATGATTTTCCCCTTAATGGAGTGATTTTACCCTGTTGTGGGGGTAGGGGTGGTGTCAAGAGGGGAAGGGGACAAGATAGAGAAATAGTAGAAGCAAGGCTGGATGTCAAAGGATGATCACCCAAGTTTTGAGAAGTTGGAGGATACAGGAGAGAAAGGATGAAAGAGAAAATGTGGGGATATTGAAGTGAATCAGGAAGAAAAGAGACAATGTTTACTCACTTGAAGATATCATAATTTCAATGGGTAGTTGAGGAAAGAGAGAAAGAATACAAGTAGAAGAAAACAAAAAGAAATGTAATAAGCCTAACTAATGAGAAAAGAGAGAGAAGGAAAGAACAACAAAGAAACTGAAACCCAACCAAAACAAAGATATCCACAAAAAACAAAACAAAACAAAACAAAACACCCCAACCAGACAGAAGAAAGATAATCAATTAGACAAACAGAACTAAAAGTAAAGTTCCTCTGGTGTTCACATATCTGTGATAGTGTCTAAGGCAGTTCCCAGAAATGTGCTGTGTACTCCAGCCAGGTTTGTTGCAGGGTTTGTGCTAAGTATGAAGCTGATCTTGGCCCCTGGATGTGGGGGCTGGGACTGGTCTGTTGCTAGTGTTCTCCAGAGCCCTTTGATATACAATGGTGGTCCTACCTGCTTCTATTGCACATGTCTGTGTGCTGAAGCACCAAGCTGGTTCACCTAACTTACCAACTGCTGGCCCCTCACTGCTGCTTGGGACTCTTGCACACTGCTGGTTTCACCTGGGGTTGAGTGTGCACTTTGGCCAGGGCATGGTCTCAATCTTGGTGGCCCCACCCACTGTCATGTGCCCCACACCTGGGCCTGGTCTTGTCTTTCTGGCCCCTTGGTTCACCCACTGGTTTGATTTCTCACTGTTGTTTTGGACTTCTCTGGGCCACTTGATCCTGCTTGTGGCATGTACCGCACGCTGGGCAGCTGGCTCAGTCTGGTCCCCCACCTGCAGCTTGTGCCATGCTACATTACATATTGTTATCTTTAAAGCAGTTACTCAGAGTACAAGATATGGGCATACAAGATTCTCCAATTGATAGTAGCATGAACCTTCCTTTTCAATGAATTCAGAGAAATTAGTAGTATAACTAACTTGCATTTTTTTTCCTTTTCTTTTCCTTCCTTTCCCCTTTTCCCTAACCTAGTTCCTTTTTCCTTTTGAGCAATTTCTTTCCATTTGACAATATCTGTTGTATATTTTAGACCTTATTTACTCTTTCAGTTTCTCACACCAGGGAGACAATATGATATTTACACATGTGAGTCTGATTTATTTCACTTATAAGTATTGTCTCAAGTTGCATTCATTTACCTATAAAAGTCTTGAGTTTGTCCTTCTTTATGGCTGAGTCGTATTCCATTGTATAAAAAAGACCACATCTTTTTTATCCATTCCTCTGTCGATGGGCATTTGGGTTATTTCCAAGATTTAGCTATTGCAAATTGTGCTACTATAAACATAGGTGCACATATATTGCTGTGGTATGATATTTTTAATTCTTCTGGGAAGATACCCAGAAGGGAAATAGCTGGGTCAAATGGGAACTCTAGTCCTAGTTTTTTGAGGAATCTCCATACTTATTTCCATAGTGGTTGTATCAGTCTACACTCCCACCAACAGTGGAGAAGTGTTCCTTTTTCCCCACAACACTGTCAGCACTTGTTATTGGTTGATTTCTTGTTGATAGCCATTCTTTCGGGGGGGAGATGGAATCTCAATGTTGTTTTAATTTGCATTTCTCAAATGATCAAAGATGTTAAACATTTCTTCATATATTTATTTGTCATTTGTATTTATTCATCTGAGAAGTGTGTGTTCATCTCTGATGCCCATTTTTGGATTGGGTCTTTGAATTTGGGGGGTTTGATTTTTTTCAATTCTCTATATGTTCTAGATAGAAGTCCTTTGTCTGAGGGACAACTGGCTATACATTTTTCCCACTCTGTGAGTTGTCTTTTCTAGAGTGAAGTATCTTAAGCTCTGAAAGGCAACAACTTCTAACCCAGATTTATATGTCCTGCAAAACTTTCCTTTAAAATTGATGGAGAAATAAGGTCTTTCCATGACAAGGAAGACCTCAAGATATTCATGACCATGAAACCAGTATTACAAAAAATGCTCAAGGGTATCCTAGAAAGAGAGAATGAAGCAAACAACATCAGTAAGTCAATAAGAATGACTATGCCTGATGGGATGAGCAGATAAGCAAAAGGGGAAAAATGAGGAAGACAGCAAAGGAAAATAATCCAATGACAGGAACAAGTCAATCCCTCTCAGTAATAACTTTCAGTGTGAATGGTCTCAATTCCTTAATCAAAAGACACAGATGGGCAGAGTGGATCAAGAAAGAAACTGCAACAATATGCAGCATACAAGGAACACATTTAACTCAAAAAGATACTCACAGATTAAAATTCAAAGGATGGAAAACAATATTCCATGCAATGAGAACCTGGAAAAAAAGTAGGAGTTGCTATCCTAATTTCAGACAAAGTGGATTTCAAGCTAAGACTGATTAGAAGAGACAAAAAAAGGTCATTACATATTAGGTAATGGAAAAATTTAGTAGAGTTAACAATTCTAAGCATATACATACCAAATGCCAGCACACTCAACTTCATAAAACAAACACTAATGGACATGAGGAATATGGATGCACCTTGAGACCATAATGTTAAGTGACATAACAAGCTTAAATATCATTCTATTTATCTATCCATTGACAGCTTGAAATAAAAGACAGTAGGAAAAAAGAGAGAAAAAAATACTGTAATCCAGCGCAGACAATGTATCTAAAACCGTATCTTCACTTAGTACAATTGTTTCACATGTTTTATAAGTTCTCTCATCTATTAGTCAGGTTTTTAATCTGTATAGAGTAATGCCTCAGTTCATGAATGCTTCTGTTCACAAACAATTTAGTTTGTGAACAGAAGTGTTTGGCAAAATTTTGCTTCTGTTTGCAAACTCCGCATCCAATCATAAACTTCACTGCAGCCATCTTTCCTGCACAAACATGAATGTGAGCATCTTCTCCACTATGACACGTGGTCAAACTGCTTCCTCCCATCAAGATTCCAGTTGCAGATAGACTGCGAACACTTGCTGTGACATTTTTGTGTGTATTTTAGCACATACAGTACTGTACAATATTATTCAATCCACATGACTCCAAAGAAAGTACAGAGCAAACATGGTAGTAAAAAGAAAGTTCAGAGTAGTAAAGAGGGTGACTAGAATGTGCAGAGCAGTAATGAAAGTAACCAGAATGTGCAGTGGTAATGAAGGTGACAAGAATGTCCAGAGCAATAATGAAGGTGACAAGAAACTACAGAGCAAGAATGGTAAGAAGAAGGTTTTAAAGAAAATAACCATTGAATTGAAGAAGGAAATTGTAGAAAAGCATGAGCATGGTATTCATGTAACTGATCTGGCCTCAGAGTACAAGATGGCAAAGTCAACAATCTCAAATATTTTGAAGAATAAAGATGCCATCAAAGGACCTGATGTGCCAAAAGGAGTAACAGTATTAACCACTTAACAGTTTACCCTGAGCATCACTTGGGTGGTACATTTGTTTACATACGGACTATCCGTGTCACTCAGACAGGTGTCGTTTCAACCAGTTGATTCTTTTTTTTTTTATGTGAGTACCGGGAGTTGAACTCAGGACCTCGCGCTTGCCAGGCAGGTGCTTATGCCACTGAGCTATATCACCGGCCCAACCAGTTGATTCTTGTATTGAATAAATTTGATAAAATTGTCATTTTTATATTTCCTGTTATATTATCTTATAAAAATTAACGAAAAAAGATGCATTTTTTGGTGATCCTGTATTTAAATAATTGGACTGGTAAGTGGTTAACCAAGCACAGGACTCAAGTGCTGGAAGAGGTAGAAACACTTTTGTTAGTGTGGTTGAATGAGAAACAGCTGGCAGGTGATAGTGTTAGTGAAGCTATGATCTATGAAAAAAAACAGGAAATTTCACAGTGATTTACTACAAGAAAACTGGTCTATAAGTGTAATAAGTGATGAATTTAAAGCCAGTAGAAGGTGGTTTGTTAAATTCCACAAGAGAAGTGGCATCCACCGTGTGATAAGACATGGTGAGATTTCCAGTTCTGATAAGGCTGCTGCAGAAGCCCACAAGAAAGAATTCATGGAATTCATGAAGGCAGAAGGATACATCACTGAACAAGTATTTAACTGTGCTGAAACAGGACCCTTCTGGGAGAAGATGCTGAACAGAACCTATATCATGCAGAAGGAAAAGGCATTGCTGAGGCATAAGCCCATGAAGGACTGATTGATGCTTTTGTTGTACGCAAACGCAAGCACCCATCTGAAGATTAAGTCACTACTGGTGTACCATTGCCAGACCCCTCAGGCATTCAGTGAACTGATTGTGAGCAAGGCCAGACTGCCTGTCATGTGGTGGGCCAATCTAAAAGCTTGGGTCACAAGGCAGTTCTTCATGGAATAGCTGCCTGAGGTGTTCTCACCCACCATTAGAAACATATTTCTGACAGCCAACTGCCTGAAAAGTGGCTTTTTCTGATGGACAATGCTGTGGCACACCCTCCAGCCTTGGTGGATGATATGGACGCTGAGTATGACTTCATAAAAGTCAAGTCCCCCCTCTTCTGCATGACACCTCTTCTGCAGCCCATAGACCAGCAAGTGATCTGCAACTTCAAGAAACTGTACCCAAAGGTGCTCTTTACCCGGTGCTTTAATGTCACTGAAGAGATATCCTTGACTCTGTAAGAGTTCTGGAAGAAACATTTCAATGTCCTTCAGTGCACCAACTTCACTGACAAAGCCTGGGAAAATGTCATGTACCTTATGTTATGTACTAGACCTTAAACTCAGCCTGGAAGGAACTGTGGCCAGAATGTGTCACTGGATGTGACTTTGGAGGGTCTGATGCATAGGCATTGGAGTCAAGATTGTGTCCATGGGCAAGAGGAGGAGTCTCAACATTGATGGTGCAGACATAGAGGAACTTGTTGTGGACCATAAGGAGGAGCTGATGATGGAAGAACTCGCTGAACTCCAGAGTGAACAGCAGAAGGTGCTTGTTGAGGAGCATTCCACTGAGGAGGAGGAAGACAGGGAGGATGTTAGCAGGGATGCAAAAAACTGCATTATGAAAAAATGGAATGAGTGCCAGGATTTCTTTGAGAAGCACCACCCCAACAGAACTGTAATGAACAAAGGGTTGAATCTGATGAATGGTAATGTGGTGTCTCATTTCCAGAGGGTCATGCAGTGCAGGAAAAAACAAGTGATATTAGACAGATTTTCTTTTTTCAAAATTGACCCTGCAACTATGAGACAAAGAAGAGAGGAAACCCCTTAAGGAGATCTCCCCGATGTCCTTGTGGAGGGGGACTTTCCCTCCAAAAAATGACCTCCTCCTCACTGACTTTCCTGTCCTCCATGACAGAAGTTGCCTCAAGCAAGGTTAGTGTTCTCTCTTTTCATACTGTACAGCACTGTAGTTTGTTTCATATTTTTGTGGTTAAAAATACATATGGTTCAGAACAGATTGACTTTATTTTCATCAAACCTTATGGGAAAATTTGATTTGGTTTGTGACCAAAATCAGTGTGTGACCACATTCATAGGGGTCAGGACAGATTAACCTTATTTACATTGAACTCTATGGGGAAATTTGATTCAGTTGATGACCAATTCAGTTCATGACCGGAACTGTGGAATGAATTAAGTTTGTGAACTGAGTTATCATTGTATATGATAAGTAACTTTATAACACCTTATGAAATAGAAAAATGAATCTGATGCTGGAAAAATAAAAAAGGAATGAAGCAAAATGTAGGGGTAGAATATCATTTGGCATGATGGCCTACACCTGTAAGCCCAGGACTCTGGAGGCTAAGCCAGGAGAATCACTGTGAATTTGAGCCCAGCCTGGACTACATAATGAGTTCAAGGCCAACCTGAACTATATAGCAAGACACATTCTCAAAAAAAAGAAAAAAAAAGAAAAGAAAAGAAAAAAGAAAAAGAATAAAAAAGTATATCATTCATGTTGATTTTCCACTGTAGGAATAACTTGGGAAGACATTTTGGAGCAACCCCTTTCTTTACTCTTGTTTTGGGCATTTTCCATTAGAGTCCATGAGGGTGACATGGCCTCTCCCTACCACGCAAAGCCATTTTTCTTTCTCCACTTTTGTACCTAGACTCTATTTAAAGAGGAATAAGCAAGTCAATTCCAGGAATATTCAGAATCATAACCTAGCAAACTGAGTATGAAAATAAATGGGAAAGGCTTAAATATTCCCCAGAGCATGACCCAACTGTCTCTTGATGGAGTCCCAGATGTGCCCACCCCTTGTCCTTTGAGGTAAAGTGGAACTAAAGTAAGCAAAATGACTTCCTGGGAAGATACTTTAAGGCAAATACAGACATTCTTAGATGCATACAAGAAAGATACTACCATCATAGAATAATAAACAGAAAGTGACCAATCCTGCAGTAAAATTACATGTTTAAAATTAAAAAAAGGAAAGATGTCCCATTTTTGCTTCTTCAGAGAGCTCCAGTCTTTGCCATTGACTTTGGATATCCATCTCCGGACTTCCAGCACAGACTTCTCAGCCTCCCAGTGCAGACTCTTTAGCTTCCTGATGCAGACTTGCACAAGACTCTGTAGTGAGCTCTTGGCCTTTGACTTTTGACTGTATATTCTGACTCTCCAGTGCACATACACTTTTACACTCTTTCACCCCTGACTATATATATAGCCCATACTCCACCCCCTAACAACAAGTCAGCTATAGTGCCCCTATGGTCCAGTCACCTTCCACAAGCCCACCTCTGAGCATATGAGGCTTTGTGTGTACATCTAGATGCAAACCTTCAATAATATTTAACTTATATGGTTGTTTGGGTACATAAAGTGTTTACTACGGTGACTAGCACATGAGAAATAAATAATCAATGTTATTAATGATAATTCTTCTTGCTATTACAGTGTCATGGAAGCCAATGAGGACAGCTTTTTTGACTAGGAGGGAGAAATCTATTGTACATGATGCCAAATGCAGCAGAGAGTTCAAGGAAAATGAGAATTGAGAAAAGGCAAGGATTTTGAGACTTGATAAGACATGTTGAGTGATATTTACCCTTGGGACTTACGTTCTGAACTTGTTTTTACTGAAAATGTGAACCAAAGTTTGAAAAGAAAATTCATCACTTTTTGTCTTCAGGGTATATATTTCCTTTAAATTCTGAGTAAACAATGTTTATAGGGGAGTACTTAGAAAGGCTGCAGCTGTGACAAACATAGCAGACTTTTTTTCACCATCCATTGGAACTTTCTGTGATGTAGAAATGTTCTATATCTATACTTTTCAGTACACATGGCTACTGAGCACTTGTGGTGTGGTTAGAATGACTGAGGAACTGAAATTTTAATTTTATTAGATCTTAATTAGTTTAAATTTAAATAGCCACATGTAGGTAGTAGCTACCATAAATGGACAGTGCAGCTCTGGCTGCACTGGAAAAGCCTTGTCTAGTTAGGAGAGGGATATATTCTTAAGACCAGTAGAGGATTATTTAGAAAAAAAGTAATATCACCCAGCCTAGAGAATTTAAAGAGAGTCTCATACAGCAGGTGAAACTTGGGCTTAAACTAGAAAGATGTATGGCATTTGAACGGGAGGAAAGAAGGCAGGAAATTATTCCAGATGGGTTGGAAAGGGCAGGCAAATGCTTGGAGTTAGAAACACCCATATATGAGAAGTTTGAGGATAACGGACATTCTAAAATAGAGCATTCATACTAGGAGTTATCTGGCATTGGGGCAGGTTATAGACAGCTTTGAACTCTAGCACAAAGAGCATATGCTCTCCACATAGAGCAATGTTTCACAAAGCCTTCTTAAAACACAGATTTGTAGGGCCACCTCAACCCATTAAATCAAATTTTCTGAGTTGGTGCCTAAATAATAAGTATTTTAAGTGTCTCAGGTGTTTATGATGTATATTCAAGTTTGAGATCTATTAGATAGAAAGAAGGGAGCACTGAGCTTTTGGTCAAAGGAGGAACCTGATGATAGAGTTACCTTAGGAAACTCAATAAAGTAGAAAGGTGGAGGCTTTAGAAAGTAGGGTAAGAAAACCAGTTAGATGACTGTTAAAGTAGTTCAGATATGAACTTCACAAATCTAGATCTTTCTGGCCAATATCCTTGGAATTATCAAATCAATTCCTAAAATTTCTTGGCAGGCCATATTTAAATTTTGAACACTATTTATTTGCTATTTCAAATGACTAGGGCCTAGGAACCAGAGCCTAATTACCTAGGTTCAGATCTCAGACCTACTGTGAGCTATTTTAGCTTAGACAAGTCACTTAACTTTTCTTTACTTCAATTTCTTTATCTAAAAATTAGAGATTGCTGGGGGTGGTGGTGCATGCCTATAATCTCAGAACTTTGGGGGCTAAGGCAGGAGGATTGCCGTGAGTTCAAGGCCAGCCTGGGTTACATAGTGAGTTGAAGACCATCCTAAACTGCATAGCAAGACCCTGTCTCAAAAAACTAAATAAATAAATTGGGGATTATCATAATTCCTATTTCATAAAGGTATTGCAAGTGTTAAATTAGTTCATACAGGGCTTATAACAGTACCTGGCATATAGTAAGCACTCAATAAATGTTGGTATTAATATCATTTAAAGTACAGTTCTTTATTCCAATTTGTATAATAGAACCAATTACATTTCCAAAAAAGTGTTAAATTTGCTCATTTGATGTATTAAAATTGCATCTTAGACCTTTTGCTTAATGATTTGTATTTCAAAGCATAATGCTTTACTTATTTAACATATGGCTATTCTTCATAAAATAAATCGAAACAGATGATAAATTGTTCCGCCCACTGAACATTAACCTGTGGTTATTTACTTATTTATTTATTTTGAGAGAGGGTCTTGCTATGTAGTTCAGGCTGGCCTTGAACTCACTACAGTATGTAGCCCAGGCTGGCCTCACACTCCTGTGATCTTTCTGCCTCAGCCTCCTGAGTGCTAGGATTACATACATGTGCTATGGTCAGTTGTTGGCTACGAGTTTCACATATTTGTAAACTTTGCACTTTTTATATTGTTACTAGCTTTCAATAAATGCTGTTTATGATATTTATTTTAGAAGAAATGAAAAGACTTTTTCTCTTTTTTTTTAGGAAAAAAAAAAGCCACATTGGAGAGGCAGAAGTGCTAAGAAGGTGACCTGGTAATGGCCCAAGATTCATGATCTTTTCTGTTGATTTCTACTCTTATCTCATTCATTGAGTCATCATGCAGTCTACCAGAAGTCCCTTTCTCCTTTTGGCACTAATAGAACATCTCTTTCCCTTGTTCATAAGATTGATCATGTTGTATTGTAACTGAATGTTTTTGTCCTTTACCTGTATACTACAGAAGGTTCCTAGTTGTGAGCAATAGAGATTGACTGGCTATTTTTGGCAGAAAAATGTACGTATCAAAAGCCTATTAAATAGTTCACAGAATCACCAGTTACTGAAGAACCAGACTCAAGGCTACACAGCCAACATCACAGCTATCACTATTACTACCACTGCCACTGCTATGCTCAGGTCTTCTGAGGAGCAGACACCAAGATGAGATTAGACAGGCAAAAGATTTATGGGAGAAAATCCTGTCGTAGAAAATAGGGTGGGATGCATGGCAAAAGAAACCACCAATAGAGTGAAGAGACAACCCACAGAATGGGTAAACATTTTTACCAGCTATTCCATAAAGATATATTTATATTTTCTTTATATATTCCTGGAATATATAAAGAACTCAAAAAAATCAGACCCCCCCCAAAAAATTTAAAGACCCAATCCAAAAAATGGGCATCTGAAATGAATAGACACTTCTCAGATGAACAAACACAAGTAGTAAATAAATGTATGAAAAAATGTTTAACAACATTGGTCATTCAAGAAATGCAAATTAAAACAACACTGAGATTCCGTCTCACTCCTGAAAGAATGGCTACCATCAAGAAATCAACCAGTAACAAATGCTGGCGGGGATGTGGGGAAAAAGGAACCCTTCTCCACTGTTGGTGGGAGTGTAGACTGGTGCAACCAATATGGGAATCAGTATGGATATTTCTCAGAAAACTAAAACTAGAGGTTCCATTTGACCCAGCTATTCCCCTTCTTGGTATCTATGTTGGTATCATCCCCAAAGAGTTAAAAGTATCATACCACAGTGATATATGCACACCCATGTTTATAGTAGCATAATTTGTAACAGCTAAGTCTTGGAAACAGCTCATATGCCCATCATCAGCTGAATGGATAAAGAAAATGTGGTTTTTATATACTATGGAATACTACTCTGCCATAAAGAAGGATAAACTTGAGACACTTTTAGGTAAATGGATGCACCTTGAGACCATACTTTTACATGAAATAAATTGGGCACACATGTTTAAATACCACATTGTTTCTCATGTAACAGAAACTCAAGGCTCAAATAAGGGACCAAAATGGATGATAGATTTTGGAAAGTAGGAAGAAAATGTAAAAATGAGAAGGGGAACAAAGGATGGGGGAGGGAGAAGAAATGGAGGGAAAAGGAAAAAAAAGAATAGAAGGGAAAATGGAAACAAAGCTTTTGTAAAGAAGGAGGGGGAAAGGGTTGAAGGGAGGGGAGGGGATTGGGGAAAAAAGAAGAATCAAGATATACTATGTACAGGTACAAATTCCCTATGAATGTGACCTTTATGTGTATAAAAAGTGTACCAATAAAAGTAATTTTTAAAAAAAGAAAGTCAATGGTAAGTTCAAAAAAAGAAAATAGGTTAGGATCTAGAGACAGCTGGGAGAACTGTTAGGCTACAATATAAATCCCATTTTTTTTAATGATGGAAGGCAAAAAGAATGTTTGGTAGGAAGTATGTCAGACTGAAATACAGTTCTAGTAAATTTTGGCCAGGTTGATGGGGATTCCTGAAGGCCAATCTACCTACTAGAATAGCTCTGTATTTCCCAGCAATTGGCCTGTTATGTCAGTTATTTGCTGATGTCAGTGTGGACTCAGAACAAAGCAACAAGTATTGGGATGAATTTAGAGCACAGCAGCTAGGGCCGAGGTTACACAAGTACACTTCCCACACTGAAAGAACTGTGGCACATTTTCTTCAATCAGTGAAGATTTTTCCATTGCTTTGGGTCCGTGGCTCCCAAATCATGGGATGGAACCTTGTATTGAGAGCCTGAGCTACATATATGTATTCTGAATGCAAGGCGGTTCTGCTTCTCACAAAGATCCCTAAACCCTCTTCCCAAATAAAGTAAGATGCTGGAGAGCAATACCCCATAAAAGGACAAATGTCCACTATTCTTTGTGAACTTCTTGAGAGCAGAGATCTTTTTCCTGCTTGTTGTTAATTATAAATATTTACAAATAAATGTGTATTGAAGTGAATGAATATAGGCATTTAAATACGCTGGTGTTTTAAATAACCTTACACACACACACACACACTAATCAATCAAACAATTGCATTACCAGGGAAATGCAAATCAAGTCCACTAGGATGACTATAATCAATACCACATAACTATTGTTGGGGATGTGGAGAAATTGGAAATCTCATATTCTGCTGATGGAAATGTAAAAATGTTGCAGCCACTTTTGAGAAGTGTGGAAGTGCCTCAAAAGTTTACATATAGTTACCATACGATCTAGCATTTTACTGGTAGGGATATATACAACTGAATTGAAAACATATATTCATACAAAAACTGGTACACAGATATTCTTAATTGCTTTATTCATAAGAGCCAAAAAGTCAAAACATTCCTATGGTAGTTAATTTTATGTGTCAACTTAGCCACCCATGTGCACAGTTGTTTGGTCACATACCAGTATGGATATTCCTGTGAAGGTATTTTCAGATGTGATTAACATTGAAATCATTAATGCTGAGTAAGACGGATTATCCTCCATAATGTGGGTGGGCTTCTTCCAATTCGTTGAAGGCCTATGAGCAACAGCTAAGGTCTCTTGAAGCAGACAAAACTCTGCCTCTAGACTGCATTATAGAAATTGTGAGTTTCCAGCCTTTGAACTAAAGACTGCGCATCAACTCTTGAATTTCCAGCCCGCCAGCCTTCCCTGAATTTCAGAACTACCAGCCACCCAGTTAGTTCCGTTCCTCTGTGGTATATCAGCACAGCAGCATATTAATCATCATAGAAAAGAATGAAGTACTGATACATGCTACAATGTGGTTGAGCCTTGAAAACATTATGCTAAGTGAAATAAGCCAGATAGAAAAGGTCATATATCGTATGATTCAATTCATGTGAAGTGTTCATGCTATGGATACAGTTGGAATGTCCTCCAGGTTTTCATGTTGAAATTTAATCCCCATTGAGAAATATTAAGAGGTCAGGAACTTTAAAACTATGGTGTTTAGAGGCGGGGGTTTTAGGGAGTGATTAGGATTAAACATGGCTGTTAGGGTAGAGCCCCCATGAATGAATCCTGGTGGTTTTATAAGAAGAGGGAACGAGAACACACACACACACACACACAGACACACACACACAGACACACACAGAGAGAGAGGTCCCTGTCTCTTGCTATGTGAGGCCCTGTGCCATTTTGGGTATCTGCAAGGAAACTATCACCAGATGTGGCCCATTGCTGTTTGACCAGAATTGTGAGCCAAAATAAGCCTCTTTTCTTCATAAGTCACCCAGTCTGTGGTATTGTGTTATTGGCAATAGAAAATGGACTAATGCAGTACAGATTAGACAAATTCATTGAGATGGAAAGTAGATTGATTAGTGGTTGCTTAGGGCTGAGGGAAGGGAAGTGAGGGGGTGCTTAATGGGTATGGGTTTCTTTTGGGGGGATAATGAAATGTTCTGGAACTATGTTGTGCTAATGGCTGTATGACTTTGTACTGAGACTACTAAATTGTACACTTTAAATGTGTGAATTATATGGTATGTGATTTATATATTAAACTTATTATTTTAAAATAAATCATACCCATTATGTCCCTTGTCTCCTCCTCCTTCCTTCCATAGGTAGTTTCAATAGAGCTTGCTAGCTGCCTGGCAACACCATTATCTCCAAATTCCATGCTGCATTTTTGTGACGGCATTTTTTTCCCCTCATGGCTAATTTAGATGTTCATTTTACTAGAGTTTTTTGAAGTAAAAATGTTAGGTGTGAGGGCCATGGAGAAAATGCACTTGTGTTTTGACTTTGGGCTCAGATCTTAGCTATATATGATACCGATTGAGAGAGTAGGCTAGAAATTAAAGGCAAGAGTCTATGTAATTATCATGTGATGCAAACATGTACACACACATACACAACTGAAAGGCAAGAGTCCTCAAGGAACTTATAGTGAACAGAAATAAGATTAGAGGACATGACTGATTTTTGCCTTAGATAAAAGGATTCTAACAGCCCAAACTAACCATTCTTTGGAAGGAAGCTATCCTTCCATCCTAGTTTGATTCTCTGAGCCTTGCTCATCACCTTCCACCAATCAGTATTCTGTAACTGCACATGAGCCACTTGTAGCATAGCTACCCCCATCATTTCCTCTTCCCTTGTGGAGGCCAGCCACCTCTTACAAAACAGCTCTTTGGAGGCCCATGAGCAGTCTTCTTCAGGTTGCTGTGGCTTGGAAATATCAACCCTGTCCCCAAGTCTTACATGGTTCAGCAGAGGTCTGAATGCTGCTAAAGACATCAAAATCTTTTAAACCAGATGACTTTTAAATCTGTTTTTGTTTTTGTTGTTGCTGTTGTTGTTGTTCCTGCTGTCAGGGGTTGAATGTGGGTGTGGGTAAGGAGTCAGATCTTGGGTCTACCTTGCAGAATTCCAGTGCTTCCCAAAGGGGAGAACTGACTCTTGAGCACTTACTAGGATTCAGAGGGTCACGTAGAGCATCACCTCAATTTATCAGCCCTTGGGAGACCTATACTTTAATGGGGAAGGGGCTCCTGGGCCTCAGCAGTCTCATGACTGCCAACACTTCCAGAATCGCTCATCTAAAGATTTAAAAAGTTGGAATCTAGAGATTAACTGAAAAAGCAAAGAGTGTTAGAAAAGAGGCAAAATTTCAGTTAGTTTTTCCTAGTAAGGCAAAGGAACATGGAAATAAAAGACCAGATGATTTAGTGATCTAAAGCACCAGAAAGTCTTAGGGTGGAAAATAGAGAAGCTGGCGCATGAAAGGAATTAAATGGCAGAAAATTTACAGGTCTATACCAGCCATGGAGGACAGGGATCCCATAAAAACTAGAGCAGGAGCTCAAGGGGCCTATAATGATCTAGTTGGGGCATTAAAATTAATACACTGGAAACAATTTGTAATTTGGTGCTAAACTTTGGTATTGACAAAAATGTCTGAGAATGGACAGGTCACATGAACTGGCATCTTCTGAAAGCTAAAGGCTGAATAAGACAGTGCTCATTCAGCCAAAGGACTTTATATTCCAGCTACAGTAGCTACAGCTTTTAGAGATGAGTGTCTCTGGGTCTTGCCTGGTTTCATGGAAGAAGTACGGGGGAGGAAGGTTCATAATCACAATTTGTCAATCGCTATTGTCATCAACAAGAGCCACAATAAACATTTATTGGACATACCTCCCTCACTAAGTTAACACTTCCATTGGGAAAGCAGAACAAACAGAAAAAGTTGAAGGACTAGTACAAGACAGCCTGTGCCAATAGGAAAGTGAGGGTTGAGAAGGTAAGAAAAGGGTTCTTGCAGGAGATCATACTTGAGTTGACCCTTCAAGGCAGGTTAGGGTTTGGAGTAGTAGAGAACAGGGTGAAGGGAGCTATAAACTACATCAACAAGGCACAAAAGGTGCAAGTGAGCAGGGTGAATATGATAAGCAAGAAAACCTGCTGGACTGGAGCAAAAGGTACATGGTAGGGTAGTGCTGGTGATTATCATTTGAGAGAAGCAGTGTGGTGATTACAGACAGGCTTGGATGGGAGACAAAGGGAGTCATTTCGAAACAAAGTAGGCAGGCATTGTAGATCTGGGTATTTGGGACATGATGACAGCATGAGCAAGAAAGAAGAAAGGCTAAAAGAACACTGGGATTCTACATTCTTCCTAGCTTCATTCTCTTGTGTTAGGGTGACTGACAAATTCACCCTGTCCCAGCAGAATAGAATGAGTTGGTCAGCCTGCCTCAGATAGGCTTTACAAACAGGTTGTCATAGCAGCCTCAAGAGGTTCTGTACCAGTGGTGGCGACCAATGGCACTCCTGCTGCAGCAGAATGTTTGTATCACAGAAAGCTCTAAAAGGTTTGTCTGAAGTTGTCCTCCCTCCTGAAACAGAAAGGAGGAAGTTTCAGCTTCTCAGCCCAGCTGCAAACACAGGTGCAGACCAAGATGGGGACTCTGCTTCACAGGGCAGTAACATTTAAATACTGAATCTGTCCCTTAATCAACCCTGGGGAAAGGAGGTAGCAATCGAGGGAACGTTAAAAAACAGTACAAATGGCAAGACTAAGTCTATTTTGAGGCCATCATTTTGGTGGCTGCTACTTGGCCACTCCATACATTCTTTTTACTGACTTCCTGCAGCAAAAGGAGACTTGGCGCAGGCTCTGCTACATTTGTATTATTACCAAGAGGAGATATCTTCTCTTTTTCTCTGGGGTTTAGAATTATGCAAATAAGGCATAAAAACAAAAGCTCAGTTAAGTGAGGACAGACTGTACTTTAGAATCCAGGCAGCTTTCAGAGTTCTTTAAAACACATTTTTCTTTTCCCCCTTTTTTTTTTTTTTTTTTTTGCTAGCAGCTCTCTTGGCTCCTCGCCAATCTATTTAGAATTTGGCGCCTTTTCAGAACCTTTCAACCAAAGACCCGGAATTTCATTCTACAGTTCCTATCGGCCTCATTTTGTAAGTGGAGAGATCAAGGAATATAATCGCAGCTTTCAGTATCTGTGAGCTGGCCTCAAGTCTTGACCTCTACACTGTTCAACCTTCCCTTTGCGGCAATCTTGCCTGAAACAGAAACTCTCGCACAATTGCTTCCCAGGTTCCCCTTCCTGTGATGTTAACCGGAGGGCAATAGGACCCAGGGAGGCTCAACCCTGAGGCCAAGGCAGACACACCTGTCTAACCGCTTGGGTTGAGCTAGTGTGGGAACCGGTCTCTCAGTTAGGCAGGGTGGGGTAGAAATGGGTGACTACTCTTCTGGGAGAAGAGGAGAAACGTGGTTCCCTCCTGGTTTCAGGGGTGTCGGTGAGAAGTCCTTCTGAGAAGTAGCCCAAGCCCCTTTTTGTCGTTCCTCTCCCAACAAGGCGCCTCCTTTGGCTGGTGGTCCTGGAACTCTCTGGCGGGTTTTGTTTGGCCCCAGCAGCCCGCCCCCGCTACCCAGGTGCCTTAGTTCCTGAAGCCGCTGACCTCTTGCTGCTGTAACCGTGGGCCAGGCAAGACCCCGGCAGCAGACGGCGTCCGAAAGTTTAGTGACCTCTGCCCAGCCACTTTGGCGCTCCGCATGTTGCGCCTTTCACTGGCAGTTTTTCCGAGAAGCCCCTCCAGCGTTTTCTTAATCTTTTAGTGTGCGCGCGCTCTGCTTCTCACCCCTGAGACTATGCTCGCTCGGGAACAGAACGGTGGCATTACTCCTGCCCCAAGCCTGGCTGTCTTGAGGGCGGGGCTTGGGGAATCCGAGGAGCCATCCTTAGAACCCTTGAGTAGGCGCCGTCCGGACAGCGCGTGGGTGAGGTGGCGAGAGAACCAGCTAATTACACAAAACTTACCTGTAGCAGTAGCTTGGGTACCTAGATGCTGAACTGAATCTCTCAGGGGACACTCAGGCTGCGCCCTCTCTTCTGCCCTGGCTCATTTTCTGCTGACTTTAGAGGGCACACATTGGCAGAATTCCTCACAAGGAACTGTTCAGAGTCAGTTCCCCCACTAAGTGGCTACTCCCTTGCCTGGGGGGCGCTGCGAAAGGAGCCTCCACGGAAGCAACTGTTCCCATGCCTCTTCACACGCCTGGAACTGGACTCCAGACTCGGCGCTGGGATGCTTGCTTTTATCTTGTTCAAGTTTCTCAGCACAGATGTTGACAATTGGATTTGGGGGCCAATCAAGAATCAAGTTCAAAGTGGTACTACTGGCTCTCCATTCCAGGCTCCAACTCCAACTGAGTCTAGAAGAGATGGGTCTCCTAACTAGCTGATCTCGGTTCTGGAACTCAACTTGACAGGGCTAACTTGACTGCTACTTGGACTGGGTTCTTTTGGGGACGGCTTGGGGGATGCTCTGAACACCAGAGCACAACACTCAGAACCTCCACAATGGATAGAGTTTATGAAATTCCCGAGGAGCCAAACATGGATCCGGTTTCAACTGTGGAAGAAGATGTCATCCGAGGGGCCAACCCCCGCTTTACCTTTCCATTTGGTATCCTCTTTTCCACCTTTTTGTACTGTGGGGAGGCTGCATCTGCCCTGTACATGGTTAGAATCTATCGAAAGAATAATGAAACATTCTGGATGACGTATACATTTTCTTTCTTTATGTTTTCATCTATTATGGTGCAGTTGACCCTCATTTTTGTCCACAGAGATCTGGCCAAAGATAAGCCACTATCATTATTTATGCATCTAATCCTTTTGGGACCTGTTATCAGGTGAGCAATTTTTTAATCTTTCTCCTTCTTTAAACAGAGAAAGATGATGCTAATATTTACTAGACTGATACTGTGCCTCTAATCTAATTGATTCTCCCATTTCCTCCCACTCTTGGCTTCCCTGTTTACTATCCAAAAGAACTTATCTGAAATTTTAAGTGCCACCATGATGAACATGTGGCATGTACCTGTATTCCCAAATTGTGAATGATACTATCAACAAGACTTCCTCAGGCAATGCTTGCTGTCTGACTTTTTGTTGTAAAAACTGGTATGGAACCAACAGATGTGGTCACCCTGTGTACACAGGTCATAGCTACAGAGTTGATTTATTTTGGGGGATGCTGGGGATTGAACCCAGGGCTTTGGGCATGCTAGGCAAACACTCTACGACTGGGCTACAACCCTATTCTGAGAGTGTGTAATTTTAACTCTTCATTTTGGATGTTCTTTAAATTAGAAGACAATTCCTTCCTGCTCCCATCCCATCCCATGTTCAGTTTTACTTTGAGCTCATGGATGAAAGCTGCTGCTATTTTTTAATTTTCCAGTTATTTGACAGCTGCAAAAATTTTAAGACATCTGCAATATTCTGGTACCCCAACACAATGTAGTTCATTGTTCTCTCCTATTTCTATGTTATATTTCATCACTGTCCTGTATATCTCTTTGTATATTTTTGTGATAATGATACATAGTTGGAAGGGGGAAAAGGAAGGTAGTCCATCTATCTGGATGCAGCACCACAGTGTATAGTATCAGGTGTTCCTAATCAAGTTCCTTTGAAAGGATGAAAATCAAGGGAGACAGGCATCTGTATCAGCAATCTCATCTGGATACTATGAGTTTTTGAGGTGCAGCGGTGTTGCAAAACTTATGAGATCAGGAGGGAGGAATGGACCAAGTTTGTCATGATTGCAAGAGTGGCAAACACCTGCAGTTAGCTGAGGGTGATGGGTTAGAGTGTTGATGTCATAACTGCAATAGGAAGGTATCTCAATAGAGGATTATAAATGGGCTGTGAAACTGATAAAAGATGGAACTCCCCTCTTTATAAACTCTTTTATCTCTAAATGTGTATATGTAGTTTTTCTTTCTCAGTTATATCTCCATAAAGCTGAAAAATTACAATATTTACAGTATAGTTTTAAATGGGAGAGAATTGGTTAGGGTCTATCACAGAAAATAAGCCTAAAAAACAGTGGTAGGGAATCAGGAGACCTGGCGTCTAGTCCTCCTTCTGTCATTGACTAGTTGTGTACCCTTAGTGAAATCTCCGAAAATGCCTTGGGGCTCAGTTCCCTCATCTGTAAATTAAATGGACTACATTATGAGTTCTAAACTCTAATCTAATTGATGGGGCCAGGCAGGTATCATAAATGAGTGAAGTGGGCCAAGTATGAGAAAACCAATAATGTCATGTGTGATGATAAATGAAAACAAAGTCTCAGTGTTAGAAAAAGCAAGAATAATAAGTACCATGGCAATTTGGAGTCCATGACCTATGTATAGAGGATTCAGCCACTTTACAGATCTGGCCCATTTTTTCCATGTTGGAATTTAGACCCAATTCTACCAGATCTCCTAACTTTTTAGGAGACCCTCCCAAGACAGGATTTTATATGAAATATCATGATTTTAAATTTTGGCAAATGACTAAAAACAACACAGTATGGACCAAACTACATGTACCAGTCAGATAGTGACTCAGCTGGTCATATGCAATCTTTAGACTTGGTGATCTAAAGGTACTGTCCAGTTCTAAATCTTTGAAGTTGAACTATAAAAAGAAAACCTCATCTTGAACTTGGAACCAATAAATTTCAAGATGTCACTAGAGGAGCAAGGAAACCATTTCTCTCTCTTTTCAAATGTAATATATTGAGTTAACAGATCAACAACTTTCAACATGCAAATTCTAGCAAGGACCCAGCACCCAGCTTTGATCCCCCCTCCTTTTTCCTTTGTAGCCTTCCAAGCCATCTTTGATCTGGACCCTCTATATGGAGGGGTTCACTGTTTTTCATTTTTCTTGTATAACTTCCATTAGAAATGATTAGGAAGCATTTATAACCTCAGTCACATAAGCCCTCAGCAGGGAAAATGTTAAAAACTCATAAATCATATTCTTTATATTCTTATTTTCAAGGCCAATTTTTAGGTAAGTAAAAATTTTTAGGTAAGTAGGATTAGTGCTATCAGGCATGTGAAGGTGTTTGTAGGGTTAGCTCTCTTACATGAAATGCAACCATTCTTTTGGAAATAAAAATGTACTCTTGGTTTATTGAAGCTTGTAAAGAAGGCAAACACCCTCACATAAATCAGTGAAGACCCTTAAGAATAGAAGCATAGTAATATCGATTGGAGAATATTTTATGCCCATGTCTTGTACGCTGAGTAACTACTTTAAAGATAATAATATGTAATGTATTAACTATTGTTATTCTCCTATCATCTTGTTATGACATTTTGTGTTACCTTTTTTCCATAAAATAAAAAAGAAAGAATAGAAGCATAAACAGAGCATTTCATGCCACCGCCTCCCCCAGTATAGAATTAGCAATAGCATGGATGGGCTAGGGTTAAAATCTAAATGTTTTGTTGAAAATGCACTTAAACATTCTCCTTAAATAGGAAGAGAATGTTGCTTTTTCTTCTTTATTCTTTCTTTCCTTCTTTTTCTTTCCCATGTCTTAGAGTTTGTCTTTAGAAAGTGGAAGTTTCTAAGTAACACTTTGGAGTGCTACACATGAATCAATCTTGAGGAGATCTTATGGAGAATACTGGCCACTACATGTTCCAAAACTTCCTATCAGGTGCCAAAACCTAGAGAGGACATAAATTTCTGAGCTTATCTTTGTTCTATTTTTCTGTTAAATCATATTACTCTTATTATTCCCTTTTCATCATTTTCACCCTGTATTTTTTTCTTCTCATTCTTTCATTTATTCACCAAATATTTATCAAATTCCCACTGTGTGATAGGGGATATAAACAAGATAAATACAACCCTTACCCTCAGCCTATTGGGGAAGATGTCTTAATTTCTACCATAATTATTCTTACTTGTCATAAGAAATAGCTCACAGTTTCCGTTCACTTCACGGTGAGTGGGGGAAGTGGTAACTCAAGTGTTCCAAAACAAGATGTTCTAATTGCTTCTATTCACAGCATCAGAACTACTAGAGACTTCTGATTATAAGGGGTAGATGGAAAAGGAACAGCAGAAAGTGTATATCTTTTCACTATTTCCAGGGTGATAGGTTCTCATAAGGATGTTTTCCTCTTCGTAAAGAATGAATCAGGTATAAAAGGCTGTTGTCTAAAAACACAAACCTTTCTTTTCAATGAATTAAGAGAACCTAGTAGTATAACAATCTTGTATTTTTTTTTCCTTTTCCCTTCCTTCTTTGCCCCTTTCCCTCACCCTAGTTCCTCTTTCCTTTTGAGCAATTTCTTCCCATTTCACAGTATCTATTGTACATTTTGGTCCTTATTTACTCTTTTAGTTTCTCACACTGGGGAGACAATACGATGTTTACACATGTGAGTCTGATTTATTTTACTTATGAGTATGGTCTCAAATTGCACCCATTTACTTATAAAAATCTCAAGTTTATCCTTCTTTATGGCTGCGTAGTACTCCATTGTATAAAAAGACCACATCGTTTTTAGCCATTCCTCGGTTGATGGGCATTTGGGTTGTTTCCAAGATTTAGCTATTACAAATTGTGCTGCTAAGGGAAACAAAACAATTCTGTGTCCTCAAAGAAGTACTTCTGAAATGATGTTCTTAGGTCAGTAGGTGACCAAACAAAAAAGAACTTAAGATTCAAGGTAACTTGTAGAAGGCATGATCAACTCTTTCACTCATAAGAAACCCCCAGGACAGAAGCGAGGAAATGGTAAAAAGTAGCACAACCTCCCCCAAGTATTTCCCTCCTCACTACAACCTCCCTTTCCTGGACAGCTTTTGTTAAGTTCCCATAATACTTTACCTCTGCAGATGTTTGGAGGCCATGATCAAGTACCTCACACTGTGGAAGAAAGAAGGGCAGGAGGAGCCCTATGTAAGCCTCACCCGCAAGAAGATGCTAATAGATGGTGAGGAGGTGCTGATAGAATGGGAGGTGGGCCACTCCATCCGGACCCTGGCTATGCATCGCAATGCCTACAAACGTGTGTCACAGATCCAAGCCTTCCTGGGCTCAGTGCCCCAGCTGACCTATCAGCTATATGTGACTCTGATCTCTGCAGAAGTCCCCCTGAGTAGAGGTGAGTGAGGTCAGGAGAGGGAGGGCTTCACTTAAATCAAGGGTCTAAATTTAGACCTGAGCTGTCTAATATACTGGCTACTAACTTCATGTAGCAATTTAAATAAAACATAAACAAAATTTAAAACATACCTCCTCAGTACTACTTGCCACACCTTGAGTATTTAATAACCACATGATTAGTGACAACTGTTTTGGATGGCACAGATTTAGAACATTTTCATCATCACAGAAAGCTCTAATGGACAGCACTGTAGAAATTCAAGAAATGTAGAGAGTCAGACATCTTAGGACTTCCAGATTTCTTAAACTAGAGTAAGCTGTTTAGGCTAAAAATATCATAGCAAACCCTCTCTGACCACAGAAGAAGCTAGTAACCCAGCAGGAACAATATTTTCCCTTGTCCAGAGTGTTTAAATTATGTTAGTTGTTTTGGTTGTTTAGGAATGGCTATCTTTACAGAAGTTCCCAAATATTGCCGATCATCAGAATCATGTGATAAAGTTCTTTTAAAATTATATTTCATAGATGAGCATTGTGGCACACACCTGCAATCGTAGCACTTGGGAGGCTCATGCAGGTGGATCATCATGAGATCAAGGCTAGCTTCTACTACAGTGAATTCAAGGGCAGACTGAGCTACATAGTGAGGCCCTGTCTCAAAAAGCAAAACAAAACAAAACAAAATTAGTGAGTGAATGAATGATTGAAAGAATAAAAAAAGAAAAAAAGAATGAAAATTATATTCCATCCCCAGACATGAATCAAGCTCAAGAGTGCGGGGAGGCCAGGAATCTGCATGTAGAAAAACTACCCTAGTTGATTCTGATCAGCCTCATTTGGGAATCACTGATTAATCATTTATCCCAATGTCAGTGAAGAGAAAAAAAGGGGCCTGAGATGAATATTTTTTAATTAAATTTTTATTTTTATTGGTACATATTTATAATACATGATTACATTTGTTGTGGGGAGTTGGTACATGTACATAACACACCTTAATTCTTTTTTCATCCCCTTCTCCTCCCTTCCCTCCCCCCTCACTCCATTTCTCAGTCCCCTTCCCTTTTGCAAAAGCTCTACCTTCCTATTTTCTATTATCCATATTTTATTTAGCTCTTTATATTTTGCATTTATTTTATGAGAGAAACCATGCAATATTTAAGCTTGTGTGTCTGATTTATTTCACTTAACGTTATAGTCTCAAGGTGCATCCATTTTCATGAAAATGACTCAAGTTTATCCTTCTCTATAGCAGAGTAGTACTCCATTTTGTATAATGTCACTTTTTCTTTATCCATTAATCTGTTGATAGACATAGAGTCCACTTCCAAGATTTAGCTATTATGAGTTGTTCTGCGATAAATATGGGTGTACATGTATCACTGTAATATGTCTTTAACTCTTTCAAGAAGATACCTAGACTGGGACTAGCTGGGTTGAATAGACTGTCTACTTTCAGGTTTCTGAGAAATCTTCATACTGATTTTCATTGTATTTGTACTAGTTTACATTCCTACCAACATTTTAGAAGTGTTCCTTTTCCCCTACAGCCTCACCAGCATTTCTTACTATCGATTACTTGATGACAGCAGGATGGAATCTCAATGTTGTTTTAATTTGTGTTTCTCTAATGGCCAGAGGTGTTAAACATTTTTTCTTCTTTTTTTTTTAAACTAATGTGATTGGTACATTTTTGACATACATAATGATCACATTCATCATAGGGAATTTGTACTTGTACTTAATATATCTTAATTCTTTTTTTCCCATTCCTCTCCCTTCCCTTCAATCCTTCTTACCCTCTCCATTTATAAAAATTCGTTTCTATTATTTTCCTTCCATTCTTTTTAAAATTTTAAATCACTATTTCCTTCTTTCACTTTCCCCTCCACCCTGCCTCATTCCCTTTCCCATTTGAACATTTTCTTCCTACTTCCCAATATCTATCATCCATTTTGATCCTTATTTGTGCTTTTGGTTTCTCACACAAGAGAAACAATGTGGTATTTAAACATATGCACCTGATTTATTTCACTTAAAATTATGTTCTCAAGGTGCATCTATTTACATAAAAATGTCTCAAGTTTATCCTTTTTTATGGCAGAGTAGTACTTCATTGTATACAAAAACCATATTTTCTTTATCTATTCAGCCAATGATGGGCATATGGGCTGTTTCCAAGATTTAGCTCTTACAAATTGTGCTATAGACATGGGTGTGCATAGGTCACTATGGTATGATGCTTTTAACACTTTTGGGAATATACCTCGAATGGAAATAGCTGGGTCAAATGGAACTTCTAGTTTTAGTTTTTTGAGAAATCTCCATACTTATTTCCATAGTATTTGTACCAATTTACTCTCCCACCAACAGTAGAGAAAGGTTCTTTTTTTCCCACAACTTTGCCAGCATTTGTTATTGGTTGATTTGACTGTAGCCACTCTTTCTGGAGTGAGATGGAATCTCAGTGTTTTAATTTGCATTTCTGCAATGAACAGTGATGTTAAACATTTTCTTCATATATTTATTTGCTGTTTGTGCTTCTTCGTCTGAGAAGTGTCTGTTTATTTTGGATGCCCATTTTTGCATTGGGTCTTTAAATATGGTGGCGTCTGAGTTTTTGAGTCCTTTGATGAATATCTGGTAAAAAAAAATTTCCCATTCTGTGGATTGTCTCTTCACTCTGTTGGTGGTTTCCTCTGCTGTGCAAAGACTTTTTAATATGATGTGATTCCAGTTGTTGATTCTTTGTAATATTTCCTGTGCAATAGGGTTTTTGTTCATAGTGTTTGCCTGCACCCACGTCTTCAAGAGTTTTACCTCTTCTATCTTCTAGCAGATTAAATGTTTCTGCTTTAATATTTAGATCATTGATCCATTTCAATTTTAGTTTAGTGCATGGTGAGAGATATGGGTTTTGGTTAAATCTTCAGAATGTGGAAAGCCAGTTTTCCTAGCACCATTTATTAAAGAGGCTATCTTTCTTCCACTGAAGGTGTTTGGCCCCTTTGTCATATAAAAGGTAGCTGAGTGTGATTGGAGTTGTTTCTGCATCTTCTATTCTGTTCCATTGATCCTACAGTCTGTTTTATTTTTTGCCAGTACCATGCTATTTTTATCATGGTAGTTTTGTAAAATAACTTCAAGTTGCAAATTGTGATGCCCCCTGCCCTTGTTGTCCAGAATTGCTTTTGCTATTCTTGGTCTCTTCTGGTTCCATATGAAGTTTAGGATTGTTTTCTCTAGTTCTGTGAGCTTTGCTATTGGTATTTCTTTTTAATTTTAAAGAGAACAAACAATAAAAACAATAAAACAAAATTTCAAAACAAGACAATGGGAGAGTAACAATGGTTAATACATTGTGTATTGTTATCTTCAAAGTAGTTGCGCAGAGTACAAGATATAGGCGTGAAAAAAATGTTTTTTTGGTAATAGGAATCAAACTCAGGACTTTGCACTTGCCAGGCAGGCACTGTGTCACTGAGCTATATCTCTAGCATAGGCATGAAAAATTCATCAAACAATATTAGCACAAACCTTTCTTTTCCATGAACTAAGAGAAAGTAGTAGTATAGCTATCTTAACTACTATATATATATATATATATATATATATATATATATATATATGTATTTCCTTTTCCCTTCCTTCTTTTCTCCTTTCCCCCATCCCAGTTTCTCTTTCCTTTTGAAAAGTTTCTTCCAATTTCACAATATCTATTGTACGTTTTGGATCTTATTTACTCTTTCAGCTTCTCACACTAGGGAGACAATACGATGTTTACACATGTGAGTCTTATTTATTTCACTTATGAGTATGGTCTCTAGTTGCATCCATTTACCTATAAAAGCCTTGAGTTTATCCTTCTTTATTGCTGAATAGTACTCCATTGTATAAAAATACCAAATCATTTTTATCCATTCCTTGGTTGATGGGCATTTGGGTTGTTTCCAAGATTTAGCTATTACATATTGTGCTTCTATAAACATGGGTGCACATATATCGCAGTGGTATGATGTCTTTAATTCTTCCAGGAAGATACCCAGAAGGGGAATAGTTGGGTCGAATGGGGCCTCTAATGATAGTTTTTTGAGGAATATCCACACTGATTTCCACAGTGGTTACACCAGTCTACGCTCCCACCAACAGTGGAGAAGGGTTCCTTTTTCCCCACAGCCCCGCCAGCATTTGTTATTGGTTGATTTCTTGATGACAGCCATTCTTTCTGGAGTGAGATGGAATCTCAGTGTTTTAATTTACATCTCTCAAATGACCAGTGATGTTGAACATTTTTTCATATATTTATTTGCCATTTGTATTTCTTCATCTGAGAAGTACATATTCATCTCAGATGCCCATTTTTGGATTGGGTCTTTGAATTTGAGGGGTCTGATTTTTTTTTTATCAGGATTGCATTAAATCTGTGTAACAGTATCGAAGTATGGCCATTTTCACTGCCTATCCAAGAACTAGGGATATGTTCCATTTTTTTATATCCTTTTTGATCTCCTTTTTCAGAGTGCTGTAGTTTTCAATATAAAGGTCTTCTACTTCTTTTGTTAGATTGATTCCTAAGTATTTCATTTTCATTGATGCTATTGTGAATGGTGTTTTTTCCTTGTCTCTCAGTGAGTTTATTTGTGTACAGGAATGCTATTGATTTTTGAGTGTTGACATTGTATCCTACTATGTTATCAAATTTGCTTATTAAATCTAGAAGTCTTTTTGTGGAGTTTCTGGGGTCTTCTATGCAGAGTATCATGTCATCTGCAAATAATAATAATATAACTTCTTCCTTTCCTATCCTCATTCATTTTCTTTCTTTCTCTTGTCTAATTGCTCTGGCTAATGTTTCCAGAACTATGTTGGAAAGGATTGGTGATAGTGGGCATCCTTGTCTTGTTCCTCATTTTAGAGAGAAAGCTCTCAGTTTTTTGACCATTTATTATGATGTTGGCTGTTGGTTTTTCATAGACGACTTTTATCTGATTGAGATAAAGACCTTCTAATTTTCTGTAGATTTTTTTTTATCACGAATGTGTTCGATTTTGTTAAATGATTTTTCTGCATCTATTGAGATGATCATTTGGTTTTCATTCTTGGTTCTGTTAATGTGGTGTATTACATTTATTTACTTACACATATTCAACTATCCCCACATCCCTGGGATGAATCCTACTTGGTCATGGCATATAATGTTTTTGATGATTTGCTGCATTCTGTTTGCCAGTATCTTATTGAGGACTTTTGCATCTATGTTCATTAAGGAGATTGGCCTGTGATTCTGTTTTTTGTTGGATCCTTCTCTGGTTTTCGTGTCAGGGTAATGCTTTCTTCTAGGAATGATTTTGGGGGTATGCTTCCCTTTGAATTTCATTAGAGATTTTGTGTAGTAGTGGTGTTTGATCTTCTCTATAGTTCTTGTAGAAGGTAGCAGAGAATCCAGCAAGACCTGGGCTTTTCTTTGTTGGTATTTTGTTTTTTTTTTTTTTTTTTTACTTCTTCAATTTCATTAACTGATATTGGTTTAGAATTTTTATATCTTCTTGATTCAGTTTTGGTAATTCATATGTATCTAGGAATCTATCCATTTTTTTGAATTTACCATCTTATTTGAGTACAGGTTTTCAAAGTAGGTACTGATGATCTTCTGGATTTCTGTAGGATCTGTTGTGATTTCTTATAATTCATTTTTAATTGCATGGAGTTGAGTCTTGTCTTTTTTTTTGATAAGGATGAGTAAAGGTTTGTCTATTTTATTTAATCTTTCAAAGGACCAACTCTTCAATTCATTGTTTTTTTGTATTTTTTTCTTAGTATCAGTTGCATTAATTTCTGCTCTGATCTTTATAATTTGCTTCTTCCTGTGAGCTTCAGGTTTAACTTATTCTTCTGTTTCTAGAAGTTTGAGGTTCAACATGGTTATTTATGTGAGCTTTCTCTATTTTTCTGATGTTGGAATTCACTGTTATAAACTTCCCTTGTAGGACTGCTTTCACTGCATCCCATTAGTTCCAGTATGTCATATTAGCATTAGTGTTGAAATGTAGAAACTGTCTAATCTCTTTTTTAATTTCATCTGTGACCCATTCGTTGTTCAAGAGGATATGATTTTTATTTCCATGTGTTTGTATAATTTTTGTGTTTCTTTTGCCATTTATTTTCAATTTCATGACACTGTGATCTGATAATATGTGTGCGATAATTTCAATTCCTTTGCATTTACTTAAGCATGTTCTATGAGCTAGTATGTGGTCTATTTTGAAGAAAGTCCCATGTACTGTTGAGAAGAGTGTATATTATGTTGCTGTTGGGGGAACCCTCTGTAGATATCTACTAAGTCCATTTGTTCAAAGCTTTGGTTCAGCTCTGATATTTCTTTGTTGATATTTTGTCTAGTTAACCTATTTGTGACAGTTGGGTGTTGAGGCCTCTCATTACAGTTGTATTAGTGTTTATGTGGTTTTTCATATTCATTAGTGTGTGTTTTATATAGTTGGGTGTGCCAGTATTTGGTACACATATATTTATGATTATTATCTCTTCCTTTTGGATTATTTCCTTAACAAGTATGTAGTGACCTTCTTTGTCTCTTCTCATCAGTCTTGGCTTGAAATCCACTTTGTTTGCAAATACAATAGCTACTCCTGCTTTTTTCTGTGTTCCTGTTGCATGGAGTATTGTTTTCCATCCTTTGACTTTCAGTCTATGAATTTCTTTCAGAATTAAATGTTTCTTGTATGCAACATATTGTTGGATCTTGTTTCTTGATCCATTCTGCTAATCTGTGTCTTTTGGTTGGTGAAATGAGACGTTTTAACTGATAGGTATTGACTTATCCTTGTCATTGTATTATTTTCTTATGCTGGTTACCTTTCTGTCCATTTAATTTCTTGCCTTGCCTGGTGGTTTTATTCTGTTGGGGTTAACGGAATTTGTGTCTTCATTGTCTTTTTCTAGAATATCCTTTAGAATTTTTTGGAGTGCTCGTTTGGTGGTCATGAATTTCTTCGGGTGTTTTTTAGCATGGAAGTATATTATTTTTCCATCAACTTTCAAAGATAATTTGGCAGGGTACAACAATCTGAGTTGGAGACTGCTTTCTTTTAGGACTTGAAATATTTCATTCCATGTTCTCCTTGACTTAAGGGCTCAAGTTGAGAAGTCTGCAGTGATCTTGATTGGCTTTCCTTTATAGGTGATTTGTGTATTTTCTCTTTCCTATTGTTTCTTTTCACAGCATTTAATTTTCTTTTCTTGTGTTGAATTTCTGGAATCTTGGTTATTACATGCCTTGGTATGGATTTTTTCTGATCATAGCAAGTGGGAGTTCTATATATGTCACTTATCTGTATATCATATTCTTTTGTGAACAGGTTTTTTATGGCCTTTGTGTTGTCTTCTGAGTTTTCATTGATTCCAATTAATCTTATATTAGTCTTCTTTGAATTTTCTGGCAGCTGTTTGATTTTTCATGGTCCCTTGGTATTTAAAAAAATCTTTCATTTGATGATTGCCAACCACAGCCCTGTCTTCTAGATCTGATAATCTATCTTTACATTGTTTTATTCTGCTGTATATACTTTTAGTAGAATTTTTTTTTTTTTGTGGGTACCGGGGGGTCGACCTCAGGACCTCGCGCGCCAGCAGGCGCCCGTGCCACTGAGCGATATCACCGGCCCCCTTTCCGTATGTGGGTTCCGGGAGTCGAACTCGGGCCCTCACGCTTGCCGGGCAGGCGCTTAAGCCGCTGAGCCATCTCACCGGCCCAAGTAGAATTTTTAATCTCCTGAATTTCTCTTGGAGTCTCTTTTATAGAATCCAGTTCTCTTCTCTGTTGGGCATTCATGGTTTCTGTGTCTTTCCTAAGCTCTTCCATTTTTTTTATCTGTATCTACTCTAGATTCAGTCTTCATTTTCTTCATTATGGTCATCATCTCTTTAATTATCTCTGTTTTGTTTTTGTCAAGATACTTATTGGTCTGTTTTATTACTTCTGCTGCTACCATTTCATAGAATTCAGCTGAGAAGTTTTTGGTGTCTTCAACCTCAATGCCCCCTCGATTTGCCTTGGGTGAGTTGGGGATTATAGGTTGCCTCTTGTTTCTGTGTTTTCTCATTTTTCTATTTTTTTATTTGTTTTCTGTGTTGATGCTTATAAATTATTTATGGTAGGTAGCTTTATTACTAGTATTGAGACCTCTTTAGGGAATGACTACTTTTCAAAGGTGTCTTCTAGGCATAGCTTGCTTTTGGTCTGTGAGTCTGTCCCAAGATCATGCCTCTTCAATTTATTTGGTGTAAAAGTTTGCATCCTGTTTGACCCAACACCCTGTTCTTTTGTACTGGGCTGTAGTATCACTTATGGCCCCCAGATAATCTAGGTATTAGCATACAAGGAGGATCAGTTGATCACAACAGCAATGTCACCTTGACTAACTTACTAGTAATAACTATCAGTATTAATTAATCAGTAATAACTATAAATTAAAAATTAATTAAAATTAATCAGTAAAATTAATCAGTAATAACTATAGTATCAATCACAAACTGGAAAATGACAAACTAAAATAACTAATAATTTGTCACTTTTAATCCTGTAGATTTATAGTTATATAACAATTTGTAAGACAAATCAGAGAATTATACACAGTAAATTTCCCCTCCATAGAGCAATTTACCCCCTTTCACCATAAAGCAGTATTCAGCCATAATAAGATATAGTTAATTACCAATAGATTCGTTAAGGATAGGTGGTACAGGTGTGGTAGTATGAAGAAAAAAGACCAAAAGAAATAGATTATGAAAAAATAAAGCAATGGAAAATGTGAAGAATGTGGTAAGATTGATGTAGAAGGTCCTGTTAAGGAGTAAAGGGAAATCTGGTATTAGCTAACAGTAACAGATGACCACCTAGGAGAAAGATAAATAATAGGGAGTGGAGATTAAACTAGAGGAAAAGAAATAATGAAAAATAGCAAGGGAACAAGTTAAAAGAGAGAAAGTGAGAAAAGAATGGGGGGGGAGAGAGAGAGAGAGAGAGAATGAGAGAGTAAAAGGAGGGTCTATTCAAACAGATATATCAAAGTAATGTTAAAAGGGGAACGACAAGAAAATGGATGGTAAAACTCCAAACTTCACCAAAACAAACAAAAAAATAGTGAAAATCAAAAACCTACCAGTAATTGAGAAGGAAAAAAGAAAGAAAGAAAAAAGAGAAAAAGAGAAAAAAGTTCCTATGTATTTTCAGAGGCCTGCTTTCTTCTCAGGTCAGTAGTCTTTAATCTTACAAGTCACATTCCTCTTTGCCCCTCTTTATATTCTGTGAGTTTGTATGGACGTTACTTAGTTCAAGGGGACTTCTTTCCATAGTCCCCTGTTTGTTGCAGCTGTTCAAGCTGGGTAGCCAGACCAGGGAAGGTGTGGGGCCATGTTTCTGAGGCTCCTGTTGTGGATTCCTTCTGGTTGTGGATGATGCTGGTTACTGGATGTATTTTCTAATGTCTGTGGGACAGGCTCCCAATATGTGGAGATTCCTGTGTACTCTCAGACCTGACTCTGAGCCTGTGTATGCTCAGAGGAGAAACAAATCTGCCAGCATTAATGTGGGCAGATTTCTACAAGCTCAGTGAGGGTGGAGAGCACTGGGTTGTGTCTCATGAGCATTTAAAGTAGTGGGCAGAATAGGCAGCCATTAACCCTTGTTGTTTAACCAGGCAGAGGACTGGCCTATTGTATTAGACAGGGAGTGTGTCTGGGGTTCTGGCCAGATGCAGGGTAGAGACTCTGCTGTGCCCAGGGTGCTTAGAACATCCCCATGTAAACCCCAGTTGCCTGGGGACTGATGTTAGATGTCAGACAGAGACTCTGGTGGGTTTAGGATTGGAGTGGGGCAGTGAGAGCTCAGTGTAGGTTCAAGTGAGCCCAGATGCTGAGTACTGACTCATACCAGACCAGTGCTAGTTCTGTGTGCCTGCTGGATGAATGTACTATTTTGCTTGGGATAAACTTCAGGCTCCCAGTGGTGACTCAGTTGTGCTCAGGGTCCAATATTGAAGACTCCCAACACAGGCAGAAGTTGCTTGTTTTTCAGCTCAGAGTCTGAGAACACATGGGCAGGTTGTGGGAGGGAGCATCTCCCAGGTCACTTGTGCCTGTTGTGTGCTGGCAAAATAAAAATGCTGCCAGACTGCAGCATCCTCTGTTTGGAAAGGGGACAAATGAGGCAAAGGGCCCATATACACCAAATCTATCCTGTGTTGCTTGAGTCTGCCACACTATTTGATTCCTACCACCTATTTGGGAACTTCACAAAATGGCAATTCCTGTGTTGGGCATGGGCTGAGGCCCCTCAGGCAGTCCTGTGGGACTTCTTTGCCTCTTTTAAACTCCTATGCATATGTTTTGTTTGATCTACAAGTCTCTTCTTTCAAATTGATTTTTTGGCATCAGAGTGTATGTCCCTCCCCTTCTTCCAATTACCTGTGTTTTTAGTGGATCTTCTCTGAGTCTCTCCAATGTGACTTCTCTATTCAGCCATGTTGGATCTCCAAATAATTTTTTATTATTTATTGTCCATTTGTACTTTGTCTTCTGAGAAATATCTGTTCATGTCAGTTGCCCATTTTTGGATTGAGTCTTTTATTTGGGGGTGTCTAATTTTGAGTTCTTTACATATTGTAGACATTAGTCTTCTGCCCAAAGAATAGCTGGAAAAAAATATTTCCCACTCTGTAGGTTGTCTCTTTACTATGTTGGTTGTTCCCTTTGCTGTGCAGAAGCTTATCAATTTGATACAATCCCATTTATTATTTCTTATGTAATAGGGGTTCTGTTCAGAAAGTCATTGCCTATGCCTATGTCTTGAAGTGTTTTACCTATTTTATCTTCCAGCAGATTGTTTCTGTTTTAATATTTAGGTCTTTGATACATTTTGATTTTAGTTTAGTACATGGTAAGAGTTATGGGTCTAGGTTCAATCTTCTGCATGTGGATAGCCAGTTTTACCAGCACCATTTATTAAAGAGGCTACTTTTTCTCCTGTGTATGTTTTTGGCCCCTTTGTCAAAGATCAGGTAGCTGAATGTGCCTGGGGTTGTTTCTGGATCCTCTATTCTATTTCACTGATTCTCATGACTGTTTTTGTGCCAGTGCCATGGTGTTTTTATCACTGTAACTTTGTAATATAACTTGAAGTCCGGGATTAGGATCCCTCTTGCTTTACTTCTGTTAGCCAGGATTGCTTTTGCTCTTCTGCTTCTATTTTAGGTCTATATGTATTTTAGGACTTTTTTCTCTACCTCTGTGAGGAATGCTATTGGTATTTTAATTGAGATTCCGTTAACTCTGTATATTAGTTTTGGAAGTGTGGCCATTTTGACAATAGTATTTGTTCTGCCTCTCGAGGAACAGGGAATGTGTTTCCATTTTCTGATTTCTCTTCAATCTCCTTTTCAGAGTAATGTAGTTTTTGGTGTAGAAGACTTTCACTTCCTTCATTAGGTTAATTCCTAAGTAATTATTTTTTTTTCTGGATATTATCATGAATGGTATTGCTTTACTAATTTCTTTCTAGGTGGGTTAATTATTGGTGTATAGGAGCGTTATTAATTTTTGTGTATTTTGTGTTCTGCTTCACTACTGAATTTGGTTATTAATTCTAGGAGTCTTTTGGTAGAAGTTTTGGGTCTTCTATGTAGAGAGTTATGTCATCTTTAAATAATGATAATTTGACTTCTTTTTTCCTATACATATCCATTTTATGTCTTTTTCTCACCTAATTGCTCTGGCTAATAACAGCAGTGTTGATAGTGAACATGCTTGTCTTGTTCCTGATTTTAGAAAGAAAGCTTTCAATTTTTCCTAATGTAATATAATATTGGCAATAGGTTTGCCATTAATAGCTTTTAGTAGACAGAGATAAGTTACTTCTATACCTATTTTCTTAATTTTTTTTTATCATGAACAGATGTTGGATTTTTGTCAGTCTTTTCTGCATCTATTGAGATGATCTTGTGATTTTTGTCCTTGCTTCTGTTTATGTGATGTATTATATTTATTGATTTGCATAAGTTGAATCACCCTTGCATCCCTGGGATGAATCCTGTTTGGTCATGAGAAAAATCCTACTTGGTCATGATGTATGATCTTTTTGATGATTTGTTGCTTTCTGTTTACCAGTATCTTGTTGAGAATTTTTGCATCTATGTTCATTAGTGAGATAGGCCTGTAGTTCTCTTTTGTAGTTGAGTCCTTGTCTGATTTTGGAATCGGTAATTCTAGCATCCAGGAATGACTTTGGGAGTACTCATTGTCTTCCAATTTTGTGAAGAGGTTTGATAAGTGTTAGCATTAGATCTTCCCTAAAGTTCTTGTAGAATTCAGTATGAATCCATTGGGTCCTGGACCTTTCTTAGTTGGTAGGTTTTTCATTACTTCTTCAATTTTATTGTTTGTGATTGGATTATTCAGGGTTTTTAATATCTTTTTTTGTGTGTGTGTGGGTCCCGGGGGTCGACCTCAGGACCTCGCACGCCAGCAGGCACCTGTGCTGCTGAGCGATATCACCGGCCCTTTTTTCGTATGTGGGATCCGGGAGTCAAACTCGGGCCCTCGCGCTTGCCAGGCAGGCACATACGCCGCTGAGCCATCTCACCGGCCTGGTTTTTAATATCTTATTGGTTCAGTTTTGGTAATTCTTATGTGTCTAGGAATCTATCCATTTCTTTTGAATTCTGCAATTTATTGGAGTACATGTTTTCAAAGTAGTTATTAATAATCTTCTGGATTTCAGTGGTGTCCATTGTGATTTCACTTTTTTCATTTATAATTGTATCAATTTGGGTCATTTTATTTCCTTTCTTTTGGGGGGGTTACCAGGAATTGAACTCAGGGCCTTGCGCTTGCCAGGCAGGTGCTTGTGCTGCTGAGCTATATCCCCTGCCTTTTTTTCCTTTTATGATAAGATCAGCTAAAAGTTTTTCTATTTGTTTATTCTTTCAGATAACCAGCTCTTTGATTCATTGATTCTTTGTATTTTTTGTCTCAATTTCTTTAATTTCTGCTCTTCTCTTTATACTTTCCTTTCTTGTATTAGCTTTGGATTGGGATTTTTCTTCTGTTTCTAGGACTTTGAGGTAAATGATTAGGTTGTTTGGGCTCACTCTCTTTTACTGATGTGGGGATACATAGCTATAAACTACCCACTTAGAAATGCTTTCACTGTGTCACATAGATTCTGGTATGTTGTACTTGCATTATTGTTTGAGTCTAGGAACTACCTAATTTCTCCCTTGATTTCTTCAGTGACCAATTGATTATTCAAGTGTGCATTTTTAAATTTCCGTATGTTTGCACAATTTCTATGGTTTCTTTTGCTATTGGTTTTTACTCTCAATGCACTATGATCTGATAATATGTGTGGGATCATTTCAATTTTTTTGCATTTTCATTTTTTTGCTCATGCTTCATGAGCTAGTACGTGGTCTACTTTTGGGAAAGTTCTATGTGCTGCTAAGAAGAATGTATATTCTGTTGTTGGGTGGAACACTTAAGTCCATTTACTTCAGGGTTTTGTTCAACTCTAATATTTCTTTGTTCATTTTTTATCTAGTTGATTTATTTGTGACAGTGGGGTATTGAGGTTCCCCCTCTATACTTGTGTCAGTGTTTATATGATGTTTTATGTCCAGTAGTTTTTTTTTTTTAATGAAGTTGAGTGTCCCAGTGTTTGGTGCATATATGTTTATAATTGTTATGTCTTTCCATTGAATTGTTCCCCTAGCCAATATGTAGTGACCTTCTTTGCCTCTTCTGATCAGTTTCGGCTTGAAGTTCACTTTGTCTGAAAATAGGATAGCTACTCTTTGTTGTTTTCAAGACAACCAAGGATATTGCCTGGGATATTGTTTTCCATCCTTTGATTTTTAGTCTATGAAGTTAATTTTGAATTAAATCTGTTTTTTGTATGCAGCATACAATTAGGTTTTGTTTTTTAATCCATTCTGCCAATCTGTGTCTTTTGATTGGGGAATTGAGACCATTCACATTGAGAGTTATTACTAAAATTTATTAACTTATTCCTGTTACTAATTCCCTTTTATTTCCTTTCTGCTTAACTGCTCACCCTTCCTAGTGTATTCATTCCATTAAATATTTTGGCATTTTTTGCATCATTGTCTCCTTATAGTATATCTTTGATAAATTTTGGAGCTCTGCTTTGGTTGTCATGAATTTCTTAAGGTGCTCTTTGTCATGGAAACACCTTATTTTTCCAACAATTTTGACATAGTTTTTTACAGGATATATCAGTCAGGGTTGGAAGTTTTCTTTTAAGCATTGGAACACTTCACTCTAAGCTCTTCTGACCTTTAAGGTTTGCTTTGAGAAGTCTGCTGTAATTCTAATGTGTTTACTTTTATAAGTGATTTGTTGCTTTTTTTCTAACAGCTTTTAAGATTCTGTCCTTGTATTGGACTTCTAGAATTTTGACTATGATGTATCATGGAGAAATTCTTTTCTGATCATGGGTAATTGTGTTTCTATATGCCTTGCTTATTTGTATGCTAAATTCTTTCCCCATATTTGTAGGGTGTTCCACAATCATTTCTGTAAACACAGGTTTTTTTGTGCCAGTTGTGGTGTCTTCTGATCTTTTTACTAAGTGCAATTAATCTTGGGTTAGTCATTGCATATCTAGCAGCCTGTTGGATCCATTTTTCTTTTTTCTTTTTTTTTTTTATGGGTACCGGGGGGTCGACCTCAGGACCTCATGCGCCAACAGGCACCTGTGCCGCTGAGCGATAATACCAGCCCCTTTTTCGTATGTGGGATCCGGGAGTCAAACTCGGGCCCTCATGCTTGCAAGGCAGGCTCTTACGCTGCTGAGCCATCTCACCAGCCCTGGATCCATTTTTCATGTTCTCTTGTTTTTAAGGTATTGCCGAATATGTAGTCACTAAAATAAGCCCTATCATCTAGTTGTGACACTTTTTTCTCAAATTGGTCATTTCTGTTGCCCATACGTTCAATAGAAGTTTTAAAATGGATTTTGGTTTGGTACCATTTCATGGACTCTAGTTCTGTGCTAAACTAGTTTTTTTTCATGCTTTGATCATTTTGTTAGTTCAGCTAGCTTTTTATTAATGTCTTCTGTAAGCTCACTGATCATTTTGTTTATTTAACTTATTACCTGTTTAGTTATATCTTCTTTGAGCTCACCAAGTAGCTTATTGATCTGTTTTTTATCTTCTTTTTTTATCATTTTAAATAATTCAGGTGTTTGACTTTCTATTTCCTTCCTATTGATGCTCTGTGGATCAGTTTTGGGGGAGCTGGGAGGCTTTTGGTGGTATTTTTTTGCCTTGCTTTCTAATGTTTAATTATTTTTTGTGCTGGTATTTGCAGGTCAAATAGTGGAAAGATTTTGTTGCTAATATGGAGATCTCTTTAGTTAGCACCTGCTTTTCAGTGATGCACTCTGGGTTTGGCTAACTATAGGCCTTTCCCCCATCCTAAGATCTAACCATCTCTGTTTATTTGGGAGAGGAGGATTCAGTGTAATTGTACAGCACCCAGTTCTCTGGGAATGGACTGCAGTATTGTTAATCACACAAAGGCAATCCAGGTATTGACATACAGAGAAAAGCAATTAGTAACAACAACTATGCTACTCTGGCAATAGCAGGAAATCAGTAACAATAATAGCATTAAAAGCAAACTGTATATTTATGTACAATCAGAAACAATAATATACCACCCTTAAGCATAGAAAAGAGGTCTATATTTACAGTATTATCACTAAGACAAACCAAACTTTGACATACAGTAAATATTTACTAAACATGGCAGCTATACCTCCATTACCAATAGAAAATAATTCAATAGTAATAGCATAGAGTTAACTATATAAAGATTAATAAAGCCTACTGATCATACCAGTAAAGATAGAGGGGTTGGGTAATGGGAGAATGGAAGAAGTAAAATATGAAAAATTAAACATTGAGAAAGAGAGAAAATTGAGGTAAAGGATCATATTAAGGAGTAAAAGGAAATTAATAGAATTAGATAAAAATAATAGAAAAGAACAAGGAACAGAAGAAAAAAGAAAAATAAGAAAAAAGAAAAAAATTAAAAGAAAAAATGATTTAAAAATAGGAAAATGCCCAACCCCCAGAAAAACCAATGAAGGGGGAGAAAGAAAGGAAATGTGTCCAAACAAAAATTCCTGTGTATTTTTGTATGACTGATTTCTTTCTAGCATTTGTTGTTTTGGAATCCAACAAGTCAAGGTTTTCTCCATCTAGCTTTATGGCCTGTGGGTTTGTGAGGTGCTCACCCTGCTTCAGAGGCCCCTCTGTTGTATACCTTAAGTTGTAGCAAGCTGAGGCATGTCCTTGATCTTGTTGGTAGATGGGGAAAGCAATCAGACCTCTGATCTCTATGATGAATGTAGACAACAGGCCAGTGGTTCAAGCAGACCACTGGAGTTAATGCCAGCATTTTCATCCCCAGTTGCCTCTTAAAGCCATACACACTGGGCCTGTCTTCTGACCAAGTGGAGTGGGACCTTATGTCCTTTCCAGCCAGAGCTTAAACTTAGGGGTCTATTTCTAGTTCACACCCTCTCTGTAATGGTCTCTGGTGTCTATCTCCTACCCAGTCACTGTAGTAGGGTAACACTGGAAACCCTGAAGCGAAGTTGTTTTTTGACTCAGTTTTAAACAATTAGCCCCTTCCCAAAATGGATCCTGATTAAACCCTCCCAAATATGGCTGGTGCTGTACTGGATCTCTTTTCCAACTCTAGCCTGCTGTGTGGAAGGAATCATTTTTTAAATAAAGCCCTATGCACTTTTAGTAGCTGACAATAATTGTGGGCTTTTCTTGGGGCTAGCACTGTTGGCCTGGCTGATTGGTTCTTCCTGAAGCTGCTGACTGGGCTTACCTTGTGTCTATGGAGACAGGTCCCCCTCCCCAGGAGCTGGAGTGAACTTTCCAGAGTGCTTTGTTCTTTCCTTTGCTGAGATGACTACTGATAAGAGTCAGGCCTTGTCCAAGATCTGAGTCCTCTGTGATATTGGAGGGAGTACAAAGCAGTCACTGCCTTAATTTCCCACTTGTAAAAGATGGATCCTGAGATGAGTAAGACTTTTAGCAGAGGATGAAATGTGAGTCAGTGTTTTCAAGGTCAAGATAAAAGTGATTTTAATGAATGTTAACAGCCTGAAATTTACTTCATCTGCTTGGGCAGAAGCTGCTATGAGTGTGAATACAGCTTTCAACCATTTCCTTATTATTGAGTGGTGATCCTGTTTGGAAAGTCCCATCTCAAATAAATGCAAGGGGGAAATTTGCCTTCTTTTCTCTTTTTTCTCCACTAAGAATTGTTCATGGAGTGCAAATAGTCTTGCACTTTTTCACATACATGGAATTGATGGTAGTTTGAGGAGAAATTTTTCTGGAAATGAAGATCCTTTTGTCCCTGAAAAATTGGAGGGTCATTAAGTCATCTAATTAAACATGTATACCTTACAAAGTAATGTATGCATACATAAACTGGTTGACCCACACATAATTGTATACGCAAAAAACAAATTCTGGAAAGCTTTGAAATAAACTACCTCTTAGGAGTGGTATTGAGAAGTCAGTAAACTATTCCTTTTTTTTTTTTTTTTTTTGGTACCGGGAATTGAATTCAGGATGTTGCGCTTGCCAGGCACTGTGCCGCTGAGCTATATCCCTGGCCAAACTATTACTTTAAATTCTTCTGTATAGTTTAAAATTTTTATCATGATCATGTACTACTGTTTTTAATCCTTATTTTTAATTACAAAAATCAGACATGATTATGGTAAATTCAAAACCACACAGAATAGATATAAAATATGAAATATAAGTTCACACTGCAAAGGTAGTCTCTATTAATCATTCTGTATATATCTTTCCAGACTTCTTTTTTCTTTCTGTTTTACCTCTATATTGAAATATAATTCACATATTGTACAATTCAACCATCTAAATACATAATTTAGTATGTTTGTAGTGTAGTCACAGAGGTATGGGAGATTAAAACATTTTTATCACCCCAAAGTAAGAGTCATATGTATTGGCAGTCACTCCCCAACCCCTATCAGTCACCTGCCAGCACCTGGCAAGCATTAACCTACCTTCTTGTCTTCTGTTTTTTTTATTTATTTTTTAAATTTTTTACTTTTATTAGTTTATGTTTGCACACATAATTATTACATTCATTGTAGGGAATTGGTATATATACATAACATATCACAATTCATTTTTTCCCTTTCCCTATACAGCCTCCCTTTTTTGCCCATATCAGATTCATTTACTTATCTTATAAATCCTTATAAGGTTAATTATCATACATACAGATTAACAGCCAGACTAAAGGCCAAAAAACCTATAGAACACATAAAATGATTATATGAAATCAGAGTACACTTTTAGATACATTATCCATGCTGGATTACTTTAACTTTTTCCTTTCTCTTTACTTAAGCATGATTTATTGGCTAGTATGTGTTCTATTTTAGAGAAAGTCCCATGTGCTGCTGAGAAGAATGTATGTTCTGTTATTGGTTGGAACACTGTAGATATCCATTAAGTCCATTTGTTTGATGGTTTGGTTCAACTCTGATATTTCTTTGTTGATTTTTTGTCTAGTTGATTTTTCCATTTGTGACAGTGGGGTACTTATGTTCTTCATTGCTATTATGTTGGTTTTTATCTGACTCTTCATGTCCATTAATGTTTGTTAAACATTAATGAAGTTGGGTGCACCAGTATTTGGAGCATATGTATTTATAATTGTTATCTCTTCTTTTTTTTTTTTTTTTTTTGGGTACCGGGGGTCGACCTCAGGACCTCGCACGCCAGCAGGCGCCTGTGCCACTGAGCGATATCACCGGCCCTTTTTCGTATGTGGGTTCTGGGAGTCGAACTCGGGCCCTCGCGCTTGCCAGGCAGGTGCTTAAGCCGCTGAGCCATCTCACCGGCCCATGTATTTATAATTGTTAACTCTTCCTGTTAAATTGTTCCCTTAACTAATTTGTAGTGACTTTCTTTGTCTCTTCTGATCTTGAAATCTACTTTCTCTGAAATTAGGATAGGAACTCCTGCTTTTTTCTGGGTTCCTGTTACATGGAATATTGTTTTTTATTCTTTAATTTTTAATCTGTATTATATATATATATGTATATATATATGATATTTCTCTTATATGAATTAGACCATTTTTTTCATTTCCTTAATTTTCTAATTGGTAGGATTAAAGTTTCTAATTTTTCACAAAAAAAGGAATTTTTTTCTAATTTAAACTATGCTACAGTTAATATCTTTGTAAATGTCTGGGTAACAGATGTGATATGATAATTATATAGTAGCGGATGAAAGGAAATACTTAGAATATTATTGATACTGCAAGTAACCCTCCCAAAAGGTTGTATGAATTTATATTTTTACTCAGAGTTCACAAATGTACCTATTATTTCATGTCTCAAATTTAGTATTTATTTGAATAATTATAAAGTAACTGACTTTTAAAATAATTTGCTTTCTTTGTGATTGAAGCTGAGTATCTTTTCATGTTTTGTTAGTGTGTATGTTCTGTGAATTGCTCATGTATATATTTTACTTGTCTTTCTACTGGGATATTTATCTTAATAATTTATAGTAGTTATTTGTTTATTCTATTAATCCTTTATCTGTTGTGAAAGAGCATGTATGTATACATTTGTATAATTTTTCATGTTTATATGTACATTTTAAGTGTGCATATATATGAAATACACATGCAACAAACTATGTTTAATATTCACAACAAACTGTAGCATCTTCTGACATTCTGAGGTAGTAAATTTTCATGTATTCAAATTCTATACTGATTTCAGATTTTGTGCCTTTTTTACAAAGGTCTTTCACAGCTCTTTATCTGGTAGAGAAATTTACTTTGATCTTCCCAAATAATTTCAAAGACAATTTGTCAATTCCCCTGCCAAAAAGAAAAAAAAAAAGAAAAGAAAAAGAAAAAGGAAAATTTTCATTGAAATTCTGATTGGAATTGCATTAAATTATTTCTTTTTTTTTTTTTTTTTTTTTTTTTTGTGGGTACCGGGGGGTCGACCTCAGGACCTCGCGCGCCAACAGGCACCCGTGCCACTGAGCGATATCACCGGCCCCTTTTTCGTATGTGGGATCCGGGAGTCGAACTCGGGCCCTCGCGCTTGCAAGGCAGGCGCTTACGCCGCTGAGCCATCTCACCGGCCCTGCATTAAATTATTTCTAATGGGGGTATAAGGTTAATCTATTTCATATTAAAAGATGATATATTTCTGTTTCATTAAGGTTTTTGTTCTGTTTTGTTTGCAGACTAGGGATTGAACACAGGGCCTTTGCAGTGAGCTACATCCCCAACATATTTTAATACTTGTTTTGAGACAAGATTTTGCTAAATTGCCCAGGCTGGATTCAAAGTCATAATCCTCCTGTTTCAGCCTCCCAGAATCTTGAAATCACAGGCATGCACCAACATGCCTGGCTTCATTAAGTATTTTTAAATGCACATTAATAAAATTGCATAGTTTTCTTGCTATAGGTCTTGCTTATTTTTGTAAGGCTTATTTCTAGGTGTTCTATCAGTTTTTATTTCTGTTTTTATTTTTGGTGGGTACCGGGGGTTGAACTCAGGACCTTGCATGCCAGCAGGCACCCATGCTGCTGAGCGATATCACCGGCCCTTTTTTCATATGTGGGTACTGGGAGTCGAACTCAGGACCTCACGCTTGCCAGGCAGGCACTTATGCTGCTGAGCTATCTCACCAGCCCTATCAGTTTTTAAATGATCTGATCTTGTAAGTGCCAGGAGAATACCCAGGTAAAGTAAATGTACCTACTAAACTTTTTGAAAGAGGAGGAAGTGGAGGATGCAGTTCATGATGAGGAGGAAAAATTCAACACAAGAATAGGATCTTAAAAGCTGTTTGGGAAAAACAAACAAATCACCTATAAAGGAAAGACCATCAGAATCACAGCTGACTTCTCAGCACAAACCTTCAAGTCAAGGAGAGCTTGGAGTGAAGTATTTCCAATTCTAAAGGAAAACAACCTTCAACCCAGGTTGATGTACCTCACAAAACTATCTTTCAAAACTTATGGAGAAATGAGATACTTGCATGACAAAGAGCATCTGAGGAAATTTATGACCACCAAACCAGCACTCCAAAATGTTTTGAAAGACCTTCTAGAAAGAGATAACAAGGACTACAACTCCATGAACCACAACAGAAGAAATCTACCAGGCAAGGCAAACAATTAAACAGAGGGAGGGAAAATAAAAGGGGGGGAGCCAACAACAGGAAAATAACATGACAAGAATTACTCAATACATATCAGTTATAAGCATCAATGTTAATGGTCTCAATTCACCAATCAAAAGACACAGACTGGAAGAATGGATCAAGAAGCAAGACCCAACAGTATGCTGTATAAAAGAAGCACATTTAGTTCAAAAAGAATTTCATAGACTGAAAGTCAAAGGATGGAAAATAATACTCCATATAGCAGGAACACAGAAAAAGCAGGGATAGTTATTCTATTTGCAGACAAAGGAATTTCAAGGCAAGACTGATTAAGAGAGATAAAGAAGGTCACTATATCCTTGTAAAGGGAAAAATCCAATAGGAAGAGATAATAAACATAAATATATATGCAACAAATACCAGTGTACCCAACTATATAAAACAAATATTAATGGGCATGAAAAATCAAATAAGCACTAATACAATTGTATAAGGGGATCTCGATACCCCACTGTCACAAAAAGACAGATCAACTCGACAAAAAATTAACAATGAAATATTAGAGCTGCACCAAACTTTTGAACAAATGAACTTGGTAGATGTCTACAGAGTGTTCCACCCCACATCAGAATACACATTCTTCTCAGCTGCACATGGGACATTCTCCAAAATAGAACACATACTAGCTCATAGAACATGCTTAGGTAAATGCAAAGGAATTGAAATTATCCCATGCATATTATCAGACCATAGTGCAATAAAATTGGAAATCAATGGCAAAAGAAACCATGAGAACTTCATAAACACATTGAAATTAAATAGCAAACTCCTGAACAACCAGTGGGTCACAGATGAAATTAAAGGAGAAATTAGACAGTTTCTATAATTAAATGATAATGACAACACAACATACCACAACTTATGGGATACAATGAAAGCAGTCCTAAGAGGGAAATTTATAGCAGCAAATACCCATATCAGGAAAACAGAGCAAGTGCAAATAAATGACTTAATGATGAACCTCAAACTAGAAAAAGAAGAGCAGGCTAAGCCAAAAGCTCATACGAGGGAGGAAATTCTAAAGATCAGCACAGAAATTAATGCATTAGAGATGAAGAAAACAGTACAAAGAATCAATGAATCAAAGAGTTGGTTCTTGAAATATTAAATAAAATCAACAAACCCTTAGCTAACCTTATCAAGAAAAGGAAAGAAAAGACTCAGATCCACACAATTAGGAACAAAATGGGTAAAATCACAATGCACCCTGCAGAAATCCAGATCATCTACACCTACTTTGAAAACTTGTATTCTAATAAGATGAAAAATGCATAAGAAATGGACAGATTCCTAGATACATATGAATTACCAAAGCTGAATCAAGAAGATATAAAAATCATAAATAAACCAATATCAATCAATGAAATCAAAGATGTAATTAAAAACCTACCAACAAAGAAGAGCCCAGGCCCTGACAGATTCACTGCTGAATTCTACAAGAAATTTAGACAAGACCTAACACCACTACTTCTCAAACTCATTACTGATATTGAAAGAGAAGCAGTACTCGCAGATTCATCCCTGGAAGCAAGCATTACCCTGATACCAAAACTGGAGAAGGGCCCAACTAGAAAGAGAACTACAGGCCAAGCTCCCTAATGAACATAGATGAAAAATCCTCAGTAAGATACTGGCAAACAGAATACAGCAAATCATCAAGAAGATTATAAACCATGAACAAGTAGGACTCCTCCCAGGGATGCAGGGATGCTTCAATATATGTAAATCAATAAATGTAATACACCATATTAACAGAACCAATGACAAAAATCATATGATCATCTCAATAGTTGCAGAAAAAGCTTTTGACAAAGTCCAGCACTCATTCATGATAAAAACCTACAGAATATTGGAATAGATGATCTTTATCTCAATCTGATAAAAGCCATCTATGACAAACCAACAGCCAATATCATAATAAATGGACAAAGACTGAAAGCTTTCTTTCTAAAATCAGGAACAAGACAATGATGTCCACTGTCTCCACTCTTATTCAATGTAGTCCTGGAAACTTTAGCCAGATCAATTAGACAAGAGAAAGAAATAAAAGGAATAATGATAGGAAAGGAAGAAGTTAAATTATCATTAATTACAGATGACATGATACTCTACATAGAAGACCCCAAAAACTCCACTAAAAAACTTCTAGATTTAATAAGCAAATTGAGTAGCATAGCTGGATACAAAGTCAACACTCAAAAGTCAATAGCCTTCCTGTACACAAATACAAACTCACTGAGAGAGAAATTAGGGAAACAACACCTTTCACAGTGGCATCTAAAAAAATGAAATACCTAGGAATCAATCTAACAAAGGATGAAAAGGCCTCTACATAGAAAACTACAGTACTGTGAAAAAGGAGATTAAAGAGGATATCAGAAAATGGAAAGAAATCCCCTGCTCTTGGGTAGGAAGAACCAATATAGTGAAAATGGCCAAACTTCCAAAACTGTTATACAGATTTAATGCAATTGTGATCAAAATTCCAATAGCATATGTCACAGAATTAGACAAAATGATCCTAAAATTCATTTGGAACCAGAAGAGACCTAGAATAGCAAAGGCAATTCTGGGCAACAAAGGCAAGTCAGGGGGCATCACAATCCCTGACCTGAAATTATACTATAAAACTACTGTGATAAAAACAGCATGGTACTGGCAAAAAGCAGACCCAAAGATCAATGGAACAGATTAGAAGGTGCAGAAATAACTCCAGACATACTTAGCCACCTTACCTTTGACAAAGGTGCCAAACACACTCCCTGGAAGAAGGATAGCCTCTTTAATAAATCGTGCTGGAAAAACTGCCTCTGCACATGCCAAAGATGAAAATTGGACCCATATCTTTCACCATGCACTAAACTAAATTTGAAATGGATCAAAGATCTAAATATTAAAGCAGAAACATTAAATCTGCTGGAAGATATAATAGGTAAAACTCTTGAAAACATTGATATAGGCAAAGACTTTATGAACAAAACCCCGGTCACACAGAAACTATCACAAAGAATCAACAACTGAGATCTCATCTCATTAAAAAGCTTTTGCACAGGAAGAGAAACCAACAACAGAGTAAAGAGACAACCTGCAATGTGGGAAAAAATGTTTGCCACCTGTTCCTCAGACAAAGGATTACTATCGAGAATGTATAAAGAACTCAAAAAAATCAGACCTCCCAAATTTAAAGACCCAACTCAAAAATGGGCATCTGAGATGAATACACACTTCTCAGATGAAGAAATACAAACAGCAAATAGATATATGAAGAAATGTTCAACATTATTGGTCATTCAAGTGATACAAATTAAAACAACACTGAGATTCCATCTCACCCCAGAAAGAATGCCTGTCATCAAGAAATCAACCAGTAACAAATGCTGGAGGGGCTGTGGGGAGAAAGGAACCCTTCTCCACTGTTGGTGGGAGTGTAGACTGGTGCAACCACTATGGGAATCAGTGTGGAGATTCCTCAAAAAACTCTGATTAGAGGTCACATTTGACCCAGCTATTCCCCTTCTGGGTATTTTCCCAGAAGAATTAAAAACATCATGCCACGGTGATATATGTGCACCCATGTTTATAGCAGCACAATTTGTAATAGCTAAATCTTGGAAACAACCCAAATGCCCACCAACTGAGGAATGGATAAAAAAGATGTGGTCTTTTTATACAATGGAGTACTCCTCAGCCATAAAGAAGGATAAACCAGAGACTTTTATAGGTAAATGGATGCAACTTGAGACCATACTCATAAGTGAAATAAACCAGACACACATGTGTAAACATTGTATTGTCTCCCTAGTGTGAGAAACTGAAAGTGTAAATAAGATCCAAAATATACAATAAATACTGTAAAATAGAAAGAAACTGTTCAAAAAGAAAGAGAAACTGGGATGGGGGAAAGGAGAAAAGAAGGAAGGGAAAAGCAAAAAAAAAAAAATATATATATATATACACACAAGATAGTTAAGATAGTTATACTACTAATTTCTCTTAGTTCATTGAAAAGAAAGGTTTGTGCTAATATTTTTTGGACAATTAAATGCCTATATCTACTCTGAGTAATTAAAGATGACAATACATAATATATTGACCATTGTTACCCTCCTATTATCTTGTTTTGAAATTTTTTTTCTCTTTCAAATAAAAAAAAAATGAGGAAGAGGAAGTGGGTAGCATTTACTAGGTTCCAGGCGTTTCTCTAAGTTCTTTACATGTAATTATTTAATTTAACCTTTATAATAATGCTATGAGGTTATTATCTTTTTTTTTCCTGGTAAGGAAATAGGCACTGAGAAGTTAAGTAAATTCCCCAAAGTCTCCTAATTAGTAGATGGCAAAGAATGAATAAAAATTCAAGGTGTTTAACTCCAGAGCCCATGGTTTTAACCATAGCAGCATTTTGACCTCTTATGGCATGAGTCTATTTGTATGTAGACAGATGGGAAATGTTTTTACATTCTTCCTCTTGTTACACTACACTACATCAATAAATGAGTTCTAATTTAAGGGATAGCATCACCCACTTGGCTAGATATATGCTCTGATGTTTTGAGCTCCACAAGGAGCATCAACTCTTCAGGATAGGACTCAGCTGTTTACAAAGTCAAGAATAGTCAGTTTGAGATTCCAGTCTTTGAAATTCCAACACTCTGCTTACAACTGAAGAAGATCTTAGAAACAGAGGTGTACTTACTTTTTTTATTTTCATGGGGAAAGCTCCACTTTTCTTGCTGGTTAAGTTGACATACATCTCTATGGCTCTTGTTTCTTTGGATTCAGTGTTTTTATAGGAACAGAGAGCTCCAGCTTTTCTTAATGTTTAGGGGTTTTCTTTCTTTTTTTTTTTTTTTTGGCACCGGGAATTGAACTCAGGACCTCATCCTTGCCAGACATGCACTGTGCCACTGAACTATATCCCCGGCCATTCACCTTTTCTTTTGGGCGAGTACTCCTTAAACTTCCCTCTTTCCTTAAGAGCACTGAAAGCCGGGTGTGGGTGCATGCCTGTAATCCCAGCACTTGGGAGGCTGAACCAGGAGAATTGCTGTGAGTTCAAGGCAAACCTGAGCTGCATAGCAAGTTCAAGGCCAGTCTGAACTACATAACAAGACCCTGTCTCAAAAAAAAAAAGCACTGAAATCTTTGTTAGTAATCACTATAATTTGACATGTGTATCACTATAATTTGGAAGAAAATGAAAGGATCACATGTGTGGTCTATGGTTAAGGATTCAGGGCATTCTAGCCCTTGTGGGCTTCTACTCTAACATATAGTGTTATAGAGGCCATGGGATGACAGGGATTTAAAATTTTTGAAGCACTCTGTTGGAAATTTGGAGATTCCTAAAGTATAGTAATGTATGGGGGTGATAATTTGGCATTGCTAATGGCAAATACAAGCAAGCAACTGTAGAATATCTCAGTGAAGTAAGAAACCGAAGTACAAAGATATTCAATGACTTCCACAAGCTCCCACACAGCTCAGTCAAGGATTTTTTTTTTTTATTTTGAGATAGGGTCTCACTATGTAGTTCAGGCTGGCCTTGAGCTCACTCTGTAGCCCAGGATGGTCTCAAATTTGAAGAGATCCTCCTATCTCAGCCTGCAGAAGGCTACGGTTGCAGGTGTGTGCCACCACACCCAGCATGAGCCAAGGGTTTCTAATACTAGATATTTTATGATGCCCTTCTAAAGTCAATTTTTCATTAATTCTACATTTATTGAGCACCTACTCTGTTCCAGGCAGTGTGTTAGACTTTCAGGATACAGCAGTGAGCAATCCTTCATGGGATTTCTAGTATACATTTTGACACATACAAGTAGAGTTAAATGTTCTAGAATCATAAACAAGATTAGTTCCGTGAAGAAGGTAAACATCAAAGAAGGGACTTCAATTAGAAAGAGCATTTTCTCTGAGTCTCAAAGATTGGATGTTTTAGGTAGTGTTTTTTCTGGCTCATTCAGTGTTTGCTCAGAATCCTGCTTTATCAGGTAGGTCTGCACTATACATTCATGTGTGCTCTTTTCATGTTAGTGATTTTTCAGTTTTTAAAAAAGTTTATGGGCCGGTGAGATGGCTCAGTGGCTTAAGCGCCTGCCCGGCAAGCGCGAGGGCCCGAGTTCGACTCCCGGATCCCACATACGAAAAAGGGGCCGGTGATATCGCTCAGTGACACGGGCGCCTGCTGGCGTGCGAGGTCCTGAGGTCATCCCCCCGGTACCCACAAAAAAAAATAAAAATAAAAATAAATAAAAAAGTTTAGTGTATATTTATACTATTATTAAAGTAGGAAATACAGAAACATAGCACAACATTTTTATTTATTTAGTGGTGCTGGGGCTTGAACCTGAGGCCTCACATGTCCTGGGCAAGTACTGTACCACTGAGCTACATCTCTAGCTGACAAGATGTTTAAAACTGATATAAAACCCTGTCACAGAAAATATTTGGTTTCTTTCTTTGCATTTTATTTCTGTATATGCTATTTTATTTTATTGTATATATTTTAGGTCTAGAATGGGATGTTTTGATATATGTATACAATGTGAAATGATTACCACAACCAAGCTAATTGGCATATTCATAACCTCACATAATTACCATTTTTATGTTTACTATAAAGACACTTAAGATCTACTCTTTTAGAAATTACAATTATTCAATACTTTGTCATCAGTACATTATTATCTTTATAGTCACTATGCTGTATGTTAGGTCTCTCAAACTTATCCATTTTATAACTAAAAGTTTGTACTCTTTGACCAAAATTCTCCCATTTTCTCCAATCCCCAGCCCCAGGAAACTATTGTTTTACTGTTTCTGTTTTTAAGATTTCACATATAAGTAAGATAATACAGCATTTATCTTTCTGAGTCTGCCTCACTTCACTTAGTGTGATGTCCTCTAAATTCATCCACATTATTACAAATGGCAAGATTTATTTCATTTTGTGACTGAATAGCATTCAATTGCATGTGGGAGAGAGAGAAAAACAGAGAGAGAGAGAGAGAGAGAGAGAGAGAGAGAGATTGAAAATATATATCCCATGTTTTCTTTATCCATTCATCCATCAGCAGATGTTTAGGTTGTTTCCATATACTGGCAGTTGTGAATAGTACTACAATGAACATGAGAGTACAGATATCTCTTTGACATACTGATTTCATTTCCTTTGGATATATGTTCAGAAGTGGGATTGCTAGATCATGTGGTAGTTCTATTTTTAGTTTTTTGAGGAGCTTCCGTACTATTTTCTATAATGTCTATCATTTTGCATTCCTACCAACAGTATACCAAAGTTCCCTTTTCTCCACATCCTATCCAAACTTATGTTTTTATAAAATTTTATTATGGCCATCTTAACAGGTTTGAGGCCATACAGTGAGTCCCTGACTTATGAACATTCAAGTTGCGAACTTTCACAAGTATGAACAGACTTCTCATTACGAACATTTGCAGATGCAAACAAGTCATGGAAGTAGCTCATGTGTCTGGTGGACATTATCACAGTTGTGCTGCTGTGTGTTTACAGTGCAATAGTGTACAGCAGCACAGTGCTTAACCAGAGCCCAGGATGTCTGAAAGCAAGAGGAAAAACAGTGGTGATATGGAGGGCACTGCTAAGAAATGGAAAGTAATATACTCCTGGAATAGAACTCATTCGTAAGTTGGAGACTTACTGTATCTCATTGTGATTATTTTTTTGTAGTGCTAGGTATCAAACTTAGGGCCTCCCACATGGTAGGCAAATACTCTACCTTTGAGCTACATCCTTAACCCTCACTGTGATTTTGATTTACATTTCCCTGATGATAATGATATTGAATACCCTTTTATATATCTGTTAGCAATTTACATGTTATATTTGGTGAACTGTCTATTGAGGTGCATTCTGTTTGTTTGTATAGCTATGATCATACATGAATTTACTCTTAAATGAAGCTCTCAAGTCCTACCTATCACCTCTCTGGACCTCTGGGTCTGAAGACAGGGTTCACTCATATTGACTGATTGCCTGGTTTTTTTTTTTTTTTCTGTTCCTTGTTTTGTTTTTACAGCTGTGCTTATGATCTTTTCCTTGATATCTGTCACCTATGGGGCCACCCTCTGCAACATGTTGGCTATCCAGATCAAGTATGATGACTACAAGATTCGCCTTGGTCCACTAGAAGTCCTTTGCATCACCATCTGGAGGACACTGGAGATTACTTCTCGCCTTATGATTCTGGTGCTCTTCTCAGCCACCTTGAAGTTGAAAGCTGTGCCCTTCTTAGTGCTCAACTTCCTGATCATCTTCTTTGAGCCTTGGGTTAAGTTCTGGAGAAGTGGTGCCCAGATGCCGAATAATATTGAGAAAAATTTCAGCCGGGTTGGCACTTTGGTGGTGCTAATTTCAGTTACCATCCTCTATGCTGGCATCAACTTCTCTTGTTGGTCAGCATTGCAGTTGAGGTTGGCAGACAGAGATCTTGTTGACAAAGGTCAGAACTGGGGACATATGGGCCTACACTATAGTGTGAGGTTGGTAGAAAATGTGATAATGGTCTTGGTTTTCAAGTTCTTTGGAGTTAAAGTGTTACTGAATTACTGTCATTCCTTCATTGCCTTGCAACTCATTATTGCATATCTGATTTCCATTGTCTTTATGCTCCTTTTCTTCCAGTATTTGCATCCATTGCGCTCACTTTTTACCCATAATGTAGTAGACTATCTCCACTGTGTCTGCTGCCACCAGCACCATCAGGGAAGGGCTGAGAACTCAGAGCCACCTTTTGAGGCTGAAGCAACACAAAGCATTGTCTGATTCTGTCTTTTGGGTATCATGGGATGGGTCGAGGGTGGCCAAGAGGAGCTATGAAATTGAAGGAGAGGATGAGACTCATGGGTGAGTAATCAACACAACATTTTCTTGCAAGCCTGTTAGAAGAAAGAGTGATCCCCAAATAGGTTTTACTTCTTTAAGATTTATTGCTAGTCAGACATGGTGGTGCACACCTGTTGTCTCAGCTACTTGGGAGGCTGAGGCAAGAGGATCACAAGGTTGAGGCCAGACTGGGCAATGTAAGAAAACCATAAATAAATAAATAAATACTAAATAAGATGTGATGTTGCTGGGTAGTATAGTGATTTCTTAGTATGCACAGGACCCTGTATTCAATGCCTATTACCACACAAATAGAAAAAAAATAAAATGATTTACTGTTATGTTTAGATATGAGGTATCTCGGTTACTCTTCTCATTGCTGAGACAAAATACCCGACACTCAAAGTTAAACATGGAAAGGTTTATTTAGCTCACAGTCTGTGGAGGTTTCAGTCCATAATTTGCTGGCTCCAAGGCAGGGTAGCACATGTCAGAGGGGCAACAGTTCATGGTGGCAGAAGACAGCAAAAGCAACAAGAGAGAGAGCATGACAAGCCTATTTCTGTCCCTTACATTGTTTCCAGTCTACCGGGATTAGGGCAGTGCCAATCCAATCAGTAAACTGATGCAACAATCACACACCCTGAATCCCAGCACCCTTAATCCCAGCATTGCATTATGAATTAATCACATGCTCTTGATTCAGCCACCTCTGAAAAAAATCCTATGACTATGAGGCTTTGGGAAGACAACAAACCATAACACCAGGGATATCCACTATGTAGTTAGAAGGGTCAGAAATACTGTTCTATCACTCCTACCCAAGTCAGCTGGCATAAATTACTTTTAAGCACCTTAAGCTTTGTGACTTTCCAGATCTGCCCATTTGCTTAAGGTATTACTGAATTTTCCTTGCTAAACTGGAGGCTCAGAATCTCCTGACTGATCAGTGGACGCAACAGCTTGCTGTATGGATACCTCCCAGGAAAAAATCTGAATATTTTGGAATCTGTGTGTCTGGAATGTTAATTCAAATGGGAAGCTGTGTCTCAGAAGAAAACCTTCACTGTTAAAAGAGCTGTCCCCTAAATGAGTTAGCTCTCCATTAGAATTTTACTAATGGTCAGTAAACAAGGAGGGTGTGCAGAGTAGAATTTCTTCAGGCTGTAAGCCGGAATAACTCTTTTCTTAGGAACCTGCATGAGCCACCAGCTTGTCAAGTGGAATTGCTGAGTGAAATCCCTCACTGCTTCATTTATATGGATTTCCTCCACCCCAGCTTTTCTGTGCTTTATTTGATGTGGACCTCAGACAAACTGAACTCTAATTGAAAATGTTTCTGTGTGTGAATGAAATGAAGACTGCTTTGTGTCTGCTATTGTCCTGAGTATTTCATTGCTTTTTTTAAGGAAGAGAGAAAATAATAATGGCTGGGATGTCACCTTCATGTTGCTTGGGGTTGGAATGGTTGGCTAACACTTCCAAGGTAAAGTGAAACTGGTGAGAACCTAGACCGCATTAAGTATCATCAGTACTGGTTTCTGCCTGCAAGGTTTTACTTTCTATTAAGTAGTGTAGGTTTGTCAACTTTTTGATCATTCCCACATCACCAATGGATGAAAGCATGTCTCCCTTTCTCATGTATCTCAATGTTTATATCTCATGTCAGTTGGATATTTTGGTGGACATGTAGCTGGATGCCTCCAAAGTAAGCAAGAAATTAAGGTTACTATGACCGCTGCCTATTGGGACCAAGTATCCCAAGCATTTACCTAATTAATGCTTGTCCCTCACAGACCAAGAAAGTGAGAAGAACTAATAGTGTGTACCGGTTGTGGCCACCACAGTGCTTCACGAAATTGTAAACAATCTGACCTTGGGCTTTCCAGCCCCATCCAATTTTACTCTTGCAATCATGCTAAGAGTTTATGTTTAGTCATTTCCCCCTTCTCTTATACAGTATCAGGACATTATGTCAGAGGGAGCTTTTTCTTCTAAGCAGTAGGGCTATTAACCAGAATTATCTCCTTTCTTGGCATGGCTAACGTGGTTTCCCCAACTTCCACTGCTGTTTGGAGCTAAAAGGATTGGTTAATTAATTTGGGGGAGAATGTAGTGTCTTACTTTGTGCTATGGTTTAGATCTAAAATGCCCCTCTCCCAATCTCATGTATGGCAGTGGGGTCTGGCTGTTAGGGTCAGGTCACTAGGGGTATGACATAGGAGGGTATATTCTTAGCCCTGGCTCCTCCCTTCTGCCTTTGCTTCCTGGCCAACATGATGTGAGCAACTTTCCTCTGCCATGCCCCTCCTTCATGCCATTTTTGCCTTGGAGCCTATAGGCTACAGACTGAAACTTTTTAAACTGAGGCAAAATCAACCACTCCTCCTTTAAAATGTGGGTGTCAGGAATTTTGTCCTAGTGATGGGAAAGTGACTAATACATTTTGGAACAATGAAGATTTTTTTTCACAATCCAAACTTTCTTATTCCATTTTTCATAGTGAAGAAATGACTTAGGTTTTGTTATATAAAGCTCGTACTGACTCTGTTACTCAAGGTGAACTTGAAAGAAATAATCTATCAGACCTCGAGAAGAACACATCGTCTCTTTGGAATTCAAGGAAAGACTTTCTTCCCAATGGTCAACATGCCCTCACTTAGAGCAGGAGCAGCATGGAACAGTAATTTGGTCTATAAAAGTCATATGAATCAGCTACTTAGGAGGATACTATAGAAACACACACACACACACACACACACACACACACACTGAGTCAGGCAAGCCAATTAGAGCTAGAACGGAGATGTACATGGTGGAAAGGTGTGATTAGTACTGGACCAGGCCAAAATTATCCCTCATGTGTCTTCCCAGCCTTGATGACTTAATATCCTAGGAATGCATAGAGTTTAGGAGGAAGGGTGTGTGGTGGCTGCCAACCTGAAAAACCTGCTTCCCACATCCGAGGAGAAGAGATTCTATTGATACATTATGCAAATAAACTCCCAGAACCTCCTTTAGTTGGTGGCCTTTCTATTATGCAGAAATTTTCCAGATACACAGAAGGAATTGTGGAATCTGGGGTGATGGGCAAGGTAGGTACCCTCTTCCATTTGTAAACACTAATTGACCATTCTCTTTTTACCTTTTGAAATCTTTTTTTTTTTTTTTTTTTTTTTGTGGTTACCGGGGGTCGACCTCAGGACCTCGTGCTCCAGCAGGCGCCCTTGCCGCTGAGCAATATCACCGGCCCTTTTTTCGTATGTGGGTTCTGGGAGTCGAACTCAGGACCTCGCGCTTGCCGGGCAGGCGCTTACACCGCTGAGCCATCTCACCAGCCCCGACCTTTTGAAATCTTAAAGCAACACAGGGCACATGTGAGAGATAAGTCTTGTTGAGTGGAAAGGAGGTAAAGATGGGGCCAGCAGATGGTTTCTGGAAAAGGAAGGCAAAATTATCAAGTTTGGGGAAAAGAAGTAGGCTATTGCAACAATAGCTATTCTCATATTATTGGGAATTTGGTAAGCTAAGTGTAGGCAAATTAGCATGTTACAGAAATGGAATTACAGTAAATAAACTAATAGTTGTCAATTTTATTTACTTCTTGAATACTTTAAAGAATATAGGTTCAGAACTGTGAGGCACTGTGGGAGAACAAGCACTTACTCAATGCCTGCTGCAGTGCTATGTGCTTCATATACTTATTTCATTCCATTCTCACAGTCACTCTGATCAGGTAGGTATTTTTATTATCCCCCACTTACATGTTCTAAGGCATAGAAAGGTTAAGTGACCTGCCCAAGGTTACAGTATCAGAGCCAGTGTTAGGTCTTAGGCACACAGATTATAGACACTTAATCATGACCCAAGCCTATAGATCCTTTTTGGTCTTTGTGAAGTTATTTTACTGTTAGTAGTTTTAGAAATGTTTTCTGAAATAAGCTGTTTGTGCCAAACATTATTTTCCACAAACACTTCCTTTTTTGGTACTGAGGATTGAACCCAGGGCTGTAGTTAGCACTGAGCTACATGCCCAGTCCTTTTTAATTTTTTTAAATTTTGAGACAGGGTCTTCTTCTTTTTTGGGGGGCAGGGTCTCGCTATGCATTTCAGGGGCTGGGCTTGAACCTACTCTGTAGCCTAGGCTGGCCTAAAACTTGCGGTGATCCTCCTGCCTCAGCCTTCCAAGTGCTGGAATTATAGGCATGCACCACCATGCCTAGCTAAGACAGGGTCTTGCTCACTCACTAAGTTACCCAGGCTGGGTTTGAGCTTGCAGTCCTCCTGCCTCAGCCTCCCAGATTGCTGGAATTACAGGCAGGTATGCTTTACCACTCAAAGTTTTACAATCACTTCTTACCAGAGGACACCATTCAATTCCCTCTAAAGAGAGAAGGGTCAAGTCCTAAAAAAACTGGGATGAAAACCAAATGTGTGTTTGCAGACATACGTAGGTTGGTATCAAGGGAGTGAGAGGAAAGATGGTAAAAGGGTCCATTTTCTAGTTTCAGGACTTTGTCTCATGTATGTTCTTAAATATGTACCTACCAAACCCTGGTTGTGGGAAGAAAACAGGGGGAGCAGTAACCACTCAGGCTTGTATGAGCCCCAACCCCAGAAACAAACAGTCAAGGAAGTTCTGAAGCCCATTCTTTTACACTTCCTTTGTCTGCAGTACCCTTACTGCTACTGAGAAGTTGACTCCTAATTCTAGTGGAAATGGATGGTGGAGATTAATGCCCATCCCTCTGCTACCATAGTCCTGAGAGCCTAGGCAAACTTTTCGTGCCCTTTCTGCTAGTACCCTTACACTTGTACCTTATAAGGTTTTGGTTCTTGGCATTACATGGCTTATTGCCACTTCTTGGGGTTGGGCAGGAATCTAGGGTTGGTTGTTCACCAGGATGGTTCATCTAAGACCTTGGATCTCTGTCTTTTAAAAACCTTTTAGTACAGAATCAATTGACTCTGAAATCTCCAAAATACCTATCCAAAAGTAAGAATCCCCATTCTCTGTAGCTTTTGCTATTGTGTTTTCCTACTGTCTCTAGAGAACACATATGCTCATAATCTTATTCCTTACATACTGAAGGACTGACCCAATCAGTCACATACTTGAGACCTTAGAGCCTCCTGGGTACATAGTGAAAATATGTTATGGGCCTTGGGAACAAGCACAGGTCATGTGAAACAGAAGTAGTGAGGCCAATCTGTGGGAGGTATGAAAACTAAGTATGAAAAGAGCACATTCCACCCATGAAAACAAAATCTGAATCAGATTTTATAATATGCAGGCACATTTACATACATTATGTGTTACCAATGCCACATTGTTAGGACAAGCCCTCTGAGTTTTATACGTGGATTTGCATTGTTTTATCTTCAGTTCACCAAACAGCATTAATCTTTTATTTTGTGCCAGGAAATCCTGTATGGATATTTCAAAGTACTATGTAGAATCTGAAAGAGTCATGAATGAATTCCAAATATCTGGTGTAATGTTGGAGATAAACAGTCACTCTCTGTTATTATGAGTGTAAAATATTGGCATACAGTTTTGGATGGTGATTTGTCAATATTTTTCAAAATTAAATAGGCATACATTTTGTCTCAGAATTTTAACTACCAGGAATTTCTCCTATGAAAACAGGGTAAGCTGGGTGTGGTAGTGTATACCTGTAATTCCAGTGCTCTGAGAGGGTGAGGCAAGAGGATTGCAAGTTGGAGCCCATCATGAGCAATTTATCAACTTAGTGAGACCCTGGCTAAAAATAATAAGGGGCTGAGGGTGTAGCTCAGGGTGAAGGTTCTGTGTTCAAGCCCCAGTACTAAAAAACAAAACAAAATATAGGCACAATTGTACAAAGAGATTTGTACAAGGGATGTTCATTGTACCACTTTATAATGATGAAAAATAGTTACAAATCTTTATCCATGGAGAAATGATTGAACTCTGGAAATTCCAGAATTATGTTAAAATTCTGAGACAAAATGTATGCTTATTTAATTTTGAAAAATATTGACAAATAACCTTCCAAAACTGTGCTTCAAAATTTGGAAATAGAGGCATAATAGAATAATGACTCCTAACACATGCACATACTTTAAAAATACCCACATTCTACTCCATGGAATCTGTGAATATGTTATGTTACATGGCTGAGGGAATTGAGATTGCTAATCAGTTGACCTTGAAATGGATTGCCCAGGTATGCTTGATGTAGTCACAATCACCCTTATAAGAGAGAAGGTAATATGCAGATGAAGACACAAAGATTTGAAGATATTTTGCCATTGGATTTAACTATGGAGGAAGAAGCCACAAGCCAAGAAGTGCACAAATACTTCTGTAGATGCTGCAAAAAGCAAGGAAACATTCTTCCATAGAACATCCAGAAGGAGTGTGATCCCACTGACACTTCGATTTCAGCCCACTGAAACAAAATTTCTAACTTCTGACATCCAAAACTGTAAGAGAATAAATGTATGTTGTTTTAAGCCACTCAGTTTGTGGTAATTTGTTATAGCAGCACCAGAAGCTAATACACAAAGAAAGATGATAACTTGATACTTTAATCTCACATTAAGAACATGTTCTAACAGGCTTGAGAGTCCCCTATATTGTACATAGGCTACTCACCCTAGGGTGGGTATAGCACTCACACCCATAATCCCAGCACTAGGCAATGAATCAATCACAAACTCTAGATTCAGCTGCCTCTGAAAAGCACCCCCCCATGACTGCACGAGGATTTGGGGGGACATCCAGACACAAACCATAACAGTACCCTTAAAGGAAGAGGGTTATCACCTTTTGAGTGCTTACTAAGTACCAAAGTCCATGTTGGATCATTTATATAGTATCATTTTGTCATCACAATGACCTTGTGAGGTAGGTGCTGTCTATCTCTGTTTTTTAGACGAAGAAACTGAGGCTGAGAGTGATTTGCCTAAGGTCACACAACTACTAAGACAAAGTACCAGAGTTTAAACCCTGAACTTTTTGGCCTTCCACAGCTCATATTTTTTTCCCATTCTACCATACTGCCTCCCATAAATATTAGGTCTCATGGTCTAGACAGGCTAGAACCAAAATCAGCATTTTATATTCATCTTTGACACTGTAAATGGGGGCAGGACAATTCAGACATCACCTAGAAGGGAAAGGGCCAGAAATCTCATTTCTAGTATTTACTTGTATCCTGATCCAGCTTGACATGATTATAGCCATTTTGGTTCTAACTGCCATCTTGCCCACCAGGCAACCCTGACATGCATTCCAAACTCCATAGAATAAAAATGTCATTAAAATAACTGAGTGTTTCCAGTCTACCACTGATTCCTGAACTGTTTCTAACTGATGCTTGACATGTTAAAAAATTCTGAGAAAGTTGTGGTATATTCCAGTTGAATACAGCTCACTTTTGTATAGCTTAGTACATAGACCATTTCTTTCTATAAGGAGATGCAGGGATCCTTCTGTCTTGCTGCTGACCAAGACATACTTCTATCTGCAAGTCCCTAATAAGTTGCATTTAGTGCAGTTCTGGCTTTTTCTATCTCTTTCTTCAGTTTCTTTGCATCTCTGCTTTTGGTAGCCGGTTTTTGTACACTAGGTTTTCCCAAAATATTACCTAAACAAGCCAATGGGTTAATCCATTCTAGAGGTTCCCTGTTTTCCATGTGCTCATACTCAGTTTGGGCTCCAGTCATTCTGGCTTTCCTGACTCAATTATCTCTGCTTCCTCTGCTTTACCAACCTCAGCCTATCTCATACCTCAACTGGATCTTCCCCATTGGATTGCCTCACTTGATGATGAGACATTCCTCCCACCAGCCACAACCCCAAAGTACCCGTACCTACTGGATGAGCTTTTCTGTCTCTCAGACAAAAGAGTGGGATTGCATAGGCATAACCCACCAGAAAACTAGAACTTCCCTGGGAGTGGAAAGGAAAATTATGTGCTTAGGGGTTCAAGCCTGGAATTCAGCACCCAAGCAGAAAAGTAGGAATTTAGTTCATTAAAAATGAAGTTGAAAGCTGAGTTTGCAAAGGTGAATAACAAGGCACATTAAAATCTATGGGCGTAGCCTGACCTAGAAACAAGTAAGGCATTGGGTACTGAGACAGGGATGGAAGGAATGCAAATGCTTAGCTGTAGTGAATACTGCTGGGCAAGGTTTGCTATTTTATTGCATAATCATTGAAGCAGTGTCAGGAAATGAGAAATAAACAAAGTGCTGGCAGAGCACTGGGGAAAAGAGAGGTTCAATTGTAATTGAGGAGATGAGGAGAGGTGCAGAGAAGATGTGAAATTTGAACTAAGCCTTGGAGGATAAGTAGGATTTCCACTGGTGGTAGTGAGCAGGGGTGTATTTTAGCAGAGAGAAAATTCAGGGAAAAACTCGGAAGTGTAAAATTCATGATATATACATTCACTGAACAGCAAGTAGTTGCAGTATAGCTGGATTATAGTATTTGAGGAATGAGGCACAGTCAGAGATAAGGTAGGAAAGATAGACTGGGAGATGGAGGAAATGAAAAGGTCCTTAAATGTATTGGCTAAGCATCCTGATTTTGAATCTGAAGGAAATAGATCTATTAGAGGCTTTTAAAAGTTATCATAAAGGGCCGGTGAGATGGCTCAGCGGCGTAAGCGTCTGCCTTGCAAGCGCGAGGGCCCGAGTTCGACTCCCGGAACCCACATACGAAAAAGGGGCCGGTGATATCGCTCAGTGGCACGGGTGCCTGTTGGCGCGCGAGGTCCTGAGGTCGTCCCCCTGGTACCCACAAAAAAAAAAAAAAAGTTATCATAAAGAAAAATTGTCATTTTGAGATAATGTACAGTTCTATGAATTTTAATACACATATAGATTTATGCTACCTTCACTACATTCAAGTCATAGAACAATTCCAACACCTCATAGGATTGCTTGTGCTATCCTTTTAGAGTCACATCCCTCCTACATTTTCAGCCCCCAGCAGCCACTGATGCATTCTCTGTTTCTATAGTTTTGTTATTCTTAGAATGTCATACAATGGGATCATACAATACATAACCTTTTGCTCTAAAGGTTTTTGGGAAGATGAATAACTTGGTTAGGGATATTTCAGGAAGATCACTTTGGTGTTTGTGTGAAGGATGGGTTAGAGGAAGATAAAATGAGAAACCACACTACTTGCAAAAGTTTAAACCAGAGATGACTATTGCTTTGGCACATGTGGTACATATTCATTACAAGGTTGGTTATAGTTAATGAAACAGCTGTGGGAAGAAAATGAAACTAAACTAGGTAATGTTGACATATCTATAATGCTTTTATATACTTGATATGATTACTCAGGAGGTATAATAGTACACACACACACACACACACACACACACACACACACACACACACAGGACTATAAAAGAATACATACAGATCTAGTCCAAATTTTGTTTTTAAAAGACATGCACAGTATATATTGTATCCACAGAAAAATGTCTGGAAAGTGTGTAAATCTACACCAACATCCTAATTTGTTACTGCTGCAGAGTAGTGTTAAAGTTGATAATTTTCTTCTATAATATTCTACATTTCCAAAATTCCTGTTTCCTCTTGCTGCTCCTCCTACCCCCACTTGATGCTTCAAGAATAGGTAGGAGACTAGGTAAGATATGTACAATTCTTTTATTTGTTTTGGACTATTTGGTATGATTCTGAGCATAAGTTAGACACAATAAATTTCAACTGGTTGTTATTTCTGTGTTACTGAGGAAAAAGTTGAGATACTGTAATGAAGTGACTTGGCCAGTTTACACCACTAATTAGGGGTAAATTAAATACTGGAATCCAGGGTTCATATTCCTAGTCCAAACTTCTTTTTTCCAAGTTTTTATTATTAAAATGTTCAAACAATATAGGAGATAATATAATGAACCCCCACGTACTATCACCCAAATTCAACAATTATCGCTTTGCCAATGTTATTTTATTTAGTCTCCAATCATTTTTTCTTTTCCCCAACTAGAGGATTTCAAAGGAAATTTCACAGAAATTACTTTGATGTAAAAACACAACCATTATGCCATCATCAGGTCAACCAAATTAAAAATAATTTCTTAGTTCTCAGTCCATATTTCAATTTTCACAATTGTTTCAAGATGTCTTTTTACTGTTAATTTATTCAAATCAGGATCCAAACAAGGTCCGCCTATTGCACTTGGTTGATAAATTCTCTTAATTCTCTTTTCTTTTCTAGTAGTTCATCCTTTCTTTTCTATGTCACTGATTTGTTGAAGAAACTGTCATTTTTTTTCTGTAGACAGACACTGGATTTGGCCAATTGCTTCCTTGTGGTATTGTTTAACTTATGCTTTGTCTCCTGTATTTCCTAAGGGCCAATAGTTAGATGTAGAGGTTTGATTAGAGTCAATGTCAAGTTTTGGGCAAGTTTTGGGCAAGGACACCAGAGAGGTGATACTATATGAGTCCTACTGCACCACATGGTGAGATGCATTATATTTATTTGTCTCATTTTGATGGATAGTAAGATTCATCAGTGGGTTCAGGTGATACCAGCTTATCTCCTCCCTAACTATAAAATCCCCATTAACTTCATGCCAAATAATCATTGCCTAGATCCGTTATTTCATTAAATAACAGCAAAATGGTGTATTTTCTAACTTTAACATTTCTTTTCATGTATTAGCTAGAATTCTACAAATAGAAACCTTTTCTCATCAGCTATTTGACTACTCTGAGTCACAGTATGTATAGGAAAGCCAGGATAAATGCTTCATTTTTTTTCTCTTTGTCAGTTTTGTGAGTAATAAGTATATATTGCCTTTTTTTTGGTTGGGGGTTAGTCCTTAAGTGCTTAGGTAAGCCATTTGTCTCAGGCTTCACTTTCTGCTTGTGCAAAGTCTGGGAGTAAGCCAGCAATGAAAGCTTAACGTCTTTTCAGGCCTTTACAGAGAAGTGTTCAGCCCAGAGTATGTGGATGGCCTTCTCATTTCCTTGGTTATATGGGAGACTTTTTTCTCTTTCTCTCTCTTTTTTTTTTTCTTTTGTAGTACTGGTATTGAACCTAGGACGTTCACACTGAGCTATATCCCCACTCCTTTTTGTAGTTCTTTTTATTTTATTTTAATTTTATTTTTATTTATTTATTTAGAGACTGGATATTGCTAAGTTGCCAAGTTGCCCAGGTTGGGCTTGAACTTGGGATCCTCCTGTCTCAGCCTCCCAGAATGCTGGGACCCCATGTATTTCCTTTCCCAACTCCTTGCTTCCTATGCTTCTCAGTCTTTCCTTTGCTTGCATGGACTGCTACCTCTTGTCACAGGCTGCTGTAACTAATACCTTTGCCTTCAAAAGCTTTTGGCAAATGCCTCACAATGAGCTGCTCTTGGAACATTTAAAGTCAGTTGAAAAGAAGGCAAGTCCTTGTACTCTTCCTTTTATTCCCTCAGAGAACCATCAGAATGGTCGAAATATACACACACACACACACACACACAATTCTTTGAGAATAACATCTGCATTGTTTCCTCCAGTACAAGCAATCTTCACCAAGAGTGTAGGCTGCTGTTTTCACAGCTGCCACTACGCTGATGGCGAGGGAGAATATGGTAAGCAGGCAATTTACAATACCACAGTACTGTGATATGTTGCTCTGATGCAACAACTTTTTTCTTCATTATGCTCTCCTTTTTTGGTGTAAGTTTTTTACTAGGTTCCAGAGTTCTGTGGAAGTTGCTTCTTCCTAGCTTACTAATGCTTTTGTGGAAGGACAGCTTATTAGATGCTAGCTTACTAGATGCCTTTGTGGAAGGACAGAATGCTGGAATTTCCTCTTCCACCATTTTTAGTGACTTCCAGCTTTCTATTTTTTGTAAGGATGGCAATGCCATTGTTAACATGCAAGAGCTAAAACTAGATGTTCATTAATTATTTTATGTACAAATTTTCACATCAGTGGCCAGTGGAATCCTCTTTTAAGTGCTTCCTTTTTGTCCTTTTGACAGAATACCAGTAATCTTTGACAGCTTCTTGCTTTCTGCTACAAGATTTCCTAGGTTTGTCTTGTATGTTTATTGCCCACATTTGCATAGCTGTTTTTCCAAAGCACTCTGGCTCTTTTCAGAAGGAAAATGTAAAGACCAAAGTCTGCATGCCAAAGATATTTTGTTCCTGTTTGTGTTGGCATTGATTCTAGGCTTTTTAATGGAAAGTACTAGGAAGAACATAATTTTTAAAAATACAATCATATTTTCCCTCTGTAGCACAGCTGGGCCTGCAGGTCTGTGTCAAGCCACAAGGTCTCCGTTCTGTAAGATGAGATTTGTTGAAATTGTCAAGAATAAAGCCTACTTTAAGAGATACCAAGTCAAATTGAGAAGAAGAAAGGATAAAACTGATTACTACATTCAGAATCACTTAGTGATCCAGGATAAAAATATTACAGCATACACAAATACACAATGATAGTTCATGTACTAACAATGTTAATATCATTTGTCAGGCTGCTTATGCCAATATAGAGGGAGATATGATAGTCTGTGCCACTTACGCACACCAACTACTAAAATATAGTGTGAATTTTGGCTTGAAAGATTATACTGCAGCATTTTGTACTGGCATGCTTCTGGCTCACAGGCTTTACAATATGTTGCCATGGAGAAGATCAATGAAGGTGACGTGGAGGTGACTAGCCATGAATACAATGTGGAAATCATTAGTAGTCCACCTGAAGAATTCACCTGCTGTTTAGATGTAGGCCTTGCCACACGTACCACCAGCAATAAAGATTTTGGGCCCCTGAATGGAGCTGTGAATGGAGACTTATCTATCCCTTACAGTACCAGATGATTCCCTGGCTATGATTCTGAAAGCAAGGAGTTTAATGCAGAAGTACATCAGAAGCACATCACGGACCAGACTATTGTAGATTATGTTACCTAATGGAAGAAGATTAAGATGTTTGTAAGGAACAATTCTATCAATAATAAGGAACAACATAATGCCAGATATAATGGAGGAAATGATTAAGAAAGCTCATGCTGTTATATGAAAGAATCCAGTCTATGAGAAGAAGCCCAAGAATGAAGTCTAAAAGAAGAGGCTGAATCATACCTAAACATCTCTCTCCCAGAAGAAAGATTGGATAGCTCAAAAGAAGGCAATCTTCCTCAGAGCTCAAGTGGGCTCCTGAGAGCTAAACTAAACAAAAAAATTATGAAGACTTTTCAGATAAAGAAAACAAACTTTGTGAAAGAGAGAGAGAGAGAAGAAGAAGGAGGGGGAGGAAGAGGAGGGGGGGAGGAAAAGGAAAAGGGGAAAAAGAAAACTATCATGAGTTCATAATGATGCTTCCAATTCAAATTTAGTAGTATGGGATTTTACCTAACTTCTTTATTTTAATCTGACAATCATGGTTGCTAACTATATTAACTTCATACTTATTTAATTCTAAGTAATCAATAAAAATTTCAAAGAATTATTCAATAATAATATCAATGTTGATATTACTATTAACATTAAGACTACAGAAAGCAGTTTAAGATTTCTTTGTGATTCCTTTCGTCCTTAGACTATATATCATTAGGGAGATGCAGGAAAAATGCTGTGTTTTAAAGTTATTTGACAATAATAGTAAGGTTCATTTGTTTCAGTTTGTTTTCAGCTTTTAGAGATTACTTTTATTTTCTTTGACTTAATTTTATTTTTAATTGTGCTTTTGAAATCAAAACTAGACAACAAAGTACATTCAGAGTTTAACATCCATTCCTATCATTGCATCCTGTTTGCTCTTTTCTTCAGTTTTGATAGATTTTGGTTCATAGCCTGATGTTTCTTATTTAAATATATGTGTGTGTGCATTCATACATACCCATACGTATATGTATATTTCTCCCTTTTTCTACACAGAAGATGGCATAGTATAAAAACAGTTCTCTACCTTGCGTTTTTCACTTAATGTAGCCTGGAAATCATTCCCTGTCAGTATACAAAGATTGTCTTCATTCTTTTTTATAATCTTATATTACTGCATTATGTGGGTGTATTGAGTTTCTTTTCATCTACTGACCTTATTGATAATGTCAACAAATAGCATTAGGCATATGCCACTTTGCATTTTCTCCCATATGTCTTTGGAATAACTTTTGGGAAGTGAAGTGTGTGCGTGTAATTTTACTATATATTCACAAATCCCCCCTTCATAGGAGGCTCTACCATTTTGCATTCTGAGCAACAATGTGAGAATCCAGGCCTCTTAATCTCTCTCTACACACCCAGTGTATATAATGTTAGTAATGCTGGCCTTTATGGCATGTGAGAGACACCACCTTACTCACTACTCATCCCACAGAAATACACCAGAGCTTACATCTTATTATTTTCCCTATTTCATACCCTGAGCTAAAAACAAGTGGGTTGCCCAGTAGTAATGAGGAAATTTGTGGCAAGCCTCGTCTAGTTATGAGCCACTTCTCAAACTACATGCCTGCCTGGGGTTGAGGAAGGATCTGAATGAAACATGTTAAACGGCCTTAATTGCCAGTGAGTCCACACTCTACCTATTACACCAATCATGTAAGCTTACCCATGCATCTAGTCTGAAGGGTAGAGCCCAGTACACACAAGGCAGAATGAAACATTAAATGTGCACTTTTATACTCCCTAAAGTACTTGTTTCCTGTCATATATATATATATATATATTTTTTTTTTTTTTTGTAGGTAATGGGGGTCAACCTCAGGACCTTGCGCGCCAGCAGGCACCCATGCCTCTGAGCGATATCACCGGCCCTTTTTTCGTATGTGGGATCTGGGAGTCAAACTCGGGCCCTCGTGCTTGCCAGGCAGGCGCTTACGCCGCTGAGCCATCTCACCAGCCCCTCCTTTCATATATATTATCAACTTTGACCTTTTTTTTTTTTTTTTTGGTACCAGGAATCAAACTCAGGACCTTGCACTTGCCAGGGAGGCACTTATGCCACTGAGCTATATCCCCAGCCCATTATTATCAACTTTGAAACAAACCCATTGGGGGATCCCAAAAGACAAATGCATTTTTATTTTTCACCTGGGTGCTTACCTTTTACTTCTTTTTTTTTTTTTTTAATGTGGGTACCGGGAGTCGACCTCAGGACCTTGTGCTTGCCAGCAAGAATTCGTGCCGCTGAGCGATATCATTGGCCCTTTTTTTCCTTTATGTGGGTCCTCGGAGTCAAACTCAGTCCTCGTGCTTGCAAGGCATGCGCTTATGCCACTGAGCTATCTCACCGACCCTTGCCTTTTACTTCTAGTCACTGGTTCTCCCTGTGTTTCCTTGGAGCTCTCGCCATCTTGTGGCAGGTCAACAGACTTGAGAACTGAATTTATATCTTTTTTTTTGGTACCGGGGATTGAACTCACGACCTCACACTTGCCAGGCAGGCGCTATGCCGCTGAGCTATATCCCTGGCCTGAATTTATAACTTAAGTGAAGAAAAGAATCTATACTCCTTACCATGCTCTATTGCAATATGTGCAATGTTTTGTATTGTCTATAACTTACTTCAAAACACTTCAGTATCAGCTGTGTGGTAGACCTTATCTTTTCTGAGACACATTTCTAAAACCTTTTTATCACCTCTGAAATTGGGGTGAATTTTACAATTAATAATATGTCATAGTTTAACTGAGAGCAATTTTTCTTTTTTGGAGTATTGAATGATGGATCTTACAACCAATGATATTTTGGACTCAAAGATCAATTATTTAATGAACTATTGTATCTGTCTACAGGAGATCTAAATGAGGGTGGGGCAATGTAGGTAGGAAGAAGGGATGTATTTGCTAAACATTTACCAAGGGGATGAGGAGCCAGTAAGTTTTATTCATATTGATAGATGATTGTAAATTAGTTTTAATCCACACACTGGAGGTTGTTAGTTAACATTTGAATTATCCTAATAAGAAATAATACACAGGAGTCACTAGTTAGCATTTGAAAATCCTACTCAGGTGTTCACACCCAAAGGTAACTATTCCTCTAGGATGTTCACATTTTCCTATTTGAACCTGAACTAAATCAGGAGTTCTTGATGGGTGTGGTGGTGCATGCCTGTAATCCTAGCACTTGGGAGGCTGAGGAAAGAGGTCACCATGAGTTCGAGGCCAGCCTAGGCTACATAGTGAGGCTTTGTCTAAAAAAGCAAAACAAACAAACAAACAAAAATCAGGCATTCTTAAACTTTATTCATGCCATAGGCGCCTTTGGGCAACTAATGATATCTTTTCAGAGTTGTATTTTCAATGCACAGAAAAGACAAACAGGATTGCAGTTAAAGTCAGTTATGTTGATATAGTCCTCAAAATATTAAATATATAATTTATGACATATTAATATGTGTGCTTCTCACCTCTCCCCAACTTTATTATGGTACAACTGACATAAAAATCATATATATATATATGTAGAATGTAATGGTTTGATCATATGTATACATTGTAAAATGATTAAGTCAAGATAAGTAACATATGCATTATCTCACATGTTTTTTATGGTGAGAACATTTAAAATCTTTATTTTCTTAGCAATTTTCAAGTATATAATACATTAACTATAGTCATCAGGTTGTTCAGTAGGTCTCCAGAATTTATTCATCCTGTCAAACTAAAACTTTGTACACTTTGACCAACATTTCCCCATTTTCACCATCTCAATGCCTGGAAATCACCATTCCACTCTCTGCTTGTATGAGTTCGACCTTTTAAGATTTCACATGTAACATGTGGAACATGCACTTTGTCATTCCGTGTCTGGCTTATTTCACTTAATATAATGGTCTCCTTATTGTCACAGTGTTGATCAGTCCAAACTAAAAAACTGCAAAAGTGAAAAAAAGGACTTTAATTGTGGTCCTAGGAATTGCAATTTGTGAGACACAGGTTCAGATATCTCTGAATCAGTGTCCTAAAGAAGTCAGAAAAAGTGGGCGCTTAAATGACTAAATATTATATAACATAAAAATTCCTATTTAGGGAATTTCAATTGAAATTGAGAAAGAGTAGATGCAATATATAACACAGGTTATGTGACAGAAGATAAAAAGTGAATGTATATATGTAGTAAAAAATGTCCATAGAACAAGAGTCTGGTAACCTCTTGCTGCATAGCTCAGTCTCTGCAAAATGCAATTAATTTTCTAGCTGCCTATGATCAGAAGATAACCAAAGTTCACATTCCTAGTTGGCATCTGGAATCATAAGTCTTTCTTCCTTGATGGTTTCCAAACTCCATTTTGAAAGACATTTTCAATGTTGTTTTAATCATAATTTTTATTTTATGTTCACAGTAAATGGCAGGATTTCCTCCTTTTTAAAGGCTAAATTGCATTCCATTATTTATATTTTCTTTATCCATTCATCTTTTGACGGACATTTAGTTTGATTCTATATCATGGCTGTTGTGAATAAGAACACAATGAACAGGGGACTTCAGGTACCTTTTCATTTCCCTTGGATGTATACTCAGAAGTAAGATAGCTGGATCATATGGTAGTTTTGTTTTTAATTTTTTGAGGAATCTACATATTCTTTTCCATAATGTCCAGTTTTCTCAGCACCATTTATTAAAGACTGTCCTTTCCCCATTGATTGTTCTCGGCACCTATGTAAAAAATCAATCTGTTCCATTGGTCTATATGTCCGTTTTTGTGTCAATGTCTTACTGTTTTAATTAATATACCTTGTACTAATTTACTCTTTTCTATAATGGCTGTACTAAAGGAGAATGTATGGGAATTCCCCTTTCTCACCATCCACATCAGCAATTCACATCTCTTGTCTTTTTTTTTTTTTGTAATAGCCATTCTAATTGGAGTAAATGATACCTCATTGTGGTATTGGTTTGCGTTTGTCTGATGACTAATGGTGTTGAGCATTTTTCATATTCCTATTGGCTATTTGTATGTCTTCTTTTGAGAAATGTCTATTCAAGTCCATGTGCATTTTTTAGTTTGGTTTATTTGTTTTCTTATTATCTAGTTGAGTTCCTTATGTATTTTGCTTATTAACTTCTATCAGATGTATGCTTTGCAAATATTTTCTTTCATTATGTAGGCTGTCCCTGCTCTGTTGTTTCCTTTGCCTTACAATAGCCTTTTAGTTCGATATCATCCTATTTGTCCATCTGTTGTGGTCATTTCCAAAAATTCTTTGCCCAGATCAATATCATATAGCTTTTCCTCTATGCTTTCTTATAGTAGTCATGCAGTTTCAGGCCTTACATTTAAGTCCTCAATCTGAGTTGATTTCTTTATATGGTGAAATGATAAGGGTCTAATTTTATTCTTCTACATATGAATGTTCAGTTTTCCCAGCACCATTTATTAAAGACTGTCCTTTCCCTATTGGGTGTTCTTGGCACCTATGTCAAAAGTCAATCTGTTCCATTGGTCTATATGTCTGTTTTTATGTTAACATCTTATGTTTTAATTAATATACCTTTAAAGTACATTTCAAAAGCAGATACTGTGATGCCTTCAACTTTGTGGTTTTTGGTCAAGATTGATCTATCTATTCAGGGTCTTTTGCAGTTCCGTATGTATTTTAGGATTTTTTTATTACTGTAAAAAATATAATTGGAATTTTGATAGGGATTGCATTGAATCTGTAAATCTTGTGGGCAGTTTGAACATTTTTTTGTGATGCTGGGAACTGAATCCAGGGCCTCATGCATGCTACACAATTGCTGTACCACTGAGCCACACTCCAGCCCATTATGGTCATTTTAACAATATTATGGGCACTTCTTTACTTATCCAGCAAATAACAACATGTAGATGCAGATGTAATAATCAACATAATTTTGAAACAGAGATGAGTGTAGTGATCTTTTAGATATTGACAACAGTTATGTGATGTGAAAATATATTTGATACACGCTAGTGATAAAGTCACAGGTACTGCTAATAAGACTGATTTGCTGGCTATATTCAATTAGAAACTGATAAAAATGAAAGTGTAATTTTTTCCATCAAAGTCCATAGAGCCTCTGCAAATAGTATCCACTGAACCCAAGGTTAGGAAATGTTATAACAGAGTTCATAATTAATATAAGGAATGTAAAAAATAATATTTCATTGGTGAAATAAATTGCATTCCACGTATGTAGAATGAGGGGTTGTAGTTCAGTGATAGACCACATGCTTATCATGCATGATCCCTGGGTTCCATCCCCAGTACCAAAAGAAAAAGGTGGAATGACTAAAAATATTGTCCAGGTGCTTCCACCTTTGCATAAGTAGAATATAAAAATCAGGTATACTAACCTCCCAGCTCAGCACCATTTGGAGTGGCATCAAGGCCTCAGACTCTGTGTGGTCCTATATATCACCATTTGGTAGATAGCCTGCCAGATAGTGTCTGGTGATTATAAATGTTTGTGTTTTTTCTTTTAGCCAGAATGATTTGGGGTAATTTGTAAAACAGCAAAATATAAAAATATATCGATTTTTCTTGACCCAACCAGAAGATAGGCTGATGTCTTAGTTACTTTTCTCTTGTTGCTGAGATGCAATACCAAGTATCCAAAATTAGAGGAAAGTTTTATTTAGCTCACTATTTGTAGAGGTTTCCGTCCATATTTGGCTGGCTCCAAGGCAGTGTGGCATGGCAGAGAGGCATTGCAAAAGAGAAATAGTTCTTGGCAGGCAAAAGGCAGCAAGCAAGTGATGAGTGAATGACAAGCCTCTTTCTATCCCTTGTATCTTATCCAGAATACCCATCTTTAGAGAGGGTAGCGCTCACACGTTTAATCCTGGCATTGCATCCTTGATCCCGTTTTCACAAACCCTAGATGAAGCCACCTCCGAAAAGCCCCTCCTATGACTGCATGAGTCTTTGGGGGACATCTAGATATAAGCTGTAACATTCTGCCCCTGCCTCTCCCAAAGACTCATGTACATCCCTTCATGCAAAAGGCATTTAGTTCATCTCAAAGAGTTGTCAAAGTCCTAACAGTTTCAGCATTGCTGAAAAGTTCAAGTCCAAATTCTCCTCTGAGATTTAAGGCAAACTCTTAGCTGTGAGCCCCTGTACAAAGGAAAAGAAAGTTAAACACTTCCAACATGCAATGGCACAAAAGAAATATTACCATTCCAAAAGGTACAAATAGAGGGATAGAAAGGAATGGGACAAAAGCAGTCCAAAATCCAGCAGGGCAATCATTAAGTCCTGTATTTCCATGTCAAGGATCTGAGGCAATCTATAGCAAGATGTAAACTCAAAAGGGCTTGGGTGGCTCTGCCCCTATGGCTTTTCCTGTTGTTGTAGCTCCCATGGCTTCTTTTTTGGGGTCACCTTTGCTCATTCCTTGCAGCTTTCTCAGAAAATCCACATTCCTGGCTTATTCAAACTTCTGTAGTCTCTACTGCACCTTCAGCTTCACACACTGCCCTCTCAGGGGCACACTGCCTGGCCTCCCAGCCTTTCTTCAGAAATCTGGGTGGAAGCCTCCCTGATCCCACAACTCTTGTATTCTGCATGCACCTAAAACCAGTCCCATGTGGATGATATAAATATCTGCTGCCAGCTGGAGCAGTCACTGTGCTTCCTTTTCTCTTGGCTGTAGGGGTCAAGTGCCTATGAACCAAATCCCAAGGAACAACTTCCCTAGGCTGCTGCCATTCTGCAACATGGTGCTCTGCGGCTCCCTTCACAAAGCAAAGTCTTTCACTTTTGCAATTTTGAGGTTGCAAAGGGTAGAGTCCTGCTGGTTCTTGTGATGTCCTCAGGCCATCTTTTCTGGTTGTTTTCTTCTGAAATATTTGGCTTTTTCTTGCTAGTCTTTTCAGTGACCAATTTCTCCTCTGTTCTGTCTTTGCAGGCTGCAACTTTACTGGAGCTTCCTTTCTGGCCAAAGGCATAAAGGTTTTAAATCATTCTGCTGAGCTTGATTCTCAACATAAATCTGCCTAAAAGCCCCCAACAGTAGCCATGCCACTGCTTCAACATTTGATTGTCTTGAAATTTCTTCTACAGGATTTATTAGTTCCACCACCCTTAATCTCACTCTCAGGTAGTCTCTGGACACAAGTAAAATGCAGGCAAACTTTTTGCCAAGCCATAATACACATCATCTGGAGTCTAACAAACAATGCAGTCCTTCCCAGCAGAAACCTCCCAAGCCTGGTCTTTACTGGCAGCATTTTTATCAGCATTCCGGTCTTCTGAGCTGTAAACAGGCAATCTCATCAAGTACAGCCTCAGGCATTTCAGGACTGCTTTTTTTCAGCCAGCATCTCCAAACCTTTCCAAACTCTTCCCACAGGCCAGTTCCAAAGGCTCCTGAACCACATGGTCAGGTATAGTCACAGCAAGAACCCACTTCTCTGCTACAAAATTTTGTCTTAGTTACATTTCCTTCATTGCTGAGACAAAAATACCAGACACCCAAAGTTAAAGAAGGGTTTATTTAGAGGTTTCAGTCCATAATTGGCTGGCTCCAAAGCAGGGTGGCATGGCAGAGAGGCATGGCAGAGAGGCATCACAGAGGAGAAACAGTTCTTGGCAGGCAGAAGGCAGCAAGTGATGAGCAAGTGACAAGCCTCTTTCTGCCCCTTATATCTTATCCAGGCTATTCATCCTTAGGGAGGGTAGCACTCACACCCTTAATCTTGGCAATGCACCCTTGATCCCATCATCGCACACCATAGATGCAGCGACCTCCAAAAAGCCCCACCTATGACTGCATGAGGCTTTGGTGGGACACCTAGATACAAGCCATAACAACTGATCTGTTATCATAATTTTAAGTCATCCTTTTCAGGTGACTCTTTCATGCAAAGAACTTGCTGGAGTTTTTAGAGATCAGGAAGCATGTACTTTACCCAGGTTACACAAAGTGACTATATGACTTTTTTTGTCCCTGATTGTTAATAATTGTATATATCATAGAATTTAGTCTGGTAATTACTTTATTATAATATTCTATGTAGTAAGGAGGTTGTGGGAGAGGTGACCTTTAGCCTTCACCTACCTCTAATCTTCAGAGGCTACTGAAGTTTACTAAAACTCATTTAGGTCCACTTAGACATATTTGCAAAGGCCTGCAAGGCTCTAACCTGACTTTTAGCTGCCTCTCTGAACTGATCTCTTACTAGTGACTCACTTCTCTCCAGAAACATTGGTTGTGTTAATGTATTAAGTTGCCATAACAAAGTACCACAGACTAAGGAGTGGTTTAAACAGCATAAATTTGTCAGCTCATACTTCTAGAGGCTGAGGTGGACCCTTCTGAGGGTTGTAAGGAAGAACTTGTTCCATTCCTGTCCTGTAGTGATATGTCTGCAATCTTTGACATTCCTTGGCCAAAGCATCACTGTAATCTCTTTCTTCATCATTGCATGGTGTTCTTCCCATGTGTATGTCTGTGTTGAACTTTTCCCTTTTCATAAGGATACCAGTTACTTATATTAGGAGCCCAATCTAATTCACCATCCTTTGTATTAGCTTACCTGACACCCACAATTAAAGAAGGAGAGATTTATTTTGGCTCATGGTTACAGAGAGCTCAGTCCATGGTTGGCTGGCTCCAAGGTATAAATAACATGGAGGAGGGGCATGGTGGAGCAAAACTGTTCAGTTCATCATGGAAAGAAAACAGAGCAGAGGAATACCACCAGAGAGGAAGGCATCAGGGACCAGATATATATAGTACCCAAGGTCATGGCTCCATGACCCACCTAGATACACACAGAAATATGCTTTACTTATTCCCTGGACTGCTCTCAAGCCAATCAAGTTGACAATTCAACTTGACAATTCTAACCCTTGTCAATTTGACAATCAAACGTATCTCTTTAAGCCATAGTTAATCTTCAAATAAACACAAGGCCATAATTCTACCCAACATGATATAACCATCCCACATGCAGTCAAAATGCCCTCCCCAAAGTCTCAGAAGTTCCATCATTGTTCAGAAGTCCAAATCCAAAACCTCACTTGGGACTGAAAACAAATTCTTAGCTGTTAGCATCTGTAAAAATAAAAAGAACAAGTCTCATTATCCTAAAGTACAATGGCACAAGGTAAACGTTCCCATTCCAAAAGGGTAGGATAGAATAGAAAAGACTAAGACCAGAGAAAGACTGAAACCCAGCAGGGCAAATATTAAGTCTTGTAGCTCCATGTCCAGCATCCAGGGAACATGGTAGTGAAATGCAATTTCCAAAGTGCATGGGTACCCTCACACCTATGGCCTTACCAGTTGCTGCCCATACTGGCCTTTCCCTTGGGCTGGCTCTACTCCCTGCCTGCCAAGCTCCTCAGCTGACATTCCATGTTCCTGGCATCCTCAACTTCCTGGCATCTCCACTGCACCTTTAGCTTCATTCCCAGGGCTTCACACACCTATTCTCAGGTGTACAATGCTTGGCTCAATAGCCTTCCTTTTAAATCTGAGTGGATCCCTCCATGACCCCACAATTCCTTCATTTTGCATGCCAGTAAAACCAGCATCATGTGTATGACATCTGCCAGAATAAGTAGTAGCCAGGCCTCCCTGGACCATGGCTGTAGTGGCCTCTGAGTGCCTGGATGACTGAGCATGGTGAAGTGAATACTGGGAAACAAATTATCTAGGTGGCCTTTCTCAAGCAAAGAGCCTAGGTACTGTCTTCTCAAGTTAAAGCTTTACACTTCTGCTTTATAGTTTATATTTATATTTTTGCACCCGTGAGCCTTCAAGTCTTGCTGATTCGTGAAATGCCCTCAAGGCATCTTTCTCCTTGTCCCCAGTTCCAAGTTATTGTTTTCTTTTTAATGGAGCTAATCTCCTCAGCAAACACACCTCCTTTGGCTTCAACTCTACACATGGTTCTTTTCAGGCCAAAAAATAAGTTTTTCAAATACTTCTGTTCTGCTTTTTGCTCCTTATTCTCATTATGTATTGGTCTAAAAGCAGCCTGCAGCACCCAGGCCACAGCCTGAATGTTGAGCTGCCTTGTAATTTCCTTTGCCTCACCAATTAGTCCCCAACCTTTAAATTCAGCCTTCTCAATGTCTCAAAGCATGGGCAATATGTAGACATTTTTTGTCATGTTATAATATGCATGACCACTTCTCCAAATTCCAATAAAGTTCTTGTTCCCAACTGAATCTTCATGACCCTTGCCTTTACTTTCCACATTCTTATCAGCATTCTGGTCTTCTGAACTCTGACTGGAATTATCCATCAAGCTCTGCTTACAAACTTCTAGGCTTTCTCCAGCCCAATTCTCCAAACTTTGCCAAACTCCTCTCATTGCCACAGCAATGATCTCATTTCTCTGGTTCCAATTTTCTGTTTTACTAAGCTTTCCCATTACTAGAACAAACTACCTGACACCCACATCTAAAAAGAGGAGAAGTTTATTTTGGCTCACAGTTTCAGAGGTTTTATTTCATGGTTGGCTGGCTCCAAGGCAGAAACATCATGGTGGGGGTGCGGTAGAATAAAAAGCTGCTTAGTACATGGTGGCAGAGAAGAAGAGCAGGAAAACAGTGCCAGAGAAGGATGAGGCCAAGGAGCAGATGTAGTACTCAAGGTCATGCCTCCATGATGCACCTAGTCACACCCAGAAGTGTGCTTTACTAATCCCCTAGCTCAGTGATGGCAAACCTTTTAGAGCTTTCAATGATACAAACAGCCCATTGCAGTATGCATGCCATAGTTTTGCCACTACTACCCTAGGTGTCTCTGAAGCTAATCAAGTTGAGAATCCTGTTTAACTGTCACACACTTAAACTTGAGTAGTTACATCTATAATGACCTTATTTTCAAATAAGATTACATTCTAGCATACTGGTGTTATGCTCTCAACCTGTGAATTTTAGGACAAAATCAAACATGTAACACTCCTTTTTTTGATGTTCCTGTAGCACACAACACTGAATTCTGTTTCAGGTCCTTTGCAAATGCTAATCCTTCTGTCTAGAACTGTAAAAAAGTATGGCAATTCCCTCCTTAGCATACAAATGTCACCTCATATGTCACCTCTTCAAAGAGGCCTTCCCTGATCACCCTATCCCTACCATACACATCATTCTATACTCGCTTTCCTATTTAAATTTTCTTCATAGTACTTGTGACCCAAAATATATATTTTTATTTGCTTTATCTGTTCCTCTCAGAATATAAGTTCTATGATGACAGGAAGTGTTTCCATTTTACATACTTCTGTATCAACTACTAACAGTGCCTGTTTGAGAGTAAACATTTAATGTTTATTGTAAGTACAATTATGTGTTAATGAAAAATAGACATAAATTAGAACATAAAAGCTTTAGAAATGCTTATATAACATACATCTGAGGTTTGCATATATAAATAATACATATGAATTTTTGATTATATAATATAAACAATTACTTTAATAAAATATATATTCTATTGTAAAACCTTTTTAATGTTTGTTGAATGAACACTGAATGAGTGAACACTCACATTGTTCTTTGATTGAATTTCTGGAAAGTACAGCAGAATCAACTTTTTCTCAAGGAAAATGAGCTGATCTCAAACTCCTGAAGATACTCATTTCCCCCCTTTAAAATAAACTAATCTTATCTAAGGGATCAATTATAAAACAATAAACTAATTTTACTTCTGTCTCCAAACATTGTTTTTTCTCTACTTGTACTATAAGGAAACTACCTGATGGCAGCAGAAATCAGAGTCGACTGAGGAGAGTTCAGTTCCAAGACAGAGGCACATTTTCAAGCTTTTGTTGCTGTCTCTCCAGCCTTGTTAGTTCTGTTCAGTCCCATAGGCACACATTAATGGGCCTGACTACCTACAAGAAAAAAGAAGATCCCTTCCATTACATCAACTGACTCAGAAAAGACCAAGGAACTAAGCAGACTTCCAACTGAGATTTCTAAATGTAAGACTTTAAGTCAGAGAAATGGTTATGTTTTATCCCTTAGAGGATTTTTAAAAAATAATTGTCCACTTCAAATTCTGACCTGTCTGAAAGTAGTGGTGAACCTCATGACCTCCCAACTCTGGGCTGTAGGGCCTATGGCTGGTGCTAAGATAAACTGATATCTTTACAAAGTCTCACATGGGTTTCTGATTATTGTTTTTTTTTTTTTAACAGACTTGTGCAATTGTTATCACCATTTAATTTCAAAATTCTCTACTTACATCAAAGGGAAACCTCCAAACTCATTGGCAGTCATTTTGCATTCCCACCTTCCAGAAACCTTTGCAACTCTTAATCTACTTTCTAATTCTATGGATTTGACTATTCTGGAAATTTAAAATAAATAGAATCATATGTAGTGGCTTTTCATTTTACAGACAGTTCTTTACTGGCATATTTTTAAGGCTCATCCATGTTACAGCATATATCGTACCTTGTCTCTTTTTACTGCTGAATATTCCATTCTAAGGGTAATGACACATTTTATGTATCTTTATGAATATTTGGGCTGTTTCCTCTTTTGGGCTATTATGAAAATAATGTATGAACACTTGTGTACACCTTTATGGTGTGGACATAACCTTTAAATTCTCTTTAAGTATATACCTAGGAGTAGAATTCCTGGATCTTTTGGTAACTATATGTTTGATATTTTACTTTATTTTATTTTATTTTATTTATATACTTACTCATATTTTTGGTACCAGGAATTGAACGCAGGACCTTGTGCTTGCCAGGTGGTCACTGTGCCACTGAGCTATATCCCCGGCCCTATGTTTGATATTTTAAAGAACTGGAAAATTATTTTCAAAGTTACTGCACTGTTTTACACTTCCACCAGTTATGCATGAGGTTTTTTTTTTCATATCTTCACCAATACCTGATATTATCCATTAAAAATAAATACCGGGCTGGTGATATAGCTCAGTGGCATAAGTACCTGCCTGGCAAGTGTGAGGTCCTGAGTTTGAGTCCCAGTACCTGCATATTAAAAAAAAAATACAGCCATCCCAGTGGTTGTGACTTGGTGTCTCATTCCTGGCTCCTATGTCTAAAATATCTCCCCATTTCCACCTTCTATCTTTCAAACAGTATTTCCTTTATAAATTTTGTTTCTGAGATGGGCATCTTCCTGTTTTCCCCAGGTTGGTCTTGTGGGCTCAAGCGATCCTCTGGCCTCAGCCTCTGGGGATTATAGGCATATGCCACCACACCTGCTTTGTAAAGCCTTTTCTTTCTTTCTTTCTTTTTTTATGTGAGTACCGGGAGTCAACCTCAGGACCTTGCGCTTGCCAGCAGGCGCCTGTGCCACTGAGAGGTATCACTGGCCCTTTTTTTCCTTTTTGGGGGTACCGGGAGTCAAACTCAGGACCTTGCACTTGCCAGGCAGGCACTTATGCTGCAGAGTCATATCACCGGCCCTGTAAAGCCTTTTCTTGATCAACTCAAATCATAAGTGATTCTTTCTTTAAAATTTTATTTTATTTATTTTTTTATTATTATTTTAAAGACAACAAGTAAACATTCTTATGTATTAACAAACTCAAGCATTAGAGAATGTACAAATACCTTTTGGAGAAAAATATTACTCAGTGTAAGATTAAGCCATGTAAAAGCTAGGTAAAAATAGAAGACTAAGGAATGGAATAGTCACAGTGAAATTGCATTTTCATACTAGGGAGACAATACGATGTTTACAAATGTGCATCCAGTTTATTTCGCTTGTGAGTATTTTCTCGAGTTGCATCCATTTACCTATAAAAGTTTCCAGTTTATCTTTCTTTATGGCTGAGTAGTACTCCATTGTGTAGAAATATATCTCCTTAACAATCAGAAGAGGAAACTAACTAGCATCTTTGATGTTTATCTAACTGAAATTGGGCTTTTCCTATGGCAAAAAAGGGATTATTTGTGGTTTATTAAGATTCAAGTCAGGCAGGGAGGAAAGTTGATTTTTTAAAAATATTTCTTAAAAGACAAATGTTTAAGTAAAGGGAGAAAGGAATTTAAGCTACTTTTGTGAGATCAATGTCCAAAATTTTTTTTCCATTTAATCTTTTCTCCAGCCTGTTTCAGTCACTGGTTTTTAAATTTCTGTGGGTTGCAGGTCCAGCAATGCATCTCAGACTTAATTGTGTGCATGAATCACTTGGGGATCCTGTTAAACTGAAAATTCTGTTTCAGTAGGTCTGAGGAAGGCATTGGGTATTTAAGCTTCCCCATTTGGGCACTAACTTTGGCTTCAGCCAACTTCCAAATGCCTAAAACACTCCTGTTTTATTTATTTATTTTTTATTAATTACATTTATTGGTACATTTTAAGGTATACATAATGATCACATTCATCATAGGGAGTTTGCACCTGTACATGATATAACTTGATTCTTTTTTCCTTCCTATGAACTTTAATTTCCAAATTGTAGCATTTGAAAGAACGTCCATACAAGTTATTAGAATTAAGAATTAAGCTAGGTTCCTGGATACAAAAATAAATATATCAACCAAACCCTATATAGATGACAGATTAAAAATAAGATTAAAAGTACTATTCAAAATATCAAGCAATAATTAATGTGAACTATTAGGAACAAATCTATAGAAAATAGACTGTAGTTAGACTGTTCATGAAAAGAAATTTTGAAACACCAGATTGCTGTGTCCCAAGCCGGAGGTTTAAGCTTACTCAGTTCACAAGCCCTTCCAGAACAGGAGTAGAAGCTCATCACCACTATCCTGATGGATGTCCAGGGCCTTATAGGTATCAAGATTTTGCCCTACTCATAAGCTAGTAAGTGAAACGGCCTGTGTTATGGTTGCTGGCAAAGACCTGAGATTCTTGGGTCAAAGATGAAGAACTTTATTATCCATAGCACAACAAGCAACATGAGCTTCAAGTTGGTTTCCACTGGTTCTTCAAACATTTCAAGTCCCATAGGAGACATGTAAGCATGATAGTGGAGGGTAAGGTGGATTCTGTGCATAGAATGGGTTTGCTTTATGGCAGAGAAACACCTGGCTTGAAGGATTCACTTATTTATAGCAAGCAGAAGCAAACCCACTCTTTGTTTATGGGAAGATATTACCTCATTTCTCAAGACTTCTTGCTGCAGATTATTTGAGAAATGACTCAAATAAAGAATGGTTCAGGACCTTATATTCTTGGCATACCCAGTAAGATTTTTAGTAGCACAAGAGACCTGTAGAAGGGTGTTATCTCCAACAGTAGGTGTTTAGGGTTTTATATGGAGACATCTGCATGGGATACATTTTTGGTGACCAAGTAAAATCTTAAAAGTAAAATGATGCAGCCATTGCAAAAAACTATTTCTCAATTCCTTAAAAAATAAACATAGAATTGCCACATGACCTATCAATTTTACTCCAAGGTGCATAACCCAAAAGAATTGAAAACAGAACTTCAAACAGAAACTTATGTATAAATGTTCATAGCAGCACTGTCCATAATAGCTAAAAGGTGGAAGCAACCCAGATGTGCTATCAAGAGATGAATAAACAAAATTTGGTATATCCATATAGTGGGATATTATTCAGCAAAGAAAAGGAAGCAAGTCCTGATACATGCTATGACACAGATGAACCTTGAAAATCTTATGCTAAAAAGAAGAAACCAGATACAAAAGGTCATATATTATCATATATTGTACTATTCCACTTATATTAAATATTCAGAGTAGGCAAATCCATAGAGGCCAAAAACAGATATCAGAGAGCCAAAAACAGTTGCTAGGAACAGGAGGAGGTGAGAATGTGGAGTAGTATTTAATGGATACAGGGTTTCTTTCATGGTGATGAAAATGTCTTGGAACCAGATATAGGACAGTGGTTGCACAACATTTTGAATGTATTAAATACCGCTGAAATATATTCCCTTAAATCATTAAAATGGTGAATTTTATATTATAGGTATTTTATCACAATAAAAAATCTCATTGAAATCAGGCATTGCTCCCTCCACAAGATGATCAGTTTTTAAAGTATTGAGGCAGAATAGTTATGTTCTTGCCATGGGTGCAGGTTCTGGGTACAGTGTTGCCTTTCCTCATGGCTCTTCTCTTACTCCAGTTACCTAGCTATAGGTGTGAGGACATTCTAGGCTTGCACCTGTGAGCACCTTGACTATCTCCCCTAATCCATCCAGTATTCTCTTCTTCTTTGCCCTAGCTCCAAATTCTCCTTGAGTTTCAGAATACTACCTCTTTATTCTAAGCCCAACTCTGTTTTTTTTTTTTAACTGAGAGATATTAATAGCCTATGGTTAAAAATTTCTAACGGAGTCTAAATGCTAAACAACCTAAAGTTTTTTTTTTTTTTTTCTTGACAGCTAGGAGAACTCAGTCTTCGAAATTCAGGTAGCCTTATCATATACTATCTGGGAGGATAAATATTTGCTTTTAGTTCTGGGAGAAGTCCCCTCCCTTAAGAATGAGCTGAAGTATTCTAATACAACAAAGGGAAATTTTTTTAAGCAGTTCCATTTCCTTATTTAAAAGGCCCATCATTTACATCCTGCTTTACATGCAAAATAGTTCTAAATCACTTACCTCAGATCTCATGTTATGTGAATGGTAGAGGCTGTGAATTATTAACCTTTAGCTCTAAAAACTTGCACCAATACCTTCTGTCCCCGGCAGAGTGGGAAGTTTGAAGCTTGTAAATTTGATTGCAAAAAAGCCTTTTCTTACCACTTGTATTGGTTTCTTGCTGCTGCTGTAACAAATCACTACAAAGTCGATGGCTTAAAATAATATACATTTTTTATCTTAGACTTCTGGATGTCAGAGTCTGCAGTGGATCTCACTGGGCTTAAATCAAGGTGTTGGCAGGTTGCATTCCTTTCTGGAGACTCTAGGGAAGAATTCGTTTCCTTGCCTTTTCCAGTCTTTAGAGGATGCCCACATCCCTTGGCTCCTGGTTTCCTTTCTCTATCTTCACAGCAGGTTGTGTTCTCACATGCCCTCACTCTGACTTTCCCTGCCTCCCTCTTTCATTGTTGTAACTACATTACGTCTATCCATATAGTCCACAAGAATCTCCCTACTACTTTGAGGTCAGCTGATTAGCCACCTTAATTCTACCTGCAACCTTCATTCACTTTTGCCACATAAGGTCACATATTCACAAAGTACAGTGCTTAGGATGTGGCCATAGCTCTGTCTACCACATCGCTACTTGACAAATGCTTATTTAATGACTACTGTGCATAGACAGCTTTGTATCTTAATAGGCAATCTGGACAAGATAGGGCTTGTTCAGAAAAGAAATATTTACTTGTTCAGTAAATAATATTAGAAGGTTTCACAGGCTGCAGGAGAGGTAAGAAGATGATAGGAACTTTTGCTATGAAAATTAGAAGATGGTATGGTATGGTAACTGAGGGAATCCTAGAAGGCTTCCTGGAAGAGGTAGAACTTGCTTAATCTTAAAGAGAGGACAAGACTTGAATATTGTTTCTGAGCTGAGTAAGTCTTACATACACACATTTGAGTGCAGGTTTCCAATGTAGCAGTTGTGACAAAGTACTCAGTAGTATTCAAGTGATGTGTCTGTACCACTTAGCAATTTAAAAAGCACTGCTATATATATCAGCCCATTTGATGCTCACCACAGCTTTGTAAATGAAGTAGGGTTGACAGGGAATCATATGAACCTTTTCAGATCTAGGACTCTTCCCCAGGTTCTTTATTTCTTACAGCCACAAGGACACAACCTATTTTCTCTCCTTTTGGTAACTGTCTCCCAAAGCCTAGCTGCAGACTAAGACACAGTCTTTCTATCTACCCACTTTCTTGCTGCCAATGAAGCAAAGTACATAGGCTCATTTAATTTTGAGGTTTATGTGCTAAACTCTGGAGAAAACAGGTCATAAAACTGATAGACATAAGGGGCCAGTGAGATGGCTCAGTGGCGTAAGCGCCTGCCTGGCAAGCACGAGGGCCCGAGTTCGACTCCTGCAACCCACATAGGAATAAAGGGCCGGTGATATCGCTCAGCGGCACGGGCGCCTGCTGGCACATGAGGTCCTGAGGTCGACCCCCGGTACCCACAAAAAAAAAAAAAAAAACCCAAAACTGATAGACAGAATGATAAAGATTTCATAATCTTACAAAGTTTATATAATAGTGGCTTCTGATCCATAGATTCTGCTCCTTTTTTCAATGATAAAACCATTGGGTACAGGTACTCTGCTTATATTTTCTTGGGGATTATAATCATCATCATCATCATCACAGCAAGCAACTATGGAATACTTTTTGTACAGCAGGTACTGTTCTAATTGTTACACATTAACTCATCTAGTGATCACAGTAACTCATTTTGTGAATAAGTGCAAAGAGGCAAGCTTCAAACCTAGGAAGAGTAGCTCTGAAATCTAAGTTTTTAACCTTCATTCTCCTTTATCATGTTTAAAAAAGGAAAAAATGTAGTACTTTTTGTACTTATTTTATTGCTTATAATTATTTAAATTTGAATTCATAAAAAATAAATACAATCATGATACTGTACTTCTCACTGCCTCTTCCTTACCACTCTACCTTTTGCCGGTCATATAGGCTATTATTTGTATACTTTCCCCATGAAGATTTAGTACATTAAGTTACACGTGAAGGAACTGAGGCTTAGAACAGTTAGACTTTTCCAAGACAGCATTAGAAGCGACTGGAGAGCTGGAGGCCAAACCAGCCCACCACATGAATTGTCTTTAAGAGAGGCTACTTTGATGAGGTCTTGTTCTGTTCCAATTTAGTGAAAAGAACTGATTTCAAATGACCTCACATTCATCAATCACTCTTATCATTATGGGACATTTCATTTTTAGACACTATGATCAGGACCAGACTAATATTTAAATGTTCTAAGATCTAAAAGGAAAAGAATGTCCCCCCAACACCATCTTCTATGGATTTAAATTAAAAATAATTATAAATAATAAAATTAGTATGACAAATTACCACTTTTTCTGATCATGACTACTTAAATTTTTAATTAAAAATAACCATCAGATTCTTTTTAAAATTGTTAAAAGCATTATTTTTAGTGTCGTAAGTACATGTTTAAACTGGAGGCAATTCAACATTGTCTTTCACATATTAATTCCTGGAAGAGGTGTGCAGGAACCAGAAACTGTAACATCAAAGGTAAGTTTAGGACAAATAGTGACCAAGACAACTCATCAGGAAGAAGACAGACCAGGTAAATAGGGGAAAGGCTGTGTTTACAATTTACAAGAACCTACTCACTATGGGTGGGATCAACTGTCTACAGGAAGTCTTTCTGAAAGATTATAGCCTATGTTATCACTGTGGATAAGTTACTGATGACACTTAAGTACTCCCTAGAGATCTCCAGGAAGCAGTCAACCTCAAATTTAATCAATGTCAAATAATCTATAAACTTGGGAAATGCAAACATTAAGATAGGTGAAACAACACAGGGTGGAGGGAGATTATGATAATGTCTGGAATAGACAGAAGGAGAGCAATTCTTAAAGAATTTATAGAAAAGAGAGATTGATGGTAAAATTTTTTTGGTGTCCAGCATTGCCCAAGGAGAGGGGGTCTCAGATTTGAGGCATGAATATTTTAGTTAAATTAGCTGGTGTCATCTTATTTTGAAAAGATATTGCAACTTATCCTGTTGCTGCATTTTAGTAATAATTTTCCGTTAAGATCATCTGACTGTCTTATTTCAGATTCTGTGCTCACCAAATTATCAATTGACTCCCTAGTCCTCTAGGATTAGAAATGAGGACCCCTACCCACAGATACAAGGATTCATTCAGAGCATGGCATATATAATCCTTTAGATAATACACAAAACCTCATCTAGATTATAGATCATTCTTATGAATCACAGAACCTCAAGAGTGGAAGATACCTAAAATATATTTAATATGTTATGTACTTTTACCAATTCCCCATGATAATGTAATCATTATGTACTGCAAATGTGTACTAATAAAAATAAAAATTAAAAAAGTTATCAGTCAACCATCTATCTGGTGTTGATATTTCTAGTATAAAATAGCAACAGGCTATGTTTCCTTGAGTATGTCAAGAGGAAATTCATTATCTCTTTACTTCTTTGAACACTTGTGTTAGAAAATTTGCTTTATATTGAACAAAAATATGTTATTTTACATTCTCCCTTTCTAAGCTGACTCCTTAGGCCCACAGTGAAAACAAACAATCTGAAAAATTACATACAGACTCATATCGACAAGAAACCTATTTTCCAGGATGAATTCCCTAAATACTTTAACTCTTTCCAACATATGATGATTGTTCAAATAATTATGTAATTCTGGTTAGCCTTCCACAGAGAGGCTTATCTCTTTCTTTTCTGAGGTGTGGTTTGGGCGTGTCAAGTGTTTTTGTACAATTGGCAAAAGTAAGATATTTTCATGGCTAGTGGTTAAAATTACTTTTCTTTCCAGTGCAACTTCCCTCTGTCACACATCCTTTCACATCAAGTGATCCGAAAGTGACCATGAGCATTTCTGAAGTACAGGTAAAGGGAAGTTGTGTCAGTGGTATATTTAGTTTGGATGTAGGAGAATATATATTCTATTGTTCTCTGACACTTCCGTGTATAGTTAACTCATTTCTAGGTGCCTTAGTGTAGGAATAGCTTCCAGAAATACTCCTACCACCTGCTGAACCAATTTTGCACAGTATTGCATGACATTAATTTGCAGGTATGTTAGGTAGCTAAAGAAAATATTATTTTTATAGGTTTTTTGATGTTGAAGAGATTTTTCAGCTTTTATTAGTACGTTTCCTGCACATAATGATTACTTTCATTGTGGGGAGCTTGCACATATACATAACAAATCTTAATTCTTTTTTTAATCCCCTTCCCCTCCCCTCCCACCCTGTTCCCACCAATTCACAAAAGCTAATACAGCTCAATGCAAAGCACATTTTATATATATATATAATGTGCTTTGCATTGAGCTATATTCTTACAATGGAAAAATTTTATGGTATTTAAATTGTACATTAATAAAACAGTTAAATGTGCTATGATTTCCTCTTTTAAATATTCCCTTTTGTGCCTAATGCAAAGTAAAATAAGAATATGTAGTTGGGTATCTTCAAAAACCTACACCAAACATTCTACTTAAGAGTGAAATGAAAAAATGCCCTTTGGGACTGAGAATTAGGGGATCACTATCAGTATCTTTGTTCAACATTGTGCAGGAAGTGAATGCAGTAAGCCAAGAAAAAGAAATAAGAGATATAAGAATCAGGAAGGAACTAGGCATGGTGGTGCATGTCTGTAATCCCAGCACTCTTAAAGCAGGATAATCACAAATTTGAGCCCAGCCTGTACAACTTAGCAACACAGTGAGACCCTGTCTTAAAATAAAAAATATAGGGCCGGTGAGATGGCTCAGCGGCGTAAGTGCCTGCCTGGCAAGCGCGAGGGCCCGAGTTCAACTCCCGGAACCCACATGCGAAAAAAGGGCCAGTGATATCACTCAGCGGCACGGGCACCTGCGGGCATGCGAGGTCCTGAGGTCGACCCCTGGTACCCACACACACACAAAAAAAAAGGGCTGGGGGTGTAGGTCAGTGATAGCATGCTTGCCTAGAATGCATGAGGCTCTGAGTTCAGTTTCCCCTCGTACCACCCCCACACACACACAAACAGGAAGGAAGAAAACTATGATTAGAATAAAAATATAACTGTGCTTATAGAAAATCTAAAAGGCTAAATGCAGAAATATTATTAGAATTGATAAATGAATTTAGCAATTTCACTGGATACAAAAATCAATATGTAAAAACCAGTTGTATCTTTGCATAACAGCCATAATTAAAATAAAAATGTAATTTACAATACCATAAAAATATATAAAGCGCTTAGCAATAAAATTTACATGCGGTTTCAAAAGACCAAGAATAGCTAAAGCATTCTGGTGAATAAGGTAGAAAAACCTCTCCTATTAGATGTCAAGAATTACTATAAAACCATAGTAATTAAGGCAGTGGTATAGAAGCACTGGAGAGCTCAAGCACAAGCTCACGTGTATATAAGATTTGATAGCAGCACATTTGAAGAAAGTGTACTTTTCAAAAATGATGCTCGTATGATTAGTTTTCCATATGGAAAATACACTAAAACCCTACCATACACCATACATAAAAAACAACTCCAGATAGATTCAAAGCATAAATATGAAACGCAGAAATATAAAATTTTTAGAAGAAAATATGAGACTATCTTAATATTTGGCTAGTAATTGATTTCTATTTTTTTTATTTTTTATTTCATTTTTTGTGGGTACCGGGGTTGAACTCAGGACCTCGCGCACCAGCAGGCACCCGTGCCGCTGAGTGATATCACTGGCCCTTTTTTTCCTTTGTGTGGGTACCGGGAGTCGAACTCAGGACCTCGCGCTTGCCAGGCAGGCACTTATGCCACTGAGCTATCTCACCGGCCCTTGATTTCTAAAATAAGTCTCAAAAATGTATAAATCACAAAGTAAAGACTGATAATCCGACTACATTAAAATTAAGAACTCCATTTATCAGAAACAGTATTGAAAGATAGCTTTAGTGTCTTTTTATCAATATTAAAAGATAATGAAAAGATAGTTAGGTGTGGTGGTACACACCTATAATCCCAGCACTCTGAGAGGCTGAGGCAGGAGGATCACAAATTCAAGTCCTTCCTGGGCAACCTAGTGAGACCCAGTCTCAAAATTTTAAAAGGCCTAGGTACATACCTCATTATGAAGACCCAAGTTAAAAAAAAGTGAAAGACAAGTCATAAACATAACAAGATTATAGATTTATCAGATAATAAATAGAACTCTAAAAATCTGTAAGCAAAAGAAAAACAAACAAATAGAAACATAGATCAGAAATTAGGCATTTATCAAAAGAGAGAAATTAAATGGTCAATAGTTGAATCAAAAGATGCTCAACCTCGGGCCGGTGAGATGGCTCAGCGGCGTAAGCGCCTGCCTTGCAAGCGCGAGGGCCCAAGTTTGACTCCCGGATCCCACATACGAAAAAGGGGCCGGTGATATCGCTCAGCGGCACGGGTGCCTGTTGGCGCGCGAGGTCCTGAGGTCGACCCCCTGGTACCCACAAAAAAAAAAAAAAAGATGCTCAACCTCATTAGTAATCAGAGAAATGCAAATTAAATTAAATCATAATTGCTAGAATCATAAAAATAACCTGGAAATACCTATTGGTAGGCATGTGGAAGAAGTAAAACTCTCACCTAAAGCTCATTGGAGTGTATGCGTTTTTCTGAGCAGTTTGGAACAGAGTTTAGCATTATGTAATGAACATGAGCAAATTTTAGGAATAAAATTCCTGGGCATGTACCCTAGAGAAATAGCACATATGTGTTATTCTGTCAAAATTATTCCATCATCGTATTCATCAATAGTATAATGAATAAATTAAGGTATATTTACACAATGGTATATTATATAGCAATGTAAATGAACTGCAACTACCTATACCAACATATGTGAATCTCAAAAAAACAATGTTGAAAGAAGCAAATCACAGAAGCATATATACATTCAGTTAGGTCCCATTTACAAAAAGAACAAAACAGGAAAAACCAAACAATATTGTTCAGGTATATATTTATAGCTAGGAAAAGTATAAATAAAAAGAAGGAAATGATAACCCCAAATTTTGGGTTGCATCTGGTTTGGATTTTTCTTTGGGAAAAAGAGGGATGTGACTGGGGAGGATGCACTGGGGACTTTAAGATACTGGAAATAAATACTCTATGTTTTAACCTGGGTAGTGAGAGGCAATGTGGATAGAGCTCCAGGTTATTTTTCTCATGAGAAAACTTAGCAAATGTCTTATCAAGGGAAGCCGTGCTTTGCATTAGGTCATGGTGATAAGAGGATGAGAGAGAATTTTTCACTAAAGAAGATTGCTATTTCCTGAAGGGGTAAAAATCCCAACAGGGAAAACCCCTGTGGTTCTTATAGGTAGGGCTGGTCTACTTAAGCTGATAACACAGTTCTGCCCAAAGGAGGAAGGCAGAATACACTTATTCATGCCTGGAACCTAGGTAGGTGTCCAGTTTTCACATTTTAGACTCACAGATCCTGAACAGGACAGATACCAACCTGAAGAAGCTCTCCAGAATCCAGATTGCTGAATGTGCCCTGCTGCTTTGAGAGGCTTCAAAACCATCTCTTGACAATGGGAAACTGGCTGGTTAACCACTGGTTCTCAGTTTTATTTCTGGTAAGTGTTGTTTCACTTCTTATTAATTAGGATTCTTCACAGAGTAAGAAGATATCATGTTTGTTATTATTTGTACAGTTCTTCAAAAGAAAAAGAGTCTATGGTAATTGTTTGGCTCAAGACCAGTTCTCAGTTAAAAAATACAACCTTAGGCCAGATGAGAGAACAGACACAAATGATATGCAGTTGTTCATGTTGCCATACCACAAGTATTTGGAATTTCAACCTGTCTTTATTTCCTGTCACTTCTCTTCCACCTCACTTCTAGCAATTGCATTGCTTTTTCTCTATCTTTCCTATCTTTCCTGAACTTAGAGATCATCTTAACCCAGTACAGCCTACTGGAAATATATTGTAACCTACTTGCCTAAATTCTAAATGTTCTAACACCTGTACTGAAAAAGGTCAAAAGAAACAGGTGAAATTAATTTGTAACAATATAATTCTTTTAACCCAATATATTAAAATTATCTTTTCAACATGTAATCAATATTGAAAATATTAACGAGATAATGCATATGTTTTTATTTTTTTAAGTCACTGATATCCTACGTGTATTATATACTCACAGCACATCTCAATTAGAACTAGCCACATTTCAAGTGCTCAGTAGCCACACATGGGTAGTGGCCACAGCACTGCATAGTACATATATAAACCAAGTCCTTGATTTTGCAAAAAAAGAAAGTGACTCAGATGTCACACAGTGAATTGATTGATGGGCTAACACTCAAACCCAGCTCCCTGATGTTCATGCCAGAACTTTTCCACTACCCACCTATGCACAATCCCTTCCTTATAACACACACACACACACACACACACACACACACACACACACGTCTCTCCACTCTCATTCTTCTACTTCTGAGCCACACCTAAGTCTGGTACTCCCTGTGTCCTTTATTGCTTTCCCAGAACTTCATTCATTACTTCTAGGGCTCTTTCTCTTTCTTATAGAGGACTGCCCAGGTGTGCCAAATGAGGGGTTCCTAGAGGGTTGTTTGTTTTGCATTTAATGTGCTTGTTTTGTCAGCTTATTCCATGATTTGGAGATAGAGATAGAGATAGATAGATAGACGATAGATAATTTATTCTGGGGTTTGAAACAGGGCTTCGTGCTAGACAAGTGCCATGACTCATATTTTTAATAACTCAATGCCCTATATTTAGTTTCTTTTGCACTATAATAGAAAGAGCATTAGTTTGGGAGACAGGGAACCTGGCCAGTAGTTTAAATTCTGCTACTAACTGAGTGACGTTGATCATATTATTTATTCTCTCTAGATTTAAATTCCCATGAGGTGGGAGAGGTGGTAGGTGAGTTGGTGGGGGAACAAGGGATTAATGAAGTGACTACCTACAAATATAAAGGTGTTTCTAGCTCTAAAGTCCATTGTTTTTCTATGCCTCTCATTGCATTTATTTATTTATTTATTTATTTATTTATTTATTTATTTATTTATTTTGATGGAGGAATTTGATCACCCATGCTGTTGCCTCACTTTTAACTTTCTAGGTTTGTTTTGTTTTTCTTGAGACAGGGTCTCACTATGTAGTTCAGCCTGGCCTGGACTCACTACGTAGCCCAGACTGGCCTCGAACTTGCAGCAGTCCTCCTGCCTCAGCCTTCCGAGAGCTGGGATTATAGGCGTGTGCCATCACGCCTGGCTCTAGGTTTGAAATAGCCCTGCTGGCAGGCTCAGACTTTTTGCTATCTCTGACAAATAGTCCTGTGCACTATTTATTAAATGAAGAAAAAATTGTTAAAAAATAGTTATAATCTGCCTTTCTCCCAGGTCTTGTACTTCACCTTCTTTTCCACTTATAATGGAGGAAATGATAGCCAAGGAAGTAAATGGAATTCATTATTTGTATATGACATTTGTATATGTCATTATTTGTATGTATTTGTATACATATATGTATATGTATATTATTTGTATATATTTGTATTTCATCATTTACCTTGCTTACAATTGATGACAGACCAATACAGAACGCTTTAATCCAGATCCCTTTTGGTTCCTGAAATATTCATGTTCCCCTTAAGTGAGCTATTCTCCTCATCTTCAAAAGTATTGAAGTGTCTGTGGCTTTCAACTCTCTTTTTTCACTGGAGTCAAAAGATTTTCTAGACAACTCTGAAGAAAGATTCTGAGCAGAGGAGGCAGGAAAAAATTGGTAAGGCCAGTTTGGTAAAGATGCACTACAGTAGCCAGCATTTATTGAGCTCTCACTATGCACTAAGCATTGCATTAATTTCTTTACATGCATTATTTCATGTAAGAATCACAGTACTGCTGTGAGGTAGATCTTGTCATTATCTTTGGTTTTTAGCATTTTTAAGTAGTACATGTTTGCAATACACAATGAATACATTCATCATAGGGAGTTGGTACATATACACATCTCAACTTGATCATTTTTCTTTTCTCTTCCCCATCTTTCCCTCCCTTCTCCCTCCACCCGTAAATCCCCTTCCCATCTGCAAAAAGTCTACCTCCCTGTTTCCTATAATCTATGCTTTATATTGCTCTTTAAATTATTTATACTTTGGGTTTCTCATGTGAGAGAAGTTAAGTGATATTTAACATTTGGTATCTGACTTATTTCGCTTAGCATTATGATCTCAAGATGCATTCAGTTTTCTATAAATGACTTAAATTTATACTTGTTTATGGCAGACTAGTACTTCATTGTGTATAAATATCACATTTTCTTCATCCATAAATCTGCTGATGGACATATAGGCTGTTTCCAAGATTTAGCTACTGTGAGTTCTGCTGCTATAAACATAGGTATGTATGTATCAATCTAATATGATATCTTTAACTCTTTTGGGAAGATACTCAGAAGAGGTACAGCTGGTTCAAACTCAGGACTCAAACTCAGGACCTCGCGCGCCAGCAGGCACCCGTGCCACTGAGCGATATCACCGGCCCTTTTCTCGTATGTGGGTACCAGGAGTCGAACTCAGGACCTCGTGCTTGCCAGGCAGGCACTTATGCCGCCTGCCCTATTTTTAGTTTTTTGAAGAAGCTTCATACTGATTTCCACAGTGCTTGTATAGTTCGCATTCCCAGCAACAATGTAGAAGGGTTTCTTTTCCCCCACAACCTCACCAGCCTTTCTTGTTTTTTGATTTTGTGGTGATAGCCATTCTTTTTGGAGTAAGATGTAATCTCAGTGTTGTTTTAATTTGCATTTCTTTAATGGACAAAGATGCTGAACATTTTTTCATGTATTTATTGGGCACCATACTTCTTCTTTAAGAAGTGTGTATTCATTTTAACTGCCCAGTTTTTGATTGGGACTTTTATTTAGGGGAACCTAATATTTTGCATTCTTCATATACTCTACATAATACTCCTTGATTCAAGGAATAGCTGGCAAAATGTTTTTCCCTTTCTGTGGGTTGTCACTTAATTCTGTTGGTTGGTCTTTTGCTGTACAGAAGTGTTTTGATTTGAAATAATCCCATCTGTTGATTCTTGGTGTTATTTCTTGTGCTATTAGTGTTTTGTTCAGAAAGTCTCTGCCTATCCCTGTCTTCAAGAGTTTTAAGTATTTTATCTTCCAGCAGATTCAGTGTTTCTGTTTTACTATTAAAGTCTTTGATCCATTTTTATTTTAGTACAAGGTGAGAGATGTAGATCTAGATTAATTCTTCAGCATTGGACAATGAGTTTTCCCTGCATGATTTTTTAAAGAGGCTGTCTTTTCTCCAGCATATGTTCTTCACCCTTTGTCAAAGATTGCATTGGTGAATGTTCTTGGGTTGTTTCTGCATCCTCTATTCTGTTCCATTGATATACTTGTCTGTTTTTGTGTGAGTACTATACTGTTTTTATCACTGTAGCTTTTGTAACATAACTTGAAATCTAGGATTGTGATGCTTCCTGATTTGCTCTTGTTTCCCAGGATTGCTTTTGCTGTTCTGAGTCTCTTCTCTTTCCATATAAATATTCAGATTGTTTCTTCTAGATCTGTAAAGAATGCTGTTGGTATTTTTATTGGAATTTCATTAAATCTATGTATCAGTTTTGGTAATATGGGCATTTTGACTATATGGACTATATCAGGAACAAGGGATATCTTCCCATTTTCTGATGTTCTCTTCAATCTCTCCTCAGATGCTATTGTTTTCATTACAGAGGTCTTTCACTTCCTTGATTAGATTGATTCCGAAGTACTTAATTTTTTGAAGCTATTGTGACTGGGATTGTTTTTCTAATTTTTTTCTCAGTGTGTTCTTTATTGGTTTACAGGAACTACATTGATTTTTGTATGGTTATGTTGTATCCTCCTACATTGCTGAATTTGGTTATTACTTCTATGGTAGGGGCCTTTTGGTGGAGTTTTTTTGGGTTTTCTATGTAAAAGATCATGTCATCTGCAAACAAGGATAGTTTGACCTCTTGTTTTCCTATTTGTGTCTCTTATTTCCTTCTTTTGTCTGATTGTTCTGGCTAATGTTTCTAGTATTGTAATGAACAGGGGTGGTGATAGAGGATGCATTTGCCTTGTTCCTGATTTTTAGAGGAAAAGCATTCAGTTTTTTACCATTAAGTGTGATGTTGACAGTGTTTTGTCATAAATGGCTTTTATCAGATTGAGATAAGATTCTTCCATACTTATTTTCTTCAAGGTATTTATCATGAATGGATGTTGGATTTTGTCAAAGGCTTTTTCTATGTCTATTGAGATGATCATGTGATTCTCACCCTTGCTTCTCATTCACAATAACACCCTGAAAATGACTAGAAAACATGCAGGCTTGATCTAATAACTGATAAATAACTAAAAAAAACAATATCAGAATTACAGGAATAAAGGAGTAATTAGAACATGACTGAAAGGTATAAAATTTATTCACTGAAATCGTAGCAGAAAACTTTCCAAATCTAGGGAAAGAATTCAAGTACAAGAGGTAAATCAAACTCCAAATAGCCACAATCAGAAAAGAACCTCTCTACAACACATCATAATGAAAATTCCAGAAATTAAACAAAAGGAGAGAATACTAAAAGCTGTTAGAGAAAAGCAGCCAGTTACTTATCAAGGCAAGCCTATTAGAATTATAGTAGATTTCTCAGCACAAGCCTTAAAGGGCAGAAGATCTTGGAGTGAAGTTTTTTTAAGCTCCAAAAGAAAGCAATTTTCAACCCAGATGTTTATATCTTGCAAAATTAACCTTTAAAATTGTTGAAGTAAAGACTTTCCATAATAAAGAAATCCTAAAAAAATACATGACCACTAAACCAGCATTGCATAAAATATTCAAGGGAATATTATCATTATTTTACAGGTGAAGAAATTTATATTCAGAGAGTTTAAATCATGTATATGTCTAAGCTGACAGAATTAGTAAGTAGTGATGCTACAACTGGAGCCTAAGGAGTTTGACTCAAATTGTGACACTTGGAATCACTATGCTGTTTTGCTAGAGGTCTGTGAGTGGTCCAGATCTGGGGAATCTGAATGAACCATGTCCTAGGCTAAAGGCCTTTCACGTGTGTTCTGAGATAGTTCTTATCCATCCTGGCAGTAGGGATATATTCTAGAGACATCCTAGTGCCACACAGACCTGTTGAATTACAAACTAGCACCTCCAAACTTGGGCTAGAGCTCAGTTGATTGATCTCTAAGCCAACTGAGCAGTGAGTTCCAAATTTCCCCCTTCGCCAACACAGCAACAGAGCTTTAGACAGGCGAATGCAGTCTTAAGAGCTCAAACTAGTCCAAAGTAACAACAAGGTAATTTGAAAGATGGCTCACAAACTAAAAACAGGAAAATGTGTGTCAAGGTGTATATAAAGAGCAGGCACATTTGGGAGTGGTTTACCTAGTCATTTTCAGTTATGTATTATTATATATGCTAAATTTATTCTTTGTTTCTTCAGGAGTCCACTTATTCACTTGTTGACACCTTTTAGGTGCAATACTTCAAGAGCTATGGGCCAGGAATTATAAATGTTTCTATAAAAAGCCAGATAGTACATATTTTAGGCTTTTGGGAGCCACTGTTCCAACTACTTAACTCTGTCACTCTATCAGGAAAACAGTCATAAACAATACAGAAATGAGTAATTATGGCTAAGTTCCAATACCATTTCATATATAGTTACTGAAATATGAACTTCATACAATTTTTATCTTGTGAAATATTATTCTTCTTTTGCTGTTTTAACCATTTAAAAATGTGAAGACAAAAAAGTTCTGAGTTTAAAGGGTGTGCAAAACCGGTGATGATCCAGATTTAGCCCAGGGACCTTAGATTTGTGACCCTGTTCATTAGTATCCAGTGCATATCTCAGAGTGCTAACTCTCTCTGAAAGCAGCTTGGATACTGGCAGAATTGTATTCATTGAAAATGAAAGCAGATAAATACAAAAGAGTCAAATGGTAACAGTATTTCCTATCACTTAGCTACTCCTTCCCAATTTCACTATATTCCTTGTTTTCTTCTTCTAGGTTGTTTGGATAGGGCTGAATGTTTTTCTATTTGTACATACCTTCCTTAAATATGAGAAGTCTGACAAGTACTACTACACAAGAGAAATTCTTGGGGTAAGTATCGCAATTATTATGTGGAGATTTTCTTTTCTTTTTCTTTTTCTTTTTTTTTCTTTTTTTTTTTTTTTGGAGACAGGATCTCACTAAACTGCCCAGGCTAGCCTTGAACTTATGATCCTCTTGCCTCAGCCTTTTGAATAGCTGGACTTAAAGGTATGTGACATTGCTCTTGGCTTCTTCTCTTTCCTTTTTTAGTTTCTGATTCTGGCTCCTTTGTAATGCATTGCTGTGATTTTTTCTAGGGATAATATGGCCAGAAAAAAATAAGATTCTCACTTAGATTTGAATATTTTATCAAGAATCATTTTAAATATAAGTATGTTCCAAATATTGCATGGAACACAGGGATACAAACATATTCATTTTTTAAAATATGAAGTTCAAATTTAGCTGACATCTTGTATTTTTACTTTGTAAATCCGACAACTCTATCTAGGGCCCACTCCCCTGGCTCCATAAGAAAAACATGCAATAAAGAAAACTATTAGGCAGTGGTTTTCAAACTGGTTTCCTAAAACTCAGGTGCTTCAACAGGGTGTGATAAGAAGGCAGTGCTCCTGTCCCTGCCCCCACTTCAGCCAGAACAGCCTTTATCTCTTTTATACACTTCTGCTTATGATTTTAAGAGTTTGGGGGGAAGAAGAAAGAAAGAAAAACCCAAGACGATGTGAAAACCCCTGCTGTGGACTAATGTCACCTCTCTAGCAAATAGAAAAAAATACTTAGTGGAGTCTGGGGAGTGGGTTTTGCTGCAGAACTGAAGGCCTAAAGAAAAAGGCCAAGCATGTTGGCATATACCTGTAACCCTAGTATTCAGGGAGGCTGAGGCAGGAGGATTACAAGTTTGAATCTGCCTGGGCAAATTAATAAGATCCTGTCTCAAAATAAAAATAAAAAAGGGCTGGGGGCGTACTCAATGAGAAAGCCCTGGGTTCAATCCCCAGTACCACACACACACACACACACACACACACACACACACACGCACATACACACAGGGGCAGCAAGCCTGTAGAAATGCAGGGTCAGGTCAAGGTAACGGAATGTAGGATGGGGTAGCTGCGGATCAAATACAGAAGCAGAAGCGAGGAGGAGGTGGGTTGAGCACATAGGCATGGAGGCAAACATGGAGGTGAGGCTGGTTCTTTCCCAGGCTGATGCACCTGGGGCCTGCCTGGTTAGAAGAGAAAACCTGACTTCCATCTCTATCATCCAGTAACAAGTAAGGGATTTGTTTAAATCACTTTGAATTTAACAATGCTTTTTTCCCCCCAATATCTTTCCACAAAGATCCACTTAATGTACATATTTAAAGACAGCTTGTCCTTTAAAATATCTTTCCTTTCTCTACATAATCAAAGGTTCCATGTTGAGATCACAACAAATTTGAATGTTCTGTTCATGGCTTATTTCACCCTGCTGTTTTCCATTTTAAATGTTGGTCCTTGGTCTTTCTTCAGAAACTCAGAAACTAAAACTCAGAAGGAAGTGCTAATTTGTTTTAAAAATAGATTTATATTACAGAAATGATGCAATAAATATGACTAGTTATTAAGAACTTGATTACTTCATGACCGAAAGGTCAGTAGCAGAAAAATGAATCATACTGATATCCTGCATATGTTTCAGCTTTAAAGCTCTGTTTTTTTGGAAAAAAAATTAATTATAAGTAAGCTGCCTTCAATGAGATTAAACCACACAGAAGTGTAGGAGTAGTTATATCATCAAAATAGGTAAATACTGGAAATTGGGAATCCCATCCCTACAACAAAGCTAATGGTTAAAATTTTACCACCACAACACTGCATATCGAACAGAATAACAGCATTGCACTGATATGCCATACTTGATTTAATCATTCCATAGGGTATTTCTTAAATTCATGGTCTGTTTGGGAGAATACAGAGAGCAATTTGATTTACCTTGAACCAAGGCAAGTAAGTAGCAGAGAAAGGAGCTTAAATCCATAGTCAAGGGGCCGGTGAGATGGCTCAGCGGCTTAAGCGCTTGCCTGGCAAGCGCGAGGGCCCGAGTTCGACTCCCGGAACTCACATACGAAAAAGGGGCTGGTGATATCGCTCAGCAGCATGGGCGCCTCCTGGCGCACGAGGTCCTGAGGTTGATCCCCTGGTACCCACAAAAAAAAAAAAAATCCATAGTCAATGAAACATTGACAGCAGAATTTTAATTATAACATTAGTGAGAGTTGATATATAGAAATGGATATTCAGGGGGATATTGTAATGTGCTACAATGGGGAAAAAGGATTTTCTTTAAAAATAATTTATCCCATACAGATAGCTACCACGGAATACGGAACTGTAAAATTATACTTCTGTATTTTCAACTCACTTGCCAATTTTAGCTTTAAGAAACCTCTGTGACTCAGATAAGCAAGCTGTGAGAACCAGTGAGGAAACATAGGGTCTCAGAGATGAACAGAGAAAAATTTATGCTGAAATGGAACAGGCTGTCTCTACCAAAAACAGTCAGAGTGTGACTCAGCAGAGGGAGAAAACATGGGTCATGAGGAAAAGCTAGAAATGGAAAACAGTAGGGCAGCTCTTGTACACTACATGACCTTCATTGTAAGCCACTGTGGATTTTAAGCAGATCTTGACCTGGCTTATCAAACTGATAGCACATTGCTCTAGGTTTAGGTGTTATGGAAAAAGCTTTTGTGCCTTAAAGATTATTGGAAAAAGACTGAAAAATAGTTAATTCTCACCCATACTCCTCCTTTTAGCGAGTCTGTGAGAGGCACATATGTAAGGCTGGCCAGTCAGCTGAAGTGGAACAAAAATTGCCTGGTTGCTGCTGCCACCACCCCCACTACAACTACAAAATTGTCATACTCTGTCACCTACAGTCCCAAGTACATGAACAGACTTAGAGACCATTTATACAGAGTTGAGAAGTCAGGCGTAGTTGTGATGGAGTTGAACGTATTTTGTCTAATCTATGCCTAGTCAGGCCTGTTTCTGGGCTGACTACTTGTGTAAAGCCCCAATTTCTTGTCTCCTTTTCTAACAGTTTCTACTGATATAGATCAGGTTTTTCTTGACTTATGCCACAGGCCACCCAAGCAAATCAGCTTGAAAATCTCTTAGTTTCTTCCTTCTCAGGGGTGGGGTTGTAGCTCAGAGATAAAGTGCTAGTGTAGCACATGGGAGGCTCTAGGTTCAATCCTCAGCACTGCAAAAAAAAAAAAAAAAAAAAAAATAGCTCCCCGAGTCTTGCCTAAGACTTAATCAATTTTTAAAGATATTTTAAAGACATTTCAGTAGTTAAACTTTTTATTTTTATTATGCAATTATTTCATGTTTATAATTTCAACATGAGAAGATACAGAAAAGAGGATAACATAGTCACCATCTGTAATTATAAATTTAAATATGAGGTTTATTTAAAATTTATATAAAAGTATATATGATCTTCAAGGTTGCTTTAAGAATAACATCAAATAATAATATCAAATTATATCATAATTAAGTGTATTAAACAAAAAAGCTCACTGCAATATATTACACCCATAGAATGTATTTGCTAACATTAAGTAATTAAATCACCTTATTTCATATTAATAAATACATAGTTAAACATTACCAAACCATTGTCATAGGAATTTCACAATTCAGTATTAAAATCAGCACATTTTCTGTCTGATTGCAAACAGGGAGACTGGCCTAATGGTACTAACTACTGAGAGAGGGAAGGGGGAAAAAGCTATATGACTCTGTCCATACACAAACCTCAGACACTGGACTGGGCTGTGCTTACCTGCTAGATGGTAAAATGAAGCAGCAGTCTCTTCTCTGCTCTAGATGGCGTTAGCCGTGGCCCGAGCCTCTGCTCGCTGCTTGAACTATAACAGCATGTTGATCCTGGTTCCTGTGTGTCGAAATCTGCTGTCCTTCCTCAGAGGCACCTGCTCAGTGAGTCCCAGCTACTCCTTTGTCAGTTTTCGCATTAATCCTGATATCCTCAGTAGGATTGTTCAACAAGTCCCTAGGAATAGAAACCAGAGATCTCCTTTGGTAACTAAGGGGGTGGGTAAGGATTGCTGGATATTGGCATGTGTCTAAGACATGTTGTTTATGGGTTAGTGAATTTCACAAGGTTGACTGATGACACACGACCTTGATCACTTTACATTTGTAGTTTTGCAGTCGCACACTGAGGAAGCCATTGGATCACAACCTCACCTTCCATAAGCTGGTGGCATACATGATCTGCATACTCACAGGTAACACAGGCAAACCACGAAATTGTGTACCCCAGGGCATTCACAATTTAGTTTCATTCACCCATGCATATAAACATTCAAAGCATATTGAGCACCTGGCACTATTTGTCAAGCACTGCTCTAGTCCTTTATTCATGGTGTTTACATTCTATTCCTTTGGGAACTGAGTGGGTATAAAAAAGACCTTGGATTGCTCTGCATTATTGGGCACTTACTATGGATTCAGCATTCTGGTAGGCACTATTGTCCTACTTTGGTGGGGCATGCCTGCCATAATGTTCCTGAGACACCTAGGTTTTCTTTTTTTCTATCTCTCTGTTTAGCTGTTCACATCATTGCACACTTGTTTAACTTTGAACGCTACAGCAGAAGCCAACAGGCCACAGATGTATCCCTTGCCTCTGTTCTCTCCAACCTATCTCATCATGAGAAACATGGGGGTTCTTGGCTGAATCCCATCCGGTCCCCAAATGTGGTGAGTTGGCTCCGTGGCAAAGTATCTGGGATCTGGTCATGAGCAAGAAAATCATGGCATCCTTCATGTGCATTGTATCAGGTTGACATTTCTCCTTTTACAGACAGTGTTGCATGTGACATTCACCAGCATTGCTGGTCTCACTGGAGTGATTGGCACAATAGCCTTGATTCTCATGGTAACTTCAGCTATGGAGTTTATTCGAAGGAATTATTTTGAACTCTTCTGGTTTACACACCACCTTTTTGTCATCTATATCCTCTGCTTAGCACTTCATGGCATTGGGTAAGGTCTTCAAACCCTCATTCTCATGCCCCAGCAGCAAACATTGCATAATTCTTTACCCCAAACTGCCCTTCCTTCTGTTTCAGTGGAATTGTCCGGGGTCAAACGAAGGAAAGCATGGATGAGAGTCATCCACAGAGGTGTGCACAGTCTTTTGAGAAGTGGGATGATCATGACTCTGACTGCAGGCACCCTCAATTTGAGGGGAATCCCCCTGAGGTAAAAACCCTATGGACAAGGATAGGCTCTTGTTAGAGGTTGTTACTGTTATTATTGTTACTCTTGGACTCTTATTATTATCATTATTATTAGCTTAGCCCTGTGCTGGATACTGTGAAGAATATCCACAAGGTTCTGAACTTCAAGGAACAGACAACATCACCACCAACAGGAGATTTTGAAAAGAGACCAATGGTTGTGTTAGTGGCCCCTTGGGTCTATATGCTCAGGTTCATGTGCTCACTGCTAACCAAATCAAAGGATTTTTGGTGGAAAGGAAAAAAGAATTTATTCAAAGCTAGCTCTGAGGAGATGAACCGGCCTCATTTGCCTCAAATGACCATCTCCCCATGTCCATGTATGCAAGCGTCTTTTATAGTAAGGAACAGAGGGAGGGGAAGTACAGTGAGACAATACACATCTCCAGGCTTGCTACCAGGCCTCCAAACTCCTGGGACCAGCATCTGCATGTTCTTTTCTTTCATTTTGTTTTGTTTAATCTAGGCAGAGGAGAGGGTGTTGGTTACGTGCTGGGCAGGAAGAGGTTTGGAGAAACCATTTATATCTAAAAGATAAAAAAAAAAAATCTAACTTCTAAAGTTCCATTTGGTTTTGCTGGTTATGATAACTACTGCTTGTTGTGTGACCTTCTGAAAAGGTAATAGTGATAACTCACATTACGATAGCTGTGTAATACGGATTATCTCATTAATGTGTAGCAATAACCTCTGAGATGCATACTACTTTTGTCTCCCTTTTGGGACAAAGGAACTAGGATTCTAAGAGATTAAGTAAACTCACAGTAAGTGAGTAGTGGGGTTTGAATTCAAGCCCAAGCCTTTCAGAGTCCTACTCTTGACCATAGTTCAGCTGTGAAATCCCAAGCAAATTTTCTTGGCAAAAACAAAGCATTCTTAAAATGGAATTTCTGTGATGTTATAACATGCTTCTTGGAAACTATTATTAGATAGTGGAAGGTTAAGAAATGGAGTTCTAGGGAACTTGTAACGCTCCAGGTTATTATGGTTTACCTTTGATTGCTCATAAAATAGGTTATATTGAGGAATAAATGAAAGGGAAGTTTGGCTTCTAGTGCCTCAAGAATGATTAAACTCTTTAATCAGCTGTAGGAGTAAGAGCAATAGTTGAGCTTTCATCTAGAAAGAGAAAAAATAGCTAAAACAAGAAATTCCCAGGTTGGGCATGGTGATGCATGCCTGTAATCCCAACACTCAGGAGGCTGATGCAGGAGGATCACTGTGAGTTGAGGCCAGCCTGTGCTACATAGTGAGTTCAAGCCAGCCTGAACTGAACAAAGAAACCCTGTCTCAAAAACAAAACAAAACAAAACAAAAACAAAACAGATGACAAATTATTAAGTAGAAAAAAATTTTACAACTCACAGACCCTGGACTAATTTCATAATAGAAATCAATAAGAAAAGCCTAATGACCTGATATAAAAAGATATAGAAGACATGAACGTAATAATAACAAAAATAGTGATATCTTAATCTTAAATATATGAAATACTAAGTAATCTTATTCCTTAAATCATAAGATGTGCAAAATATAACTACAAGACTCTTAACAAACTTAACAGATTAGTAAAAATCAAAAAGTTAGCTAACATATGTGCTCTCATGCATTGCTGGTGAGAACATAAACCTTTACAGCTGTCTGTAGAGGGTGGTTTGGCAGTGTCCATCAAACTTTAAAATTCCACTTCCAAGAGTTTATTTTACAAATATACTTGTATGTATGTTAACTATATTTATTAGGTTTTTCATTGTGTATTGCTTGATAGAAAAACAAAATAATAGAAACAAGTGTCCAGGAATCGGAAACTAGTTAAATTATGGAACTTTCATATAATGAAACATTTAGCAGCCAATAAAAAGAAAGAGGCAGCTCTATAAGTACTAATAAGGACCACTCAGTTTCCAAGACCTTAAATGTAGAAGGGCAGGGTAGTGTGTATTGTCTGCCTTCCTTTGAATGAAAAAGATCGCTTAAATGGGTATTCTACAGAAAATTCACACAATAATAATGCTGATTGCCTCTGCGGAATTGGAGGGGAGGAATGAAAGGGAGTTTTACTTTTCACTGTATACTGTTTTGTACTTTGGAATTTTATATCATGTACAGTCAGTCACATGTGATTAACAATGAGGTTGTGTTCCAAGAAATGCCTTGTTTGGTGATTTCATCATTATATGACCATCACAGAGTGTAATTACACAAACTAAGGTGGCTGTGACATCATTAGGTGATATATTCTTATGGTACCACTGTCATACATTTGGTCTGTTGTTGAGAGAAAAGTATCATTATCCAGTGCATGACTGAACACTTATTATCTATTTAAAAAGTAATTTGTAGCTCAGTGGTAGAGCAAGTGCTTAGCATGACCAAGGCCCTGGGTTAGATTCCTAGAACCAATAGTAAATACTACTACTACTACTACTACTACTACTACTGCTACTACTACTACTACTAACGTAATTTTGAAAGAGCGTAGTTGGCAGATGTTAATGGAACATTTATTTCTAAAATTATAGGAAACTGTAAGATTTCAACTGAGACTGTTGTATTGTCTGACTAGTATAGAGAACTTTAAACTGGGTGTGGTGGAGCAAGCCTGTAATCCAAGCAGTCTGGGAGGATAAGACAGGAGAATTACAAAATCAAGCATAGCCTGGGCAATTTAGTGCCTTAGCGAGGTCCTATTATAAAATAAAAATATAAAAGGGCTGGGAATGTAGCTCTGTGGGAAGGCCCTGGTTTTAATCCCTACAAAAACAAAATAAAGAAACAAAAACTCCAACAACAGTAACAAAGACTTTAAAGACAGGGACCTATCTAAGTCGTATTAACTAAATTTACTAGCTAAAATGGTGAATATCTGTCTTACCTTGTGTATCAACTTCCATTTTTTCCCCTCATCTATTACTCGAGGTAAATTAGACTTGGCCTATTTATGGGTAAAAACTCAAAGGTTGCTTTGGTTGATCACATAATATCTTAAGGGAGTGAATACCACAGTGTTTCCATCTGAACATACTGCTTTGTTTTTTCCATACACATTTAAAACATACTCTCTCTACATTCCCTTAATTTAAAAAAATAGAAAAATAATACACATTTATTGTAGAAAGTTTAAAATATGCAGAAAAATATTTAGAAATAAATTAAATTTGTAGGGTTCTACCACCTAGAGATTGTGGATCTCTAGGTGGGTGCTTTGTGTGCTGTCAAATATTCTTCTGAGACATTTGTTTTAAAACAGTTGTATAATAACATCCAAAAAAATGAAATACCTAGGAATCAACCTCACAAAGGATGTAAAAGACCTATACACTGAAAACTACAGTTCTCTGAAAAAGGAGATTGAAGAGGATATCAGAAAATGGAAAGATATCCCTTGCTCCTGGATAGGAAGAACCAATATAGTGAAAATGGCCATACTTCCAAAATTGTTATACAGATTTAATGCAATTCCAATCAAAATTCCAATAGCATATCTCACAGAATTAGAGAAAACAATCTTAAAATTCATCTGGAATCAGAAGAGACCCAGAATAGCAAAGGCAATTCTGGGCAACCAAGGCAAGGCAGGGGGCATCACAATCCCTGACTTGAAATTATACTATAAAGCTACTGTGATAAAAACAGTATGCTACTGGCAAAAAAACAGACCTGAAGATCAATGGAACAGATTAGAAGATGCTGAAACAACCCCAGACATACTAAGCCACCTTATCTTTGGGAAAGGTGCAAAACACATTCACTGGAAGAAAGATAGCCTCTTTAATAAATGGTGCTGGAAAAACTGGCTCTACACATGCCGAAGATTAAAACTAGACCCATATCTTTCACCATGCACTAAACTAAATTCAAAATGGATCAGAGATCTAAAGATTAAAACAGAAACATTAAATCTGCTGGAAGGTAGGATAGGTAAAACCCTTGAAGACATTGGTGTAGGCAAAGACTTTATGACTAAAACCTCAACTGCACAGGAACTATAACAAAGAATCAACAACTGGGATCTCATCTTATTAAAAAGCTTTTGCACAGCAAGAGAAACCACCAACAGAGTGAAGAGACAACCCACAACGTGGGAAAAAATGTTTGCCAGCTGTTCCTCAGACAAAAGATTACTATCAAGAACATATAAAGAACTCAAAAAAATCAGACCTCCCAAATTTAAAGACCCACTCCAAAAATCGGCATCTGAGATGAATACACATTTCTCAGATGAAGAAATACAAATGGCAAATAAGTACACAAAAAAATGTGCAACACCACTAGTCATTCGAAAGATGCAAATTAAAACAACACTGAGATACCATCTCACCCCAGAAAGAATGGCTATTATTAAGAAATCAACTAATAACAAATGCTGGAGGGGCTGTGGGGAAAAAGGAACCCTTCTTCACTGTTGGTGGGAGTGTCGACTGGTACAGCCACTGTGGAAATCAGTGTGGAGATTCCTCAAAAAACTAGGGTTGGAGGTCCCATTTGACCCAGCTATTCCCCTTTTGGGTATCTTCCCAGAAGAGTTAAAAACATTGTACCACAGCGATATATGTGCACTCATGTTTATAGCAGCACAATTTGTAATAGCCAGATCTTGGAAACAACCCAAATACCCATCAACTGAGGAATGGATAAGAAAGATGTGGTATTTTTATACAATGAGTACTATTCAGCCATAAAGAAGGATAAACTTGAGACTTTTATAGGTAAATGGATGCAACTCGAGAAAATACTCATAAATGAAATAAACCGGACGCACATGTGTAAGTATCGTATTGTCTCTCTAGTATGAGAAACTGAAAGAGTAAATAAATCCAAAATGTACAATAGACATGGTGAATCAGAAATAAACTGGTCAAAAGGAAAGAGAGACTGGGATGGGGGAACAGGGAAAAGAAAGAAGGGAAAGGAAAAAAAATGTATATATATATATAAGATGGTTAAGATAGATACACTACCAATTTTACTTAGTTCATTGGAAAGTAAGGTTTGTGCCAATAATGTTTGGACAATTGAATGCTAATATCTGGTATCCTGAATAACTAACTTAAAGATAACAATACGTAATGCATTAACCATTGTTACCCTCCTATTATGTTGTTTTGAAAATTTGTTCTTTTTTGATTTGTTTTGTTTTTTCTTCTCTTTAAAATAAAAAAAGAAAAAAAATAAAACAGTTGTATATATCTTTTTTAGAATTTCATATTTATTAGTACATTTGTAGTACATAATGATTATATTCCTCTTGGGGTGTTGGTACATGTACATAACACATATTAATTCTTTTTTCATCCCTTTCTCCTCCCTCCTCCTTCCCCTCCCTCTATCTCTTGGTCTTCTTCCCTTTTGCAAAAGATCTGTCTCTCTATTTCCTATTACCTATCTTTTATTTCTCCCTTTATTTTGATATATAATTTTTTGGTCATTGTTTTTCTTAGTAAATATTGTGACCACTACTATAGTCATGTGCTGTGTGCACAACTTAATTTTTTTTTTATTTTCTACAGGGGAAATTCCAGGGCCAAAGAGAGAAAATACTTTTGAGGCTGTTCAGGGATATTGCCAAATTATTCTCAGGGAAGATGCTGCAAGTTTGTACATTCATAAGTGGCACATGTCCATTTCATTGAATCCCAGTTATTTCTGGGCATTCGCAATTATACTTTGGTACTAGACTGTTTTAAAACTCGTGGAATTTGGTGCTCAATACATTTCGATATGAAAGTTTTGTCCCAGTACTCATTGTTTGTTTGGTACTTGATGAACAAGCTACAACTTGTGACTGCCCATTGCCTGGAGACTCACTATCCTTCCCAGTCAAAACAATTTGTTTGGTACTTGTTTTTTGGTACTCTCAGTGCCTCTTGGAACCAGTTAGCAATGAGCACCTCGGTAACACTGTATTGCTTAAAGTTGTTTTTGAATTTGAGTAATTAAAATGCTATCCTGATTTAATATTCATTTCTCTATTTCTGAGGCCAATATTTTTCCACATTGTTATTATTCATTTAAGTATTTTTTCTTCATGTATTCTGATCCATTTGGGAACGATTTCCCAAATAAGATGTAGCATCAAATTGTATAATGCCCACTCTCAGTTACACTAGCCCCATCTCTGCTTCTTCCCTCCCTAGAGATACCCAAGGAAGTTATTTGCCTGAAATAGAAAAAGAGACTTCATTCCATACAGTTCCAATGTATCACACTTGAGCGATTATACAAGAAAGGACATGACTTAGTACTGCTAGGAAATGTATTTTAGTAGATCCTCTGCATTTCAAATATGAATGGAAAAACATTGAGGGATAGTAAAAAATGTAGACAAGATAAAAACCTACTACTGTGCTAAGTGTTTTGAGCACCTAAGAAAAGAGGTAATGGGTTAAGTATCAAGTTTTACATATTGTTGTTCCTAAGAGCTATCAGCCACATACTTTCTTTGTTTGTTTTGTTTTTAATCATCTGATTTTATACCACATTTACCTTCTCTATTGGTTTCTCAGATTGGACAAATCGTCCTGGAAGATAGTCTACATTTTTAAAATTAAATTTTATATATAATTTTAAATATATATGTGTGCATATATTACTATGTATTTTATTTCAGTCCTTTGCTTTTGCTTCCTGGTCAGGCATACATTTTCAGGGAATGATCTGTTTTATGAGTAACAGATGAGCAAACAAAACAATTCTAGTATATTCATTTCCATTTGTGTCCTCAAGATTTGGTGAAATCAGTGGCTTAATAATGATATACATCAGAGAACTTAATAGATATTTATTAAATGAAAGAATGAACTGCTACATAAATAAGTCCTAAATAAGAGATTCATGGGTTACCTCATTCTTTACTTCATCTCTGTACAGTCTTGGAAGTGGATCCTTGCACCAGTGATTCTATATGTCTTTGAAAGAATCCTCCGGTTTCTTCGTTCCCAGCAGAGGGTTGTGATTACCAAGGTAAAGAAATATACATTTTCCTCTTGCTGTGATAAAAATTTCGTTCTACCTGAGTACAGAACAAAATTGTCATGATGTTACCCTGAAAGGAATAAAAAGGAACTTGGGAGGGGGCAGCATACTTTAGTTTCTTTGGTGCTGAACAGAACTATGAGAAAGAGGCATTTGTAGAGATCACCTGGATGATTCCATGTCGGGGAATGCAAACAGGTGGACTAGGCCAGGGCTAGCCCATGGATATTGATATTTCCTATCTATCATCTATCTATCTATCTATCTATCTATCTATCTATCTATCTATCTATCATCTATATCTATCTATATCATCTATCTAGCTAATCTATCATCTATCATCTATCTTTTCATGGTGCCTTAGATGGATATATTTTGTTTAGCCTATACAATGTTTATTTAAAAAGTTGAACTGGGACTGGGGGTATAGCTCAGTATTAGAGCACTTGTGCCTAGCATGCACTAGGTCTTGGGTTCAATATTCAGAACAGAAAATAAAGTTGAACTGGTTGCAAATATTTTAAAATATGAATGGAAGTTTTCACATTTTTTAATAAAAGAAGAAATGTCTTTCTTTTCTTGAAGAATCATGAAACCTGATAACAGAGTCACAGTTCCATATTCCAACCATTGTCTAGAGCTAAGTGCTGCTGGACCCTTTAGAAAGGACTTGGCCTCACTGTTTACCTGTCACTAGCCTTCCAGCTTTACTCATTTACTTTGACTGCCCTTGTTACCATTTGAGTTTGCCTCTTTTGGTCTATGTGCTTCATTCACAGGTTGTCATGCACCCATCCAAAGTTTTGGAATTACAGATGAACAAGCAGGGCTTTAACATGGAAGTAGGACAATATATCTTTGTTAAGTGCCCCTCAATCTCTCTCCTGGAGTGGCATCCCTTTACTCTGACCTCTGCTCCAGAGGAAGATTTCTTCTCTATTCATGTTCGAGCAGCAGGGGACTGGACAGAAAATCTCATAAGAGCATTCGAACAGCAGCATTCACCAGTTCCCAGGTAGGTTCTTGGCCGGGGATATAGCTCAGCAGCACAAGCACCTGTCTGGTGAGCACAAAGTCCTGAGTTCCATTCCTGGTACAAAAAAAAAAAGAAGCAGCGGTACCAGGTAGGTTCTTAAGACCAGCAGAGATTCAGACCAGGATGAAGAATGATAGGAAAGGAACATAATTCCTCATTGAAGCTCAAGTCTGGTAAGATGGACTATAATTAAAATAAACAGATATAAGTCAGCTATGGTAATAATTATGAAGTCAGCTATGGTAATAATTATGTTTCTGGGAGGATGTTTGAGGTTGGGGGTGGAGGTGAGACATCAGTTGTCTGTTCTCTTCTGTCTTCTGCTAGGATCGAGGTGGATGGTCCTTTTGGCACAGTTAGTGAGGATGTTTTCCAGTATGAAGTGGCTGTGCTGGTTGGGGCAGGAATTGGAGTCACCCCCTTTGCTTCCATCTTGAAATCCATCTGGTATAAATTCCAGCGTGCAGACCACAACCTCAAAACACAGAAGGTACATTACCACATTTTGCTATTCATCTGTCCTGGGCCTGACAGGTGTAGCTCCTTCATAGGTGAAGGTCTTCACAGTTCATAAAGGGATAAACTCTCTTTGGAGTTATGAGTGATTGCTTTTCTCTACCAGAAAATCTTCTATGTATTCACCATAAGAGCAAGGTCTTCTTTTTAATTTGGAGTTTAAAATGACCCTGAACCAAAGATGACCTTGGAGGACTCTTTCTATAAGAGAAATTGTCAGAACCCTGGGTATTCATGCTGCCTAACATCCCTCAGTTTGTAAACGTGATCCGTCAGGTCATCCTTAGGCTTGATCAACACATAGAGAAAAAAATATATATGTTTCTATCATCACAGGAAGTGAACATTTTTAAGTGTACTTAATAAGGATACAGTCTCTTTTTGTTGATTCCAGATTTATTTCTACTGGATCTGCAGGGAGACAGGTGCCTTTGCCTGGTTCAATGACTTATTGATTTCCCTGGAACAGGAGATGGAGGAATTAGGCAAAGTGGGTTTTCTAAACTACCGGCTCTTCCTCACTGGATGGGACAGCAACATTGTGAGTACAAACAACACTCTAATTCCCATGTTAAATACAGAATGAATGTCAGATAAAAGATAGTGCGTGCTGATTAGAAACAATTATTTCTTATGATTTCTACCTTCCTTCACCCTCACACCCAGTTTAAAATTGGCTTAAGGAAGTGGCAGCTACAAAGATTTGTTTTTTCTAACTTCTTATTTTTCTGACTTCAGGCTGGTCATGCAGCATGGAACTTTGACAAGGCTACTGACATCCTGACAGGTCTGAAACAGAAAACCTACTTTGGGAGACCAAAGTGGGAGAATGAATTTTCTACCATAGCTACTGCCCACCCCAAGTAAGTTATTCTCCTCTGATTAGTTGAGTTTGCAGAGTTAAGAGTTTAGGAAAAGTATTATAGCATGATGAACATTCTTGGAAAAAGATCTCTGAGGCAGAAACTATTTGTGCCATTCTTAGATTCTTGCTTAAAAACTGAGGAAATTTCATCTGGGTTTTAGCAAATAAGAAACCTGAGGTTGGGATTGGTGAGAAGATATTTGCTGCTCCAGCAAGCCTCCATTCAAACAGTGAGGCAAAGGCTCATTTCTGATCTATACCACCAAACAAGACAGAGAACTAGAGCAATTCAAGTGTACTTACAGGGAGGTCTTGGTGACTTCCACATAAATTAATGAGGATTGGAGTGTATTATTTAGTTCACTGTTCAACTGCACTCGGTTTTTCTGGAGGATTTTGAGGCACTTTTTAGAGCATAGAGGAAAACCTGGGGTTATGAAGCCAGCCATGTCAAGATTAAGGAGATGAAGCTGATCATGGTAGATAAAGTCCCTGAGCAATTTGGCAGGTGATGATCAATTCAATTCTACAAACATTATTGGTTACATTCTTTAAGCTCAGCACTCAGCATTGGAGGTTGAAAGAGAAATAGGATATGCTTCTTGCACTAAAGGAGCATACATTTGAATAAGAGATGCATATAATCAATTCAAAGTAGAATGATGTGCTCCATGAAACAGGTGCCTGGATATTAAAGCCTTTATGAAGGCAGTGGTAAGAGCAGTTAGTGACTGGGATTTGGATGATCCTGGATTCTAATACTGGTATGTAAACTTTCCAGTTCCAGGACCTCCAGCCAGAAAACCCTTTGATATTCAGATTCCTCATCTGTAAAATGGAGGTTACATTAGTAAATAAATGCTTGGTTTACTCACTTGCAGGGTTGTTGTCAAGATTAAGTGAGGCAATATATGAAAAATGCCCTGTAAATAGTAAAGCAGTATATAAGCAAAAGAGATTCTGCTAATTATCATGTTGAATTGAACATAGTCAAAATTCAGGGTACATGAGATTGCCTAGGAGAGACAAGGGTGGAGAGGAGAGAGAGGGAATAGGGAAAGATGGAGGAGAGAGAGAGAGAGAGAGAGAGAGAGAGAGAGAGAGAGAGATTGAGATAAAGATATTAACAGAATGCCTAGATTATATAGGAAAGGAGAAAGGTAAACCAGGGAAGAAAGTAGAAAGCAGATTACTGTAGTGTCATAGAAGCCAAGCAAAGAAACAGTAGAGAAATGTAGCCAATGGTGTTGGAGAAGCGGCAAGGTCAGGAAATGCCCATTTAGCTTAAGGACAATCTGAGCATCTTTATAGAAAGAACAGGAGCCAGTAGATGGGAATAAAATAAATATACAAAAGAGGAGTGAAGATTAAGATTGCCATAATAAGATAGACAGTTCCAAGTGTTGGTGAGGAAATAGAGAATTTGAAAACCTACCATATTGTTTGTGGGAATGTGAAACAATGCAGTGCTTGAGAATTCTTGGGCAGTTCCTTAAAGTGTTAAACATAGTTTCCATATGATCCAGTAATTCCACTCCTTGGTATATACCCATGAGAAATGAAAACATATACACACAAAAATTTGCACATGAATGTATATAGCAGCATTATTCATAATGGCCCAAAAGTGAAAAAAGTGTCTATCCATAGATATGGTATATCTACTAATGGAATATTATTCACCTATAAAAAGAAGCATAGACATGTGCTACAACATGGATGAAACCTGACATTATGCTGAATGAAAGAAACCAGACACAAAAGGCCACTTATTGTATGATTCTATTTATAGGAAATGTTCAGAATTAGGTAAATCTATATGGAGAGAAAGCAGATCAGTGATTATCTAGGGTAGTATGTATGGTTGGGAGGAAATGAAGAGTGACCATTAATATGAATAGGGTTTCCCTTTGGAATGATGAAAATGTTTTGGAATTAATGATGATGGTTGCAGAACTTTGTGGCTCTAATAAGCACTAAATGTATACTACCAAAGGGTGAATTTTATGGTTGTGAATTTTATCATAATTAAAAAAAAAGATAGGAAGAAAGAGAATGGTGATAGTCACAGCATAATTGGAATAATTAGCTTTGGCAAGAACATCATCTCTTCTGTGTGGGAAATTTTGGGGGGGAGTTAAATTCACAGTGGATGACTTTAATAACAGCTAATACTTACTATGTGCCAGGCATTTTTCTAATTGCTTTATGTCTTTTAATTCTCAAAAACCCTATGAGATCGGTACTATTATTATCCCTTTTACAGATGGGAAAGGCTAACACACGAAGAGAATGTGCTTAAAGTCACAAAGGTTGTATAAAAGCCAGAGCTCAGATTTGAACCCAGCTTGGCTCCAATGCTTAACATTTATCACTGTATTGCATGGGATTTGTGTGTGTCTGTTTCCTCAATAAAATGGGTAAGGCTGAGTGCTGAGAGTGACAAGGGCAGAAAGCATATGTAGGACTTATAAACAGAAAAGGTTAAAAAAAATAAAAGCCAAAAAACTACCATGAAAAGCATGGGTGGGAGTCAACAACTGGAATTTTGTCCAATGTTGGGAGTAGCAGAGGCCTAGTAGAGGCCATTTGTCCATTCTTACCAACTTCAACAGCTTTTACTGCTTTCTCCCTCTATTATTCTATTCCCACAGGTCTGTGGTGGGGGTTTTCTTATGTGGTCCTCAGACTTTGGCAAAGAACCTGCGCAAATGCTGCCACCGATATTCCAGTCTGGATCCCAGGAAGGTTCAATTCTACTTCAACAAAGAAAATTTCTGAACTACAGAAAAAACACAGTAGTCTGTTTTGTTTCTCCTTTGTATGTTCAACAGCTTCCTTCTCTAATCAGGTTTGGGCGGTGAATTTAAGATAATACTGTACCTCTCAAGCCTTGACTCCAGGCATTGTTTTAAAAAAAATGGCATTCAACTTCACTATACTTGAGCTTCACCAACCTAAGAACTTCGGAAGTCATAATAATTACAAAGCCCATGGATCCTGTCTTGGGAAAGTAATCCAAAATTCTGTGGAAAGCTATGACTGTAGCAAAACTTGAGAGCAGAGCTTTGGAGGTTGACAGTTAACCTCCAACCTATCAACCTTTGGAGGTTGACAGTCAACTTTGTTGACTCCAATTTCTACAATTTGGTCCATAATCTTCCCTCCCTCCTTCCCTCACAGAATATCTCTAAGTAGGGTGACTTTTAAAATAAAAATTTATTGAATTAGTGACAAGACATAACCATAAATAATAAACAGTACACATAAAATTACCAAGAACCCTCTTCTCCATATAATACCAACAGGGTACATTCTGTAACTTTAACCATGATTTTATCCAGCGTGAACAGCCAACTTATGCTTTACTTTTGTCCAAAAATGAGAGATTTTTTTTGCTTAAGGAATGTTTTTTGTCTCTTTTTCCTGGGCTTTCCACTAAGATCTTAAAACATGCTAATTGTAATTAAAATTGTATTATAACAAAAAGCTATAGTCATATATTATTCTGTTGGAAATAACTGGGAAAACTTGATCTCCACATGGGCTTACTGAGCCAGCAGAAACTCTTTATCACCATTTTCATTAAGGGGTTTTATTAATGTCTAGTGCGAAAAATAATTAACAATTCTGATAGATGTTTTTGGTTCCTACCTACCTATTCACTAAGGAATCATTCATCTAATTACAAAAGGAAAATGCCTTTCTTTGTCCCACCAATGTTTATTTCTTCTATCTATCCAACTTTGTATATTATGACTGCACTAGCTCTGGGATGTTAGTAGTCACAGTGAATCACTAGGAGGAAAGAAGCCCCAGGCTCTCAAAAGAGGAGAAAACCCCTCGCATTTCATTGTCCTCAAAGACAATTCAACTCATTATATATTTATAAGGACGTTTCTACTGAATTAGCACTACAGCACGTATTTTTCTACATTAAGTGATCAAGAATGAGCAAATCGCTGTTTCTAATTATCTAGGGAACTTCATGGCTTGAAGGATTAATTACATTGTATTTTTTCAGTCACTGAAACACAATACATGTAGGATATGAACATGTGGTACCTGTGTCAATACACCAGTAAAAAAAAATACTGATGAGTGTTTCTGTAGGTATAGATAGGCGTGCCACTGTTGTTGCCATTTTGTTCACCCACATTTCAGCTACCTAAATTAAGCTTTAATAAGGCTTTGGGAAAATACACAGTGGAACCTTGAAGATATGGTTAGTTCCTATTAGACAACTGATTACCAAATAATTTTATTTTCATTGACCTTGTTTTGTAATCTGAGTTCTTTGAAACCTATGATCTCATAATAAATGCTTCCTTATCTCAATGTCTACATATATTGACACTGCATGATATGACAGCTGCCAAAATCAACAGATATAGGACTGAATATTCATGGAAGTAGGCATAAAAGGTATAAAAATGAACCCTATGCATAATTAACATCCAAGGTGAATTAGGGATAAAGATACCCAGAACACTCCTTAGCTGTCTTGACCTTTTCTTGCTAGGTTGTAATATGCAATACCCAACAAATTTTCATTGTAAATGTTCACATAGTAGAGTAGGAAATCCTCACTTTTAATCTCTCTCATGAAGATGACTATCTTTGCACTGTTTGCTTGACATGTAAGCAATATGCTATTACATTCTTTAAGCCTATGCTAGGCTTTTACGTCACCTGACCATAATCCTAACCCACAGGATGAGATACTGAGAATATAAATAGGCTCAAAAGTAGTTCTAGTAGAACTTTACTAATTATTAAGGCAATTATTAACCTCTTGAGGTCAGCCTGGAGAGAAAACATGTTCCTCCTTAATGCCACTATGAGAGAGAATACTAGGCAAGGAGACCCATGGGTATGAATTAGTGGCACTAATTATGTTTATAACTATCTCCAAGGAAGTAGGCAGGGCAGACCTAAAGGGTAACCTGACTGCTTGTGCTCTACATTTGATCCTCTTACAATAACTGAGAAGAATGTAAAGAGTTTAAGGGTTTTCTATGTTTTAAGTTCCAAGAATAAATTTGGTTATATGGTAGAGAGCTGTAGGTTAGTGACTTTTTGGAGGATAGGATGAAATGTATTTTGCTCATCTGATTTCTGTTCAGTTTTTAATTCATCTTGAATGTGAAAAACTACTGGCTTTTTAAAGTTGACTACTTAGACTGAGGAGTTTTAGAACAGACAAGTAAAATGTCAACAGTCGCTTGTGTTGCTGACACACACTCAAATCAGTGCCAACAATCTGTCTTAACTCTGAACTATGTATGGTCAGACCTGATAGTGACCAAAAAAAAATGAGTTTTGATATTTGGATTTTTCTAAATTAAACACACTGCTGTGGTAGGTGCTTTGTTTTGTTGGCTTTCTGACCATTTTATAGCTCCAAGCACATCCTAATCTCTCCCAGAAGACTCAGATGTTCTAGAAAGTTTCCAAAGGACAAAGCCTTATTATTCTTGCTGAAAGCAAACTAAACAAAGACCAAGTTCCAGAAAACATTGCTTCTGCGAAATTCTCAAATTATCATGAAGAGGAATAAATGGTTAACCTACAGTAAACACAGTGCAATGGCAATATAACATTAAAGTACAATCCTGCAGTAAGGGTAGAAAATACATTGACGGTTTCACTCTTGGAGTTTAGCTTTTTAAAACCAAAAAGGTCATGTATATCAATTTGCAGTATACTAAAATTGTGTTCAAAGTTTATTTCAAGTCACAGGAAATATACAAACTAAAACAACAAAGGAACTGATTTTGTTCTGAGAGAAGGTGATGGGAGTCCTCCACCTGGCACCAATTTGAGTCATTCAAGGGTTAGGATGCAGAAGTCACCTATTTTCAACATTTCAACAATGTTATGGAATTAACTTCCAGAATTGTTGCCAGGTATTTTTGAAAACCTGTAAGAAAAAGTGGGGAAAAAGCTATTAGAAGTAGAGACAAAGTTCTCTTCCCCAAACATCAGGAAAAAGACAAAAAGGCCAGGGAAGGAGGATATGCATAAGATCAAATTGCTGGGACAGAATTTCTAGATGTCTGTCTCCTGCCTCCCCGAAGCAATGATCTTTTGTAACACAGTTTCTCAACCACAGCATTATATTGACATTTTGAGTTGGAGCACTCTTTGATATGGGTGGGGAGGTGAATATCCTGTGCATTATACATGTTCAGGAATATCTCTGATCTGTACACACTAAATGTCAGTGGCATACTATATTCCCTAAAGCTGTGACAACCAAAAATGTCTCTAGACAGGGCCAAATGTCCCTTATGGGGCAAAACATCCTGGCTGAGAAACACTTATCACTAATGGTAATCATAAAGAATCCTGTCAGTGATGGCAGAGAGGGACCTCAACTAGGTAGGTACAAGATAGAGGGAAACCCAATCCTTCAGCCACAGTATGTACAAATACCAGCAGACATAGTAAAATCTTGCCCACATAAAATTGCAGTTGTATTCTCACACACAGGCATAAATTAGTGTGGGTTTTAAAAAGTGGTCAAAACTGAGTAAGATTTATAGTCTATTTCACAGTAATGTACCAATGTCAATTTCTTGGTTTTATACTACAAAGCAAAAAGATGTTATTGTTGGGGGAAGTTGGCTGAAGGGTATATGAGGCTCTCTGTACTATTTTTCCAACTTCCTGTGAATCTATGATTATTTCAAAAGGTAAAAAACACGCAAAAACCCTACCCTCTGGTTAATGTGCAAGGCTTCAAATTAGGTATCTTATAAGCAAGAATAATGAAAAAATTTTCAGAAATATTGCTGCCTTCACTATTTAAAAATAGTAATTTTCTGACATTGCAGAGAATGCCTCCTCTGGCATAAGTAAATTCCTCTGAATATAATACATAGTCCATGTTTTTACTGACGAAATAGAGTATTGGGGGAAATCTAGAAAAAAAGTCAAAGTACTGGTCATATCAAAAGTTTATAGCCATCCATCTATGATATTGTCCAATTACAACTGCATCAATTAAAGTCTAAAAATGGATTATGATATACATTTAAAATTTGGATGTTTTAAAGACATTACAAATATGGGTTAAAATATATATTTAATAAGACTAATTACTGTGAGTTCACTATTATACGATAATATATGGATGGAAATTATAACATGGATAGAGTAAAAAGGAGATATTCAAAAGGAGATATTCCAACAGATATTGGGTCAATGTGAATTTTAAACTGTTTTTGGAAAACAGAATTGTTTATGACATACAATGATGTTGAGGGAAAAAGTTCTTTAAAAGAAACAACAATATATATCAAGTTAGGTCACATGATTATTTATGAGGCAGTTTACCTGAATCTTTTTTACCTGACTGATGAGCAAGAAAAATAAGGGTGGTAGTGTACAGCAATCTCCAAAATGTATAGAAACTGATGTTGATGGTGGATATTTACTACCTTAAACATGCTGTAATAGTTTAACATCAAAATAGTCATTAGAAAACAAGAACTGGCAACTAAAATATCTATACATTTTACTGAAATCTTTTGTATTTTTCCATTTTGATGAGACAGTTTGAAATAAAACAATACAACTGATTTTGAAAGGATACATGCTAAACTATGGGTTCTATTTGGGGAATGCGATCAGGGAAGCAGGGCTTTCTGTCTTTAATTTTCTACAGTGCAATATCTGATTAATTTTGTTAAACTGATCATGTATTATTTTGTCACTTGGAAAGGTTAAAAAAGATTATAAGCAATTCAACAACTGAACAAATGTTCTATATCCTTACCCTATCATCTGAGGTGCTGACTACTGAGGGTAAAGAGAATCCAGTTAGGAAGACTGAGGGCTTCAGAGAGAACAATGTTTTTGGTTGAAAGTGCATACCCCAAATACACAAGGCGTTAGTCCTGCTCAGGTGGGATTAAGTTTGCTCACCTTTCAAGGTGCTCCAGTGGATTTCTGTATTTGTTCCTTTAATATTAGGATACTCTGCCTTTGCTCGGGAGGCAGCATGGCAATCTGATCTGCAGTCAGTTGAAGGACCTGCATAATCAGAGCAGCCTGTGCAGAGGAAAAGAAGATAGTAAGTTTCAATGATGGTAGCTAAAAAACAAAACAAAAAACAATACCAGCTTCTGTCCAAAAAGCTACTGTTCTGGGACATAAAGCAAAATGGAAAAAGAATGATACTTCACACAAAGAAAACAAACAGCAGGCCAAAAGGGGAAAAAAAAATCCTAGAGAGAAAAAGGCACAATAAAAAGAAAAGTATAAATTAAAATACCTAAGATTAGGCAATTCAAAACAGACACCTTTATCAACTCAAAGTTCCTACAGACTAAGATGGTATCTGTGAGCCCGGGGAATCCTTCAGTTTTTAGTCTTGTTTTGAATGTCTTTCCTTTTCACAAGTTTTAGCCCTTCCACCAGACATGAGCTTCCCACAGTGGCCAAATATAAAAACAGGAAGATATGGGGAATCTACTATTGTTTTTAGAGATAAGGTAGAAAGGGGAGGAAGTAAGGGGGTTGTATTTTCAGGTCAATCTGGTCTGCACAAAAAAATCTGCTATTGGTAGATGAGTCTGAAATGTAAGATAAGCTGCCATGTATAGCCACTTAAGAACTTTATGACCAGGTCCACGAATTTTCAGGCAATAAGATCATAAAAGAGTTCTAAGAGTAAACATCACCTCCAAAGGGACTTTGAAGACCCAGGATCACCACATGGTAACTGTGAAAAGAGGAATCAAAAAGGCTAGATTTGTGAATATGGAGGCAGTCTGTCAGTGTTGCTTACCTTCTCATGATCCTGTGGTGTGACTTGGTTCTGCCCAGGACTAAAACCACTAGGCTGGCTTCCACCCTGCATGCTTGCTCCTTGCATGCCTGTTCCCTGCATGACTGGGACCTATGTTCACAAAAAGAGAAAAGAAATTTTTCAGAGCTCCTGACATATAGGCAACCTGAATACAGTAATGGCAATGTGAAAAGTTATGATCTCTATATGAATATGAGTAAAAAAGCAAATTAATGAGTCTGAAGATTAGTTTCTACTGTTAGTAATGACAAAAGGCAGGGTTTAGCCAGAGATCAACCAGCAAATTAGACACAGTTGTTTTCAACAGCTCCAACATTATCAACAAAAATCACACAGCACAACTTGATACCATCAAATTAAACAAAATTCAGCCAAATAAGCACAGGAAAAACTGAGAGCACCTGGAAATTAGTGCTACGTGGAAACGCAAATGAAAAACAACAGAGTCTGTAGCATATGCTGGTCCATTGGGGAAGCTACATTCACAGAGCTGCTACCTATCACTAGTACAATCAGGCACAGGTCGTTCATTCCTAACGGCCCTAATCCACAAATAAGGTAGAGATGATCATAATGTCAGAGTCAGAAAGGAAATGGGAAGGCCTCTCATGACAAAACTGCTATTCACCCTATATTTGCTTTTTATAGTTTTCCTTGGAAAATATAAAGCAGATACTTTCTGCTCAATACAAAGAAATATGATTGACCTGAGTAAAAGAATAAAGTGCAGTATCACTCTTAACGGGAATGTAAGATCTTCAGTGAGTCCAACCCTTTGGAAGACAAGCTGTGTTTAATAAGAAAAGACCTTGAGCACCTAGCATAACAATTAGATGCACCCTTACACTAGACTTATGCTCACACTCGGGCATTCACCCAGAGATTAGGTACTCTTATGAAACACAACTTGTTAACAAACTTGATACCTGCTTCCCCAGCAGACCAGAAGAAGAAAAACATAAAATACAGATAAACTGTTAGGAGCAGATATCATGGCAGTAATGTGAAAAGCCACATGACAGCCTGACAGTAAAAGACACCAGAAACCATGCAAGAGGCAATTATGCTTTATACTGCAGCATATGCAATAATGGATCTACTTAATGATGACCTTGAGTAATCAAAAATGATTATCCTGTTTATATCCTGTTTAAGAATGGAAGCATAAAATATACCTTATAAATAATTTGTTGTTAGAAGTTTTAAAATCTGGTAAATAGTTCTATTATCTGCAACATTTCTCTTACATGCATTAACTCATTTCCTAAACAATGGGCAGATGAAGCATTAGTACAGCTTTGTGCATACTGCAGATTATCACTGTTTTGTTCTTTATCAATACTAAATTGAGAGACCTGTCCGAACCTTAATGATCTGTTATGGATCTGAAACACTTTGAACTTAATCTGTTTGAAACTTACTAATACTTATTAATTCTAACTTAAGGTACTGTCATGTGAAATAACCACTCACTAATGGCTATTCTAAGTTTACAGGAGTATCTGTTCCAGGCAGGTAAGTACTATAAAGAGTGATCATACATTTTGGTTTGCCTAAGACAATCCCAGTTTATGCTTTTGCCTCACAGTAGATTACTAACAACACTCTATTTCACATTCCAGTATGCCCTTCTAGCCAGGCGTGGTGGCACATGCCTGTAATCTTAGCATTCAGGAGGCTGAGGCAGGAGAATTGCCACGAGTTCAAGGCCAGCCTGGGCTACTGAGTCTAAGGCCAGCCTGAATTACAGTGAGACCCTGCCTCAAACAAAAAAAGCCCTGCTGTGGATGACAAATTACATAATCATTCAGTAATAAGCTTTATCTACAAGTTTCTAACTGGATGGACTAGTTAAATTTTAAAAATGTTTCAAATGATGAATTATGGACACATTATTATGTAAAAAGATAAAAGTGTAGAACAGTGAAAGGGGGAAAAATAAGAATATATCACAAGCAAGACAGGTACAGAAGAGGAACTGAGGTTAACGTAGACTTTTTATAGATTAATGAGTGTATTATATGTATTTCTAAGTGAACATATTAATTTAAAAATATTTAAAAAGTTTTGAAGATAAAATTTTTATTTTCCTTAGATCTAATTGGCTTAATAGATTATTAATAAAAACTATACTGGGTAGTGGATGTAGCTCAGTGGTAGAATGCTTGCCCAGAATGTATGAGACCCTAGGTTCAATCCCCAGAGATCCAAAAAAAACAAAAACAATAATGTTTGGACAACTGAATGCTGATATCTTGTACCCTGAGTAACTAACATAATGTATTAACCATTGTTACCCTATTATGTTGTTTTGAAATTTTGAAATTTTGTTCTTTTGTTTTGTTCTCTTTAAAATAAAAAAAAACCAAACAAAAAAACCCAAAACCAAACATCCTAGTATTGTAGAGTAATGAGTTCCAACACTAAAGAAAATGGAGCAAGACACTACCCAGAAATGGTCTTCCAAACATTATTTTCAATGTCTTTCTCCATAGAATTATGTAAGTACATTATGTACTTATTTGTTGTGTCTCTCTCCAGCTAGTATGTAAACTCCACAGGGGCAGGGACTTTGTTGTTCCCAAAGCTACATCCCCAATATTTATATATCTGGTACATGGTGGGAGCTCAGTAAATAATTCCTGAATGGATGCATAAAAAATTTTTATTTTGAGGTTATTGAACATAGAGGGCATAATAAGAATCAAGGCCCACAAGCACATTTTTTTTTAAAAGCAAAACTTGAAAAACAGTCTGCACATTCCAGGAAAAATATATATGTTTATTTCAAATTAAGAAGGAATAGGTAGATACCCACACATGTCCATGCACACAGATGTGCAGGTATTAGGACAGAGCAGTAGAGCGGAAAAAACCAGTGGGCGCTATTCCTTGCTCTGCTACTTTCTAGTTATGTGAATTTGGTCAAGTCACCTGAGTTTCTGGGCCTCAGTTTCCCCTATAAAATTAGGGGACTGGATGACTGACACGTGATCAACATGTTCCATTTCAGCTCTAACATTCTCTCTTTCTCTCTCTCCTGCTGCACACACGAAAGGAGGAAGACACATAAACAAATCAAAGAGGGAAGAGAGAAGTACACAGAGGAAGGAGGAAAAAGGAAGGTGGAGGTACTAGAGGGAAATGAAAGTATCACATATAAAAACTCAAGGAAGATACCACCTCTCCACAATCAAATGGGATAAAGGAAGAGATGGCAACCACAGAGTACCATATACAAAACAAATGGAGAGAGGCAAATGGAGAGAGAGAGGAGAGACAGACTTCAGTTGTACATATTTCATTGTTTATAACTTCAATTGTTTATTATTTTATTGTTTACTCAGGCTTTGTGATGGCAACAGATTAATGCCAGTTTATGGAAACCTAAGATTATCTAAGTAACCACTGCTCTTCAGATATTCTAAGCCAGTGGTTCTTTGCGTTGCACATATAAAACTGTTTGAGAGAAGTTTTTCAAATCACCCACACCTGGACCCTGATAGAGCTGCTGAGAGTTAGGCTGAGATCCTGGCAAGTATATTTTGGAAGACATCTTGTAGGTGATGTTGGTTTGTACCACCAATGAAGAGTACTCTCTGACCTCTAAATTTACAAGGGCTCTACTTTGAATGAAATAGTTATTGAAATTGTAGAATAAGGTTATTCTTTTGGATTACAATCCTGGCGGCCAGAAAAATCACCCCCTTGAAGGATAAAAAAAATTAGGGGGAACCTAGTCTGAGAAATAGTTCTAGTCAGAAGGCAGTAATAATCAGGCTCAATAAGCATCTTAAATACATCAAGATTTTACATACCTGTCTAGATCCCTGGGGGCCAACTGCCCCAATGTTAATTGGACTGGGGCCCTGGATTCCACTAGGTAAAGGTCCTCTAGGGCCTGGCACTGGGCCCCTGGTATCCATGCCTCTGGCCTCCATCCCTCGGACTTCCATGGCGCGGGCCTCCATGGCACGGGCCTCCATGGCGCGGGCCTCCATGGCACGAGCTTCCATCGCACGGGCATCCATTCCTCTGGCATCTAAACCTCTTGCCTCCATGGCTCGGGCCTCCATTCCTCGTGCATCTATTCCCCGTGGATCTCTTCCACCTATAAAGTTGTAAGAAAACCACCATGAAGCTACTCACCTGTATTATAAGAACAATTCAAGAAAGATGGACATCTATTCTTCTAGTCACGTCTCCCTTCAACTATACATGACTTCTCCTTAGTTTCTCAGATTTACAGGTAAACCTTAATGATGCTTAGCAACTATATTCCCCAGCAGTTCTTATTCCACATTAGAGGTAATGATAGCTGAATTTTTTATTAACCCACGACTACAAATTAGCCTCATGATGTGGTCTTCTCTTACCTCTGCCATCCAACGGTGGACCCCTTTGATCTAGCATAGGTCCTCTTGGCTCTGCCATTAGAGGTCTGGGCTCAGCTAATGGTGCTCCCCTCATCTCATGTGGGGGTGGTCCACGGCCTTCATGGCCAGGAACATGGTGCATGGGTGGACCCTGATGAGGTGGTCCCAGGTAACCTCTAGAGATGGAGAAAAATGTTATATTTAAAACAGAACCAACAACAATAATTAAGTATCAACTAGAAGATCAGTAAGGAAACATATGACCCAGAACTGACATAAACATTAGTCAATAAATGGATAGAAGAGAAGCTATAGTGACATAAATCCACATAGTCTAGAATTTCCAATTTGATTGGGGCATTCATAATTAGGGAGGAATTAATGGACATTCATTAAATGTATAATGAGTACGCAACCTTGTACTTACAGGTTCTGGATTCAAACCGAATGGGTCAAATCTAGGCTCTCTCAGTAATTAGATGATGCGTGATTTGGGGCACCTTACCATTCTTCTCCTTGACTTGGCTTCTCCATTTGTAAAATGAGACTAATAATATCCACCTTCCAGGGCTGTGTGGATTTATTCATTAACTGCTTGCAGGGCTGGGGATAGAACCCAGGGCCTTGTGCATGGCAGGCAAACACTCCACCACTGAGCTACATGCCCAATCTAGGTTGTATAGATTTAAATGTGACGATCTAGGTAAAGTACTTGGAGCTAAGTCAGAGATACAACTCCCATTAATGTCAACTACTGTTATTATTGCTATTATTAATATTACCACTACTATTAAGTTTTCTTTGTCCAGGTATGTATACTAGAATTTTTAATTTCTGAAAAAGTAGAAGTCATGGTTAGCTTAAAATGACGAATTAAACTATATAGTTCTGCCTTAGGAGAAGTGCTCAGTCTTGGACAGTGACTTTGAACATTTACCTCTGAAGTAGGCAAACAGGTACAAGTGATGCAGAAAGACTTTGTTCTCAAAGCAAGGAAAAATCCTGACTTCTCAAGCAGTTTCCTCTATGTCAGTGCTTACCTAGGCTCTACCTCTCCAGTTACAGAGAGTAAAGTGCCTCCCCGTGGGTCATTCGGAGCATCTCCTAACAGACCTCGAGGAGTTGGGACATTGGCAGGCAAGCTTCCCCGCTGCATAGCGGCTCTAGGGTCTTGCATCGGCACTGACAGGAAAACAAACAGGGAGTTACTGCTGTGAAGGACACATAAGGAAACAAGAAATGACTCTATATACCACTGACAACATAATTCAGACACCTTAGAGTGGGTGAAACCTCACCACAGCAGAATCCTCTTGCAGCTCAAGAACAGAAGCAGGGTGTAGGCAGAATCTGTGCCATGTCAGAGGTATGGATGGAATTTTATAAAGAGCAAACTGGGGAGCAACCTGTCAAGGACTAGCACTGCGACCTGAAGAAACTTATGCTCCTGGTTTTCCTTCTACTCAATCTTAGTTCAAGGACCAGAGGCACAAAAGAGAGGTAGGGTCTTGGCATATGTGAACACTGCCATGGCTCTGCAAGAACCCGCTGTCTCCTTACAGACTGCTATTCCATCCAAGCCTCCTGACACCAGTAGGGAGGGAGTACAGCCTCGGACAGATGCCCATATCATCCATGTTCTCTGCCCTGTGTGAAGAGGTCAATCTTAGGCTTGTGGCCTCAACAGGTAAAAACAAAAACAAAAAAAACCCAAAAAACCCCCAAAAACACTACCCTTTTGGGTTCCGAACGTGAGGATGACTGCCAAGCAGCTCTTTTCCTCTCAACGTCCCACCCTGAACTCCACAAGCAAAAGGAAACCCGTAGATACAATGGGTACCTTGAACTCGCTCAATTGATGCAGGCCCGGCGGGTCCCACTGGCGAGTGTTGTAGGGTTCCTAGGTGAGCATTAAGTTTAAAAGGAGAAAGAGTAGACACTTAAAATAGCTTACACACACACACACACACACACACATGGAGAAACATATATGTATGGAGATTGGAGATTTATACATTTAAGTTAAAAAGCCAAGAGCTCATTAGCTTGCCTCCAGCTATAAAATCTTCCTAAGCTATATTAGCTCCTCTGAGTAATGGTGCCACTGTGACCAGATAGCTTCCTAAAGAGAAACTGTGGGCCACTGGGTTTATCTGGGCAGGAATAACCAGTGATTTTCAATCTTTCTCTCTGCTACTACTACATTTTCCCCTAAATATCCCTACAATACCATTATGAAAGAAAAGAGACAAAATACTGAAGGGTTGGCTTTGAATCTCTAGTGAAGCAAAGAACAAACATTTTCAGAAGCAAAACATGAAAGAAACTGCATTGAATCTAGAGTGGGAGATTTATTCTGGAGAGGTCATAACAGATGTGGGGCAGTACTATTTTTGCCATATTTTAAAGCACAAACATTTCTGCTATCAAAAAAATTATCAAGAGGGTAAATACAGTGAATGAACTTTAGATGAACAGAGAATGTATCATTCTACACAAAATCATCTGCCACAGGAAGTTACTGATAACAAACATGACAGCAGCAAAGAGTAATGAGATGACAGTGGGGACGTGTTAACAGAGGCAACACTAAACAAAGGTGGTAGGAAAGCAAGACGTATCTTCTTCTTCTTTTTTTTTTTTGTGGGTACCGGGAGTCGAACTCAGGACCTCGCGCTTGCCAGGCAGGCACTTAAGCCGCTGAGCTATCTCACCGGCCCAAGACATATCTTCTTAAACTGTCTCCTTTCACCATTATGAATGTGCAAAAGACACAAGGATTCCAGAAAAAGTAAGATAACCTGGGCACAAATAAAAGAGTCTTGCTTCTTCTGTTGAGTACTGAAGGAAATCATAAAAGAAAGCTCATCTCATTTTGTCTCATGAAGATAGCCTTGAAAATACTTTCAAAAAATGAGTCGTTTCCCTTAATTTTTTTTTTTTACCACACAAGTGAAGATAACTACAGCAGGAAGGAAGATGTCTTGTGGAAGTATGTGTTAAACAACTAATGCTTGATTGATGGACTGACTACAGTCCTACTCCCTTCTCACCACTGCAAAAATACATTGGGGTACATACACTATCTACTGACAGTGTGGGGTGCATACACTATCTACTGACAGTGGCAGGGTAGAAGCACACAACAGCACAAAAGCATGTAATGCTCAGAGAAAAGATGAGGTATTTGGTCAGGAGTTTGTCCTGCTGTCAGACATCTAATGAAAAAAAAAATTATTCTGTCATTTCAACCATCAATCCCGGTGTACAAATCACTGGCCAGTATATTTATGTTTTGCTTTTTAAATGGGTTTCACTTATAGGTCATATGCCAATAAGAAAAAAAAATTGAGTTTCTCTATGCTTGTCCAAAGTAATCTTTTCCTATCACAAGGACCCAATGAATAAGAGTAAAATACACTGAAGAATATTTTTGGAAGTTAACACATTTATGATAGGGCCATAATTCATGTATTATTGCCAGGTGGCTTGAACCACTGGCGGTACATGCACGACTGTCCCATCGGGCAGCTTTTTATCAATTTTATTAGTAAAAAGACTGATAAAAGTTATTAGATCCATTTGTACCAGTAGTGTTACAAGCCAGTGGGGACGTGTTAATAGAGGCAATGTAGACAAAACAAAGGGATATATTCTGGAATTAGAGACTTCTCAATCCTAGCTCTGCCACTTTCTAGTTGGAAAAGAGTTACCAAGTCCAGTTTTTAATACTCAGATGTCAGTATTTACTTACCTTATCCCCCTGAGTAACTTAAAATTCTGAGCTTCTATCTCTTTCGTGTAAAACTGAGGTGCTGCCACCTAACTCACAAAGTTGTTTGAACATTAAAGTGCCTGGCAGATAGTATGCATTTGGTTCCTTCCCTTTTCTCCTTCTCTCCTCCTCAACTTTCAAATACTGCATTCCAGTAACATAGAGAAATAACACGGAGACGTCAGTGGCTGCTGCATTATATACAGCGTCTGTCACAATACAACAGACATTTCTCAAGTAGGCTTATCAGACCTATGACTCCCCTTCCAGTTTGCTCTGGGGTTTAAATCTGTTCTTCTAATAATACCCATGTACATATCATATGCTCACTATTAAAATCCCTTACTAAGTCAACAGATAATCCATAGAGGGGAGAGAGAACATGTCAACAAGTCATTAGACTATTAGGAAACAAAGGGTCCATTTGTTTCATCAATTCTTGTAGAGCTTGGCTCTGAATCACTAGGTGGAAAGTTTAGACTAGCACTGCACAATAGAAATTTCTGTGATGATAGAAATGCTCTGTATCTACAATGTTCAGTGTGGCATCCACTAGCCACATGTAGCTACTTAGCACTTATAACACGGTAAGTGTGACGAAGGAACTGAGTTTTAAATTTTACTTAATTCAATTTAACTCCAATTAATATTTAAATAGCTACTGGTGGTTAGTGGCTGTCATATTAGAGAATGCAGGTATGGAACATTTCCAAGTCCAGTACACATTAATCAGACATTAATATTTCTTTACCTTGTCCCCGTTCTATGGACACTGGTCCGCTTCCTGGCATTCCAAGCTGAGACTGCATTCCTCCTGGAAGATAAAGGGCAGGAAAGAAAGACACAAATCAGTACGTGGAAAAGAAAATAGAATAGCGGCCGAGTTTACGTCATTCTGCCCTCACAAGAAGAAACCTACAAAAGCAGATGGTACATATCATTCAACAATGCAGTTAAAAAGAAGGGGTCTGTTAATATACTTCATCCTTCAGTGACAGAAAAGTCAGTTCAGTAAGAATATTTCCTCTCAATGATTACCAAAGCCATGGCAGAAAGCTCCTCTGTAATACAAGAAAACAATGCCACTTACCCACAGATCTCCTCTAATGAGAGGCAGTATATTTTATTCCCCGGGTGTTGCATATATGTGTAGGTATACTATTTCAGTTGTGACAGATTTGTGAGGGCACAGCTAGTGTTGAATGAGAAGTTGCCAGGGACACGAGATGTCCTGAAACGTATGAGACAGTCCCACAAACTCAAGAATTATCCTGTGTCTTGCAAAACTTTCAAATGTCTTACTAAACATTCACACAAATGAAAACCTGCTTATAGTCATCTGAAATTAGAACTCCAGTCTATTTTACTTGTAAACACAATGGTTCTTAGCACTTTTTTTTTTTTTTTTTTTGTGGTGTTGGGGACTGAACCCAGGGCCTTTGTATTGAGCTATATCCCTAACCCTTTTTAAAAATATATATTTGATTTTGAGACAGGGTCTTGCTAGGTTCCTAAATTGCCCAGGCTAGGCTTGAAATTGTGAACCTCCTGCCTCAGCCTCCCAGAATTCTGGGATTACAGCAGGCGATCACCATGACACCTAGCTCTTTGCACTGTGTGTGTGTGTGTTATGAGGGCGTGGAAAGAGAGAGCAAGAGCACAAATACATATGTATTTACCCAGTATTTGCCAGGAATGCAATTATGAGGTAAATTATGGGTGTGTAATTTGTTTTAAGAATTTTATTGTAAGTTTTCTCTATTTCAAAAAATCAAGTCCTTGCGGGTATCTGAGTTGCCAAAAAAATGCCTGTCTACATTTTTAGTTTTTACTTTCACGGTATCAGTACAAACACGTGACACATGCTAACTGACAAACAGTACAAACACCTGACATATGCTGTTTTTTAGTGCAATTGTGCCCAAACATTTACATATTAATTTTGTATTATAAATGAATGTTCTTTTACTTCTCATTATATAGTTAGGACATTACACGGACTTTTTGACATGTTACATAGGTTATGTCATGTGTGCATTTCCTTTTAGGATAGTAAAGACATTGTAAAATATCTATTATGGAAAGGGACTAGGTTAAACAGGGTTTAGAACCACTGGTCTACTCTTAACCAGTTGGGGTATGATGACTTCCATACAAAGAATACTTATGCATCGCAAGTCTTTGTATGGCCCCTTCCACAAAGCAGTAATTCTTTTTTTCCTCAAAGGAGAAATATAGATAGTGAGTGGGAAGAAAAGACAAGCTCACCTGTTTGCAGTTCATTAACACTTCCCTAAAATGGCAAGTACATATCACATTCCCCTGTTCAATTAATAAGCCAAGCACCAAAGAACTCTAGATTAAGAACCTAAAGAAACATTTTAAGAATTTTATTATAAGTTTTCTCTATTTCAAAAAAATCACATCCTTGGGGTATCTGAGTTGCCAAAAAAAAAAAAATGTGCCCTGCCCTTCTGTAAGTAACGGCTGTGATTCTGAACAAATGATTTGATAAGATGAATACATTCCCAGGCTTCCTCATCAGTAAAATGAATTGGTCTAAACAGTGGTTCTCAGAATGTGGTTTCCACATCAGCAATACCAGCATCACCATGAAATTTGTTAGAACTGCAAATTCCCAAGTCCCCACTGCAGCAACCTGTGTTTTATAAGTCCCTTACATATGCTTCTAACATAAAGCTTGAAAATCACTAGTCTAAATAATTTCAAAGCTCCCTTCTAGCCATATCTTTTTATTCTATTCATTTGATCAAGACCAATCATTAAGACAGTACAAAACTCAGGATATGAGGAAAGGATAGCAGAAAACATTATGAGCATAATTTCTTATACATCATTATATAAAAACATTTTATTTGTATTTGTTAGACTTCCAGAAGTGGACTTTGTGAGTCAAAATGTGTATTAATTTTCAATGTTAGATCCCTTTCTTGAAAGGCCGAAGAACTTCACATTTCTATCAGCAATATACAAGTACTGTTTATTCTATCAAGATCATCATGTCTTTGACACCTGCTAGCCTGATGGGTTTTCATGCATTCTCATTGTTATTTAATTTGTAATCCCTCAACAGTATATACATTTGTTTATACTGGCCATTTGGCTTTGCCCTTCTATGAAATTCTTTTTGCAAATTTTCTTTGTACACTTTTTTACTAGGTTGTTTTCCCCATTCTCATCAATTGTCAAAGAGCTTTGTACAGAGCATCTCAAAAATCTTCATGAAGTTTTAAATTTTAATAAATTCAGAGCTGGGTGTGGTGGTACACGCCTGTAATCCCAGCACTTGGGAGGCTGAGGCAGGAGGATCACTGCAAGTTTGAGGCCAGACTAGGCTACAAAGTGAGTTCAAGGGCAGCCTGAACTGCATAGTGAAACCCTGTCTCAAAAATACTAGAAAAACAAAATAAAAAAAAAAAAAAATTCAGAAGTATAGCCAGGTGTGATGGCGCACGCCTGTAATCCTAACATTCGTGAGGCTGAGGCAGGATGACCGCCTTGAGTTCAACGCCAGCCTGCACTACATAGTGAGATGCTGCTTCAAAAAACCTAATAATAATAATAATAATAAATTCAGAAGTATAAATACTACAAACAAAAAATATCACTTAAAAGTATATTTAAAACTTACACTTACATTCAACTTTTACTATGTTAATTTCCTCTTCTTGGTGTTTCTAGTTTATGACTTTTCTAATTCCTTAAAACTAGTAATTAGAATGCCTTTATTTTTTTAATACAGGTATTTAAGAATATTCATTTTCTTTTAAGCACTGCCTTCACTGTCTGAAGTACATACATGCTTTTTGTTTTCCTTTACATAATTTATAAATTTCTTTTTTTTGTGTGGGTACCGGGGGTCGAACTCAGGACCTTGCGTGCCAGCAGGTGCCTGTGCCACTGAGCGATATCACCGGCCCTTTTTTCGTATGTGGGTACCGGGAGTCGAACACAGGACCTTGCACTTGCCAGGCAGGCGCCTATGCCACTGAGCTATCTCACCGGCCCTATAAATTTCCTTTTATTTCCTTTCTAATTCAAAGTTTAACTACAGTGTGACCTTCAATTTTCCAAGTAAAGATTTTTCTCAGTTGCATTTTAACTATGTTTCTAATCTTACTGACTTATAATTTAAGAATGTGGTCTATAAAACCTCCACTTTTTTGAATTTGTTAAAGTTTTATTTTGTGGCTAAGTACATGGCCTTTGTTTTTTTAAACTGTTTCGTGGTCATTTGGAGTGAGGAATATATTCTATAGTAAAGATATAAGAGATTCCCTATATATTAACTGTATATTAAGTGGAACTTGTTGATTCCATTATTTAATCCCTCAATATGCATATTTATTTTCTGTCCACCAGCACAATGCTACTGAAAGTGTGATCCATAGATGGTGCTCATCTATAACCCATGTTAACAGTTTGTGACAAGGTAAGTACAGAAATGCAGTACAGATATTTAGAAACTTCTATAGCAATTGACATTGGCTGGACACTTAAGTGTATCATCAAGGCACCTGACTCAGTAAACACGCTACAGATCAGTCTGAGTGTTAATTCATGTAATGAGCCTCATAACATGGGCTGCATACTTGTCATGTGCAATAGGACCACATTAAAACTTGTGGTATTTTAAGGTAAGTAACGCACGTGTAACTTAGAAACATAAAATGCAGAACACATTTCTTTCACTGAAAGATAATATAACTGTATTAGGATAAAGTGAATAAATGAAAATTGGGCATTTGCTAAAAAAGTCTCCTATTCTTTTGTCAACTTAGCTCTGTAGACTGGTTTCTCTACAAAACAAAAGAATTTAGATGTTAATTATCTTCTATGAGTAGTGTTGCTGTCAACCTAACCCAGGTTAGAAAAACTAATAAGTTTGTTTGCATAAAAAATTTAAAGACTGGTACTGCACCGTGTGTTAATATAGGTGTTTCATGCGAGGAGTTTATTACAACAGTTGAACAATGAAAACTTACAAGTGTAACAGTAATGCTCTATTAATTGCCTACCTATAAGCTTTCAAAGAATGTGGAGTTACTAAATTTCCTTCTTTTTGTTGCTTGGTTTGATTGTATTTATTGAGATGCAACCTTATCCATGTGTTTTGTTCTGGTTTTCTTCCTAAGTTTTAATTTAATAGTCTCTGGCTTTTAATGGGAGAATTCAGTTCATTCACATTTAACAGAATAAAGACTATACTAGTTTTTATTCCTGCCACGTTAGTCTACACTTATCACTTATTTTACATTGTCTTTTCTATTTTTCCTGGTTTGATTAGTTTCCACTCATTTCATTTTCTCCCTTTTAATTTGGAAGATTTACTGTACTATTCTACTTACTGTCCGTTTTCCTACTATCATGAGACATATAGAATTTGTATGTAAGAAATAATCTATTTCCTGTACCTAGGATATACACTTTCTAACTATACACTAATTTTATATCAAGATCCTATTATCACATAATTTGGCTGCACTGCAGCAATTGCTAAGACAATACTTTACTGAAGTAACAAAATGGTGAAGACTCTAAATGAAACTTACCTCCCGGAGCTAAGGAACCAGGGCCAGGTCCTGTTACAGCAGCTGGTATCTGCCCTGGTGCTGGAACCCCACCTTGCATAGAAGCTTGCATCAGAGGAGGTGCGCCGTTGACATGCATTCCACCCTGACCAAGAGAAAAACTACAGTATGGACATGCTCCTGTGTAGACTCAATACATTAAGTCTAGGACCCGAAAGCTGTCTTAAAATTGGCAGTCCCAAATAGTCTACCAAGCACCCTTTTTATACAGCATGTCTCATATGGCATCAGATTTATCACATACTTTGAATTCCATGGGCGCAATTTGTAATATATGCCATGCGATTGGTTATGTGAATACGGTTAAGATGGAGCATATCCTAATGTAGAGATTGAGAAATCTCATGACTGTGGCAGGTAGGATATAACACACATTGTTAACTTCAGGACTGGGGCTTAGCAATAAGAGTTAAAAGGAAAAAAAATGTCTTAAACTCAAGAATACAAAGAGGGAAGCAGACAGTAGCATAATGTAGCAACAAACATTTTCAAACGCCACTAAAGATTATTAAGTAATTTGCCTTTTGTCTATCAAATGTGTGGCAAATACTTTTTTCCATCTTGTCATTTGTCTTTGGTATTTGTCTTCCTTTCTCTATACAGAAAATTTTCAGTTTTTAAATATATTAGCTGGGCATGGTGGTGCATGCCTGTAATCCCAGCACTCAGGAGGCTGAGGCAGGAGGAACACTGTGAGTTCGAGGGCAGCCTGGGCCACATAGTGAGTTTAAGACCAGCCTGAACTACACAGCAAAACCCTGTTTCAAAAAAAAAAAAAAAAAGCAAAAAAACATAAATGTATTAATATTTTTGCAGCTTCAGCATTTTGTGTCATGCTTGGAGAGTGAGCTTTACTTTTCTCATTGGTGAAAATGGAGATAAGAATGCTTACCTCACACAACTTCTGTGAGGATTAAATGAGATAACGCTATGGAATAATGGAGTGCCAGGCATGCACATAAAACAAAGTTAGCTTATAGGAAAAGGGCATGCAGGAAGTTTTTCTTTGATTTAAAAACTTGGAATGGAATCTGTACTCATTCAGATGCCATGTGCTCTACAACCTAAAAATTGCTTTTATGCCTCAAAACGAAAATTATCATCTCTGGTTCCCGATCATTCTTCTTTCAATATAGTTTCCTAAAAAGAAAATGACATTCTAAGACAGATAAAAGAAATGTTAAGGGATAAATCCCTACCAAAGACTGGCCCTGAGGGGCTTGAGGATTCTGTTGGTTCACTGACACATTGGCTCCTGAGCCAGGCCCAGCACCATGGACTGATTGAGGATTGCCTGTAATCAGTGTCGGGATATTTGTCTGGCGATGCAGAATTTTCTAAGAAGTGAAAAGACAAACCAATGAGTTATCCGTTAAACAAGGCAATCAGTAGTTCCCATCCTGCTCAAAGTTTACCCTACCATTTCCATAGAAGAATGGGAAGCACTCACCAGGGCAATCTCTGGATCCACAATTCTCATCACTACCTGTGCTTGCAGCAAAGCATAAGCCAGCTGTGGGTTCTGAAGCAACATGTTCCGTGCTTCCTGGGGACTATTCTGGACACAGAGCTGACAAGAAAAGCAGATCTATCATCAGGTGCAATACTTATTACTTAAAAATTATGATTTACAGCCATTCTCATCTTAGAGATGTAATATTCCAGAGGCTTTTAATCTCAGCTAAATTGTTTAGGTAGGTCTGTTTGTGTAGGAAAATATACTGTGCACACATAGAATATTGAATATACAAGAAATGGTTATCTACAGACACCACTTCTTTTTGCATTCAAGGAACTATATCCATTAATTCATCATAACTTATCAATAACTCCTTGAAAATCTGATGTGATTTGCTTTATTTATAACCTAGAGACTCCTCCCACCTTCATTTGTTTCATCAGCTCAAACATCTGCTCTGGTGGAAGACTGGCAACTGCTTTGCTAATGGACTCGGGGGCATCCTCAGGACTGATGGCCTCTCCATAAGGTGACTCAATGACAGGGGCACCAGTGCCAAGGCCTGATCAGGAAGAAAGTACAAGAAAGTTAGGCAGGCAAAATAAAAAGCTACATCAGTTCAAGTATCTATTTTCTAGGGCTGCTTTTAAGCACCAATTGATAATTTAAAATTCTCTGGAGCTAAGAAATAAATCATCTGAAAATCTCTTGTTTCTGAGAAGAAAAATGAGAATGTATTTTCTGTTCTTAGAGGAAAGTTGACACTATGGTCACACAGATGGACAATATTAACCTAAGTTAGAGAACCAAGTTACTGACTTCTTTTGACAAGTCATTTCAGAAGAAAACAGTTTAAATAGACGAAGCTGTTAACTTCAAGACAGAACTGCTGGGTCTACTGCCTCATGAAAAGAGCCATAAAAATGCCTTAGTACCCCTACCAGCTATAGATCTAGCAATATGGTCACAGGAGTGATTAACGACATAGTACTACTAATAGCTTGGTAGATCTGAATTCATCTAAGTGGAAATCAACTCTTCAGCAACAAAAAGGATTTCTACTAAAGTCAACATTACCTTGTTTCTCAAAGATACTACTTCCCTAACTCAGGTGCCTCAGGCTGGCCAAGTAAAGAAGCTGTGCAGTATATTCTTTTTTTTTTTTTTTTGTGGGTACCGGGGGTCAACCTCAGGACCTCGCGCACCAGCAGGCGCCCGTGCCACTGAGCGATATTACCAGCCCTTTTTTTGTATGTGGGATCCGGGAGTCGAACTCGGGCCCTTGTGCTTGCCAGGCAGGCGCTTACGCTGCCGAGCCATCTCACTGGCCCCTGTGCAGTATATTCTAAAACATAACATGAAAATTTTCATTGTTACATCTCTACTAACTCATAATGCATACAACTTAGGTTTACACTCACTCTTCAGCTCTTCTTTGTTCTTTTCACTGGCAGCATTGTCAACTCGAAGTGCTCTCCCACTGAATTCACGCCCATTCAGGTTCCGCATGGCACTAAGAGCTGTCTCTTGGTCTTGGTATTCACAGAAGCCATAACCCTTTGGTTTTCCTGTCTCTCTATCATATACCAATCTGGAGAGCAAAACCAACTATCAGGCACATATACTATATACACATACTGTACAAAGTTCCTGCTAACACTGCCAGGCTCTAATTTAGCTTACTGTAAGACAACTAACTTCATAACTCAGATGCCTCACTGAAATATTTTTTTTTTTTTTTGTGGGTACCGGGGGGTCGACCTCAGGACCTCGCGCACCAGCAGGCGCCCGTGCCGCTGAGCGATATCACCGGCCCCTTTTTCGTATGTGGGATCCGGGAGTCGAACTCGGGCCCTCGCGCTTGCAAGGCAGGCGCTTATGCCGCTGAGCCATCTCACCGGCCCCTCACTGAAATATTTTAAAAACATTTTTAATGAAAAAACAATATTTTAGATAAGAATGAATGTGAATTATATCAATAAAGCAGTTAACAAAAAAAAATGCGTGTGAAAAGTTATCATAAAAAAAAAAAAAAACCTTGCCATTATTGCTACAGACCAAATTTGTAGCGATTTTTAAGAATCTCCCACCAAGAAGTAGAAGATCTCACCTGAAACTAACAACAGGTCCAACCTCAGAAAAGATGTCCTTCAACTGTTCTTCAGTAGCTTCATAAGGAATGTTACCCACTAAGGAATAGATAACATATTACAATTCTGAGTTTGTAAGCTAGATCCTTAGTGAGAAAGTAAAGAGAGTATCTACTTACATTACTGAATATGTAACAACTGGCTCAGAAGAGCGTTTTCCAAAACCCACTTGGATTCTATTTCTTCAGATCTCTTAACAAGGGAAATAAACCACGAAGACAAAATACAAAAGGTATAGATAATACTCCCAAAGAGTTCTGTTGGATCTGACAAGTGTAAGATTTTCCTTAACTTTGATTAAAATAAGTATGTAAGCATTCATATTTACCTGAAGGCCTGCAAGTCTTTATCATTGACTACTAAAAATATTATAATTTTAAAAACAGGTCATATATCCACATTTCTACACATACACACACTTATGGGAAAAAATGATGGGCATAGTGGAGGATGTTTAAAATTTATTGTTTTGTCATGTCTCTTTTCAAAGGATGCTTTTAAAACATTTTTTTTTCTTTTTTTTAAAACATTTTTAAAAACAATGTATTCTAGCCAAGAAAATTACTTAGAATAGTTTAAATCCTCTCTAAAATTCCTCTAACGAGGTTTTAATCGTTCATTCACTCATTTATCTGCAATTCACCTCGACGCCAGGTGCCCGCTACGACTATGGATAAACTAAAATGTTACAGTTAAAAAGCAAAGCATGTAAATCCTTATGAGAGGACAGAAACTGGATACAGGGATCTATACACTCGGCATAAAATCTGTATTCTGGGATGGGAGTAAGACGTCCTGTACTACCGAAAAGTGAGGCGCTGTTACCATGCGTCCTTCCTTCTAAAAAATAATCGAAGATCATGAAGGAGTAATGCATAAAAGATGAACATTCGTTTAACTCTCTTGATGATATTGCGAAAAACCTCAGAGGCCTCAGAGGAAGCATTTCTTTGCCCACGAGGTTGGCCGCCCCACAGGACAGGCAGGAAAAACTGCAAGCCGTCGACCCATAGCCAGCTTTAGTGGCGATTTTAGAGGGACGTGCAAGAGGGCGTTCCTCGACGCTCCCCCGCCTCTTTCTGTCCCTCCCTGTTGCTTGGTTCCACCGAATGCCTCTCACCGAATACAGAACGTAGAGAACGATCCACGGCAGGGTCTCTCACAGTCAATCCCGCCATTGCTCTCTCCAGCGGTTTCCGGTGCCCCTAAACACACTTCCTTACTGCGCGCAATCCCAGCTCCGACCACGCTTCCGTAACAGCGCGTGAACCGGAAGCGCTGCCCCACCTGGGCATCGTTTCGTCTTCTGCAATCGGGCGTTTTGTGAACTGAAGGATTCATTCTTACCCCGAGGGGGTAACTCCATTCCTAGTGAGATTCAGACGGGGCCAAGCTAACTTCAAGGCTATTTTCCTGCAGAATTCCTTACTAATTTTCCTTTTAGGCTGACGGAAGTATTAGTTGGCCACAATAAAGATGGCGGCGGCGGCTTTACTGTGGTAACAGGGAGGTCATTTGTTAACAGCCTGGGCACTTTCATTTTAGTTCGCCCTATAAGGGAGGGAAATGCTCGGGCCCGCCCCAGCAGCGTGCTGCTTATTATTTTGCTAAAGTTGTGGGTGCGCGGAGTGAGATGAACCTAAAGTAACGCCAGACCCGAGAATGTGAGAATCAGCTGCGCTTAATCTCAAGGAGCCAACGTTAATGACGGGGTGGAGTTTCAAAGAGAACAGACCCATGTTGTACCCGGTGAGCTTAGGTACTTAGTAGTGGAGCAGTGCAGCAGAGTACATTTGCAAGCAGAATTTGGAAACTGAACAAAATATCATTGACTGGTTGATACCATACTTTGGTGCCCATGCTCGTGGGCTATGGCATGCAGGTCTACAGTAGTTGCCAGTCCTAAAGACCGATCCTCCCGGGATAGGAAGAAATCCATAGCAGAGCGCCTGAGAAGAGGGTTAGGGAAGAAAAAGAAGAGGGCTGTGTTTGAGCAAACTACTATCTGAAAAAGGAAGTCACAGATAATACCTTAGGAACAGAATTTAAGGCATGGACTTTTTTATTCCACATATATTAGAAGAGAATGTGCGTAAGTGTGTGGTAGAAATCTAAGAAATATTTAGAAAAAATAAACAAGTGCTACTTTACACTTGTGTATATCATTTCAAGGAGTAATTCCGGTAAAAAATAAAAGTTTTAAAAGAATATTTCTACTTCCATGACTGGAGTCCCATTTACGAACATTGTGTGACTTATAGAACATCTTGTATAATAGACTAACCCAAGGAGGATTTGCAGTTCTGTGAAAGGCACAGTTTCAAAGCTTTGGGATTACTCGCTGTTTCAGCGTGGTGAACTTTTGCTAAATACATGTATGGATGCGTATATTTCTAACCTGGTGTTTTCCAAACTTAGATGAACAAAAGATTCAGCTAGGGTGGTAGGAGTAGAGATGCTTGGGTTTCACCCTAGGTCTATAAAATGGGATTCCAGGCAAGAAATTTGAGAGACACTATTTTTTAAAAAGATGCTCCTGGTGGTTCTCAGGATCAAGCAATTTAGGTAGCACTGTAGTTACTGAAATAGCTTTATGACAATATTTAGGATAACCAGGCTTTCTTATCAAATTTCCTTTAGAGTAGTTCTCAATTTCTTAGGCCAAAGCTACCCTTTGTGTGTGTGTGGGGGGGGGTTGGAAATGTGCAGGAGCATTTTTGGTTGTTGCAGTGACTGGGGGAGGACTATTACTGAGAGAAGAGCAGCCAGGTATGATAAGTGAATTGCCATGTCCAGTGTAGACCAGTGAACCCCCACCCTATCAGATCCCAATAATATCTCTCCCCCTGAGAAACACTGTTAACATTAGTCGTTCTAGATCAAAGGGACCCTGGATCTGAAGGCCATGATGCATTACTACCTTTGCATGCATAACTTATATTTTGGTATAACTGTGCAGTTGATCCCAATAAAAGCTAACATTTATTGAGCACTTGTTCTGTCCTTTTTTGTATTAGTTTTATATGGCTGTGTTATGCATACCACAAACCTAGTGGCTTAAAACATCGTTCTTGTATTAGCTCACAGTTCTGCAGGTCAGAAGTCCAGGTGGACTTGGCTGGACTCTGCACTTAGAATTTTACAGGCTGAAATCAGCCTTGGGCTCTCTGGGGGCACAATTATTGGCTGATTTTGTTTCTTTGTGGTTTTAGGATTGGAATTCTTGTTTCCTCACTATTTTCTGGGGAGTTGTTACTTTTAGCTCCTAGAGACTTCTCTGGTCCTTGCATGTGGGTTACTACATCTCAGAACCAGCAATAGCAGAGTAAACCTTTCTGTTTTGAATTGCTGACTACCTGTTCTTTGACCAGCCTGGAAGTATTCTGCTTTTATTTTTTATTTTTACTTTGTGGGGCTGGGGATCAAATCCATGACATGTGTGTGAAGTACTCTATCCCCCACCCCATACTCTACTTTTATTTTTTTTTTTTTGTGGGTACCGGGGGGTCGACCTCAGGACCTCGCGCACCAGCAGGCGCCCGTGCCGCTGAGCGATATCACCGGCCCCTTTTTCGTATGTGGGATCCGGGAGTCGAACTCGGGCCCTCGCGCTTGCAAGGCAGGCGCTTATGCCGCTGAGCCATCTCACCGGCCCCCATACTCTACTTTTAAAGGGCTCTTTTATTTAAGCCATTCCCATTCAGGTAATATTCATAAGTTAAGGTCAACTGTGTTATGTAACATAACCAAATCATCAGGGTAAAATCCATTATGATCCTATGAGGCCCTGGGAATTATGCAGGCAAATACATACGGGGTAATAAATCTTGAAGGCCATCTTGAACTGCCTATCACTCCTATTTTATTGATAAACATGTTTAAAGAAGCTTAAGTAACTTGCTTTAGGTCCTACAACAAGTAACAAAGGGAAGGTTTGAACTCAGGTTGCTTTGGTGCCAGAGGCTTCCTAATACTATATCTACTGCCTCCCAGCATAACTGACAAATGTGGATGGTTCAGTATATTTTATTATCATCTTTGGAAAAGAGTGTAGAACATATGACCTGGTTATGATGGGTCGATGGCTTATAATAATGAACCACCTAAGAAAAGTTTGAAGGACATAACCAGAGCTTGTGCTGCTATCATCAACCATCTGTGGGAAGTGTACTACAGCAACCAAACCCTCTCTACTAGTTATAAAAGAGGAGGTGTATTTAAGGGATATATCCTAAGTGGTTTTTTTTTTTAATCTTTGGGTTTCACTTAAAGGCTCTGTTAAAGTGATTCCTGCAGGCCTCAGTGACTATCTGAGAATCTTTTTCCATCTGTCGGCCCGCTCAGGGGGGCCTAAGGGAGATTTTCACTGGTGAGGTCTCAAGGTTAAAGAATGCACATGTGCAAGACGTTAGCAACAACAGCAGGCAGCATGGAGCAGAGCAGAGAGCCAGAGCAAGAGCCAGAGAGCCACCTGCATCTTTATTGTATAATTCTTATACAGATTGTTATCGCATGTTTACACTCTTACATAGTGCTATGACAAGTGCATGTGTATTTACCTGTGCTAAGTCATGGTTACATAACTGTATACCACTGTGTGCCTTCGCTAGACAAGTGGGGTTACGTCCTCAGGTGTCCTTAGATGCCCCTGAGCTTTGAAGCAGTTTGAGTGGTTCCCCACACCATCATTGAGCCATTCCCCTTGTGACAGTAATTCTTTTGCTTCTGGTTTATAGTAAATTGAAGACAAGATGGGACATTTGAACCTGTTGTAAGTAGTATGACTGAAGCATCAGTTTACAGTGATATAGGTGTAATATTAAGAGACAGAGAAAACATTAGAAAAGAAGCATTTCTGCATAAATGGGACTAAAAGATATAAGATAAATGTTTCTTGGGGATTTGAACAGAAGAGGAAATTCACCTAATGGACAAAGAATTTGGGAAACCATAATCAAAATTTGTGGGACAGAAAGTTTGTGGAAAATTCCTGAATTCTTATGCAATCTTGTTGATGAGACTATAAATCTTGAGTGAGATACTGTACATGTAAGTAAAGGAAGCAAAGACATTCAAGGTTGTAAAAGACACATAGACTTGGGTTCTTTGTCCTGGTCATAGGAAACCAAATTTCCAAGGCTAGGGTAAGTACTACATGTTTGATCCATATTTAAAGCTCCTCAAATAGTCATGAAGTGAAATCCCTCGATGGCCCTACAGGCAAAATCTGAAAAGGTAGCAACCTTTGGATAGTTATCATTGCATAGATGTCATATAATAGTGGCAGTAGTATCTGTGTTAGGAGAAAGACTCAGTGAACAGCATCTGCAAGAACTAAAGAAACTTGAAGTCCCCAGGGAGTTACTTCATTGCTGCTACAGATTCTGATCAATATGTGGATGAAGGTATCAATTGCTTTGCTTTCCAGGAACATTATTCCTAAGTTCTGTAAAGTTCCATTATTAAGACTGGTCACACAGCAATATCTATACTTTCTGGAAATATTTGAACATTCAGCCTAAACTGCAGTGATGGTGAAACTTTTAGAGCTTTCAATGACAACAAACAGTTGGCTGCAGCACATGTGCCATAGATTCACCACAAATAGCCTAAAAACTACAGAGTTGTCAAGTCCATCAAAGTGGGTCATTTCAGTGTTTTCTTTCTTGATTTTGTTTTTTTTAATGAATTTTATTGGTACATTTTAGATATACATAATGATCATGATCATCATAGGGAATTTGTACCTGTACATGATGTATCTTGATGATGCTTTTTTCCCCAATCCCCTCTCCTCCATTCAACCCCTCTTCCCCTCCTTATGTACAAAAGCTTTGTTTCCATTTTTTCCTTCTATTCTCTATTTTCTTTTCCATCCCTTCCTTACCTCCTTTCCCCTCCCTTCTCCCCTTTCCCATTCGAAAATTTTCTTCGTATGTCACAATATGTATTATATATTTTGGTCCTTATTTACCCTTTCAGTTTCTCAAACCAGAGAAACAATGCAATATTTAAACATGTGTGTCTGATTTATTTCACTTAAGAGTATGGTCCCAAGGTGCATTCATTTACCCAGAAATATCTCAAGTTTATCCTTCTTTATGGCAGAGTAGTACTCCATTGTATAAAAAAACACACCTTCTTTATCCATTCATCAGTTGATAGACATTTGGGTTGTTTCCAAGATTTAGCTATTACAAACTGTGCTGCTATAAACATGGCTGTGGATATATCATGGTGGTATGATGCTTTTAATTCTTTTGGGAAGATACCAAGAAGGGGAATAGTTGGGTCAAATGGAACCTCTAGTTTTAGATTTTTGAGGAATCTCCTCACTGATTTTCACAGTGGTTACACCAGTCCACACACCCACCAACAATGGAGAAGTGTTCCTTTTTCCCCACAGCCCTGCCAGCATTTGTTATTGGTTGATTTCTTGATAATAGCCATTCTTTCTGGGGTGAGATGGAATCTCAGTGTTGTTTTAATTTGCATCTCTTGAATGAGCAGTGATGTTGAACATTTTTATTTACCATTTCTACTTTATCAGAGAAGTGTCTATTACTTTCAGATGCCCATTTTTGGATTGGGTCTTTAAACTGGGGGGGTCTGATTTTTTTTGAGGTCTCTCTTTTTATTCTAGATGTTAATCCTTTGTCTGAGGAACAGCTGGCAAAATTTTTTTCGCACTCTGTGGGTTGTCTCTTCACTCTATTGGTGGATTGTTTTGCTGTGCAAAAGGTTTTTAATAAGATGAGATCCCAGTTGTTGATTCTTTTGAATATTTCCTGTCTGACTGTGGTTTTGTTCATAAAGTTTTTACCTACACCTATGTCTTCAAGACTTCCACCTGTTCTATCTTCCAGCAGATTTAGTGTTTCTGTTTTAATATTTAGATCTTTGATCCATTTCAATTTTAGTTTAGTGCATGATGAGAGATAGGGGTTTAGTTTTAATCTTCACCATGTGGAAAGCTAGTTTTTCCAGCACCATTTATTAAAGAGGCCATCTTTCTTCCAGTGAAGGTGTTTGGCCTCTTTATCAAAGATAAGGTGGTTGAGTGTGTATAGAGTTGATTCTGCATCTTCTAATCTGTTCTATTGATACCCTGTTTTGTTTTCTTGACAGCACCATGCTGTTCTTATCACAGTTTGGTAGTTTAATTTCAATTCAGGGATTGTGATGCTCCCTGCCTTGCCTTTGTTGCCCACAACTGCCTTTGCTATTCTAGGTCTCTTCTGGTTCCAAATGAAATTTAGGATTGTTTCCTCTAATTCTGTGAGGTATGCTATCAGTGTTTTGATCGGCTTTGCATTAAATCTGTATAAAAATTTTGGAAGTATGATCATTTTCTCTATATTTGTTCTTCCTACCCAATAACAAGGGATACCTTTCAATCTTTTGATATCACCTTTGATCTCCTTTTTCAGAGTACTGTAGTTTTCAATGTAAAGCTCTTTTACTTCCTTCGTTAGATTGATTCCTAAGTATTTCTTTTTTTTTTTTGATGCTATTGTGAAAGGTGTGGTTTCTCTAACTTCTCTCTCACTGAGTTTGTTATTTGTGTACAGGAATGCTATTAATTTTTGAGTGTCGACTTTGTATCCAGCTACACTACTGAATCTGGTTATTAAATCTAGAATTCTTTTCTAGGTGGGGTTTTTGGGTCTTCTACATAGACTGTCATGTCATTGGCAAATAATGATAATTTAGCTTCTTTCTTTCCTATCTTTATTCCTTTTATTTCTTTCTCTTGTCTAATTGCTGTGGCTAATGCTTTCAGAACTATATTGAATAAGAGTGATAATAGTGGACATCCTTGTCTTGTTCCTGACTTTAGAGTGAAAGCTTTCCATTTTTGACCACTTAGTATGAAGTTGGCCATTGGTTTGTCATAGATGGCTTTTATCAGGTTGACATAAAGACCATCAATTCCAATTTTCTGTAGGTTTTTTTTTTGTCATGAATGGGTGTTGGACTTTGTCAAATACTTTCTCTGCATCTATTGAGATGGTCATGTGGTTTTTGTCCTTGATTCTGTTAATATGGTGTATTAGATTTATTGATTTGCATATGTTGAACCATTCCTGCATCCCTGGAGGAGTCCTACTCATTCATAGTGTATAATTTTCTTGATGATTTGTTGCATTCTCTTTGCCAGTATCTTATTGAGGATTTTTGCATCTATTCTCATTAGAGAGATTGACCTGTAGTTCCGTTTTTTGTTTGGATCCTTCTCTGGTTTTGGTATCAGAGTAATGCTTGCTTCCAGGAATGACTTTTGGCATATTGCTTCCCTTTCAATTTCATTAAAGAGAGGAGTAGTGACATTAGATCTTCTCTAAATTTCTTGTAGAATTCAGCAGTGAATCATCAGCACCTGGACTTTTCTTTGTTGGTAGGTTTTCAGTTACATCTTTTTAGATATGGCGTCTCACAGTGTTGCCCAGGCTGGTTTCAAATTCCTGGATTCAAGCAAATCATTCCCCCTCAGCTTCCTGCCACCACTCCTACTTTCACTTTATTTTTAAGTGATAATAAAAACATTAAAATTATGTATATTTAAGGGGCAACATGATGTTTTGGTACATATATACATCATAAAAATGTCCCTCAAAGTTTCGCATTTGAAGGTAAGGCCTAGTCAGCAGGAGTCACTGTAGGTCTAGCTTGGAAGGGTGTATTCTTGTTCCTGCTCCTTCTTACTCTCTCTGCTTCCTGTCTGCCATAGGTTGAACAGCTTTCACCTGCCATTTCCTTCTGCCATGATGTTTCCTGCTTTGAAGTAAACTGAACATGAACTGAATTCTCCAACAATATAGAAGGGTTCCTTTTCCCCACAGCCTCACTATCATCATCCCAGAGATGCAAGGATATTTCAGCATATGCAGGCCAATACAGGTAGTACATCACATAGAAGTAAAGAAAAAAAATCACATGATCATCTCAATATATGTAGAAAAAGCCTTTGACAAAATTCATCATGCATTTATGATAAAAACTCTGAAGAAAATAGGTATAAAAGGATCTTATCTCAATCTGGTAAAAGCCACTTATTAATAAACTACTGCCAACATTACACCAAATGGTGAAAAACACATGGTGAATGCTTTTCCTTTAACATCATGGACAAGGATATCCACTATCACCATTCCTGTTTAATATAGTACTTGAATCTTTAGCCAGAGCAATCAGGCAAGAGAAAAAAACAAAAGGGATATGTGTAGGAAAAGCAGAATTCAAATTATTTTTATTCACAGATGATATGATCCTTTACATAGAAAACCCAAAAAAATTCCACCAAAAGACTCCTTGATTTAATAAACAAATTCAGGAAATTAACCAGATACAAAATCAATACACAATGCACTAATGGTGAACCCACTGAGAAAGAAATTAGAAAAACAATATCATTTACAATCACTTCAAGAAAAATTAATTAGGAATCAACCTAAGAAAGCAAGTGAAAGTCCTCTGTAATGAAAACTACAGTACTCTGAAAAAAAGATTTGAAAGGACACCAGAAAATGGACAAACATTCCTTGTTCCTTGATAGGCAGAACAAATATTATCAAAATGACCACAATGCAAAGTTAGATTCAATGCAATTTCAATCAGAATGCCGATAGCATTCCCCATGGAACTAGAAATAACAATTCTAAAGTTTATATGAAAGTATAGGTAACCCAAAATAGCAAAAACAATTCTGGGCAACAACAGCAAAGAAGGAGGTATTACAATCTTGGATCTCAAGTAATTTTACAAAGCTAACATGATTAAAATCAGCATGGTATTGGCTCAAAAAGACATGTGGATTAATGAAGCAAAAGAGAGGATGCAGAAACAACCCCAGCCACATTCAGCCATCTGATATTTGACAAAGCAGGTCAAAAACATATGCTGGAAAAAAGATAGCCTCTTTAGCAAATGGTACTGGGAAAACTGGTTATGTACACGCAGAAGATTGAATCTAGACCCTATCTCTCCACAAATACTAAAATAAAATAAAAATGGATAACAGAAAACTTAATCTGCTGGAAGATAAAATAGGTAAAACTCTTGAAATAGGCACAGGCAAGGACTTTCTGAACAGAACCCCAATTGTATAAGAAATAACATCAAAAGTTCAACAAATGGATTATATGAAAATAACACTTCTGCACAGAAGAGGAAACAAACAATAGAGTGAAGAGACAAGTTAGTGAGTGGGGAAATTTTTTACCAAGTTCTCCTCAGAAAGAGTACTAATATCTAGAATACATAAATAAATAAAAAATTAGATCCCCCAAAATAAAGGATCCCATCAAAGATGGGCAAGTGCACTGAATAGGCATTTCTCAGAAGTACACATTTAAGTATGTTCAACACTTCTTGCCATTAGCAAAATGCAAGTTATAACAGCACTGAGATTCCATTTTCAGAAAGGATGGCTATCATTCAGAAATCAACTAATAACAAATGATGTCAAGGTTGAGAAAAAAGGAACCCTTCCAAGGTTTTGGGGGGAATGTAACCTCATACAACTACTGTGGAAATCAGTATGGAGATTATTTAAAAACTAAAAATAGAAATTCCATCTGACTCAGCTATTCCCCTTTAGGTATCCTCTTGAAGGAATTAAAGACATCTTATTACAGTGATGCCTGCATATCTATGTTTATGGCAGCACAACTCATAATAGCTAAATCTTGGAAGCATCCTATGTTTATCAACAGATGAACAGATAAAGAAAATGTGGTATTTATACACAATGGAGTACAGTAATTCTCTGCCATCATGAGGATAAACTTGAGTCATTCATAGGAAAATGAATGTACTCTTAAGACCATAATGTTATGTGAAATAAATAAGACACACAAGACTAAGTATCACATGGTTTCTCCTACAGGAGAAACCTGAAGTATCAATAATTTTCAAAGCAAAATAAAGGGTGTAAAATAGGAAACAAGAGATGGGTCTCGTACAAATGGGAAGGGGATTGACATATGGAAGAAGGGGTTAGATAGGGGAGAGGAAGGGGAAATCATATGCATTAATATGTTAATATGTACATGTACCAACTCCCTATATTGAATGTAGTCTTTATGTACTGCAAACATGTACTAATAAAAACACACAAACAAGAAAGGAAATAACTAAAAGGGCTCAGGATGGAGATCAGTGTGAAGACCTTGGGTGCTTGATCCCTAGGAGGGAGGGAGAAGAGGGAGGGAGGGAGAGGGAGAGAGAAAGAGAGAGACAGGGAGAAAGAGACAGAGATGAGAGAGAGAGAGAGAGAGAGACAGACAGACAGAGAGAAAGCTGTGACAAGAATATACCTTTCCAGTTCATGGCCTGAGTGACCTTCCTCCTCTGACCGGGCCCCCTTGTCAACAGCACATTCAGCTATGAACTTGTTCACTAAGGAGTATAGTACCTTCATGATCCAATCACCTTCCAAACCATAACAAATGTTTAACATAATAGAGCACATATGTGGACACAGAGATAATGTTAGCTTTTCCTCTGCAATTTGAATTCCTTTTATTTGCCTAATTGTTTTTACTTGCTTAATTGTTTTGGCTATATCTTCTCTGCAGAATTCAATATTGTTATCTGGTGATATCTTAATTTCTTTCTTATTTTTGAAAGTTCATTTTGCCAGGTGCAGAATGCTTTGTTGACTTTTAAAATTCATTTAAATGTTGCACTCCACTTTTTCTGGCCTTGAAGGTCTCTACTGAGAAATCCACTAATAATCTCACTTAGGTTCTCTTGTATGTAATGAATTACTTTTTCCTGCTGATTTCAAGATTCTCACTTTGCCTTTGGTTTTTGATAGATTATGATGTGTCTTAGTATGTACCTCTTTGGATGTATCATATTTGGAGATCATTGAGACTCTTAGATTTGTAAAGCCAGTCTTTCCTTGAGTTTTCAGCCTCTATTTCTTCAAATAATATTTCTACCCCTTTCTTTTTCTCTGTACCGTCCAAGATTTCCCTGATGTGTATATAAATCAAGTTGATAGTGTCTCATAGATCTCCTAGTCTCTGTCCTCTCCTCAATTTTTTTCTGTTTTTGTACCTCAGGGATAATTTCAAAGGACCTATATTCAAGTTCATTGATCTTTGTTCTTCCTGCTTGAGTCTACTGTTAAACCCTTCTAGTAAAATTTTCACCTCAGTTATTATATTTTTACCTCTAGAATTTCTGTGTTGTTCATTTGTATAATTCCTCTTTGTTGATATTCTCTTCTTGTTTCCATTATTTTCCTGATTTCCTTTAGTTACTTGAGTTTTCCTTTAGCTCACTGAGAAGACTTAAAGAGGTTGCTTTTGTCTTCGTCTAGTACTTCTGATGCCTATGCTTCCTCAGGGATAATTTTTAATACTTCATTTTTTTCCTTTAAATAGACCATATTATCCTATTTCTTTGCCTGCTTTTTGATTTTTGTTGACAATTGAGCATTTGAAAAAAACATCTACCTCCCAGTCTTTGTAGCTAGGATCTGTGCTTGGGAAGACCTTCACTCATTATCAGGGTATCCTCTGAGCCTTGGGATTAGCCATACATGAGGCCTTAAAGTCTTATATCTTTTCTGGACATGTATGTTGTCCTGTATTTGTGCCTTCCCCTCGATGCCTGTGAATACATGACTGTGTTCAAATGTCTTAATTTCCCAAAGAAGCTCAGTCCTGTTTTCTGTGGGGGATGTAGATACTTCTATTAGACTCCCCTACCTCTAATCTCTTGCCTTAGATATCTGCAAGTCTGTGGTCTTTTTGCAGTTTTCATGAGTAGTGTGCGCCATTTCCTGTGGCTTTTCCTAGCCTCAGACCTGTATGATGCTGGTGTTTGAGCTGTGCTGCTTTTTCCTAAGGAGGTGAGTGAGATGAAACCAAGATCAGTACCTCAGCCTGTCCCTAGACAGGTTAGAATGTTGCAAATAAAGTCCACTCTCCTCTCTCAAGGTTTCACTAAGGGAATTGACATATGGACCACTATTTCCTCAGGTGTGCCAAAAGGAGGATGCAATGAACTACAGGCAAGTAAAGATGTCACAAAATTTCCGATTGTGTATTTGCTTATTTGCTATATACCTGTTTCTATGTCTTATATAAAGTCACTTTGGGAAGTCTCTGATTTTTTACTGTAATGTTTTCATGTGGAAAGGAAGGTCTGCAGCTTCCTAGTTTGCCATCTTGGAGATGCCACTCAAAAAAGAAAAAAGAAACCCAACAACAAACAGTGACTTGTACAAGGTTACAGTTAATGGAGAGCATAGCTGGGATTTGATTTTATTTCTTTTTCTTTCCTGATGTTGTGATTTTTTAAATATAGAAACTGTGTATTTTGGGTAATTTTAGATACATCAAAATGTTTCAAAGATAATACAAAGAGATCCTCATCATCACAGTTATCCCTTTCATTAATATTTTATATTAGGAGTTAAATTTGGAAAAATTAATGAACCAATATTGATACAGAGTCATTAACTAAAGTTCATACTTAGTTTAGGTTTTTAATTTTTTTTTTGTGGGTACTGGGGGTTGAACTCAGGACCTCATGCACCAGGAGGTGTCCGTGCTGCCGAGTGATATCACCGGCCCTTTTTTCGTCTATGGATACTGGGAGTCAAACTCAGGACCTCGCGCTTGCCAGGCAGGCACTTATGCCGCTGAGCCATCTCACCGGCCCTTAAATTTTTTAACCTAAAGTCTTTTCTGTTCTAGGAGCCAATTAATGATTACCACATTATATTTTATTGTCATGTCTTCTTAGGCTTCCCTTGATTGTGATAGTTTCTCAGATTTTCCTTGTTTTTTATTATTTATGGAAGAAAAGTAAAACAAAATTTCATAACAAAATAATAGGAGAATAACAAGAGTTAATACATGACATGTTGTTATCTTTAAAGTAGTTACTCAGAGTACAAGACACGGACATAAAAAGTACTCCAAATGATATTAGCACAAACCTTTCTTTTCAGTGAACTAAGAGAAATTAGTAGTGTAACTATCTTGTATATTTTTTTCCTTTTCATTTCCTATCTTTCCCATTTCCCCCATCCTAGTTCCTTTTTCCTTTTGAACAATTTCTTCCCATTTCACAATATCTATTACACATTTTGGACCTTATTTACTCTTTCAGTTTCTCACACTAGTGAGACAATATGATGTTTACACATATGGGTCTGATTTATTGCACTTACGAGTATGGTCTCGAGTTGCATCCATTTACTTATAAAAGTCTCCAATTAATCTTTTTTATGGCTGTGTAGTACTCCATTATATTTAAAAAACCCACATCTTTTTTATCCATTCCTCGGGTGATGGGCATTTGGTTTGTTTCCAAGATTTAGCTATTACAAATTGTGCTGCTATAAACATGGGTGCACATATATCACTGTGATATGATGTTTTTAATTCTTCCAGGAAGATACCCAGAAAGGGAATAGCTGAGTCGAATGGGACCTCTAATCCTAGTTTTTTGAGGCATCTCCATACTGATTTCCACAGTGGATGCACCAGTCTGCACTCCCACAAATAGTGCAGAAGGGCTCCTTTTTTCCTACACCCCTGCCAGCATTGGTTATTGATTGATTTCTTGGTGATAGCTATTCTTTCTGGAGTGAGATGAAATCTCAGTGTTGTTCTAATTTGCATCTCTCAAATGACCAATGATGTTGAACATTTTTTCATATGTTTATTTTCCATTTGTATTTCTTCATCTGAGAAGTGTGTATTCATCTCAGATGCCAATTTTTGGATTGAGTCTTTGAATTTTGGGTGTCTGATTTTTTTTCAATTCTTTATATGTTCTAGATAGAAGTCCTTTTTCTGAGGGACAACTGGCTAAAATTTTTTCCCACTCTATGGGTTGTCTTTTTACTCTGTTGGCAATTTTTTTGATGTGCAAAAACTTTTTAATAAAATGAGATCTCAGTTATTGATTCTTTGAAGTATTTCCTGCATGATCTGGGTTTTGTTCATGAACTCTCCACCTACACCTATGTCTTCAAGATTTCTACCTACTTTCTCTTCCAGTAGATTTAGTATTTCTATTTTAATGTTTAGATCTTTGATCCATTTTGACTTTAGTTTAATGCATGGTGATAGACATGGGTCTAGATTTTTTCTTCAGCATGTGGAGAGCCAGTTTTTTCAGCACCACTTATCAAAGAGGCTATCTTTCGCCCAGTGAACATATTTGACCCCTTTGTCAAAGATAAGGTGGCTGAGTGTGTTTGGAGTTGTGTCTGCATCTTCTCATCTGTTCCATTGATCTTCAAGTCTGTTTATTTGCCAGTACCATGCTGGTTTTATCAGAGTAGCCTTATAGTATAATTTCAAGTCAGGGATTGTGATGCCCCCTGCTTTGCCTTTGTTGCCCAGAATTGCTTTTGCTATTCTAGGTCTCTTCTGCTTCCACATGAATTTTAAGAATGTTTTCCCTAGTTCTGTGAGGTATGCTAATGGTATTTTGATCAGGATTGCATTAAATGTGTTTAACAATTTTGGGAGTATGGCCATTTTCACTATGTTGGTTCTTCCTATCCATGAGCAAGGGATATCTTTCCATTTTCGGATATCCTCTTTGCTCTCCTTTCTCAGAGTACTGTAATTTTCAATGTATAAGTCTTTTACTTTGTTTGTTACATTGATTCCTAAGTATCTCTCTCTCTCTCTTTTTTTTTTGTTTTTTTGGATGCTATCGTGAAAGGTGTAGTTTCCCTAATTTCTCTCTCAGTGAATTTGTTATTTGTGTACAGGAATGCTATTGATTACTGAGTGTTGACTTTGTATCCAGCTTCACAACTGAATTTGGTTATTAAATCTACAAGTCTTTTGGTGGAGTTTTTGGGGTCTTCTATATAGAGTATCATGTCATTTGCAAATAATTATAATTTAACTTTTTCCTTTCCTATCCTTATTACTTTTATTTCTTTTTCTTGTGCAATTCCTCTAATGTTTCCAGAGCTATATTGAATAGGAGTGGTGGTAGTGGACATCCTTGCCTTGTCCTGACTTTAGAGTGAAAGCTTTCAGTTTTTGACCATTTAGTAGGATGTGAGTTAATGGTTTGTTATAAATGGCTTTTATCAGATTTAGATAAGGTCCATCTATTCCAATTTTCGGTAGGGTTTTTATCAAGAAAGAGTGTTGGACTTTGTCAAATGCTTTTTCTGTATCTATTGAGATGATCATATGGTTTTTGTCTTTGGCTGTGTTAATATGGTGTATTAGATTTATTGATTTGCATATGTTGAACCATCCCTGCATCCCTGGGAGGAGTCCTACTTGTTCATGGTGTACAATCTTCTGGATGATTTGCTGTATTTTGTTTGCCAGTATCTTATTGAGGATTTTTTCATCTATGTTCATTAGGGAGATTGGCCTGTAGTTCTCTTTTTTGGTTGGGTCCCTCCCTGCTATTGGTATCTGGGTAACTGTGCGTCCAGGAATGACTTTGGAAGTATTGCTTCCCTTGCAATTTCATTAAAGAGTTTCAACATTAGTGGGATTAGTTCTTCTCTAAAATTTTTGTACAATTCAATGGCGAATCCATCAGGACATGGGCTTTTCTTAGTTGGTAAGTTTTTCATTACATTTTCAATTTCATTGACTGATATCAGTTTATAATTTTTATATCTTCTTGATGCAGTTTTGGCAATTCATATGTGTCTGGGAATCTGTCCATTTCTTCTGTTTTCTATCTTATTAGAGTACAGGTTCTCGAAGTTGGTATTGATGATCTGGATTTCTGCAGGATCCATTGTGATTTTCCCTTTTTCATTCTTAATTGTTTGAATTTGAGTCTTTTCTTTCTTCTTTTTGATAAGGTTGGCTAAGAGGTTATCAATTTTATTTAGTCTTTCAAAGAACCAACTCTTCAATTCATTGATTCTTTGTATTGTTTTCTTTTCTTTCTTTTTTTTTTTTGTGGGTACCGGGGGGTCGACCTCAGGACCTCGCGCGCCAGCAGGCGCCCGTGCCGCTGAGAGATATCACCAGCCCTTTTTTTTTATGTGGGTTCCGGGAGTTGAAGTCAGGACCTCGCGCTTGCCAGGCAGGTGCTTATGCCGCTGAGCTATCTCACCGGCCCTGTATTGTTTTCTTAGTCTCAATTTTATTAATTTCTGCTCTGATCTTTATAATTTCCTCCTTCATACAAGCTTTGGATTTTATTTGTTCTTGATTTTCTAGAAGTTTAAGGTTCAGCATTAGGTTGTTTATTTGAGCTCGTTCTGTTTTCCTGATGTGAGAATTCATCACTATAAATTTTTCTCATAGGACTGCTTTCATCGAGTCCCATAAATTCTGGTATGTTGTATCGGCATTATGGTTTAATTGTAGATACTGTTTAGTTTCTTCTTTAATTTTCTCTGTGAACCACTGGTTGTTCAGGAGGGTGTTGTTTAATTTCCATGTGTTTATGTAGTTTTTGTGATTTCTTTTGCTGTTGATTTCCAATTTTATTGCACTGTGGTCAGATAATATACATGGGGTTATTTCAGTTTCTCTGCATTTACTTAAGCATGTTTTATGGGCTAATATGTGGTCTATTTTGGAGAATGTCCCATGTGCAGCTGAGAATAAAGTGTATTCTTATTTTGTGAGCTGGAACATTCTGTAGACATCTACTAAGTCCATTTTTTTACAGGTTTGGTTTAATGCTGATATTTCCTAGTTGATTTTTTGTCTAGTTGATCTATCTATTTGTGAGAGTGGGGCATTAAAGTCCCCCATTATAATTGTGTTAGTGCTTATTTGATTTTTCATATCAGTTAATATTTGTTTTATGTAGTTGGGTGCACTGGTATTTGGTGCATATATATTTAGGATTGTTATCTCTTCTTCTTGGAGTTTTCCCTTAACAAGTATCTAGTGACCTTCTTTGTCTGTTTTGATCAGTCTTGGCCTAAAGTTCACATTGTCTGCAAATAGAGTAACTATCTCTGCTTTTCTCTAGGTTCCTGTGGCATGTAGTATTGTTTTCCATCCTTTGACTTTCAGTCTATGAATTTCTTTTTGAGTTAAATATGTTTCTTGAACGCAGCATATTGTTGGGTGTTGTTTCTTGATCAATTCTGCCAGTCTGTTTCTTTTGATTGGTGAGTTGAGACCGTTTACATTGTTGGTTACAACTGATATGTATTGGCTTATCTTTTGCATGTTATTTTCCTGTTGTTGGTTCCTTGTTTTTCCCCTTTGTTTAATTACTTGCCCTGCCTAGTGGCTTCTTTATATTGGTGTTCTTGTGCCTGTGTCTTCATTTTCTCTCTTTAATATATCTTTCAGAGCATTCTGAAGAGCTGGTGTGGTGTTCATGTATTTCTTCAGGTGTTCATTGTCATGGAAGTATTATATTTCTCCAATTATTTTGAAAGATAGTTTTGAGGGGTACATCAATCTGGCTTGAAGGTTGTGTTCTTTTAGGGCTTGAAATAACTCACTCCAAGCTCTCCTTGAATTGAGGATTTGTGTTGTGATTCTTATGGGCTTTCCTTTATAGGTGATTTGTTTCCATTCTCTAGCCACTTTTAATATTCTGTTCTTGTGCTGAATTTTTGGAATCTTGATTATTATATGCCTTGGTGTAGATTTATTTTTGTCACAGCTCTTTGGAGTTCTATATGCTTCATTTATTTGTATGTAAAATTCTTTATCCATGTTTGGGAAGTTTTCTGCCATTATTTCTGTGAAGATGTTTTATATGTCTTTTGCTTTGACTCCAGCTTTCTCCCTGACTCCAATGAATCTTATGTTTTTCTTATTTGCTTCCTTTTGTAGCTGTTGGATTGATTTTTCATGGTCTTTTGCTATTTTCTTTTCATGGTCGCTGCACACAATCCTGTCTTCTAGATCTGGTATTCTATCCTTGCCTTCATTCAATCTTTTTTTTTTTTTTTTTTCATTCAATCTTTTGTGTATGTTTCAATGGAGTTTTTAATCTGGATTTCTGTTTGGATCTGTTTCATGGATTCCATTTCTTTCCTGTGTTGGGTATTTATGATCTCCATTGTTTTCCTGTGCTCTTCTTCCTTTTTTTTTTCTTTAATCTGTGTCTTCTTTAATATCTTTCATTTTGGTCATCATTTCTTTTTGCACCTTAGAGATTATTCTTTCTGCAACCTCTTCTGTTTGTTTTTTCATTTCTGTTGCTATCATTTCAGAAAGTTCCAGTGGTTGGCTTCTGATTTCCTCTATCTCATTGGGCTCTGGACTTGTCCTGGGTGGGCTGGGGGTCTGGGGTTGCATTTTGCTTCTGTGTCTTGTCATTTTCTGTTTTCTATTTTTTATTTTATTTTGTTTTTTGTGTTGATGCTTGTAGATTTCTTATGGTAGATAGCTTCCCTAGCATCGAGGCTTCCCTAGGACATGACTGTTCCTGAGGGATGTCTTCTAGATGTAGGTGGCTATTGGTCTTTTCGTCTATCCCAAGAACCTACTTTCCCAATGACTGAGGATGAGAAGTTGTTAACTATTTGGCTCAGCATACAATCCTTTGGTACTGGACTATGGTGATGGTAATAACCCTGTACAATCACAGAGTTGTTATAGAGGGGAGAAAAACTGATTATAACAGGTATGACATACTGTCCAAAGTAGTACAGTTAGCAATAATAACAGTCTCGAGCACAGCCTGGCTACTGATAAACTGTGGTGACTATTAACCTGATACCTTTAACCACAGGAGCAAATTCTACAGTTATATAACAGAATCTAGCATATACCAGGAACTCGTATGCAATGATTTTCCTCTTAGTGATTTTACCATGTTGTGGGGGGATTAAGAGGGATGGGGGCAAGATAGAGAGATAAATGAGGTCCATTATAGTAGGAGCAAGGCTGGAGGGCAAAGGATGATCACCCAAGTTATGGGAAAGTGGAGGACACAGGAGGGAAAGAATGGAAGAGAAGGCAGTGGAGTATTGAAGTGAACCGGAAAGAGAAGAGATAATGCTTACTCACATGAAAGTATCATAAATCAAGCTAGATAGTTGACAAAAACGAGTAAGAAAATGAGTAGAAGAAAACAAAAAGGAAAGTAATAAAGCTAAGTCATGAAAGAGGAAGGAAAAAAAAGAGAGAGAAAAAAGAAAACAAAAATAACCATAAAAAATAAGACAAATCTAAACTAAACAAAAAAAGACCCCAACCAGACAGAAAAAGGAAAACCAATCAAGCAAACATAGAAAAATAAATGTAGTAAAATTCCTCTGGTGTCCACAGTTCTGTGGTAGGTCCAAGTCAGATCCCAGAAATGTGTTGTGTACTCCAGCCAAGTTTGCAGTGGCATTTGTGCTGGGTATAGGGCCGATCTTGGCCTCTAGATGTGGGTGCTGGGACAGGCGTTCTGTTGCTGGATTCTCCCTGAGCCCTTTGATAGAAAAAAAAAAAAGAATGGCAGCCCCACCCACCTGCTTCTATTCCACCTGTGTGTGGAAGCACAGTACTGGTTCACCTAACTTACCAACTTCTGGCATGTGCGCCCCTGCTGGGGTCTTCGTGGGTCACTGGGGGCTCCTGCCTGGGCTGGTTCAGTCACATGTGTGCCCCCAACTGCCCAAAATTCATTTTGTTTCACGTGAATATCCAAATGTCCCAGCACTAAATGTTGAAAAGACTACTCTTCACCAAAGAATAGTCTTACTAACCTTGTAGAAAATCAATTGACCATGGATATATGAATTTATTTCCGGACTCTCAGTTCTAATTTATTGATGTATATATCTGTGTTTATGCCAAGACCACACTATTTTGATTATTGTGTCTTTGTCTAAAGTTTTGAAATCTAGAAGTGTCAGTCCTCACACTTTCTTCCTCTTTTTCATTATAGTTTTGACTATTCAGATTCGCTTGTCATCTTATACTAGTTTTAGAATCAACTTGCCTGATTCAAAATGGAATTTTGAGTGGGAGTGCAATGAACTTTTAGATGGATATGGAAAATGTTGCCTTATTAATTGGCCTTTCAATCCATGAACAAAGGTTATGTTAATATTTATTTAGATATTTCATTTTTTCAGCAATGTTGCATGGTTTTCAGTATGCAAGTTTTTGCCTCCTTGATTAAATTTATTTCTAAGTATTTTATTCTTTTTTTTCCCTTCCCCCTTATTCTTTTTTAATGCTATCATAAATGGAATTATTCTCTTTTCAGAATATTTATTGTTAGGATACTGTATTGCAGCTGGTTTTTGTATGTTGATCTTTAGTCCAGCAACTTTGCTGAACTTGTTTATTAGCTATGGTAATGTTTTTTGTTTGTTGGATTTTTTGATACTTTTCTACAGTAAGATCGCGTCTCTACAAATATACTTTAAAAAAATCAACATCAACAATTCTCTCCCCTTTCCTTTCTTAATGGTTCTGGATAGAACATCCAAAACAATGTTGACTAGAAGGTACATGAGCCAACATTGTTGTCTTGATTCTGATCTTAAATGTAAGTTTTGTTCAGAAAGTCCTTGCCTATACCTATGTCTTCAACAGTTGTACATGATTTCTCTTACATGAGAAACACCACACACACACACACACACACACACACACACACACACATATAGTGAGAGAGAGAGACTACCACAAAATATATACATATTTCAGAAAAAAAATAGTAGTATTTTTCAACAGACAGTGTTACCTTCATATAGGGGACCCTAGAGGATGTCATATATTGCAGAAAACTCTATACTGCTGGCGTTTAGAGAAGAAATTAAAAAATGCATGTGCAGCAATCTCAATGACCAAGGTTACCCAAGCAACAGTTCACCATACTAATAAATATCTGGAAGCTAATGGCCACCACTTTGAGTAGCTCTTGTAGTTGTAGAAGCCAAAGGTAACTTTATTAATCTCATGATGTCTTAATAAATTTAGTATTAAAATTTTTATAAAATTTTTTTTTCCTAAAGTGTGTATATGTCTTTTTGGCAGACTCTATTTATATACAAATAAAGAAAAAAATAGATGATAGATAAATAGGAAGTAGAGAGAGGTTCAAATATTTCCCCAACTACATATTCTTTTATTTCAAAACTATTTTTATATATGCTAATTTGTTTCATTTATACTACTAGTTTATTTTAGTTCATTGAAAAGGAAGTTTTATGTTATTATGTTTTGTTTCTTTTTTTGTAAGAATCTTTTTGGTTTATGTGTTGTACCTTGTTATTGCTTATGTTTAGATGTTCCCCCCAAAGCCTCATACAGTGATAGGTGGGGCTTTTTCAGAAGTGGCTGGATCTAGAGTGTGCGATGCTGGAATTGATTCATGGTACAATGTTAGGATCAAGGGCACTAAGATTAAGGGTGTGAGTACTACCTGCCCTAAGTAGTCTGAATAAGATAAAAGGAGCAGGAAGACGCTGTTAATGTCCCTTGTTTTGCTATCTTCTGCCCACCATGAACTGTTTCTCCTCTGCCATACCTATCTCCGTGCCATCCTGCTGTGGAGCCAGTTGATTATGGACTGAAACCTCTATGAAGCATGAGCTAAATAAACTTTTACTCCTTTAACTTTGGGTGTTGGGTACTTTATCTCAGCAATGAGAGAAAAATAACTAAGACATACTCTGAGTAACTACTTTGAAGATAATGATGCACAGTGTATTAACAATTATTAGTCTTTTATTACTTTGTTATGAAATTTCATTTTTTTTTTGTGGGTACCGGGGGGTCGACCTCAGGAACTCGCGCGCCAGCAGGCGCCCGTGCCGCTGAGCGATATCACCGGCCCCTTTTTTGTATGTGGGTTCTGGGAGTCGAACTCGGGCCCTCACGCTTGCAAGGCAGGCGCTTAAACCGCTGAGCCATCTCACTGGCCCTGAAATTTCATTTTTTTCATTAAAAAGAACAAAAAAGAGTAAGATTTTACTCTTTCACTCTTATGTCTAATGTTATCAGTGGGCTTTTCATATACACCTTTATCATGTTGAAGAAGTCCTATTCCTATTTCTAGGGTGTTACTTCATCATTAAATGGTAATAGACTTCACTAAATTTTTCTGTGTCTGTTGAGATGAACATGTATTTTTACCCCCTTCATTCAGTTAATATGAAAATTAGCCATCCTTGTATTTCTGTGATAAATCCCATTTGATCAGGTGTATAATCAATCATTTCAGTATGCCATTGAAAAGCTCTAATTTATGGTGAAACAACCAACAAACTAGGAGTAGAAAGAAATTTCCTCAATCTGATTAGGAACATATGAAAAACCCATATTCAGTAGCTTCATATTCAGTGGTGAGTAATTGAAATATTTTTTAAGACCAGGAAAAATTAAGATTGTCTGTTTTTTGGCATATTTATTCAACATTTTACTAGAGGGTCAAGCCAGGGTAATTAGGCTAGACAAAGAAATTAAAATGTCCAGGTTGGAAAGAAAGAAGTAACACTATATTTGATTGCAGGTTATATGACCTTGTATATAAAAAATCCTAAAGAACCCACAAAAATATTTTAGAACTAATAAATGAGTTCAGCAATATTGCAGGATACAAAGTAAATATACAAACTCAGTACTATTTCTATAAACTAGCAATTAAAAAATTTAAAGATGAATTATGAAAATAGTTTAATTTGCAATGGCTTCTGGAATAATAAAATACTTAAGAATAAAGTTAACCAAAGAAAGGCAAGCCTTATAAACTGAAAATTATATAATATCACTGAAAGAATTAAATAAATGGAAAGATATTGCATGTTCATAGATTGGTGGGCTTAATATCATTAAGGTAATACTGTCCAAAGTGATTTATAGATTCAATAAAATCCATATTAAAATTTCATCCCCTCTCCAATTTTGGTAATATAATCCTAAAATTTATGTGGAAATCCAAGGAACCCATAATAGCCAAAACCATCTTGAAAAGGAGAAACAAAGTTGTTTATTTCATAACTTATTAGAAACATAGAGTAATCAAGGCAGTATGATAGTGGCATAAAAATATGTATAGAGATTGGTGGAACAGAATTCAGAGTCCAGAAATAAACTCATGCATTTTCAGTCACTTGATTTTCAACAAAGTTGCCAAGACTATTTAATGGAAAAGGAATAATCTTGTCAAATCTTGCTGAGAGAACTGGACTCCTGCCTCACACTATACTGAAAATGGATCAAAGACCTAAATGTAAGCTTTAGTAGTATAAAAATACTTGCAGAAGACAGAGATTTACATCTTCCTCTACACAGGTTAAGCCATGGTTTTTAAATATTAGATACTTAAACCAAAGGCAATGACAAAAATCTAAGTGATTCATCAAAATATCATTAAAAATCTTGTGCTTCAAATGACATTATCAGTAAAGTGAACAGTCAACCCACAGAAGGGGAGAAAATATTTGCATTGTATATGTGATAAGTATCTAATATCCAGAATATATGATGAGCTCTTACAATTTAAATTTAAATAGTGATGGCCCAATTTAAAAATAAAGGATTTAAACAGCCATTTCTTCAAAGAAGATATACAAATGGCCACTGAACACTTGAAAAGATGCTAAAATCATCAGTTATTGGAGAATACAAATAAAAGGCACAGATACTATTTTACACATTGTAGGATGGCTATAATAAAAAAAGAAGCACCACAAAGTGTTGGTAAGGATGTAGAAAAATTGGAACCCTTGTGGATTGCTGGTGAGAATGTAAAATTATGCAACCTCTGTGTAAAACAAAACCTTAGAATATTGAACATAAGGCTAACAGAGCAATTTTACTCATAGGAATATATTCACAAGAATTGAAAACTCATTCATGCAAGAATTTGTGCATGAATGTTTATAGCAGCATACTATGATATCTTAAAAATGTGAATGACCCAATTGTCTACCAAAAAAAAGAATTGATAAAATGTGTCATACCTACAGAAAGAAATGTTACTCAGACACTAAAATTAGTGGAGTTCTGATACATTATATATGGTGGATGAGTATTAACATACTACATGAAAGAGCCAGCCACAAATGACCATAGAGTTTATGTTTCCATTCTATGAAATAACCACAATAGGCAAATACAGTAGATTACTTGTTGTTTTAGGACTGAGGTAGAGGTAGTGTGGGCAGCAGAATGTCAATTGGTATGGATCTTTTAGGTGGTGAATATATTCTACAAAGTGTTGCATTGGTTGCACAATTCTAATAGTATACTAATTAACAATTGTGCATTTTACATAGTTGGATTTTATCATATGTGAATTACATCTCAATAAGCTATGTTCCATGATGAGAAAACCAGGACCAGATCATTTCACAGATGAATCTTACCAATCACTTAAAGAATTAATATCAATTTTATATAAACTCTTCTGGAAAAGAGAAGAGGGAACAGTTCTATCCTTATATTATGAGGCCAGTATTACCTTAATGCTAAAAGTCACCAAAAATTAAACTACAGACCAATATTCTTATGAGTATAAATGCAAAAATTCTCAACAACAGTTGCCTTCTATTTCTAGCTTGATGCGGCTTTTAAAAAACATTTATTGAAATTCATAAAAGTATTGTCGTGTCTTTCAGCATGAATTGACATGTTTTTTCTCTAACCCATTAACATAATAGATTACATTGACTAGTTTTCAAACACTGGATCAACCCTACATACTTCGTAGATACTGGTCTTGGTATATAGTTCTTTTTATATGGCAATTGCTTCAGTTTGTTAATATTTTGTTGAATATATTATTGCATCTAATTATATAAAAGGTATTTGTATTTTTTATATATATATGTGGTATAATCATACAATGCAGTATTTTTTTGGCCATAAAAATAAGCATTGTTACATACTACAATATGAACAAACCTTGAAAAGATTAGGCTAAGTGAAAGAAGCCAGTTAAAAACAAATAATATTTTATATAATTCCATCTATATGAAATGTTCTAAATGGAGAAATCTATAGAAATGGAAGGTAGCTTATTGCTCATTTAGGGATTGGGAGGATGGGAGAGTGAAAAGGGAGTGATAGCTAAATAGTACGGGTCTTTTTGGTACAAGGAGAATGTTCTAAAATTGACTGGTTGTGGTTTCACATATCTGTGAATATATTAAAAAGCATTGAATTGTACCCTTTAAAGGATAAATTGTATGATATTTGAATTATAACTTAGTAAATCAGTTAAAAAAGAAAAGGGAAATTTAGATTCACAGAAGTGACATTAGCAAGATGGCAGAATAGGCAGCCCCAGACTTCATGTGCCCCAGTGGAGACACTGATTTAACAATACATGAGTCGTTGCCTTTTAGGAAATCAAGGAACCAGTTAAGAGGGGAATTGTGAGGAAGTTAAGAGGGGAATTGTGAGGAGCCACATGCATCCCTTCTAGAACAAAAGGCACAATCTGGAGAAAACTCCCAATTCCCTAGTTTTCTCTAAGGAAAGAGTGGCACATACATCCAACATTCTGACTTGGGGGGTGCTGTCTCCGAGACAAGTTACTGTTTTGCCTAAAGTTAATGCTGACAAGAATGGGGGGTGCCTAGTTGGGGGCTAAAAACAAAGATCAATGGGCACTGAGTATGCAGTACCACAGAACGGCACTAGGAGGAGCCCTAGCACTGCAGCTTGCTAGACCACCAGCGAGGCCACAGTACTAGAGATGCAAAACACAGGGAGCTTGTGAATATAAATCAGCAAAGGTCTTTAATCAGGAGGATTACTTGCAGAAAACCACAAAGAATGTATCCTTAGGAAAAGCTTGAGAGGTCTCCAGAACCTCTAGCCAGATAGATTGGAGAAAATTCTTCCTGCATGAAACCACACTTCAAAGACTGGGAAATGTGACATGATTTTTGAACACTGAAATTTCAGCAGATGATAATGAGACATAAAAAGAAACAAGAAAAAGTGACCTATCTCAAGAACAAATTAAGCATCTGAAAATTAACCCTAAAGAAATGGAGATATGGGGGCCGGTGAGATGGCTCAGCGGCATAAGCACCTGCCTGGCGAGCGCGAGGGCCCGAGTTCGACTCCCACAACCCACGTAGGAGAAAAGGGCCGGTGATATCGCTCAGCGGCACAGGCACCTGCTGGCGCGCGAGGTCCTGAGGTCGACCCCCCGGTACCCACAAAAAAAAAAAAAGAAAAGAAATGGAGATATATAAACTACAAAACAAAGACTTCAAAATGATGATCTTAAGGGTGCTTAATGTGAATTAAAAGAGAATACAGACAACAAAGTGAAATCAAGGAAATAATCCATGAACAAAATGAGAATGATAACAGAGATAGAAACCATGAAAAAGAACCAAGCAGAAGTTCTGGAATTGAAGAACACAATAAATGAATGGAAATGCTCAGTAGAGAGATACAACGATAATCTTGACCAGGTAGTGGAGTAAAATGAAAAAGAAAAGTGAATAAAACTGAGCAAAACCTGAGGGATTTAAGTGATATCATCAAGTGTAACAGCATATGCAGTATGGAAGTCCTAGAAGGAGAAGAGAAAGGAGCAGAGAGGCTATTTGAACAGGTAATAGCTAAAAACTTCTGAAGTCTGAGGAGAGAAATACTGTACATATAACAAATCCAACTAGGATAAATCTAAAGACATGTGCACTGGGACACATAGTAATCATCCTGTCAAAAGTCACAGAGAATCTTGAAAACAGAAAGAGAAAAATGACTCATTACATACACTTGCACTCCTACTAGATTTTAAGCACTTTCATCAGCAGAGCATTTCAGGATCCAAAGGGAGTTGAATGACATATTCAAAATGCTAAAAGAGGTGCTAACTCTACTAAATCTGCCAGAACTGCCCTTTAAGAATGAAGGAGAGGGCCGGTGAGATAGCTCAGCGGCATAAGCGCCTGCCTGGCAAGCACAAGGTCCTGAGTTCGACTGCCGGTACCCCCATATTAAAAAAAAAAAAGAATGAAGAAGAAAATTAAGACTTTCTTAGATAAACAAAAGCTGAAGTAGTTAATCACACTAGTCCTTCTCTACAAGAAATGCTAAAAGAAGTATAGCAAGTTGAAATAGGGTAACAATGAAAAAAAAACATGAAACCATGAAAAGAATATAAAACTCCATGGTAAATGTTATTATATTGACAAATGTAGAATCCTTCTTTGTTTTTTTTTTTTTTTTTTGGTTTTCTTGAGACAGGGTCTCCCTCTGTAGTCCAGGCTGGCCTTGAACTCATTTTGTAGCCTAGGCTGGCCTTGAAAACACAGCGATCCTCCTGCCTCAGCCTCCTGAGTGCTGGGATTACAGGTGTGTGCCACCATGCCCAGCCTGACAAATGTAGAATTCTGAAGTATTGCTGTATACTTGTGTAAGTCACTTTTGAAAAAAATATGGTTTAGAATTTTTAAAGCAAAAATAACTAGAAATCTATGCTAATGATATTTAATATGAAAATTTTAAAATTTTTATTTTTATTAGTACATGTTTGCAGTAAATAATGATTACATTCCATTATTGGAAGTTGGTACATGTATATAAGATATCTTAATTCTTTTTACATGTCTTTTCCATTCCCAACATCCCCCCTTCATCCACTCTTGGTCACCTGTCATTTTGCAAAAGATCTATCTCCCTGTTTCTTATTCTCTGTCTTTTATTTTGCTCTTTATTTATATTTTGGGTTTTACATATAAGAGAAACCATGTGATATTTAAACTTGTACACCTGCTTTATTTCACTTAAATTTTAAAAAATTTCACTTAAATTTATTCTCTCAAGGTGCATCTGTTTCCCAAAACAAATGACTCAAATTTATTGCTTTTTGTAGCAGAGTAGTACTCCATTGTGTTTATCCATTTATCTTTTGATGGAGATATAGGCTGCTTCCATGATTTAGCTATTATGAAGTGTGTTGCTGTAAATGTGAGCATACATGTATTACTGTAATATGATGTCTTTAACTTCTTTGGGAAGATACCTAAAGGGGAATACTTGGGTCAAATGGGATTTCTATTTTTAGATTTTGAGTAATCTCAGTACTGATTTCCATAGTGGCTGTAATAGTTTACATTCTCGCCAACAATGTAGAAGGGTTCCTTTTCTCCTGCAGCCTCACTAGCATTTGTAATTATTTAATTTCTTGATAATAGCCATTCTTTCTGGAGTAAGGTGTTCTTGTTTTCAACATTGTTTTAATTTTCCAGAGATGTTGAACATTTTTTCATGTATTAGCCATTTGTACATCTGAAAAGTGTCTATTGATTTCAATTGTCCATTTTTTTGGTTGAGACTTTTATTTGGGGTTCTAATTTTTAAAATTTGTTATATATTCTAGATATTAGTCTGCTGTCTGAGGAGTAGCTAGTAAATTTTTTCCTATTCTGTAGGTTGTGTCCTCATTTTGTTGTTTGTTTCCTTTGCTATGCAAATGATTTTTAATTTAATATAATCCCATTTGTTGATTCTTGATGTTAATTCTTGTGCAGTAGGGGTTCTGTTCAGAAAGTCTTTGCTTATGCCTATGTCTCAAGAGTTTTACCTATTTTTATTCTGCAAGTTAAGTATTTCTTTTTTAATATTTAGATCTTTGATCCATTTTTATTTCTGTTTAGTATGTGCTGAGAGATGGGCCTAGATTCGATCTTCCGCATGTGGATAACAATGTTTCCCAGCACCCTTTGTTAAAGAAGCCATTTTTCCTCTTGTGTACGCTTTTTACCCCTGTGTCAAAGATGCAATGGCTGAATGTGCCTGGGGTTGGTTTACAACCTATATTCTGTTCCATAATTCTACATGCCTGTTTTTATGCCATTAAATGTTGTTTTTATTGCTGTAGTTTTGTAGGATAACTTGAAGTCTGAGATTATGATGCTTCCTGCTTTGTTCTTATTGCCCACCACAGCTTTTGCTACTCTGGGTCTCTCCTGGTTTTATATGAATTTTAAGATTGTTTTTTTCTAGTTCTGTGAGGAATGCTATTGGTGTTTTGATTAGGATGCATTAAATCTGTATATTAGTTTAGGAAGCATGGTCATTTTGACAATATTGGTTCGACCTATTCAGGAACAAGGGGTATCTTTCCATTTTCTGATATCCTTTTAGATCTTCTGTTTTTGAAGTGCTATAGTTGTTGCTGTAGAGGTCTTTCACTTCCTTGCTTAGATTAATTCCTAAGTCTTAATTTTTTTGATGCTGTTGTGAATGGTACTGTTTTCCTAATTTCTCTGCCTGTGAATTTATTATTAGTATACAGGAATGCTATTGATTTTTTTGTGTTGACTTTTTATCCTGCTACATTACTACAGTTTGGTTTTTAATTCTAGGAGTCTTTTGGTGGAATTTTTTTGGGTCTTCTATGTAAGTGATCATTTCATGTGCAAAAATGATAATTTGATTTTTCCATATGTGTGTGTATATATATATAACTTTTATTACTTTCTCTTGCCTAATTGCTCTGGCTAATGTTTCCGGTACTATATTGAACAGGAGTGATGATAGTGGATATCATTGTCTGATTTTAGAAGGAAAACTGTCCACTTTTCCCCATTTAATATGTTGGAATTATGTTTGTAATAAATGGCATTTATCAGATTTAGGTAAAGTTCTTCTATAACTATTTTTCTCAAGGTTTTCCTCATGAATGGATGTTGGATTTTGTCAAAGGATTTTCCTGCATGTATTGAAATGATCATAAGATATTTGCCCTTAATTCTGTTTATGTGATGTATTACATCGATTGATTTGCATATACTGAATCATCCTTGCATCCCTGGATGAAGCCTACTTGTTCATGCTATTTTATCTTTCAGCTGATTTGTTGCATTCTGCTTGCCAGAATCTTGTTGAGGATTTTTACATCTATGTTCATTAAAGAGATTGGACTGTAGTTCTTTTTTGGTTTGATACTTTTCTGATTTTGGAATCTGGGTAATGCTAGCTTCAAGGAGTGACTTTGGGAGTATAACTTTCCTTTCAATTTCGTTAAAGAGTTTGAGGAGTATTGGCATTAGATTGTCTCTAAAATTCTTGTAGAATCTGGCATTGAATCCATTGTGGTTTTTCTCAGTTGGTAATTTTTTTCATTACTTCTTCAATTTCATTGTCTTTTAATGGTTTCTTCGGGGTTTTACATCTTCCTTGGTTGAGTTTTATAATGCATAGGTATCTAGGTATCTACCCATTTCTTGTGAGTTCTCCAACTTGTTAAAGTACAGATTCTCAAAGTAGTTTTATGGATTTTGGCAGTGTCCATTGTGATTTTTGCCTTTTTCTTTTATAATTGCATTGATTTGGGTCTTTTCTTTCCTTTTTTGGTAAGTTTGGCTATGTAATTATTCTTTCAAATAACTAGCTCTTTGTTTCACTGATTTTTTGTCTTAATTTTATTAATTTCTGCTCTGATCTTTGTAATTTCCCTCCTTGAGGTAACTTTAGATTTGGATTATTCTTGTTTTTGTAGGACCTTGAGGTGCATCATTAGGTTATTTCTTTGGGCTTGATCTGTTTTTCTGATGTTGGCATTCACAGCTATAGAATTCCCTCTTAGGGCTACATTCATTGCATCCCATAGCTCTGGTATGTTATACTGGGATCATCATTTGATTCTAGGATTTGCCTCCTGTCTTCCTTGATTTCTTCTCTGACCTATTGATTATTCAAGAAGGAATTGTTTAATTTCCATGTGTTTTCATACTTTCTGTGGTTTCTTTTGCCATTGATTTCTGGTTTCATTATGCTAAAATCTGATGATATATATGGAAAAATTTTGATTCATTTGCATTTATTTAAGTTTGCTCTGTTAATTAGTATGTGGTCTTGTGGTCTATTTTGGAGAAAGTCTCATGTGCTGCTGAGAAGAATGTGTATTCTGTGGTCGTTTGTTTGGAACACTTTGTATATATCTATTAAGTTCATTTGACTAAAGGGTTGGTTCAACTCTGATATTTCTTTGTTGATTTTTTTGTCTAGTTGACCTATTTGTGACAGTATAGTGAGATCCCCCACTATAATTGTGTTGGCGTTTACCTGATCTTTTATGTCCAGTAGTGTTTGTTTTATGAAATTGAGCGTACCTCTGTATGGTGTATATGTTTATATTTATTATCTCTTTCTGTTGAATTGTTCCCTTAGCCAATATGTAGTGAAGTGACCTTCTTTGCCTTTTCTGATCTCTTTTAGTTTGAAGTACACTTTGTCTGAAATTAGTGTAGCTACTCCCACTTTTTACTAGGTTTCCTTTTAGTGGAATATTGTTTTCCATACTTTGGTTTTTAATCTGTTAACTTACATTTGAATTAAATTTGTTTCTTGCATACTGCATATGAGTAGGTTTCATTACATGATATTCTGCCAATGTGTGTGTTTTGATTGGGGAACTGAGATCATTCATGTTGTGAGTTATTACTGAAAGGTATTGACTTCTTCCTATCATTGCATTATTTTCCTGTCATTTCCTTTTTTCTCTTTTGCTGAACTTCTCATCCTACAGGGTGTATTCATTCTATTAGAGTTTTTTTTGACATTGTTGGCTTCATTATTTCTTTCTAGGATATCCTTGAGAATTTTTGTAGTGCTGGTTTGGTAGTCATGAAATTTTTTTCAATATTTATTTATTTATTTATTTTCAGTACATGTTTGCCATACATAATGATCACATTCATCATGCGGAATTTGTACCGGTACATAATATATTTTATTTTTTCCCATTCCCCTCACCTCCCTTCTACCCTTTTCCTCTCCATTTATAAGAGTTCTGTTTCCATTTTTTCCTTCAACTCTCTCTCTTATTTTAAAATCCCATTTCTCTTCCTTCCCTTCTCCCTCCTCCCTCCCTTGTTCCCTTCTCGTTTGAACAAGTTCTTCCTACTTCCTAATATCTATCCTCCATATTGCTTCTTATTTACACTTTGGGTTTCTCATACAAGTGAAAAAAGATATTTAAACATGTGTGCCTGACTTATTTCAGTTAAGATTATGGTCTAGAGATGCATACATTTACCTAAACATGTCTCAAGTTTATCCTTCTTTATGACAGAATAATACCCCATTCTGTATAAATACCATTTTTCTTTATCCATTCATCTTTTGATGGGCATATGGGCTATTTTCAAGATTTAGCTATTATAAATTATGTTGCTATAAACATGGGTATGCATGTATCACTGTGCTATGATGACTTTAACTCTTTCAGGAAGATACCTAGACGAGGAGTAGCTGGATCAAATGGAACCTCTAGTTTTAGTTTTCTGAGGAATCTCCATCCTGATTTCCATAGTGGTTGTATCAATTTACACTACTACAAACAATGGAGAAGGTTTCCTTTTCCCTCAAAGCCTCTCCAGCATTTGTTATTGGTTGGTTTCTTGATGATGGCCATTCTTTCTTGAGTGAGATGAGATCTCAGTGTTGTTTTAATTTGCATTTCTAAATTGGGTGGTCATGAATTTTTTAAGGTCTTCTATGTCATGGATAAAACCTCTCTCCATCAATTTTGAAAGATAATTTTGCAAGACATGTAAGTCTGGGTTGGAAGTTTTTTCCTTTTAGGGGTTGAAACACTTCATTTTGAACTCTTCTGGTGTTAAATTTTGCGTTGAGGTGTGCATTGTAATTCTAATGGGGTTACCTTTATAAGTGATTCATTGTTTTTCTCTCACAGCTTTTAAGAGTCTGTCTTTGTGTTATACTTCTGAGATTCTGCCTGTGATGTGTCATGAAGTTCTTTTTTGATTGTGGCATTTGGGCTTCTATATGCGCACTTATCTGTATGTTTAATTCTTTACAAATCTTTGGAAAATTGCTATTATTTCTGTAAATATTTTTATTCTATTTGTGCTTTCTTTTGACTTTTCATTAATTCCTACTAATTTTAGGCTAGTCATCTTTGAATGATCTAGCGGCTATTGGATCCATTTTTCATGTTCTCTTGTTTTTAAGGTATGTCTGAATAATTGGTCTCCAACAGCAGCTCCATCCTCTAGTTCTGACATTGTGCTGAGTCTCGTGCCCTGCGCAGCTCTCAAACTTCCCAGGGTGAGGACTGTAAGGGGCAGCGAGAAGGTGAAGAAATGAAGACAAGATACAGAAAGCTGTGATCAGGTGGAGCCATCTCTCTGGATGGGAGGAAAGGAACTGCTCAACCACCACAGTGCATTTATTTATACATTCAGCAGGTTGATGTCATGTGACACCCATCTGCCTAGCAACCTGCATGGTAGCCTAAGGGCTTGGTGTTCTCTGGACTGGGGCAGCTTGTTCACATGGCTCACCTCGGGTGTTCCTTTCTCAGGACCGGCCTTGATCCAGCCCTGAACGTGCGATTAATCTCCAGGTTCAGCTGCTCCCCACAACACTGTGTCTTCACATTGATCCTTTCTGCTGCCCATAGTTTTGATTTCTTTTCACGGACTCTATTTATTTGCTAAATTGTCATTCATGTTTTGTGTCATTTTGCTTACCAGCTAGATCTTTTTAGTGCCTTCTGTAAACTCCCTGATCAGATTGTTTATTACATACACTATCTGTTTAATTATATCTTTTTTGAGCTCACTGAGCACCTTATTGCTCTGTTTTTAATCTCTTCTATTGTCCTTTTGAATATTTTGGCTGAGTTGCTTTTGATTTCCTCCCCCTTGATGTCCTATGAGTTGTCTTTGGAGGAATTTGGAGACTTTGGTGTCATTTTATTGCCTTGTCTTCTCATGTTTCTATGGTTTATTGTTTGTTTTGTTTTGTTTTATGCTGAGGTTTGTGGACACTTATTGTGCATCTATTTCACTGCTAGTATGGAGATCTCTTTAGTAAGCATCTGCTTTTCCATGATGCACTCTGTGCATGGTTAACTATAAAACCTCTGTCCCAACCTTTGACCACATCCATTAATTTGGAAGGGGAGGATGCAGTGTAATTGGCTTAGCACCCAGTTCTCCAGGAATGGACCAGTCTTGTTCCAGTACTGTTAATGACAGAAGTATAATCTATATATTGGCATATATACAGCAAATTTATTAATATCAATAACTATGTCACCCTGGCAATAGCAAGTAAATCGGCAACAATAATATCATCAAAAACAAGCTAGATATTGACATACCATAAGAACCAATAAGGTACTACCCTTACCATAGAAAAGAGATCTATACTTATAGTATAAACACTAAAACAAAGCAGATATTCACATACAGTAAACATTACTAAACACAACAGTTACCTAGTTAATTATTGTTACTTGCAGTAACAATAGAAAAGAATTCAACAGGAATAAAATAAACTATCTAAAGATTAATAAAGCTTAATTGTCATACTATAGTGGGTGGGCAATGAGAGAATGAAAGAAGAAAAATTTGAAAAGTTAAACAATGGAAGATGAAAAGGAGGATAGACAAATAAGATAAATGGTTCTATTAAGGAATAACAAAATATTAATAGAATTAGATAAAGGTAATAGAAAAGAACAAACAAGAAAAAAAAAAGACATCTGGGAACATGGCAGAGTGTTAAGCAGCAAAAAATCAACCTCTCCAAGATTTAGAATCAGACACTGGAAAATAACAACTTGGGGAAGAAAAGAAGGAGGGGAGATGGATCTCTGGCACCCAGGAAGGATCTGAAGGGAAATTTGGAGCCCACAGAGTAAGTGAAGAGATGGACCTCAATGTAGAAAAAGTAGGGGCAAATTACACTTTCTCCCTGGTTCATGGCTTATTGTGTGAGAGAGGAGGATCAAATCTACAGAGACACAGTGAAAGCAGGGGACTCCAGAGGCCTCCATGGGGAAATGCACCAGTGGAACCAAACAGTGGATGCTACATGTGACAACATCTGGTGAGTGACCACAGTTCAAATGACTGCCATGTTCACTGTAGAGGGTGCTCAGTTGTACACCATTCTGGGGAAGGGCTAACTGAACCTGAGTCTCAGAGCAGACATAGGTTGGTTTCATCTCAGGGCTTCCACTATTGAAATCCCACAGTGACTGGGTGAGGGACAACCTTGGGTGACATCCAGGGTCAGAGAGCCATAGTCAAGGCAGCAAGAGACACCCAGAGTGTTTTAGGCTGAACAACTCAGATTTCAACTCCAGGACCAGAGGCCAGGATCAGCCTGAACTTCTGTGGATTTGAAAGTAACAGAATTGGCATCCTGCCCTAGTTCTAGCACAGGCTTGCTAAAATTATTCAGCACCCCACCCTAGTCCTACTGCAGACTTGCTGGGATTATCCAGCATGGTTCTGGGCTCTGACTGCCTCCTTTGTCTACCAGCAGCACCAGAGTCATGCCCTGAACTGAACATTACTACAAAACTGTAGACTCCAGAAGATAAACATAGGGTTGAAATCACAGACAAATTTCTCTTTTATTCTTTGCTTTATTTTTGTTGTTGTTCTTTTTTTGATTGTTTGTTTTTGTTTTTTCATGAGTGTGAATATTGTTTTTAATTTTTTGTTTTGTCCTTATTTTTGTTTTTCCCTTCTTTCTTTCCCTTCTGTCTTTTTCACCAGTTTCCTGAGGCTTGGATAATCTTCCTTTGTCATTGAGCCCTTCTTCTAATCTCATTCTCTTATTTCTTTGTTTTTTCCTCTTATCCCTTTTAAATTTTCTCCCCTTTGATTAAAATCACTCTATTGAGGGGATACTTACTGTATATATTTTTCTGATTTGTCTTACACTTTGTATTATAACCATAAATCTTGTACCTGTGGTTAAAGGTGGAAAATTTCACAGTTTCTCATTTTCTAGTCTGTGCTTGATGCTATTCTTATTACTTATTGTAGTACTTCAGCCAAGGTGACAAAGTTGTGATCAATTGATCTTCTTTGTGTGCCAATACCTAGATTGTCTGGGGGTCATAAACAATACTGTAATCCAGTACCAAAGAACTGGGTGCTAGGCCAAACAGGCAGAAAATTTTCACCCCTAATAAATTGAAGAGGAAGGATCCTGAGGTAGACTGACAGGCCAAAAGTCAGCTACATCTAGAAGGCATCTCTGAAATGTAGTCATTTCCTAAAGAGGTATCGATACTAGTAATAAAGCTACATACCATAAGCAATTTACAAGCTGCACTGCAGAAAAAAAATAAACAAAAAAAAATTAGAAAATTAGAAAACAGGGCTGGTGAGATGGCTCAGCGGCTTAAGCGCCTGCCCGGCAAGCGTGTGGTCCCAAGTTCGACTCCCAGAGTCCACATACGAAAAAGGGGCCGGTGATATTGCTCAGCGGCACAGGTGCCTGCTGGCACGCGAGGTCCTGAGGTCGACCCCCCGGTACTCACACACACAAAAAAAGAAAATTAGAAAACATTGAAGCAAGATGCAGTCCATGATCCCCAACTCACTCAAGGCAAATCAAGGGGGAATTGACGTGGAAGAAATCAAAAGCCACCCACCTGAATTTTAGGAAATGGACCCAGTGGAAGTAACAAAAGACTGGAATGAGTCTTTTGACAAAACCAAAGCAGAGATAAAGAGATGATGACCATTATGAAGGAAATGATTAGTGAAACTAGACTAGATAGAGATAAAAATTAGAGGAGCTTAGGAAAGACATGGAAACCATGAATGCCTATCACTGAAAGAACTGGATTCCATAAAACAGACTCAAAGAGAAATGCAGGAGATTAAAAATTCTACTGAAAGTATACACAGCAGAGTCAATCAATGTGAAGATAGAATATCATATGTAGAAGACAGGGTTGTGGTTGGTGATCATCAAATGAAAAACCTCTTAAAAATAGGAAGGGACCATGAAAAGTCAATCCAATAGCTGCTAGACAATGCAAAGAAGACTAATATAAGATTAATTGGAATCAATGAGGAATCAGAAAATAGCACAAAGGGCATGAAACCCCTGTTAACAGAAGTAATAGCAGAAAACTTTTCCAGCATGGAAAAAGAACTTAAGATACAGATAAGTGAGTCACACAGAACTTCAAATAGTCATGATTGGAAAAAAAACTACACCTTGGCATATAATAGTCAAGATTCCAGAAATTCAACACAAGAACAGAATATTAAAACTGTTAGAGAAAAGGAACAAATCATCTATAAAGGAAAATCCATCAGAATCACAGCAGACTTCTCAACTCAAAACCTTAAGTCAAGGAGAGCATGGAATGAAGTATGTATTTCAAGTCCTAAAAGAAAACAGCCTCTAACCCAGATTGATGTACCCTGCACAATTATCTTTCAAAATTGATGTAGAAATATGATACTTTCATTACAAAGAACACCTGAAGAAATACATGACCACCAAATCAGCACTCCAAAAAGTTCTGAAGGATATTCTAGAAAAACATAATGAAGAGAACAATTCCAAGAGTCCCAGTAGAATGAATCCATCAGGGAATGCAAGCAATTAAACAAAAGAGAAAGAAAGGGAAACAACAGTAGGAAAATAATATGACAAGGGTAAGTCAATACATATAAATTATAACCATCAGTGTAAAAGGTCTTAATTCACCAATCCAAATGAACAGACTGGCAGAATAGATAAAAAAAAAAAAAAAAAAAAAACAAGATCCAACAATATGCTACATACAAGAAACACATTTAACTCCAAAAGAAATTCAGACTGAAAGCCATAGGATGGAAACAATACTCCATGAAACAAAAATCTGGAAAAAAGCAGGGGTACTATTCTATTTGCAGATAAAGTGGATTTTAAGCCAAGACTCATCAGGACAGACAAAGAAGGTCACTACATACATGTTAAGGGAACAATTTAAGAGGAAGAGACAACAATCATGAATATATATGCACCAAATGCCCATGCACACAACTATATAAAATAAACACTAATGAATATGAAAAATCAAATAAGTACTAACACAATTGTAATGAGGACCTCAATACTTCACTGTCATAAATAGCCAGATCAACTAGACAAAAAATCAACAAAAAATATCAGAGCTAAACCAAACCTTTGATCAAATAGACTTAAGAGATATCTACAGAGGGTTCCACCCAACAAAAACAGAATACATATCCTTCTCAGCAGCACAGAGGACTCTCTCCAAAACAGATTACATACTAGCTCATAGAACATGCTTAAGTAGATGCAAAGGAATGTAAATTATCCCATGCATATTTTCAGATCATAGTGCAATGAAATTGGCGATCAATGGCAAAAGAAACTACAAAAACTACATAAACACATGGAAATTAAATAACACCCTCCTTAACAAGCAATGGGCTACAGGTGTAATTAAAGAAGTAATTAGACTGTTTCTACAATTAAGCAATGATGTCAGTAAGACATACTGGAACTTATGGGATACAACGAAAGCATTCTGATGAGGGAAAATTATAGTGGTGAATTCCCACATCAGAAAAATAGAGCAAACTCAATGTAATGTCAAACCTCAAGCTTCTAGAAAAAGAAAAGCAAGTTAAATACAAAGCATGTACAAGGGAACAACTGGGATGGGGTAAAGGAGAAAAGAAGGAAGGAAAAGAATATATATATTCTTTTAGACACGAGACAGCTAAGATAATTATACTACTAATTTCTTTTAGTTCATTGAAAAGAGTGGTTTGTGCTTATACTGTTTGATCAATTTTGCATGCCTATATCTTGTAATCCAAGCAACTACTTTGAAGATGACAATATGCAATATATCAAGAATTGTTAATTTCCTATTACCTTGTTTTGAAATTCTGTATCATTGTTTTTATTGTTTTTTTTTTCTCTTTAAAATAAGAAAAAAGACATTATAAAGATCAGAGCAGAAATTAATGCTATCGAGACTAAGAAAAAAATCCAAAGAATCAATAAATCAGAGTTGGTTCTTTGAAAGATTAAATAAAATAGATAAACCCTTAGCTAACCTTATCAAAAAAAGGAAAGAAAAGACACGAAATCCATGCAATTAGGAATGAAAAGTGTGAAATCACAGCAAATCCTGCAGAAATCCAGAAGGTCATTGTTGTGGTTTGTGTCTAGATGTCCCCGCAGTCTCATGTGGTCATAAGACTCTTTCAGAGGACTTTTTCAGAGGCTGAATCTAGAGTGTGTGATTGATTCATAGTGCAATGTTGGGATTAAGGATGCTGGGATTAAGGGTGAGTGATTGCTGGATCACTCCATTGACTGGATCGGCACCACCTTAATCCTGGTAGACTGTATACAATATAATGGACAGAAAGAGACTTGTCTCTCACTTGCTTGTTGCTTTTGCTGTCTTCTTCCACGATGAACTGTTGCCCCTCTGCCATATGCCATCCTGCTTTGGAGCCAGATGATTATGGACTGAAACTTCTGCAAACTGTGAGCTAAATAAACCTTTCCCCCTTTAATTTTGGGTGTTGGATATTTTGTCTCAGCAATGAGAAAAGTAACTAAGACAGTCATCAATACCTACTTTGAGAAACTGTACTCTAATAAGATGGAAAACTCAGAAGAAATGGACAGATTCCTGGATATATATGAATTATCAAAGCTGAATCAAGAAGATATAAAAATTCTAAATAACCCAATATTAGTCAATGAAATTGAAGTAGTAATAAAGAATCTACCAACCTAAAATCCCAGATCCTAACAGATTTACTACTGAATTTTGCAAGAAATTTAGAGAAGGTCTAATGCCACTATTCCTCAGACTCTTTCATGAAATCAAAAGGGAAGCAATACTCCCAAACTCATTCCTGAAAGCAAGCATTATCCTGATACCAAAACCAGAAAAGGATCCAACCAAAAAAGAGAACCGCAGGCCAATCTCCTTAATGAACGTAGATGAAAAAATTCTCAATAAGATACTGGCAAACAGAATGTAACAAATCATCAAGAAGATTATACATCATGAAAAGTAGGACTCATCCCAGGATGCAGGGATGGTTATACATATGGAAGTCAATAAATTTAATAAACCACACTAACAGAACCAAGGACAAAAAAACACATGGTCATCTCAATAGATGCAGAAAAAGCGTTCAACAAAGATCAACACCCATTCATGATAAATTCCTAGAGAAAATTGGAATAGAAGATCTTTATCTCAATCTAATAAAAGCCATCTTTGAGAAACCAGCAACCAACATCATACTAAATGGTCAAAAAGTGAAAGCTTTCACTCTAAAATCAGAAACAAGACGAGGATGCTCACTGTTATGGCTTGTGTTAAGTTGTCCCCCCAAAAAAATAAAAGCCTCACACAGTCGTAGGTGAGGCTTCTTCAGAGGTGGCGGGATCTAGAGTGTGTGACACAGGAATTGATTCATGGTGCAATGCTAGGCTCAAGGGCAGTAGGATTAAGGGTGTGAGTGCTACCTGCTCTAAGTAACCTGGATAAGATAAAAGGGGCAGAAAAGCTGTTAAGGTCCCTTGTTGCTTTTGCTATGTTGTGGGCATCATGAACCTTCTGCCAAGGTGTCCTGCCTTGCAGTCAGCCGAGTATGGACTGAAACCCCTATGAACTGTGAGCCAAATGAAACTTTCCCCCTTCAACTTTGAGTGTCACGAATTTTGTCTCAGCAATGAGAAAAAAGTAACTAAGACACCACTGTTACCACTCCTGTTCAATCTAGTTCTGGAAACATTAGCCAGACTAATCAGACAAGAGAAAGAAATAAAAGGAATATGGATAGGAAAGGAAGACATTAAATTATCATTATTTGTGGATGGCATGATACTGTACATAGGAGACCCCAAAAACTCCATGAATAGATTGCCAGAATTAATAACCAAATTCAGCAGTGTAGCAGGATACAAAGCCAACACTGAACAATCTAGCATTCCTGTACAGAAATAACAAACTCACTGTGGGAGAAATTAGGGAAACAAGATCTTTCACAATAGCATCAAGTAAAATGAAAACCTTGGGAATCAATCTAACAGAGGAAGTAAAAGACCTTTACTTTGAAAACTACAGTACTCTGAAAAGGGAGGAAAAAATAGGACATCACAACATGGAAAGATATCCCCTGTTCTTGGATATGCAGAACCAATATAGTGAAAGTGGCCTTACTTCAAAAACTGTTGTACAGATTTAATGCGATGCCAATGAAAATACCAATAGTGTACCTCAAAGAACTAGAGAAAACAGTCGTAAGATTTACAGTATATGGAAACAGAAGAGACGTAGAATAGCAAAAGTAATTCTGGGCAACACAGGCAAGGCAGGGGCATCACAATCCCCAACTTGAAATTATACTACAATGCTACCGTGATAAAAGCAGCATGGTACTGGCAAAAAATAAAACAGAGTCGAGGATCAATGGAACAGAACAGAAGATGCAGAAACAATTCCAAGCACACTCAGTTCCTCATCTTGGACATAAGGGCCAAACACCTTCACTAGAAGAAAGACAGCCTCTTTAATAAATAGTGCTGGAAAAAGTGGCTTTCCATATGCTGATAAACGAACCTAGACCCATATCTCTCACCATGCGCTAAACTAAAATTGAAATAGATGAAAGATCTAAATATGAAAACAGAAACATTCTGTTGGAAGATAGAATAGGTAAAACTTTAGAAGACTTAGGTGTAGGCGAAGACTTTATGATCAAAACCCTGATTGAAAAGGAAATATAACAAAGAATCAACAACTGGGATGTCATCTTATTAAAAATGTTTTGTACAGCAAAGGAAACAACAAACAGACTGAAGAGACAATCCACAGTGTGGGAAAATTTTTTACGAGCTATTCTTCAGACAGAGGACTAACATCTAGAATGTATAGATAACTAAAAAAATAGACCATCCCTTATTTATTTATTTATTTATTTATTTATTTATTTATTGGAAAAAAAAACAAAATTTCATAACAAAATAATAGGAGGATAACAATAGTTAATACTTTGCATATTGTTATCTTCAAAGTAGTTACTCAGAGTACAAAATATGGGCATAAAAAATTCTCCAAACAATAGTAGCACAAATCTTTCCTTATGAATGAAGAGAAACTAGTAGTATAACTATCTTGTAATTTTTTCCTTTTTGTTTCCTTCCTTTCCTCTTTCCCCCACCCTAATTCTTCTTTCCTTTTTTTTTTTTTAATATGCGGGTACTGGGAGTCAAACTCAGGACCTCGCACTTGCCAGGCAGGTGCTTATGCCGCTGAGCTATATCATTGGCCCTCCTCTTTCCTTTTTGAACAATTTCTTCCCATTTTACAGTATCTATTGTACATTTTGGACCTTATTTGCTCTTTCAGTTTCTCACAACAGGGAGACAATATGATGTTTACACATGTGAGTGTGATATATTTCACTTATGAGTATGGTCTCAAGTTGCATCCATTTACCTATAAATGTCTCCTTTATCCTTCTTTATGGCTGAGTAGTACTCCATTGTATAAAAAGACCACATTTTTTTATCCATTCCTCAGTTGATGGGCATTTTGTTGTTGTTTCCAAGATTTAGCTATTACAAATTGTGCTGTTATAAACATGGCTGCACATATATCGCTGTGGTATGATGTTTTTAATTCTTCTGGGAAGATACCCAGAAGGGGAATAGCTGGGTCAAACGGGACCTCTAATCGTAGTTTTTTGAGGAATCTCCACACTGATTTCCACAGTGGATGCCCCAGTCTACACTCCCATCAATAGTACAGAAGGGCTCCTTTTCCCCACAGCCCTGCCAGCATTTGTTATTGTTTGATTTCTTGATGATAGCCATTCTTTCTGGAGTGAAATGAAATCTCAGTGTTGTTCTAATTTGCATCTCTCATATGACCAATGATGTTGAACATTTTTTCATATATTTATTTGCTGCTTGTATTTCTTCACCTGAGAAGTGTGTATTCATCTCAGATGCCCATTTTTGGATCAGGTCTTTGAATTTTGGAAGACTGCCCCATTTAAAGATCCAGGCCAAAAATGGCATCTGAAATGAATAGACATTTCTCAGAAGAAGATGTAGAAACAGCAAATAAATATATGAAGAAATGCTCAACATCACTGGTCATTCGAGAGATACAAATTTATTTATTTATTTTATTTATTCATTTTTTTTGTGGGTGCCAGGGGTTGACCTCAGGACCTCATGTGCCAGCAGGCGCCCGTGCTGCTGAGCAATATCACCAGCCCTTTTTACATATGTGGGTTCTGGGAGTTGAACTTGGGCCCTCACACTTGCCAGGCAGGTGCTTACGCCACTGAGCCATCTCACCGGCCTGAGATGCAAATTTAAACAACACTGAGATTCCATCTCACTCCAGAAAGAATGGATATCATCAAGAAATGAACCAACAACAAATTCTGGCAAGTCTGTGGGGAAAAAAGGAACACTTCTCCATTGCTGTTGGTACTGTAAATTGGTACAACCACTATGGAAATTAGTATGGAGATTCTTCAAAAGAGTAAACTAGAGGTTCTATTTGACCCAGGTGTTTCTCTTCTGGGTATCTTCCTGAAAGAATTAAAAGCATCATACCACAGTGATATATGAATAACCATGTTTGTAGCATTAAATTGTATAATAGCTAAATCTTGGAAACAGCTCATATACCCATCAAAAGATGAATGGATAAAGAAAATGTGATATTTACATGCATTGAAATACTACTGTGGCATAAAGAAGGATAAACTTGAGTCATCTGTAGGAAAATGGATGTACCTCAAAACCATAATCTTAAGTGAAATAAATCAGATGCACATGTTTTTTTCTCTTGTGTGAGAAACCCAAAGGATAAGGACCAAAATGGAGGATATATATTGGGAAGTAGGAAGAACATGTTGAAATGAGAAAGTGTACAAGGTAGGGGGGAGGGTGAAGGGAAAGAAGGGAAAAGAAGAGAATGGAAAGGAAAAATGGAACCAATGCTCTTGTAAATGAGGAGGGAAAGAAGGGTTAAAGGGGCAAAGGGAATGGGAAAAAGAAGAATTAAGATATATTATGTACAGGTACAAATTCCTTGTGATGAATACCATCAATATATATGACAAATAAATGCTAATAAAAAAGTTAAAAAATCATACCAAAAAATTAAAAGAAGAAAAAGAAGATAAATGAAAAAATGGTCAAAAAAAAAAAAAACAAAAACAAAAACAAAAAACACTGGAGCATAAAAAATTAAAAAGGAAAAAGAAACAAAAAGAGGAATAGAAAAAGGAAGAGGGAACATTTCCCCCAAAACTCCAAAATCAGTGAAGAAAGAAAAATGAACAAAAGAGAAATGAATCCAAAAGAAAAAGAAAAAAAAATTTTCTCTCTATTTTTGAATGAATATTTTTTCCCAGGACCGGCAGTTTTGACCTCCAGCAAGCCATAGTTTTCTCCACCTAGGTTTATGGGCTGTGGGTTTGTGAGGTTCCCCACTGTTTCTGTGGCCCCTGTGTCCATTTAGCTAAGGCTGTTGCAACTGTCCAAGCCAACGTATGCCTTTGCTCACACTGGCATATCAGGAAAGCAATCAGACCTCTGATCTATGCTGGATATAGGCAGCAGGGAGAGGGTTCAACCAGCCTGCTGTACTTAATGCAAGCATTTCCTCACCCAGCTGTTCCTGAGGACAGCATAATCTGGGCCTTGCTTCTCACCATGGATGTTGGGGCCTATGTTCTTCCCAACCTGAGCTTAAACTTCTCAGGGGGTCTATGTCTAGCCCACTCCCTTTCTGTGACTGTCTCCCAATGCTGTCTCTCACCCAGTCATGGTGGGAGGATAACACCGGGAACCCTGGAACAGAGTAGTTTTGTAGTTGTTCTAAGTCTCCATCTTAAATAATCAACCCCTTCCCAAATGGTGCCTTGATTAAACACTCTCTGGCAATATGTTGAGTACTGCACTGGATTTCTTTTTCAGCTGTTACCTGCCATCAGGAAAAGACTCTAAGGAGTCACCTTAGAGTAAAATCTCACATTGCTTATGCAGTTGACAACAGGCATGAGCTCCTCCTGGGGCCAGTGGCACTGTACTTGTCTGCCATTTTTCCTTGGAGCACCTGGCTCTGGGGGCTTACCTTGATAGACAGATCTTTCCTGAGAGCCAGGGTAAGTTCCTCCTCCTCCTCCTCCTCCTTCTTCTTCTTCTTCTTTTCTTCTTCTTGTTCTTCTCTTCTTCTCCTTCTCCTCCTCCTCCTCCTCCTCCTCCATCTTCTTCTCCTTCTTTTCCCTTCATCAAGTTGTTATTTTCCAGATGTCTGCATTCTGGATCTTGGAGAGGCTGAATTTTGCTGCTGATTGTTATGCCACCATTTTGGTTCTCCTAGAATCTATTTTAGTAAAGGTTCCTCAGGGAGCTGATGATACTGATTCACAAGATATTTCCTCCACATTATACCCTTTAGTTTTAAAAGTTTATTAGTTTTGCCTTTCTGCCACATTAATTACCTTCTTGATTTCCAGAGGTTGTAGAGAGGTACTTTCTGTTGCCCTGGCACAATTTTTTTCCTTAGTGGTGGTTTTGAGTCTAATGGCTTGAGCTCAGAAAGACTGACATCAGAGCTTGTTCAAGACTGAAAGCCCAACCCAGAACACTGTTTTACCTTCACTTTAGCTATTACAGATAGCAATAACCAAGAGATTGTGTATTTAATGTGCTTCTTATTATTTTATGTGTCCTTGTATATCTAGTAAGCCAGCTACTTAGTAGTTCGGTCTATGACTATTTCTAAATTCCATTGATAATCTCTAACTTTAGTAACTGAATGCAGAGCAACTGTGGTTGTCTAGAGGGCCATCCATGGAGCAGTTTCCTTATCCTATCCCTGCCATCATTTTTCTTTCCAAAGTACCTATTTCCATGAGCCAGGACCATTCTAGCAAATCATGATAGCAAATGAATAGAAAAACCAAACTCAAACTCAGTTCATACTAAACTTTCACTAAACACACTTCTGATATCAGTTGTATGTTGGAGAGTTTCCTCCATCCACCAAACAAACAATATTTTATTAACACACACCAGTTGGGTGTTCTCTAATCCAATTAACTCTGATTTTATCTACCTAAAGGTAGCAGCAGATCCCACAGGTTGAGGGCTCCATTCCCAAAACTGCCCCCATGTTAGATGCCAATGTCTTCTCAGGTTATTTTACCTCTGCTTCTGACTGACCAGCTACAAGTCAGGATTTCCAAAACTTCCTCCCTAGCCTTGGTGTATAACTTGGTAGTAGAGCACTTCCCTAACATGCATGAACCCTTGGATTCAATCCCCAGCACAGAAAAACCATCAAGCAAGCAAACAAACTGTCAAAAGCCCCTTCCTTAGGTTTGATTAATTTACTAGAGTGGCTCACAGAAGTCAGGAAACTCTTATGTTTACTAATTCATTTTAAAGCATATTACAAAAAATATGGATGAACAGACAGATGATAGAGATGAATAGGATGAGGTATGTGAGAAAGGACATGGATATTCCACCATCCAGGAACCTCCAAGTATTCAGCTCTTTAGAAGTTCCTGGATATGCTTATGTCATAGATTCTGGTGATGTTTTCATGGGTGTATACTTGTCTCCAAACTCATCTAGTTGTATACATTAAGTACATAGATTTTTGTGTGTAAATCATAACTCAATAAAATGTTTTAAATAAAAGAGGAATGTGCTAGATATTCTTTATCCTCTGTTTCCAACAATATTTTACACTTCCCAGTTTTTCTTTATGTTCTAGGAAGTTTACACCTATGGCCTGCAAATTCTTGTTCCCTTTCCAGTTGGCTTGTAGTTGGTAAGCGAGTAGAAATAACAACAAATCACATAGTGGGAGAGAAAATGATTAGGGTATTTCTTTTCAACTCTCATCCTGTTGTGGCATGGCCTTCCTGGCAGTAGCTGCATTCCTACACAAGAACCAATTCTGGGCCACTCTTTCTCCATAGATCTGGCACTCACTGGGCTCTAGCTACTCTCTTTCTTCCCTTGACCTTTTTGACTCTTGGGGTGATAACAGTTTCCCACCCAAACCTCATTATCCCTTGTTTGTTGCTCTAACCCTGACCATTTCCTGCAAATAGTGCTTTTAAAAGGTTTCATCATCTCAACCACCTGGAATGAATTGTTTTCCTGCTGAAGCCCTCCCTAAGACCTCAGCTCTTCATCCTTTGCTTTATCTTCATGACTTTTAAAGAACAATAATGCTGGAAATGGAAATCTCATTTGGGTATTTGCATCTTTCTGGATTTTTCTACAGTGCTTAGAGATAGAGCACTCAGGAAATAAAAGTGACTCATCTAGGAAGATTACCTTTCCTAAAAGAAGCTTAAAAATCTATGCAAGCAATTCATATCATGACAGAAAATTTAGGAAACTGCAAAGAGGAAAATAAAAATCTTCAGTAATCACACTTAATAAAAATGACCACTATTAGCATTTTGAATGAATATAATTTTTAGCTGCACATGTCTAAATTGTATAATTCTTTTAAAATCCATAATTCAAGGCAGTGCCTGCTTGAATTCTTAGGCTTTTGGTATCTTCATAGCTGCTCCTATCTGTGGTACTGAGGACAAAACAGGAGCAATGGAAGAAAAGAGAAACACAGCAGACGTGGAAGTAGACCTGGGGTGGTTTCATAGTTCAGCCCCTTCTAGCTTGTCATAATTGACACACTGGGCGGTCCCACCCACACGAAGTCCTGGTGACCTGGGCTGGGCTTGTGTGCTCTTTGGGAGGGGCTGCCTTCTCTAGTTCTCACACTCAGAGTAACAAATGGGAGAAGCATAGTCAAATAAGTCACACATAAACAGCTGGCTGCCCTGGAGATGTTGGAATATGTGGAAACCCCTAGAGCCCGAGGCAGCCCAGAAAGAGAAGTTAAGAAACAATTCTCCAGCAGCCCTGAATAGGTTAATCCCAAATTGATTGCAATGAACAAAAATGTATTCCCACAGGGAAGAATCTAATCTTATTTGTGGTAATAACTTCAATCTTCAGAACTGGAGCTTATTTGGTAGATACCAAAGTCATTTTGTTTTCCCTCAGAATCTGAAGAGCAAAAATATTGCTGACATTTGATTTTTGTGTTTCCTCAAAAGAAATGTCACTATTATGTATGTGTAGAACATCTTTGCTTTTCCACTGCCCAGTGTTATGCTGACCTTAAATAATCAACCTTTTTGTTGCCAAATTTATAAATTAGGTTGGTAGAATAGACTCCAAAGAGAAGGAATCTACACAGACAAATCTACACAGGGCACTCTTGGGTAGCTGATTGGTGCTAATGCAGTCTTTCTTCTGTGGGTGTAGGGGTCAGGCTCCCATATGATTATCTGCCTCACTACTTCATAGCAACTGGAACTTAAACTTTCTACAAGTTTTTTGTTCTGGACAGTTAGCAGTAGCAGGAAATGGAAGGAATTTGGACATCATCCTTCTTGCTTGTCCTTTCTTGTTCTAGGATCCTTAAAGGCCCTCATTTCATTCTAAAAAGATCTCGCTTGTGAGCTTGCTTTTTTGAAAACTTAAAGAAAGTGATATTAGTGTCACAAATTTATCTCAGGTCGGTTATAGGGCTTAGAACACAGATTAACCCAATCTTCTTATTTTTGAAAAAGAGACTAATTTTCACCTTAACTCTGCTAGCCAAATATCTTTCTGTTGGAAATTCTGTTACACCTTTTCATTTCATGGTGAGGTGAGATGTAAGTTTACTGAGCTTCAAGTAGAAAGGATCTGGGCATAGTGGACTTTCGATAACCTTGTTTGTTTGCTAAAAATGAGTGCCAGGACTCAACAAACTTGCTGAAGCTTTCTGGTAGCTGCCTACACATCTAATTGCAGTTTATTTTTGTCAAGCTTTATTTTCACATACCTTTGGCTACACAACAAGAAAAGCATTAAGATTGTCGAGTAAGAGTACAAGAAGAACCACAAAAATAATTTTAGGAGAAAGAAGTTGGATCAAATCCAAATAATGAGATTTGCAAATAGCTCCTTCTCTTAAGTACAAAGAGAGAAAATTTGAGCTCCATTATCAAAAACTGAATGACAACAATGAGGTAGGTAGAGAATGTAATCTCAAGATCCTTCATCCTTTCAGATGAAGTTTGTGATATTAAAATAGATATAAATACAGTCAAAGAATGTAGTAATGTAGGTTGTGTTGTGAAATGGTTAGAATATAAGTTACAGCATCAGCATAAACCTTTCTATTGGGGTAACTGTTAATTAACTGAGGCATTATAAGACATGCACACTTTATTACAATAACCACATAGTGCTAGAGCAGTCTTTGATGGTGTTCTGAATAACAACAGAAAAGTCCCACAGTTCCTGTTTCCTTCTGATTCTGGCTCACACGATTAGTGACTCCCAGTGAGGGAAAGATAGTTTAGTGTACTACAACAGGCTACATGAAAAGAACAACTGGGACTGCCTTCTGGAGTACTGAGACTGTCCCACTCCAAAGAATGAGGATGAGAGAGTTTTGAGAACTCTAAGGGTATGGGGTGGGGGACAACACTTTTGGAAAGACAGAAAGAAAGCTTTCATCCTGGGGACATTTTAGTTAGGAAGTAAATCTTGACCTGAAAGGGGATCCTGAAGTTGCATATTAGAAAGGCCTATATGTAGAATATATCACACCTATCAGAGCCTATGATTATCCTAATCAAATTTCATCATTTTGTAGACAAGAGACCAAAGAATAGTGAGATAATTGCTACAGTAACTTTGGAAGTACACATTAGTAATTTAATCATCTCATATCTTTTGATTCCCAGACCAGGTATGATACTGCTGGACTAGAGTGTCCTCAAATAGAAATATATAAAAGAAAAATGGGTCTTATTCAAGCATGAAGAATCAAAAGGTTAACTGATTTGGACATGGAAGTCACTTCCCTCCCAGGGGTCAAACATGCTAAATAGATGCTGATCTACACCACTAGGCCCTACTTTCTATTTTTAAGTTTGACAGAAACAAACAAAATGTTGAAAGTGTGAAATGTCTTCTGTTTTGAGAACATAATTTTGAAATGCCTTGAGCACTGAATTCTAGAATGTGTAATAGACACTGAATTTAAGCCCTAATGTTTTCACTTAGCACTAATGTGTTCTGAACTTCTCTGAGCCACAGTTTCCTCATCTGTAAAGTGGAGATAATAATAGAGCCTAATTTATAGTATTTTTATGGGATTAAAACAGATAATACAAGATAGAACACTGTACACAGTGTTTGGATAAGAAATAATTCAACAAATGATCATTTACCATTCCTTTCCCACTTATATAGAAGTTTGTTTAGTGTACTGAGCTTGAGTCAAAAATAGTGGCTCTGTAGAGTTCTCTGAATCTAGTTAAAGCCTTTGGGCCATAAAATGGTTCATCTCTGTAAGTGTGTGTATTCCCAAATAAGGATTTTAAGCATACATCCAAATGGGTTTTGCTCATCCAGCAAGCCTAAGCAAAACACTAGCCCACAAGAACTTTATCTTTATGGCTCTTTTTTTCCTCCTCTTCATTATCTTAGTCTCCAGAAGACAAGGCTGAATTTCACAGGCAGCTTTGTAATTCAGCATAAAAAAAAAACAAGGCCCACAAGTACACAGGCTACAGGGCTTTCCTTGCCCTAAGGTAGTTTTTTTTTTTTTTTTTTTTTTGCCTCAGTACTGTTGGTATTTTGGGCTGGATACTTCTTTTTTTGTCAGATGTCCTGTGCACTATGGAAGCATCCTTGATCTCTACCCACTAGATGCCAGTAGCATCTCTCTTTTCAGGATGACAACTAAGAATGATTGCTAAAATCACCACTTGTGCTTGGTCAAGAACAAGCTCTCAGAGAAACAAAGCAGATAGCTTTTTTGGCACACATATACTTTGTAGGGGTAGAGTAAATCAAATGTTTGTGAGAGTGATTGGAAATTCAAAGGGTAGGGTGAGTGGTATGGAAATAAAAGGGTATAGGCAGAGGAGCATTTTGGAATTTGAAGGTGAACCTATTTCATATGCCAGGTTCTATGGAAATAGAGCTTAATAAGATATAGGTCCTCAAGCAGCTCACACTTCAGTGTTAGGGGCCACCATTTGAAAAGATAATGAGAATACCACATAGTGAGTGCCACATCAGAAATGGGTGCTATGGACTAATGGAAACCAAGAGGAAAGGCACCTACTCTGGAAGTGTACAGGGAAGGCTTTCCACATAGTCACATCTGAGCTGAAGGATAAGGATTAGCCTAGAAAAGATAAAGGGAGAATGGAAGATACATGAGAGAATTAGGTATTTGGATGGAAATGAAAATCATTTAGTTTAGTTGGGAGCAGCATTGGCAAGAACAAAGAGCAGTAGAAGAGAAGGCCTGAGAGACAGATAGGAAATATTTCACAAAAGCCCTTCTAAGCCATGTAAAATATTAAATTCTGAAAACCACTGAGAACCACTGAGTTTCTCCCATGATCCAATTTGGATTTAAGGAATATTACTTTGGTAGCAGTGTGGAAAATAGATCAGAAGTAGGGTGACTAGTTAGGAGGCTACTGTAGTCTAGGTGAGAAATTATTATGGCCTGAGTTAACCACTTAACAGTTTACCCCAAGTGTCACTAGGGCAGTGCATTTGTTTATGTACTGACCATCCTGAGCATTGCTCAGGCAGGTGTCATTTCAACCAGTCAATTCTTGTTTGCAGGAGATACACACATATGTCTGTTTATTTTTTTTTATATTGGCTATTTTTGCATACTTTTATTTAGAACATTGTATTTGCCTTTGATGTTTGTTTCTAGTGAAATCTAACAATAAGTTCTGGTTATTTTCTTTTACTAATTCGTGTTTATTTCATTTGTGAAAAATAACCTATAATTTTGTGCTACAATCTATAAAACCTCTTATCATAAATACATTAGATATGATTTTTATAATTCTCCAGAACTGAGTGGTATTCTTTTACAATACAAAATGGACACATTTGGGACATTGATACTGAATAGGAAGGAAGTGCCAAAAAATTTGCAAAAGAAAAAACTGAAAAAGGGAGAAACATTAGCATATCAGAGAGAAAAAGTCTGTGTTATGAAATGGAAAGACAAAAAAGATGTCTCCTTATTGTCAACTATTCATAATACAGAAATGATAGAACTTGAAAGAAGAAACAAAACTAAAAAAATTTCAATAGTGGTCAACAATTATAATAATTCTATGGGTGGTATTGACAGAGTTGACCAATATCTAACAAGCTATTCTGTAATAAAAAAAGCAAGAAAAATATTATTATAAAATATTTACACATCCTCTGGACCAAACAATATGAAACTCATTTATTTATTCGAAACAGGGGGATTCAAAAAGTTATTTACAATTTAGATGAGGCCTAATAGACCAAATAATTGCAAAACACAAGATAATGAAACATGATGTCCATCATCAGTGTCTTCACCATTTCATACAGTGGGTAGACATTTTATTGAAATTATACCACCCACATAAAAAAAGGAAAGGCCAACATGACAGTGTAAAGTGTGTTGTTCAAAGAAAGACAATAATGCAAAAAGAATTCAGAAACAGACTAGACACTACTGTCCAGATTGTAACATTGTGTTACGTATTGAATGTTTTAAAATATGCCATACCCAGAAAAATTATTGAATAAGTTGGGTAAAATTGTCATTTTTATATTTCCTGTTATCCTATAATATTAATGAAAAATATGCAAGTTTTGGTTATCCTGTATTTAAATAATTAGAATGGTAAGTTAAAGAGAGATAGTGGGAAGAAATTCATGATCTATTTAGGTGATGAGAACAATAGTATTTGGGGATTAGTTAGATGTGGAGATAGTTTCTGACTTATGCTACTGGGTATATGATAGTGCTATTCACTGGGAAGGTAAGCATTGGGGACAGAAGGGTTTGGAAGGAAAATGAAGTTTAGTTGAATTTGACATGGTCAAGATCATGTTAAATATATGAGTCTGAAGATCAGAAGTAAATGTAGGGTACATATACAAGATTGACAGTAATCAAGGGAAATTGAAACCATAGGAATGGATGAGATCATCCAAGGAAAATGTGTATAACAAAAAGAGTCGGGGGCTAAGGATAGTTTCCTGGCTTACTTTTTCACTTAATTTGTGTTACCTTCTCTGAGAGCCTTTCCTTGACTAACTGGTATGGTTTAGACATGGTTCCAAGTGTGTCCTCCAAGCGTTCATGTGTTGGAAACTTGGTCCTCAGTGTAGCAATGTTAACAGGTAGGGCCATGTGGGATGTCCTTAGATAATAGGGACACCACCCTTAGCAGGAATTAAGGAACTTCTATTGAGACCCTAACTTAGTTCTCAGGAGAAAGTTTTTTTATAAAAAGAGTAAGCCTGGCTCCTTCCTTAACTCTGGCTTCCTGTCTTACTATATGAGCTCTTTTCTTGCACACACTTCTGTCATTGTGATGGTATCCTCCATGAAACCTTCATCAGAGCTGAGATGCTAGCACTGTGCCCTTGACCCTCCAGAACTGTGAGTTAAATAAAATTATTTTCCTTATAAAGTACCCAGCCTCAGATACTTCATTATAACAATGGAAAAGCCAATACACTAGCATGTATAAAATATTGTCCCATCGATTTCTATTCCTTTACTATGATTTTCTTGTAAAACATCACTATCCATACTGTATTATATAGGTAACCTAATAAGTTTGGTTACTATCAGATATTTATGACAGTTTGATTTGCAGACATTAAAAAATTCAGCCTCTCAAAATCAAAACTTTCATATCTTATCTAACTTGAAATTTCTCTTCTAGCCCCCAACCTCCACTGCAATCTGCCTGAAGATCTCAGATTCCACAGAAGAATAATGACTTGGTCTGTTCTTTCATTCTCCTTACTTCACCACCTCCCTGTTTGCTTTGCTGCTTCTGACTCCTCGCCATTGAGAGTAGTACAGGGCAGTTTGAAAGGGATAATGAGAAAGTTAACTGACTGGTGTGGGTATAATCTGGCTTTCAATATCCTTTGTGAGGTAGACACCCAAATATTGTCTTTTCTTGTAATGTACTTTTGTGGTTTGTTCAGACATCCCCCTCATTCCTTGTCCCCTTACTAAGGAAGTCTTCCCTATACCATTCCCTGATAGGAACAATGTACACTCTGACAGTCTTGTCTCTTGGCTCTTGTCCACACAAATTTCTTCTCATAGAATCGTAATCTAATGTTAGAGTTGCTAGCTATACTCAGAAGGGACTACCAGGCCCATAGAAAATATGGTCCCTTGGAAATGTAGGTTTTTTTTTTTGCCTTGCCATTGTGAGCAAGTTCAAACGGAGACTTCTTAAGGTAAAAGTCAAGTACAAGTTTCAATCTTTTCCAAACACCAGAGGACACATGTGAGGTTCTCCCATGAACTCCTCTGGCTTCAGTGGCAGCAAAGGCAAACCTAAAAATTTCTGTAGTGCAGCAAACTTCCAGTCTGCAAGTAAGATACCAGTCTTTCACTTCCCTTGCCTAAGATATAACTGGGATCTTTTTTGGTTGGCTTGAGCAAGGAAACCATAGGACTTTCTACTTCCATGGATACCCTTCTGAAAACTACCTTGTTCCTCTAATTAATCTCCAGAACTATCTTACACAGGCTGAAGCTGAGTAGTGGGGGTTAACAATCAAATTACCATTTTGGTGCATGGGAAGCACTTCAAAGAATCAACAACTGGGATCTCATCTTATTAAAAAGCTTTCAAATATCAAAAGAAATCAACAACAGAGTGAAAAGACAGCCCACAGAGTGGGAAAAAATTTTAGCCAACTGTCCCTTAGACAAAGGACTTCTACCTAGAACATATAAAGAATTGAAAAAAAGAAGATTCCGCAAATTCAAAGACCCAATCCAAAAATGGGCATCTGAGATGAATATGCACTTCTCAGATGAAGAAATACAAATGGCAAATATATATATATGAAAAAATGTTCAACATCATTGGTCATTTGAGAAATGCAAATTAAAACGACACTAAGATTCCATCTCACCCCAGAAAGAATGGCTATCATCAAGAAATCAACCAATAACAAATGCTGGAGGGGCTGTGGGGGAAAAAGGAACCCTTCTCCACTGTTGGTGGGAGTGTAGACTGGTACAACCACTGTGGAAATCAGTGTGGAGATTCCTCAAAAAACTAGGATTAAAGATCCCATTCGACCCAGATATTCCCCTTCTGGGTATCTTCCCAGAAGAATTAAAAACATTGTACCACAGTGATATATGTGCACCCATGTTTATAGCAGCATGATTTGTAATAGCTAAATCTTGGAAACAACCCTAATGCCCATCAACCAAGGAATGGATAAAAAATGTGGTATTTTTATATAATGGAGTACTACTCAGCCATAAAGAAGGATAAACTCAAGTCTTTTATAGGTAAATGGATGCAACTTGAGACCATACTCATAAGTGAAATAAATCAAACTCACATGTGAAGACATTGTATTTTCTCCCTAGTGTAAGAAACTGAAAAAGTAAACAAGATCCAAAATCTACAATAGATATTGTGAAAGGGAAAGAAACTGCTCAAAAGGAAAGAACAACTTCGATGGGGGAAAGGAGAAAAGAAGGAAGGGAAAAGAAAAAAATACATATATACACACTCACAAGATAGCTAAGATAATTATACTACTAATTCTTTTAGTTCATTGAAAAGAATGGTTTGTGCTTATATTGTTTGATCAGTTTTACATGCCTGTATCTTGTAATCTGAGCAACTACTTTGAAGATAACAATATGCAGTATATTAACCATTGTTAATCTCCTATTATCTTGCTTTGAAATTCTGTATCATTGTTTTTTTCTCTTTAAAAAAAAACTACCATTTTGGCTACCTTTTAGCAAGTCCTGTGGGAAGCTGTCTATCATTACTTTTTAGAATGTAGAATTTCCCTTAGAGTGTATGTCCTCAATCTTGAGGCCTCAGCCAAAACTTTGGGAAACAATAGAAAAAATTCCCATTGAACATCATATATGTATATAACACAGACATACATATTATATATAAATATATATCTTGTGTGTATATGCGAATGTGTGTGTATATAATATATTTGTTTAACGCTGAGAGGTGATACAGAGAACTAGTTAAGAAAATGGACTCTGAAGCCATGCTATTTGGCTTCAAACACAGAGTTAATTGTTTGACACTTTTGTGCTTCAGTTTCTTTATCTCTAAGGATAGTAATAGTTTCTACATCATAAGATTTTTATAAGGACTATGTGCGTGTGTGCATGCATGTGTTTATGTATCTTAGATTAGAATAGTACTAAAAATAGTAGTAAATACTCTGTATTTATATTAGTTTTATCGTTTTTTTTTCTGATTTAGATTGTAAGTTCCATGCGTGCAAGATCTATTTTTTTTGTTTGTTTACCATGCATTTCTAGCTCTTAAAATGTGGATATAATATGCACTAGTAAATGTTATCACTTTCAGACTTCTTCTGAATAAACTAGTGTGACTTTAAAGCTTTTAATTTTAAGTAGTGGGCAGAAAAAGTAGTGTCTGAAAAGATTAAGAAAGAACCAGAGGGGGCCGGTGAGATGGCTCAGCGGCATAAGCGCCTGCCTAGCAAGCGCGAGGGCCCGAGTTCGACTCCCGGAACCCACATACGAAAAAAGGGCTAGTGATATTGCTCAGCGGCACGGGTGCCTGCTGGCATGCGAGGTCCTGAGGTCGACCCCCGGTACCCACCAAAAAAAAAAAAAAAAAAAAAGAAAGAACCAGAAGGATAAGAGAACCAGGAAGTCGTGATGTTTCAGAAACTATAGGAGAGGAGACTTTAAGAAACAAGGGGGCAACAGTGTCAAACATTGCTAGAGGGTCATATCCTGACTAAAATTACTCTTCATTCCTGAAAGATGCTTTTATTAAAACGAATGACTAATCAGAACAAATCTTTGAAAATAGGTTTTAAAAGTTTTTAACCCTGCTTTACCAAACTCCAAAGAACAAAGCAGCCCTGTACTTGCTTTGTCTTCACTATAATCACTAAAGACCCATCCACAATACAATTAATGTATTTTTCCCTGACCTGTATTCTCCACTTGAATCAAACAACAAAACTTGCATATGACTTCATGACACTTCTCTTCCTAAGAATGTCTTTCTGTCTTCCTCCTACCCACCTTCAAAAGTATAGGTAGAATATAAAAATAACTTTTATAGCTCAGTATTAAAGAGACAACCCAGTTAAAAATGGACAATGGATCTGAATAGACTTTTCTACAAAAAAGATACATAATGGCTAGTAAGCACATAAAATGATGCTTAACATTATTAGTTATTAGGGAAATGCAAATCAAAATCACAATGAGATACCATTTTCCACCAATTGGGATGTCTGTAATCAAAGGCTGATAATAAACAGGTGTTACTGAGGATGCAGAGAAATTCAATCCTTCATACATTGCTGTTAGGAATTCACATTTTACAGTGGGACAGGTATTTGGAAAGTATGGTGCTCCTTCAAAAGGTTAAGCATAAAGTTACTATATGAACTAGCAACTCTATTCCTAGTTATATTCACAAGTGTTTTGACAAGTGTTCATAAAAAGTTCACAAATGAATGTTTTTGGGAGCATTATTCATAATAACCAAAATCTGGAAACAATTCAAATGTCTATCAACTTCTGAATGTATAAACAAAATGTAGTATATCCATACAATGCAATATTATTCAGCCATAAGAAGGGATGAAAAACTGTGCGTAATCTCACCAAAAATGGTGGAGTAGGGAACTCCTGTGTTCTGTGCATGGCTGTAATTAGCTACTGGATTACTCAACATGAGATGTAGAGGGAATGATCTGGCAAGCAAAATTAAAACTCAGGCAAATAAAAAGTATTCCATCAATAGAATAGATATGTAAATGCCAATATATGCACTGGTAGCTCTATAGCAGTAAAATTGAATTAGTTAGAGCTATACCTATCAACAGGGATAAATCACATAAATATAATATTGAGTGGGGAAAACAAATTGCAGAAGGTAAATACAGAGTTATACTATTTATGTAAAGTATTACATATTGTTTAGAGATACATATATATGTGGTAAATATATATAAATAGACATAGAAATAATCAAGACAAAATCTGAGATAGTTAAAACCTCAGAATGCAGAACACAGGTGCACAGATTGTTTAGTGGTGGGCATATCATCATTGTTATATTTTTCCCATATGTTTATGTATTTTACAAACATTTAAAACTTTTAAGAAGGAGTAATTGCTAAATACTGAGGTTTCTGGTTACCTGGAGCTGAGAAAGATCTCCATCCTTTCAAGTTTGCAATAGCCAGAATTCCATCAACACCCTTAACAATAGGAAAGAGATCTGTATTAAAGTCTAGATGCAAAGACAAACCAAATATTGACATACAGTAAATATCTGCTAAATGCAATAACTATACTACCATTAACAATAGAAAAATTCAACAATAATAGCACAGAGTCAACTAAATATCTAAAGAAAGACCCCATCAAAAATTGGATAACTGAAATGAATAGACAATTCTCAGGAAAATAACACAAATGGCCATTAGAGAAATGCAAATTTAAGCAACACTGAGATTCCATCTTACTCCAGGAAGAATTGCTGTCGTCAAGAAATCACATGATAAGAAATGTTGGTGAAACAGAGTGAAGAGACAACCCACAACGTGGGAAAAAATGTTTGCCAGCTGTTCCTCAGACAAAGGATTACTATCAAGAACATATAAAGAACTCAAAAAGATCAGACCTCCCAAATTTAAAGACCCACTCCAAAAATGGGCATCTGAGATGAATACACATTTCTCAGATGAAGAAATACAAATGGCAAGTAAATATACAAAAAAATGTGCAACATCACTAGTCATTCGAGAGATGCAAATTAAAACAACACTGAGATACCATCTCACCCCAGAAAGAATGGCTATTATTAAGAAATCAACTAATAACAAATGCTGGAGGGGCTGTGGGGAAAAAGGAACCCTTCTTCACTGTTGGTGGGAGTGTCGACTGGTACAGCCACTGTGGAAATCAGTGTGGAGATTCCTCAAAAAACTAGGGTTGGAGGTCCCATTTGACCCAGCTATTCCCCTTCTGGGTATCTTCCCAGAAGAATTAAAAACATCGTACCACAGCGATATATGTGCACCCATGTTTATAGCAGCACAATTTGTAATAGCCAGATCTTGGAAACAACCCAAATGCCCATCAACTGAGGAATGAATAAGAAAGATGTGGTATTTTTATACAATGGAGTACTATTCAGCCATAAAGAAGGATAAACTGGAAACTTTTATAGGTAAATGGATGCAACTCGAGAAAATACTCATAAGTGAAATAAACTGGACACACATGTGTAAGCATCGTATTGTCTCTCTAGTATGAGAAACTGAAAGAGTAAATAAATCCAAAATGTACAATAGACATGGTGAATCAAAAAGAAACTGGTCAAAAGGAAAGAGAGACTGGAATAGAGAAATAGGGAAAAGAAATAAGGGAAAGGAAAAAAATTGTATATATATATAAGATGGTTAAGATAGATACACTACCAATTTTACTTAGTTCATTGGAGAGTAAGGTTTGTGCAAATAATGTTTGGACAATTGAATGCTAATATCTGGTATCCCGAATAACTAACTTAAAGATAATAATACATAATGCATTAACCATTGTTACCCTCCTATTATGTTGTTTTGAAAATTTGTTCTGTTTTGATTTATTTTGTTTTTTCTTCTCTTTAAAATAAAAAAAAAAGAAATGTTGGTGAGGCTGTGCGAAAAAGGAAACCTTATGAATTGGTGGGAATGTAAACTAGTACAATCACTATGGAAATCAGTATGGAGATTCCTCAAAAAAATAAAACTAAAAATTCCATTTGTCCCAGCTATGCCTTTCTAGGTATCTTCCCAAAATAGTTAATGACATCATAATACAGTGATACATGTGTAACCACGTTTATAGCAACAGAATTCACAATAGCTAAATTTCAGAAGCAGCCTATACATTTATCAACAGATGAATAGATACAGAAAATGTGGTTTTTATACATATCTTATACTACTTTCTATAAACGATAAAATTGAGTTATTTGTAGAAAAACAGATTCACCTTAAAACCATAATTTTAAGTGAAATAAATCAGACACACAATCTTAAACTTCGCATGGTTTCTCTTATATGAGATACCCAAAACATTAATAATTTAAAGAGCAAAAGAAAAGACAGATAACAGAAAACAGGGAGATAGATCTTTGTCAAATGTGAAGGTGACCATGAGGCAGAGGGAGGTGGGAGGGAAGACAGGGTAAGGGGATGTAAAAAGAAATACATTGTTTTATGTACACCTACCAAGTCCTCACAATGTATGTAATCATGGTGTACTGCAAACTTGTACTAATTAAAGTAATAAGTAAAAAAGAAAAGCTATTTTGATGTCATAGATGCCATAGAAAGAGTTTCAAGGAGGAAATGCTTGATAATATTAAATGTAGGAAAGATCAAGCAACATAAATGTCATCAGTGCTTTATTTATTTATTTATTTATTTGGCCAGGCATTTATTGCCATGGAGTTCATTGGTTTTGTATCTTCTTAAGCAGTTTCAATGAGGAAGAAAGCCAGATTTCTGAGAGTTGAGAAGTGAATGAGAAGGGAATGAAAGTTGCAAACACACCCTAAAGTATATTTTCAACAAATTTGCTCATAAAGAAGAGCTGGAGAGGGAACTCCTCTGTAGGCAGGACATATTTTTTTTTTTAAGATGGCAGAGACTAGAGTATGTCCAATTGCTGATAAAAGATGACAGATTTGATTTGAGCATATTTAATAGCTGATGCAAAGCAGACAGAAGAAAGCAAGAGGGAGATCTGTAATTACTGGATAGATATAAACCTTTAAAGTCTGTTGATATATATTGCTCATATGCTTCCTGAAATTGCTTTTAACCAACATACACTCTTATCAGCAATTGTGAGAGAGCTTGTTTAGTGGTTACTGTGTCATTATTCCACATTATTAGAAAAAAACTCACAAAACTGTTTGCCAAAGAGTCTCATTATTGTTCTAATTTGCTCTTCTTCGGTTAATAACGAGTTGAATATTTTAACCAGTTGTGTCCTTTAGTGTGAATGTATGAATTTAATCTATGCCCTTTGCTCAAAATGTTTGCATTGTAGAATACTTTGCCATAAAAAGCCCGAAGTAAAAGAGTCAGAATGGTTCTTGTTTTATCTTCCCAAATTATATAGTTCAAACCTTTTCTCTTATTGGCAACTCTGGGCTCATCTGAACAGGTAGGTGATTTTCACAGTGACCACAGATGCAAGTAAAGGCGGGGAGGTAAATCTAGTCTTATACCACCTATCCCCAGTTCCCAATCTCCTTTTCTAATCCAGAGGACATTCCTCCAATGCCTTAGGACTTTGGCTCCCAGAACTCTCCTTAGGGCTGTGCGGTCTCTTTAAGAGTCAAGCTCCTCCCAGTTCCAGGGAAAGTTGCAGCTTTTCCGCCTCCCTGGAGAGTGAGAAGGGCCGGCGTTGGAGCGGGGTTGCTGTCTTCCCAGAACTGGAGACCCTCCCTTGAATCCGGCCCTGGGACGTCTAGTCCTCTTAAGGCACCTGTTGCAGGTAACAGGTAGGTCCGTAGCCAGTGGCCGTCCCCTGACTCTCGGTTCGCGACTCTTTATGAGCTCCAGCTCCTTTTTGCTGCAGAAAAGCCCCTACCACCAGATCTGGGACTCGCGTCCTTTTCTACCCACTCTTCGCTCTTCCTGTTTTTCCTTCTCCCTCGCTGACCACCTGTCCTCTCTGCTCTGTCCCCTTCTCTGGACCGCACCCCCAACGCTTTGACTGCAGTCTGTTTGGGGCAGTCCCTCTCTGCCACTTTTGGGCTTCTTCTGGTCGGTTCCCTCGCCCACCCATAGCCAACTGGACTATGTCCCTTTGTGGGCTGCCTCCTGCTTGTCATCCCTGGCGCCAAGTGCACCGGATTTTCCCACAAACTAGGGGCCCTTAAGTGAGCTGGTGCTGGGGCCAGGGATGGGGCCGAGCTCCTAGGGGGAACTACGCCCTCCAAGAAGTCCAGTCACCCTTTTGTGGGTTCTTCTCCCAGTGCCCAGCTATCAAGGTGTCGTTTTCCTGGCCATATACCACAGAGTTGGAGGCTGGTTGGCCCTGAGTTCAGCCTCTTTGGGCTCCTCTTCACGCTTAAGCCTGGAAACCCAGCTGTGTGCTCTGGCGCTAAACTTCTCGCCTCCCTTCAAGTGGGCTGTGGGAATCTGCTTCCGGAGGAGGGTCCTGAGAAGTGGTACAGAATGCTTCTGCCTCCTGTGATTATTTGTAAAGGCACAGAAAAGGTATTCCTCCAGTCTATAACGTTGAATGAGATGGGGTTTCTGTTGATGAAATAATTTGGTTAGAATTCTGGTGGCTTGAAAGAATAATCTGTTTCTAATTAAGCAACCGGTGTCCCCCGCCCCCTGCTCTGCTTCTTCAGGATCAATGGACCTAACATTCCCGAATACCACTTTTGGCAGGGTTGACCTTAGACCCTGTACATTTGTGGCAGAAATTAGTCTTCAGTACATCCTGGACCTCCTATTTTTAACTAGCTTCTTCTTTACTCTTTCAGCTCCCCACCCCCACTGCTCATAATAAATTCCTGACTTTGGGACTTTGCTCAGACTCCTCTTTCTTTTCTTCCTGAAAAGCTAAATTGCCACCAGTACTCCCTACCCCACCATTAATTCCTATTCATCGCTCAAGATTTGGCTCTAAAGTCACTTCCTTTGGGAAAAACTTACTGAAAACACACTTCCGTTTGCAAGCAGAACTACTAGTTACACTGTATTTTTAAAATTTATTTTTGTTAATTTTATTGGTACATTGTAGATATGTATAATGATCACATTCATCTTAGGGAATTTATACCTGTACATAATGTATCTTGATTTTTCTTTTTTTCCAACCCCCTCCCCCCTCTTTAATCCCTCTTAAGAGAATAGAAGGAAAAATTAGACATACTGTTTTAAAGCACTTTTTTTTTTTTTTTACAACTCAATAAAGCCCCTAGCAGAGCTCTCAGTTGTTTTTCTATCTAGGTTGTCACCTCTATAAGGGCCAGGTCTGGGTCTCAGAGCTCCCTTTGTTTTAAATACAAAAGACTGACAAATATTTGTGCTAGGAACTGGGAATACTATGCTTCCAAGGGATCGGGTTATAGTGATGTTGGGATTAAAGTACAGAAGTCACCATCCTGAGACACTTGAAAACCCACAGTCAGGAGTTTGTACTTAAATATTACCTTTGTTGGGCCGGTGAGATGGCTCAGCGGCGTAAGCGCCTGCCTGGCAAGCGTGAGGGCCCGAGTTCGACTCCCGGAACCCACATACGAAAAAGGGGCCGGTGATATCGCTCAGCGGCACGGGCGCCTGCTGGTGCATGAGGTCCTGAGGTTGACCCCCTGAGGTCATTACAAAATTACCTTTGTAATGAGGCACTCAGTGTCTACCCTCCTTAAATTTGCAACTCCTTCCCTCAACATTTTTTTATTGTTCCTTCCCTACCTTGTTACATTTTTCTTGCTTATTGTTTGTTTCTCCTCCCCCGCCATAACATAAAGTCCATGTGAACATGGATTGCTGTCTGTTGTATATTCTGGTAGACCCCGGGACCCAGAAAAGTACCTGACTCATTGTAGTCATATGCTGATATTTGCTAACTTAACTAATGAATGATATTACCATTTGAGGAATTGGCACTCTTTTGACTCTCCTGGGCCTCAACTAAGCATGCAGTTTGTCACCCTACAGGTGCAAAGTTGCCTCAGGCCCAGTTCTCTCACAGTTTTCCTTTTGCGGAGTTTTGCTCTGAGATTGCATTCCTGATGACAACTTTGATCTAGTTGGAAGTGCTTCCTCTTTCTTCTTTTTAATATACAAGTCTTAGATAGAAATTTCTAAAGTTTAAAAGTGGAAATGTTAAAATGCTATGCTTCTTGGTGATAGGGAGGGGTGCTGCACCAGGAAGAGGGGTGTATATTGTCAGATGTCCAGAAGAATTTTAGGCATTTGTCAAGGTCAGTAAAGAGGCTGGAGAAAGTCGCCATGCAACAGGGAAGTGAGCAACTCAAAATAATATAAGATGCTACAAATTAGACTTTTGATATGAAGTCACCTGTAGCTTTTTAGATGTGGTGTAGTTACTGGATTATGAACTTTATGGAAAAGCCATAGCTGAATACTACTCATGTACTCTTTGATTAGATTTATTTTTAAATTTTTTTAATTAAAAATATTTTTTAGTTTTATTAGTACATGTTTGCAGTACATAATGACTACATTCACTGTAGGGAATCGGTACATGTACATAACACATTTCAATTCTTTTTTTCCTCCTCCCCTCCACCCCCCTTTTATTTTTCCAGCATCAGGTTAATTTATTTATAAGACCTTATAAACTTAATTATCATATAGACAGATTTAAAACCAGACTAATATGCCAGAGAACATATAAAGCATGTAAGACAATTGTACTAAGTCGAGGTACACATTTAGATACATTGTCCATGTTGGATTACAGTACTTTTTTTTCCTCTCTCTTTTTTTCCTCTCTCCTTTTTCCTATTATCTTTTATTTCATGAGATCTCTCTCTCTCTCTCTTTTCATAAAAAAAAAAATATATATATATATATATATCATGCGATATTTCAGCTTGTGTGTGTGAATTACTTCACTTAACATTATGGTCTCAAGGTACATCCACTTTCCTACAAATAGCTCAGATTTGTTGCTCTTTATGGCAGAGTAGTACTGTCCATTGTGTATAAATATCACATTTTCTTTATCCATTTTCCTGTTCCATGATTTAGCTGTTATGAATTGTGCTGCTATAAACATGGGTATACATGCATCACTGTGGTATGCTGTCTTTAACTCTTTTTGGAAGATACCTAGAAGGGGCATAGCTGGGTAAAATGGAATTTCTGTTTTTAGTTTTTTGAGGAACCTCCATGCTGATTTCCATAATGGTTGTATCAGTTTACAGTACCACCAACAGTGGAAAAGGGTTCCCTTTTCCCCACAGTCTTGCCACCATTTGTTATTGGTTGATTTCTTTATGGTAGCCATTCTTTCTGGGGTGAGATGACTCTCAAGTGCTTGATTAGTTTTATAATAGGATTATTGTACAGCATGAGCAAACCACTATGTAACATAAAACAAAAAGTGCTATTTTGTTTAAAATATGTTTTGAAATGTTCAGAAAAAGAAAAAGGCCGTTCACCCCTTTAAAGACAGAGTTGGAAGGCATTGAGCCCTAGAAAAGGAGGTAAATATGTGATTCTGTGATTTAATGTGTGCTTCTTTGAAACTTGAGTTTGCACAAAAAACTGTTCAGTGTCTTTTAAATTTATCTTCCCAAACTTTGAACTTTAAAGTGACCCAGAGCTCAGTCTGTGGACTTTTCTTTATCCAAAATCTTCTTAGAGAGGCTCTCACCCAGCCCCACAGCTTCGAGTAACATATATCTGGATACTTGTCGGTCCCAGATTTATGTCTCTGACCTAGGTCTTTTTTCTGAACTGTAGCTTTGTATATTCAGTGACCTATTTAACATCTCTGTTTGTCTACCAAATCGATACTGTAACATAAAATGGCTAAAATAGGACTCCTGATTGCCTCATATCTTTAGCATCCCCTGTCCCAGAAAAATTACATTATTCATTCAGTTGCTCAAATGAAGAACTTAGGGTCACACTTGATTTTTTTCCTTTCTTACACCCCCCCCGCCACATTCAATTCATGAGAAAGTCCTGCCAACCTGATCTTCAAACTATATTGTGTATTCTTCCACACGCCTTTATCTCCTAGTGTAAGCCACCACAAGGTTGCAATGACCATCCTCTATATCGATATGTCTATATCTCATCTGTGGGATAGCTTTCTATTAAAATTTATGGGCCAAGGACATGTTGATCAAATGGTACAGAGTTTCAGATAGACTGCAGAAATAAGCTTTAGAGATCTATTGCACTGGATGATGACCATAGTTAATAATATATATTTTAAAATTGCTAGGAAAATCGGTTTTTAACATTTTTACCACAAAAAATAATTTGGTGAGGTGAAGGATATGTGAATTAGCTAGACTGAATCTTTCCACAGTGTGTACATAGATGAAAATTTCACATTTTACCCCATAAGCATACATAACTATCATTTGTCAATTAAAACTAAATATAAGATACATAAAAAATACTTTAAAAATTTGGGTGGGCAAGGCCAAAGTGACACCTCCTCAAACATGCTATGCAAGCACTCTACCACTGAGCTACACCCCGAGCCTGGGACAATCATAATTTTTGCAATTGATAAGTGAAAAATAGTATCTAACTGGTTAAGGAGGGACTTGGCATTTTTCTGATCACTAGTAGGGAGGATAAGCATCTTTTCCTGAGACTTATTCCATCATGTCCTTTGCACATTTTTCTTTGGGGTTACATATTTAGTTTATTTGTAAGAAAATTATATTTATTGGAGCTGTTTATTGCCTGTTATATAGTGCAAGTTGTTTTTTTATCTATAATCAGTTGTTATAACTGTTCATGTTGTGTAACTCACTTGTAATCAGATAAAATACACTTTAAGGCACTTAAAAAGCATGTTCATTGGATTTGGCTATTAGGAGGTCAGTGATGAGTCAGTTCAGCAGGTGAGAAGGCAGATGATAGTGGGTGTGGAGTGAGGACTGATAAGGAATATAGTACATAAATTGAAGAAACTTGGGTATGATAGGAAAGAGAGTAAGAGACAGGGGACAAGAAAATACTTTTAATTTTGTTTTGCTTTAAATAGAAGAGAACGGGGGCCGGTGAGATGGCTCAGCAGCTTAAGCGCCTGCCCGGCAAGCGCGAGGGCCTGAGTTCGACTCCCGGATCCCACATACGAAAAAGGGGCCGGTGACATCGCTCAGCGGCACGGGCGCCTGCTGGCGCGCGAGGTCCTGAGGTCGACCCCCAGTACCCACAAAAAAAAAAAAAAAAAAAAAAAGAACGGGCTGTTGATATAGCTCAGCGGCATAAGCACTTGCCTGGCAAGTGCGAGATCCTGAGTTTCACTCCCGATACCTGCATATAAAATAAATAAATAAATAAATAAATAAATAAAGGAGAGTGATGAACCATTTATGTGTGGATGGCATGGAAATTGATGATGTAACGTCCCTAAGGAACCTGGAGGGGACGCATGAAAGGAGAAAAGACTGACCTTACAGAAAGGGAATTAGCTCTTCTATTAAGACAAGAAGGAAAGAGTGGGACTGCTGAAGCTGTGAAGGAAGGAACAGTGGAGGGGCAAGATTTTGAGAGAGGTAAAGGGCTAGAATGGCATTTGAGAGGAATAGGAACTGTGTAGGGTCACATCATCGATATCATGCATATGTGTACCAAACATTATGTTGTGCACTATAAATCTATATAATTTTTTTGTCAATTATACCGCCATAAAGCTGGAAAAATAAAATGAGGCTTGGATCACTTTAATTTGTCTCCATCTCAAGTTACAGAACCCTGCATGCATTATCTTTCACAATACTCAATTAGCCCAGGTTTAGAAACAGAGTGTGGACAATCTAGTTTAAGAAATTTGTCTGGGTGGCTGTGACAGAAATATGAGAAGGCAGGATGGTGCTGGCAAAACAGTAGTTGAAATGATGGCCCACTGTGACTTTCTTATCTGTAACTAAACTTACTTGATCTTGAGTAGTTTTTAAGAGATGGGAAATACCCATGGCATCTCCACTGCTTCTTTTTTTGTAGCTCTATCAATTCAGGCATCAAAATTAGCTATAGTATCAATGTCTTTAAACCATTGCTAGCAACTTATCAGAAAGCATGAATTGATTTACTGAAAGCCTACAATATGCCAGGATCCTACAGTGGATCCAACCATCCATTCATTTATCCATCCATCCATTCATCCATCCATATACTTGAGAAATAGCAGAGTAACCATCCATATACTTGAGAAATAACAGGGTAAAAGTATAACAGTCTGTGGAAGACTGCTCCACCCCTGAGGTCTGAGAATAGGTATAGAGCTAGGGGAGGTCATTAAGCAAACAGGCTAGAAGGATAGGGGGTTATAGTCATAGAGAAGTATTGAATTAGTGGAATTAAAGGTGGAGAAGTCCTGGATGATAAGATGTTGGATGTGGCTGAATGATACATAGTATTCTTGATGCCAGCTCATTCACTCAACAAGTATTTGTTGTGCACATTATGGGCCAGGCAATACTCTAGGAACTTAAGGTACAGAGATAAAGAGAGTCCTCTTCAAAAAGATAACCCCAAATTCCCTTCTCTCATACTACTTACAGTCTAGTGCGGAAGATTTCTAGGAATTTTGACACATTCATTCCTTTTTATAAAATAAAAGGGAATCCTCATAGATGTGCCAATTCCTGTGGGTACACATCTATTCAGAACTAATAATAATAATACCAAGATCAAATATTTACATATATAGGGCTAGGAAAGTGTGTCTAGACATTTTGAGAGCTTTACTTTATCTTAAGTTCTACTTACTGAATTATGGGAATTCAAGTCTTTCTCCTTAGAACTTTTTAAGGTACTTTTATGGACTATGTCATTATTGAAGATAAGTATGTACAAATCTAACTTGAGCATTTTAGTAGTTTTAATTTTTATACTTTATTTTTTGAAGTATTAGAACATTGCTTCTAGCTGTAGACCAGATGTTGATAATGCACGTACTGATCTTGCACTACAAATTTAATTCAATTTGTAATGTAACTATTGTTAAGCAGTTCAGGAGGGAAAGAGGGCTTGCAGTAAGTCAATAGTTTATACTTATTTTATGTTATTCTCCAATTTATTTTTACCTTTGTGTATATATGCTCACAAATATACATTAAATATATTAATATTTTACTTGTAAGAAATTAGTATTTCTTTAATGGCTTATAGGCCTTAATACTTTATACATTGTGCACAACAAACATGTGCTAATAAAAAATTTAAAAAATTATCTGCTATGTATATAGCTCAATTTAAGTTCAACTACAGGTTATTTAATTGTGTTTAAGGTTTCTGTGGCTAGCTAAATCACAGCATCCCTAAAATTAAAAAGAAACCAAATGCATGAAATCACAGTTATGTGTGAACATGGGCTGGATTAGTCACAGACCGTCATGATTTCTCATTTAAGGGTACTGCGTGGGTGATTTTTAGTTGACATGGCCTGCAAGAGACAATTAGATACTAGCTAGAGTTCAATTTAAAAAACCTTACCATTTGTAACCCCTGCAGGAAAAGAGTATCTTCCCTGCAGACATGCTGCTTTATCAGAGGTTGTTGGCTAAGGAAAGATAATGTGATGATGAAGTTTATTGAAAAATAACAATGTATTGGCTCTTTAAAAATGTTTTATGCGTACAAATGACCTGGATTTTATAATGTTCTTTTTTTTTTTCAGGACTAGTGATTGAACACAGGGCCTTGTACATGATAGGCAAGGGTTCCACCACTGAACTACATTTCTTTTTTTTTTTTTTTTTTTTTTTTTTTTTTTGTGGGTACCGGGGGGTTGACCTCAGGACCTCGCCCGTCAGCAGGCGCCCGTGCCGCTGAGCGATATCACCGGTCCCTTTTTCGTATGTGGGTTCCGGGAATCGAACTTGGGCCCTCGCGCTTGCCGGGCAGGCGCTTAAGCCGCTGAGCCATCTCACCGGCCCCTACATTTCTTTTTAGTTGAAGAGTTTTAGATCTTTTAAAACTCTTGGGCTCCAAAGGAAAGGGACTTTGGCAGACAAGAAGGTGAACTGGACATTCTTCAGCTATTAATGTTATAGGGGCTCTTATGAAGTCTGCCTGGCTTATGTGAGAGGAATCTTCCTTCCAATGTAGGTTTTGAAAGCTAGAAAATTACATGCGGTTTCTTTTACAATGTATTTCCCCTGTTGCCAGGTGGGATGTTTGGACTTATGGTCTCAATTATTATGACTTGTATACTTCTGTGGACCGCATTTATGGAGATCTACCTTCTAGGATAGGTGGCAGGTTTAAGATGAGTGGAGTTGTTGAGGAGTAGGAAAATAAAGTGCAAAATTATGAGAGTAAAACAACATTTCCACATATCCAAAATAACCACTATCCAGGAGAAATGTGTAGATTAAGACATTCAGCTTCCTTTTGGGACTTACTTTAGAAAAGTATATGTTATTTGTTTTTTTCTTTTTTGTGGGTACCGGGGGGTCGACCTCAGGACCTCGTGCGCCAGCAGGCGCCTGTGCTGCTGAGCGATATCACCGGCCCCTTTTTTGTATGTGGGATCCGGGAGTCGAACTCGGGCCCTCGCGCTTGCCAGGCAGGCGCTTAAGCCGCTGAGCCATCTCACCGGCCCTATGTTATTTGAAGTGGGAATTTCTTTTAAACTACTTATGAACAGAATTTGATGGTATTGAAAGGTAAACATGCATACATACAGGTAAACATGGAGGAATTTTTCTCCACATATGGTTCTAAGAGATAACAAGATATTATATTTTAGTGACTTTTGACCTGCCCACCATTATGCTCTTATCATCCTTTAGAACAGATATCCTGGGTGGAAAGAATGGGTCCTTTCCAGTGTGTAGTTGAGAGGTGACCAGTCTGAGAAAGTAAGCCGGATTGAGAGCTTCTTAAATCTTGTTCTACTAGTATAGTACCTGAGGACTTTAATAAAAACCCACCTCAAGTTCTCAAGCATAAAATGTTCCTTTTTCCAAATTTATCACCAGAGCAATAATGCCAGACTATGAAGACACTGCACCATATTGTGCTATATTGTGGCTAAGATCTTAGATTTTGGAGCCAGACTGACTGAGTCCAAAAACTAAACTCTTCTTATAGGGTGTGTAACCTTGGACAAGTTATTTGCTCAATCTGTGCCTCATTTCCTTCCCTTATAAAATGGATGTAATAATATAGTACCTGCCTCATAGTGTGATTGTCCAAACTACTATCATCACCATTGTCGTCGTTGTCATTGTCATCATCATCATCATCATCATCATCATCATCATTTTCATCAGTTGGTGCATATTTTAAAGGAGCTAAAACTGAAAATGCCTCCACACATGGAAACCCACTTTTTGCAATACTGGGAATAGAACCTACTAGGCCTTTTGTACTACATCCCAGTCATTTTTAATTTTTTTTTAAATTATGAGACAGGGTCTTGCTAAGTTGCTAAATTGTCCAGGCTGGGCTCTAATTTGCAATCTTCCTGTCTCAGCCTCTCAGGATGCTGAGATTTCAGGCATGTACCACCCCACCCAGCAACAAATCCCACTGTTATAGAACTTGCTTTGAAAAGGATTGTTGGGAGCCAAAGCTTAGTGTAAAACATAAATCAAATCTTGCAAAATTGAGCTAGTTGTAAATTTCTCATTGTTAGGGGAAATTAACATGTTCCTGCCAGCTTAAACTACCAGCAGTACATGCATGCCTGACCCATTGGGTGGCTTGTACCACCTGATGGGAATATTCCATGCTGCCTGATGTGACAGTCAGGCATGTACCACCGGTGGTTCAGATCTGCCCAGCAGTGAGACATACAAATTATGGCACCATCATGAATGTATTAAAATGTAACTTTGCTGCCATAAATCTCTTAACTGCAGAACAGTGAAGGCAAGCCATGGGGTGTGTGAGACATGAATGTGCTCCGTAGATGGTGTGATAGTTAACTGAGGTGTCAACTTGAATTGGTTTAACAGAGTTGCGGGTGTGTCTGGATGATGGACTTAATGAAGCAGGAAGACCCACCCTGGATGTGTGTGGGGTGGCACCAACCAATAGGCTTATAGCCTGGATGGAATAAAAAGGGCGAGAAGGAAGTCTTGCTTCTGTTTTTTCAGAGGAGCTCCAGTCTTCGCCAGTACCTTTAGATGTTCGTCTCCAGAATTCCAGTGCAGACTCTTCAGCCTTACAGTGAAGACCCTTTGGCTTCCTGATACAGAGTGACCAGGACTCTGCATTGAGGTCCAGGGCTTTGCCTTTTGACTGGATCCTTTGGATCTCCAGGGTGCAGATAGCCCTTTTACATTCATCCACACCTGACTCTGCAGCCAGCCATTGTAAGCCTACTTTGAAAATCAATCTCTCTGTCTCTGTCTCTCTCTCTCTCATCTTATATTAAATCTGTTCCTCTAGTGAACACTAATACAGATGGGTCAGTGGGGTCTAGACCCAGGTGATCCCTGAGAGACCTCATTTGCTTTTTCATACTGGAGTTTTGATTCTGATTTGTTCACTTTATCCCAGTTCCTGATTTTCTCCTTTTATGAGCCTATTTTAAACTTATATTATTTTGTTATGTTGTATATACCTTTGTAAGTCACCTTAAAATCTGTCTGGAACAGCATATACATAAATATCTTTCAAACCGATCATATCTAATTACTAACATTTGCTTGATATTTATGCTTGTTAGCCTACCTCCATGCAGAGAGGTACAGTGACTTTCCATCTGGACAAGAATGCTGATTAGATTTCTCAAATTTCGTAGAAAGATGTCAAAACAGCCACATGCTCATGTATTTTCCAAAGCCTATGGTTAATAATGATTAAAACTAAATAGCTACCAATATCAGGTGCTTACTGTAAACCAGATGCTATGCTATGTCTTTTACTCATGATGCATACTTGAATTCTCATAGCCTCAGGCAGTTATTATTATTACTATTTTTGTAAATGTGGGAACCGAGACCCAAAGAAGTTAAATAATTTGCCCAGAGTTCATGTAACTAAAAATCAGTGAAGCTGGGATTTGAACCCATGCAGCCTAGTCTCAAATCCAGTGCTCTTAAACACTATTCAGTGCTATACTATCTTTAATTAGAAACCTAGCACATGAGAGCTCCAAGTCCTAGTAGGACTGTTTCTGTTCCTCTGTTATAGAACATTCACAGGTCCTACAGATTTTACTTCAGTGTTTTGTTTGCAATATTCCCTTTTCTCTCCTTACTACTGTTGCTCTTTCCTCTTGGTTTTTGTCATGTTCTCCCTGGATTTATACCATATCCTCCTCAAATCCATATTCTGTATAACTGCTAGAGTGAGCTAACAAAATTCTTGCCTTACCTAAGACTCTTCAATAGTTCCTGTTGTCAAAGGCTAATTAGCTGTGTATTTGGGCATAGCATATGGAGCTCTCCTTGCCCCATGTGATATGATCACCACCTGCCCCTTCCACATACTCCCTTTAAAATTTACCACCTGGTCTCATTGCACTGCTTGCTCATACCGTGTTGCTGTATACTTCCATGGTTTTGTAAATGCTGTACACCTTTCCTGGCAAGCTCTCTTTCTCTTGGCTTACCAATTGTTACACATTAGTTTACCATCAGTTCACTCCTGCTGAATATCCTCTTTCTAGTTCCTTTTCCCCAAGCTGCATTAGGTGCCCCATCTTGAGATTCTCTTAATAGTCCATGCATGTATTTCTTTGCTTACTATATTTCTTATGTGATTATCTGTTTTTAGTATCACCTTCACTAGATTGTGAGCTCTTTGTGAGCATGGACTATGATATATTCTTTCTCTGTAGCCAGCTAGCATAGTGATTAGCACATAGTAGGTCCTACCAACTGGTAAGCATTCTTTAAATAGTAAAGAATACAGAGCTGCAGGCCATGGAAAGAAGTAAAAACCACAGAGACATTCAGAGAAAACTACCAGGACAGCAGAGGGATATTTCACAGAAGAACCTTTCAGACCAGAAAAATTTACATTATTTAATCCAGGAGCTAGAAGAGGCCTGGGAGGATGGGGTTTGGGGAGTTTGTATCTAAAAAGAACTTTAAACTTCTGAGAAGCCAGACTTAACAGCTTTTCAATTTGAATCTACTCTGAGTTTGTCTGAGAAACCTAGACTAGATAGCTAAGACATGCATATTTTTATAAGCATATTTCTAATCTTCTAGGAGAGATATCACTTTAAATTTAAAGGGATAGTTTATACAGTGGCCAACAGAGTATACCAGTGTAAATACAGTGCTGTATTGACTGTAAATGATGTTGCACGCTTCTTCAGATATTACCAGTAAGATGTTATCAACTACATAGAGCCTTTGAGCATAGGTGGCTAGCTCCAGACAAGGGGATTTCTGGAACTCATGCATCTAAGGAACCTTTCTTTTCTATGTGGAGGTTTTCTTTTTTCCTTTAAATTCCGTAGAATCCCCATATGCTCTGGATTTGGTCTCATTTTTCCATGCTCTAAAATCAACTCTTTCACCTTTAGATTATCAAATAACTAACCCCAACATGGGTGTTGAATTGTGATAGCCTTTAGGGCTATGTTTCACCCTCTTTTGGAAACCCACACACATAATTGTGGCAGTGCTTTATATTGGTCATCTTCAGATGTTGCCTTTGCCTTGGTGACAGTTAAGATAGTCTACTTTGGAATGTGCCTTATGGCCGCAGAAATCTGTATTTGTTATGCTTCTGTATTGCATCAGGGGAACTGCATTGCAATCATCAGAATGATTCTTTCCTAATTAACATGCATCATATCTATCTGCAAAATAAATCATGAAAATTTAGTAGTTTGTAAGAATGGTTCCCCTCAACCGCATAAGCAAAGAGTTTCTCAACTTTTTTGATCACTCTCTCTTATCAAAATTTTGATCACCTCCAAAACATTTATATTTACATATATATATATATATATATATATATATATATATATATATATATATGTAGCACTATACTAGTAGTATCCTACAAGGCATGTACAAACCTAGAAATAAAGGAGTATGAAAGATAAACTAAGGTGGGCGTGTTGATGTACACCTGTAATCCCAACACCTGGGAGGCTGAGGCAGAAGGATTGCTGTAACTTCAAGGCCAACCTGGGCTACATAAGCAAGTTCAAGGCCAGCCTGAACTACATAGTGAGACCCTTTCTTTTTTTCTTTTTTTTTTTTTTTTTTTTGTTTTTGTGTGGGTACCAGGGATCGAACTCAGGACCTCGTGCTTGCCAACAGGCGCTTGTGCTGCTGAGCTATCTCACCGGCCCTGAGATCCTTTCTTTAAAAAAAATGATAAATTATTTAAAATTAATTTTAATATTAATGTAACAATAACCTTTACTTTCATTTTGATGAGAGTGTAACATTATGTTTGCTTCATTTTCCATGATTTAGGTTACAGCTTCTTGAATGTATGATTCTAAATTCTGTTTATTTTTATACTTGATTTTAATGACCAGTACTTCAAAAATGACATAACTCTAAAAATAAAAGTGCATTGTTGAATACTTATTAAATACCCATGCTGATAGTATAGTTCCAAATGCCAGTTATACAAATTATTTTTTTAATTACATTTATTGGCACAATTTAGATATACATAATGATCACATTCATCATAGGGAACTTGTGCCTGTACATGATATATCTTAGTTCCTCTTTTGTTCCCCATTCCCCTCCTCTCCCTTCAACCCCTCTTCCTCTCCTTATTCACAAAGACTTTTTTCCACTTTATCCTTTTTTTCTCATTTTTTTCTTTTCACTTCCTTCCACCCACCCTGTTCCTCTTTCCTTTGAACAATTTCTTCCTATTTCACCATATCTATTATATATTTTGGTTCTTATTTACACTTGCTCACACCAGAGAGTCAATGTGATATTTACACATGTGTGTCAGATTTATTTCACTTAAGAGTATGGTCTCAAGCTGTGTCCATTTAGCTATAAATGTCTCAAGTTTATCCTTCTTTATGGATGAGTACTACACCATTGTATAAAAAAAAATCCGCATCTCTTTTATCCATTCATTGGTTGATGGGCATTTGGGTTGTTTCCAAGATTTTACTATTACAAATTGTGCTGCTGTAAACATGGGTGCACATATGTCGCTGTGGTACGATGTTTTGAATTCTTCTTGGAAAATACCCAGAAGGGGAATACCTGGGTCGAATGGGACCTCTAGACCTAGTTTTTTGAGGGACCTCCACACTGATTTCCACCGTGGTTGCACCAGTCTACACTCCCACCAACAGTGGAGAAGGGTTCCTTTTTCCCCACAGCCCCTCCAGCATTTGTTATTGGTTGATTTCTTGATAATGGCCACTCTTTCTGGAGCAAGATAGAATCTCAGCATTGTTTTAATTTGCATGTCTCAGATGATCAGTGATGAACTTTTTTTCATATATTTATTTGCCATTTGTACTTCTTCTAAGAAGTGTCTGTTCATTTCAAATGCCCATTTATGGATTGGGTCTTTAAATTTGGGGGATCTAAGTTTTAAAAATTCTTTATATTTTCTAGATATTAGTCCTTTGTCTGAGGAACAACTAGCTAAGATTTTTCCCACTCTGTGGTTGTTATTTTCACTCTGTTGGTGATTTATTTCGCTGTGCAAAAGCTTTTTAATAAGATGCGTTCCCAGTTGTTGATTCTTTGTAGTATTTCCTGTACTATTGGACTTTTGTTTATGAAGTCTTGCCTATACCTATGTCTTCAAGAGTTCTACCTAGTCTCTCTTCCAGCAGATTTAGTGTTTCTGTTTCAATATTCAGATCATTGATCCATTTTGATTTTAGTTTAGTGCATGGTGATACACATAGGTCTAGTTTTAGTTTTCAGCATGTATACAGCCAGTTTTTCAGCACCATTTATTAAAGAGGCTATCTCTCTTTCAGTGAATGTATTTGGACCCTTTGTCAAACATCAGGTGGCTGAGTGTGTTTGAAGTTGTTTCTGCCTCTTCTAATCTGTTCCATTGATACTCAGGTCTGTTTTTTGCTAGTACCATACTGTTTTATCACAGTAGCTCTGTAATATAATTTCAAGTTAGAGATTGTGATGCCCCCTGACTTGCCTTTGTTGCCTAGAAATTTTTTTGCTATGCTAGGTCTCTTCTGGTTCCAAGTGAATTTTAAGAATGCTTTCTCTATTTCTGGGAGGTATGCTAATAGTATTTTGATTGGGATTCATTAAATCTGTCTAACAATTTTGGGAGTATGGCCATTTTCACTATTTTCATTCTTCCTACCCAAACGCAAAGGATATCTTTCCATTTTCTGATATCCTATCCTCTTCAATCTCCTTTTTCAGAGTATTGTAGTTTTCAATGTAAAGCTCTTTTACTTCCTTCATTAGATTGATTCCTAAGTATTTCATTTTTTTGGTGCTATTATCAAAGGTGCGCTTTCCCTAATTTCTCTCATAGTGAGTTTGTTATTTGTGTACAGGAATGCTATTGATTTTTGAGTGTTGACTTTGTATTCAGCTACTCTACTGAATCTGGTTATTAAATCTAGAAGTCTTTTTGGTGGAATTTTTTGGGTCTTCTATGTAGACCATGATGTCATCTGCAAATAATGATAATTTAACATCTTCCTTTCCTGTCTTCATTCCTTTTATTTCTTTCTCTTGTCCATTTGCTCTGGCTAATATTTCCAGAACTATATTGAATAGGAGTGGTGATAGTGGGCATCCTAATCTTCTTCATGATTTTAGAGTGAAAGCTTTAAGGTTTTGTCCAGTCAGTATAATGTTGGCTGTTATTTTGTCATAGAGGGATTTTATCAGGTTGAGATAAAGACCACCTATTCCAATTATTTGTAGGTTTTTTTTTTAATCATGAATGGGTGTTAGACTTTGTCAATTGCTTTTTCTGCATCTATTGAGATAATCACATGGTTTTTGTCCTTGGCTCTGTTAATATGGTATATTTATTGATTTATGTATGTTGAACCATCCCTGCATCCCTGGGCTAAATCATACTTGTTCATAGTGTATAATTTTGATGATTTGCTGCATTCTATTTACCAGTATCTTATTGAGGAATTTTGCATCCGTGTTCATTAGGGAGATTGGCCTGTAGTTCTCTTTTTTGGTTGGGTCCTTCTCTGGTTTAGGCATCAGTGTAATAATGACTTTGGGAGTATTGCTTCCATTTCAATTTCATTAGAGTCTGAAGAGTAATGGCATTAGATTTTCTCTCAGTTTCTTGTAGAATTCCTCAGTGAATCCATCCGGTCCTGGGCTTTTCTTTGTTGGTAAGTTTTTACTTACATCTTCAGTTTCATTGACTGATTTGGGTTATTTAGAATTTTTATATCTTCTTGATTTGTATGTATCTTTTTTGGCAATTCATATGTATCTAGGTATCTGTCCATTTCTTCTGTGTTTTCTATCTTAGTAGAATAAAGGTTCTCAAAGTAGGTATTCATCTTCTGGGTTTCTGAAGAATCCATTGTGATTTCACCCTTTTCAATTGTAATTGCATGAATTTGAGTCTTTTTTTTCCTTTTTCGGATAAGGTTGGCTAATGGTTTGTCAATTTTATTTAATCTTTCGAAGAACCAACTCTTCATTTATTTTTTGTATTGTTTTCTTAGTCTCAATTGCATTAATTTCTGCTCTGATCTTTATAATTTCCTCCATCATACTAGCTTTGGGCTTGACGTGCTCATCTTTTCTAAAAGTTTGAGGTTCAACATTAGTTTATTTGAGCTCATTCTGTTTTCCTGATGTGAGAGTTCACTGCTATTAATTTTCCTCTTAGGACTGTTTTCACTGTGTCCCATAAGTTCTGGTATATTGTATCAGCATTATCATTTAATTGTAGGTAATGCTTAAGTTCTTCTTTAATTTCCTCTGTTACCCATTGGTTGTTCAGTAGGGTGTTATTTAATTTCCATGTATTTATGTAGTTTTTGTGGTTTCTTTTGCCATTGATTTCCAGTTGCATTGCACTATGGTCAGATAATATTCATGGGATAATTTCAGTTCTTTTGCATTTATTTAAGCATGTTCTGTGGTCTAGTATGTGGTCTATTTTGGGGAACATTCCGTGCACTGATGAGAACAATGTGTATTCTGATGTTATGGGGTGGAACACTCTATATATCTACTAAGTTCATTTGTTCACAGGTTTGGTTCAGTTCTGATATTTCTTTGTTGAATTTCGTCTAGTTGATCTATCTCATTGTGAGAACAGGGTACTAAGGTCTCCCATTACAATTTTGTTAGTGCTTATTTGATTTTTCCTATCTGTTAATATTTGTTTTATATAGTTGGGTGTACTTGTATTTGGTGCATATATATTTACAATTGTTATCTCTTCTTCTTGAAGTTTTCCATGAACAAGTATGTAGTGACCTTCTTTATCTCTTTTGATTAGTCTTGGCTTGAAGTTCACATTGTCTACAAATAGAATAGCTACCCCTTCTTTTTTCTGGGTTCCTGTTGCATGGAGTATTGTTTTCCATCCTTTGACTTTCGGTCTATGAATTTCTTTTGAGTTAAATATGTTTCTTGAATGCAGCATATTGTTGGAAGTTGTTTTTGTCCATTCTGCCAGTCTGTTTCTTTTGATTGGTGAATTGAGACCTTTTACATTGGTGGTTATAAATGATATGTATTGGCTTATCCTTGTCATATTATTTTACTATTGATGGTTCCTTGTCTTTCCCCTCTGTTTAATTGCTTTTCCTCCCTAGTGGCTTCTTCCTATTGGTAATCTTGTAATTGTGGTCTTTATTATCTCTTTCTAGAATATTTTTCAGAACCCTTCATAGAGATGGTTTTGTTGTCATGAATTTCTTCAGTTGTTCTTTCTCATGGAAGTATTTTATTTCTTCATTAATTCTGAAATATAATTTTGCAGGATACATCAATCTGGGTTGGATCTTGTTTTCTCTCAGGACTTGAAATAATTCACTGCAAGCTCTCCTTGACTTAAGGGTTTGTGTGGAAATGTCTGCTGTGATTTGGATAGGTTTTCCTGTATAGGTTATTTGTTTCTTTTGTCTAACAGCTTTTAATATTCTGTTCTTGTGCTGTATTTCTAGAATCTTGATTATTGTATGCCTTGATGTAGGATTATTTTGGTCATGGCTAATTGGAGTTCTCTATGACTCAGTTATCTATATCTCAAATTCTTCTTCTATGCTTGGGAAGTTTTCTGCTATTTCTTCTGTGAACAGGATTTTATGTTGTTTGTGCTGACTCCTTCTTTTTCATTGACTCTGAGTCATCTTATGTTGTTCTTCTTTACATTGTTTTGTAGTTGTTGGATTGTTTTTTCATGGTCCCTTGCTATTTTAAGAGATCTTTCTTTTTGTGATTACTAACTCAGATCTTATCTTCAAGGTCTGATATTCTATCTTCACTTTCTTTCATTTGGTTTTGCAAGCTTTCAGTGGAATTTTTAATTTCCTGGATATCTATTTGAATCTATTGCATGGATTCCATTTCTTGCCTATTTTAGGCATTCATGGCTTCCATCTTTTTCTATGCTCCTCTACTTTTTTATTTATGTCTACTCTAGATTTGCTGAGCAAGTCCTTCATTATATTTGTTATCTCTTTTATTGCCTGTAAAATTATTTCTGTTCTGACTTCCTTTATAGTGCCATATATATGTTTTTTTTTTAATTTCTGCTGCTGTCATTCCAGAAAATTCAGGTGAATGGCTTCTGATTTTCCTCTATCTCTTTGTTCCCTGGATTTGTCCTGTGTGTGCTAGAAGTCTGGGATTGCATTTTGCTTCTCCATCTTGTCATTTTCTATTTTCTTATTTTAATTTATTTTCTGTGTTGATGTTTGTATTTTTCTTATGTTAGGTAGCTTTATCACTGGTATCAAGGCTTCCCTAGGAAATGTCTGTTCCTCCAAGTTGTCTTCTAGGTGTAGCTGTTTATTAGTCTTTGTGTCTGTCCCAAGATCCTATCTTCCACTTTATTTGGGGTGAGGAGTTGCTATCTATTTGGCTCAGCACCCAGTCCTTTGGTGCTGGACTATGGGGATGATTATGACCCCAGATTATCACAGGGTTGTCATACACAGAAGAACAACTGATTACAACAAGTATGGCATCCTGGCTAAAGTAGGACAATTAGCAATAACAATATCATCAAGCACGGCCTTAAAACTGACAATCTGTGGCAACTGCTAATTTTGTATCTCTAACCCTAGGAGCAAGATCCATAGTCATTTAACAACATCCAACATAAACCAGGAATTTGTATGCAGTGAATTTCCCCTTGGCAGAGTGATTTTATCCTGTAAAGAAGGGAAATTTAAGAGGGATAGGGAACAAAACAGAGCAATAACTGAAGAGAAATATAGTGGAAGCAAGACTGAAGGACAAAGAATGATCACCCAAACTTTGGGAAGCCGGAGATGCAGACAGGAGAGAAAGAATGAAGGAGAAAGCAAAAGAATATTGAGGCAAACCAGAAAGACTGGAGACAATTTTCATTCAGATGTAAATATAAGGAAATCAAGAAAGACCACTGAGGAAAGAGAGAGACAGGACAGAGAAAACAAACCAAACAATAAAAGTCAAAAACTAAACTACCCCCCTCAAAAAGGAGAGTAAAAAAAAATTCCTCTGGTGCCCCCAGTTAGGTGTTAGTTCCTTGTCAGAGCTGAAATCTGTACTGAGTAGCCCCACCAAGTATGCAGTAAGATTACTGCTGGGTACAGGGCTGATCTTGGCCAGACCACTGACTCCTGTCACATGTGTTTGTCATAGGGCAGGGGGAGTACCCTTGTCCATCACTGGCCGAGGCCATTTGCATGCTTGCACCACCAGTCACAGAACAGGGGGCTGCTTCCAGTCCTTTGTAACTAGGACAAAGATGCTTTTTGCAGCTGCCAGAATGGAGTCTCGGTGGTCCTGGCTCCTACTTCTCAGCGGAGTTTCCCTCAGCCTGCCGTCCAACTGCCAGCTGTCTACTGTGACTGGATGGTCCTTCTCTCTTTCCACTCCAGGATGATGGCAGTGAAGCAACCCTGGGGCTATTCTGCTGCTGGAGTTCAAGCCTTGAGCCCTTTGAAATAAAATGGCAATCCCATCCACCCACTGCTCCTTCTCCACATGATTGTGTGCCGGTCACTGCAATAGTTCATTTACCAACCGCTGCTGGGGTACGGGGTCACTCAGGAAACAATGTCTCATGTTCTTACTGCTGCCTCCCACTGTACAAGACTCTCCCAGTCCAGGTCAGGTCTCAGTCTCCCAGTAAGGAGCAAAGTTGCTTTTGCTGTCTCACCTGCCAGGTCAGCTACACGGCTGCTCTAGCCACACCACAAGCTCTCAGGTCTGCAGTGGTGAGCTATTTCTTCTGTGGCAACGAATCCTATTTTCTTCTTCTCCACTGTCATTTCCTCATGGTTCCCATGTGCCCTGCACTCCCTTTGGATTCTCTATAGGTTGTTTTTCAGAGTCTTGGCACTTTATTCTGGAGAAGATGAGTAGCTGACACTCAGCACTCCATCATATTCACAAATTCTTTGCTGTTGTTCCATCTTCCCTAGTGTGAGCATGCTGCATTTAACAAATTATTCAAAACTTATGGAAATTCTTCATTTGGGAGAGTTAACAAGGTGAAACACATCTTTTAGGCAATAACATTAAATAACAAAATATTTGAAATCTACTTTGTATTGTTTATTCTCTATTTTTTTATATACGGGTACCAGGAGTCGAACTCAGGACCTTGCGCTTGCCAGGCAGGCGCTTATGCCACTGAGCTATATCACCAGCCCCTATTCTCTATTTAAAAAAAACCCTTGACATAAAATGTTTTACTGTTTCAATTAGTTTAAAGCCTCCTAATTCCTCATACATATTTTTGGATTATAAAATTCATGAGTACAAGAATAAAGTTTAGTTACCTTAATTTTAAAAGGTTTTAAATAATTTTATCAAGGTATAATTGACATATAATAGACTATGCATTTAAAGTATAAAATGTGATAAATTCTGACATTTATTTATATCCATGAAATCATCACCACAATCAAGATAATGAGCATGCCCATCAACTCTTGCTATGGTCTGAATGTGTTCCACAAAGTTTATATGTTGGAAAATTAATTTGCTACACAACAGTGTTTAGAGGTGGGACCTAATGGGAAGTGTTTTGGTTATGAGGCTTCCACCCTCATGAATGGACTCATGTCATTATCCTGGGAGCAGTTGTATTATAAAAGTAATTTAGACTCCACTCTTTCCCTTTCCCCCTTTCTGTGTCTCTTGTATAAGAGTACTTTCTCTTCTACCTTCTGCCTTGGGATGATGTAGCAAAAAGGCCCTTACCAGATGTGGCCCCTCAACCTTGGACTTCCTAGCCTCCAGAACTAAACCAAATACATTTCTTATCTTTACAAATTACCTAATCTCTAGTATTCTGTTTTAGCAACACAAACTGGACTAAGACACCTCCAAAAGTATCCTTGTGCCATGTTGTAACCAAAAGTTTCCTTCTCATCTATCCTTATATACCATTATCATACCTTCCCTGGAACCAGTGATCTGTTTCTGTCACTATAGGTTGATTTGTATTTTCTAGAGTATCACATAAATGAAATAATTCAGTATATGTTCACTTTTGGCTGACATTTTTTTTTTTTTGTGGGTACCAGGGGGTCGACCTCAGGACCTCGAGCGCCAGCAGGCGCCCGTGCTGCTGAGCGATATCACCGGCCCCTTTTTCGTATGTGGGATCCGGGAGTCGAACTCGGGCCCTCGCGCTTGCTGGGCAGGCACTTAAGCCGCTGAGCCATCTCACCGGCCCTTGGCTGACATTTTTAAGTCAGTGTAATTATTTTGAGATTCATCCATGTTGTGGTATCAGTTAATAGTTCATTTATGTTGCTAAGTAGTTTTCCATTGTATGGATATGTTGCAATTTATTTATACATTCACCTCTTAATTGCCATTTGTGTTGTCTCTAGGTTTTGAGTATTATGAATAATGTTATTATTAACATCCCCATGTAAATCTTTGCATGGGCATTTGCTTTTGCTTTTCTAGGACAATTACCTGCACATGGAAAGTCTGACTCATATGGAGATGTATGTTTAAGAAAGTACTAAGGTATTTTCTAATATAATTGTGCAATTTTACTTCCATGTTTCTTCCATGTCATTGTAGTGTATGAGAGTTCCAGTTGCTTCAAATTCTGGCCAACATTTGGTACATTTTTAACTTTAGACAATCTAACAAGTGACCATCAATATCTCATTGTGGTTTTAATTTGAATTTCCCTAATGGTTAATGATGTTGAACATCTTCCCATGTGCTCATTTGCTATTAATATATCTTCTTCAGTTAAGTGTTTGTTCATATCTTTTGTCCATTTTTAAAACTTAGGGTTTAAAAAAACTACAGAGATTTGATATTTCTTTAGATATTCTGGATATAAATCTTTATCAAATATATTATTTGAAAATATTTTCTCCCAAAACATGATTTATGCTTTTATTTTCTCATAATTAGCTTTTAAAACAACCAAGGTTTTAAATTTAACGAAATGTAATTTATCAAGTTTTAGATCATATTTTAAGTTTTGTATTGGAAATTTTTTCTTGCATATATGTACCAAGTTTTTTCAGTACCACTTGTTGAAAAGACTGTCACTAATCTGCTGAATGCCCTTGCACCATACTTGCTTGATTACTGTAGGTTTATGTTAAGTATTAAAATCAGGTTGTGTAAGTTCCAACTTTGTTCTATGTATGTGTTGAACCTCATGATATGCTTTTATTAGTTTTCTTTTAAGCAGTCAATTATATTTTTGAAAGAGATTTAAGTAATAAAATTATTCTTATTCACACAGTTATCATTGCATGTACTCTTCATTCCTTGTGTAGACCCATATTTTTATGTAGTATTGTTTTCCTTTGCCCAAAATACTTCATTTAATGTTTTTTTATAGAGCAGATCTGCTGGTGATTAATTCTTTCAAGTTTTGTGTCTCTGAAAAGTCTTTATTCTGCCTCTATTTTCAAATATTTCATTGGATATAGAATTTTAGATTGAGATTTTTTCCCTTCAGTATCTTAGAGAAGGCACACTACTGTCTTCACACTTAAATTGTTTCCAATGATAAGATTGCTGTCATAATTTTCTTTGTTCATCTCTATTTAATGTGTCCCTACCCTTCACTCTGGCTGTTTTTAAGATTTTTCTCATTATTTCTGATTTTAAACAATTTGACTGTGGTATGCCATATGGGTGTATTTCTTTTATGTTTTTTGTGCTTGAAATTCACTGAGCTTCTTGGATCTGTGAGTTTATAGTGTTCATTCAGTTTAGGTCATTATTTCTTTAAATGTTTTTCCTGTGCCCCTGCTTCCTTTGATGTTTCCAATTACATGTATAATAGGCAGCTTGATGTTTTCCCATAGCACATTAGTTCTCTGTTTGCTTTTTAAAATTGCCCTTTTCTTTCTGTGTTTCATTTTGGATAGTTTTTATTACACAGTCTTAAATTTCATTAATCTTTTTAACTGTTATGTCTAGTCTGTTAATCCCATACTGTTTATTTTTCATCTCAGACATTGTAGTTTTTAATCTTTAGGTTTAAGTCTTTATTTATCTTTCATGTATCTACTTAACTGTTTAAACTTGATTTCTTTTTCTTTTTTATTTTATAAAAAACCACAAAATTTCATAACAAGTTAATATAAAAATAATAGTTAATATACTGTGTATTCTTATCTTCAAAATATTTACTCATAGTACACCAACAAAGATTCTTACGAAGAAGAAACAAATATTAGCACAAAACATATAGAATATAATTATAATTACTTTAGTGACTATTCTAATACTTGTACAATTGAATATTCTAAATTGATTTTTCTCCTTTTTATGGATTGTATTTTCCTGATTTTTATGTGCCTATATTGTGTATTGTAACTTGTTTGGTGTTGCATATTTTTTATTTTACTATAAATATTCTTGAGCTCTGTTCTGTTCTGGGATGTACTTAAGTTACTTGGAAACAAATTGATCCTTTCAGGATTTTTTGTTTAGATTTGGTAGGCAGAACTAGAACAGTGCAAAGTATAAGGCTAATTATTTCCCACTACTGAAGTAAGATCTTTAGTACTCTAGCCAGTGCCCTGTTGAATCATGAGTTTTTTCAGTTTGGCTGGTAGGAACAGGGATATTCTTGGCCCTATGTGAGAGATAGGTACTGTGCTTTTCAATCCTTTCAGGTGGTTCTTTTCCTAGCATAGAGTAATTTCTTCACAGATATGTCATGTACTAATCAGAGCTTTGTTGAATACCTGAGGTAGATCTTGTGCAGGTCTCCAAAGTTCTTTTCGCTATGCAGTTCTGTCCTATATTCTAACTTATGAACTCTACTCACCAGGGTTTACTCAGACTCTGCTCTGTCTCCTGCACTTAGGGCTTGCCAGGGTGTGTGGATTCTTCTTTCCTGTAGCATGGCCTGAAAATTCTCTCAAGACAGTAACTTGGAAAATCACAAGGCTCACTTCATTCATTACTTGTGTCTCAGAAGTCACAGTCCTGCATTCCCTGGTGTTCAGTGCCTTGAAAACTACATATATATATATGTATATATATATATATATATATATATATATATATATATATATATATATATATATTTCATTTGTTGTTTCAGGCAGTATAGAAAATCACCCTTTGTTACTTCATTTTGGTCAGAAGTGGAAGTCCACTGACATTTTATAATCCCCAATTATCAAGACAAATATAACTTGTACCCTAATTTCAATTCTCATCTTTCAAAACCATGGACACCACTACATTTCTTTTTTGACATAGCTAAATCTGTTCTAAATACCTATGTGTGAAAATATCCAGACTCTGGCATGTAGCAGTGTAAATCTCACATCACTAATCAGTTTTCTGTGTAAAACAAACTATCATATGTTTAACAAAAGCAGTTTAACTCAGGGCTTCTTGGTTAAACTAACATTCTTTGTAAGACTCTCGTTCACTTTTTCATGTTCAATGAGGTAAAAATTTTACCCAAATTATTATCCAAAATAGTAAGATATTTGTATCATATCACTTTGGCGGGATATAAGTAATAATCTATGAGAGTTTATATGAAAAAACATCAAATAATCACTACTTATAAGTTTAGATTAATAATTTAATATCAGCTCAGCCTTTTAGCCCTTGAGCATGGGTCAATTTTTAGAAATTGTTCTGTCATCTATAAGGTTGTCACTATAGTTCCTTTAAAAAGGGCCTGAAACTTTAAATGATGTCTAGATACAGTTTAACTCAATTTATCTATATTCTTTAAAAGAAAATAAATGTCATTTTCCAAGACCCAGTTATGTCTGAAAGCACAAAGGTACATGTACAAACTGACAAAATAGGACTGGGGATGTAGCTCAGTGGTAAAGCAATTGCCTTGTACCTCAAAATATAGCTGCAATTCAGAAGAAATGGAGATTCCTAGATACAAATGAACTACCCAAACTGAACCAGGAACCTATAAAAACTCTGAATAGTGCCATAACTGGCAATGGAATTGAAGCACTAATAAAACAAAAAACAAAAAACAAAACTCCCAACTAAGAAAAGCCCAGGTCCTGATGGATTCACTGCTGAATTCTACAAGAACTTCAGGGATGATCTTATATCAATACTCTTCAAACTCTTCAATGAAATTAAAAGGGAAGGAGTACACCTGAAGTTGTTCCTTGAAGGTAGAATTACCCTGACTCCACAACCAGACAAGGATTGGCAATCCATATGCAGAAGATTGAATCTAGATGAGTATCTCATACTGTGCATTAAAATAAAATAAAAATGGATCAAAGATCTAAATATTAATCTTCTGGAAGATAACAATAGGTAAAACTCTTGAAGACATGGGCAAGGACTTTCTGAACAGAGTCCCAATGGGACAAGAAATTGTACCAAGAGTCAACAAATGTGATCAGACCAAATTAAAAAGCTTCCACACAGTAAAGGAAACAATGAAAAGTGAAGATAAACCTATAGAAAGGGAAAAAAAAGGCTAGCTCCTCCTCAGACAGAAGACTAATATCTAGAATATACAAAGAACTAAAAAAAAAGAGCCCCTCGAAATAAAAGACCCAATCAAAAAATGGGTAAGTGAAATGAATACACATGAATACAAATGGCCAGTAAATACATGAAAAACGTTCAGCCTTGCTGACCACTAGAGAAATGCAAATTAGAACAACACTGAGATTACATCTTAAGAAAGAATCAAGAAATCAAATAACAAATGCTGCTGAAGCTGCAGGAAAAAAGGAACTCTTCTGCATTGTTGGTGGGAATGTAAACTAGTACAACTACAATGGAGAATACTATGGAGAGTCCTTTGAACACTAAAACTAGAAATTCCATTTGACCTAGCCATTCCCCTCTAGGTAACTTCTGGGAAAAGTTAAAGACATCATATTACAGTGATACATGCGTGGCAGTGTTTATAGCAGCACAATTCATAATGGTTAAATTTTGGAAGTAGCCTATATGTACATCAACAGATGGATAGATGAAGAAAATGTGGTATCTACACACAATAGATTATTACTCTGTTATAAAGAAGGATACATTTAGGTCATTTGTAGGAAAGTGGATGTACCTTGAGGCCATAATGTTAAGCAAAATAAATCAGAAACAGAAGGTTATATATGACATGGTTTTCTTTATATGAGAAATGCAAAATATAAATAAAGAGCTAAATAAAAGATAGATAATAGGAAACAAAGAGTTAGATCTTTTTCAAATTGGAAGAGGACCAAGAGTTGGAGGGCTGGGAGGGGAGGGAAAGGGATGAAAAAAGAATAGAGATATGTTATGTACATGTACCAGCACCTCATAAGGAATGTAATCATTACTGCAAATATGTGCTAAAAAAGTAAAAAATGAAGAGAATAAGACAAAAAATAGCTAATGCTCAGATGTCATTCTCTGAATTTGCATTACTTTTAAGCACTTTACATATTTTTAAAACTCATTTAATCTTTATAAAACATACCTGAAAGATTAGGTACAGTTATGTCCATCTTAGAAGTAAGGAAGTTGAGGCATTGAAAGTATTAGTAACTTACCCAAGGTCACATAGCTAATACATTAGTGAAGATTCAAGTTTAAACATACTGGCTTCACAGTCCAAGCTTTTAACTGCATCATACATACTGCCACAGGAGAGCAAAACTGAAAAAAAATTTTTTTCTCTTAGCTGCATTATCTGTCTTTGATTTTTGTGGGTTTAATTTTAAACATTTAGACACAAATAGACTTCTAATTGAAGATTTTCACTAAACATTTATTGAACTTGTACTGTGTGTTAGGCACTGTGCTAAGCTTCTGTGGGTATGAGGTCTAGACACAGGCCCTGCCCTCAAAGTGGTTGCTTCTGTTAGTTTCTAGTATAAGCACAATATCACAATCTTCACATTTATACATGGCCTGCATCTTTGGGAGAGGGAGAGATACTAGTGTGCTCAACAAATATAATACAGCAAAATCTGTTTTATTGGCTGCTTTATGCATGAGTGTTATTTGGTGTTCTAATTCACATCAATTTCTATTTTGTAACACCAACAATGATTCTTAATTGGAGTACTACCCTTACAAGGAATTCTATATACTTTTTAAATATTCTAGGGTCTTGCCCAGGTCATACATGTAATAAATAGTAGAGCTAGGATTTGAACCAAAGTTTGTCTTACAACACTATTTTCATTGTTGTATTCTTTTTTTAATTTTCAAAACTGGCCTTTAAGACACAAGCCTTTGGCATCTGGACTGACTGGAACCCCAACACCCAGGACAGGCCGGGCCCTGGGCACGTGGGCACACAATATACCTTTGGCGGGTGGACCGAATGGAATCCCCAAGACCAAGGACATCAGGTCCCAGGTGCGTGGAGTAATCAGTAAGACCAGCGATACAGAAGTGTCTGAAGCAGCAGCGAGGAGCCAGCAGTTGGGCTCTGGGGAACTCCACCAACAGAAGACCAGTCCCAACCCCCACATCCAGAGACCAAGACCAACTCCATACCTAGCACAATTCCCATGGCAAACTTGGCTGGAGTATACAGCACATTTCTGGGATCTGACATGGACACTATCACAGAACTGTAAACACCAGAGGTATTTTACTGTTTTTATTCTCCCTTGTTTGTCTGATTGGCTATCCCTTTCCTGTCTGGTTGGAAGTTATCTTGTTTTGTCTTATAATTTGTGGTTATTTTTGGTTTTGGATTTTTTCCCTCTCTTTCTTGGGTCTTCTTTTCTTCCTCACTTTTCCACTCTCCTTCTCTTTCTTCTTTTTTTAACTGTTTAGGTTTCTTACCTATCTTTTTCATTCTATTGATCCTCTTTGTCTCTTTCCTCAACTATTTTTTGAATCTAAATGTTCAAGTGAGTAAACACTGTCTCTTCCCTTTCTGGTTACTCCTGTGCATTCTATTTCATTCTTTCCCTCTTGTGTCCTCCATTTTCCCAAAACTCAGGTGATCATCCTTTGACCTCCAGCATTGAATCTACTATATTTGACTTCACTCATCACTTTATCCTGTCCCCTACACATCTTAACCCACCTACGCCCACAAAAGGGTAAAACCCTCACTCCACTAAGGGGAAAATCACTGCATACAAGTACATGGTATATGTTTGATTTTGTTATATAACTTTAGAGTTTACTCCTGTGGTTGGAAGTAGCAGGTTAATGGTTACCATAGTTTGTCAGTAGTTAAGCTGTACTTGAAACTATTGTTATTACTAACAGTACTATTTTAGTCAGGATATCATACATATGATAATCAGTTTTTCTCCCCTGTATGATAACACTGTAATTGTATGGGGTCATAATAACCACCACAATCCAGTAGCAAAGGATTGGTTGCTGAGCCAAATAGTAACTTTGCATCCTTTACAAATTGGGAAGGTAGGTTCTTGGGATAGTTATAAAGAACCACCTACATATAGAGGACACCCCTGAAGAACAGACATCTCCTAGGGAAGCCTCAATACTAGAGATAAAGCTATCATAAGAAATCAGCAAGCATCAACACAGAAAACAAAATAAAATTAAAAAATAGAAAATGACGAGATGCAGAAGCAAAATGCAACCCCAGACCCTCAGCTCACTGAGGACAAGCCTGGAACATAATGAGATAGACAAAATTGGAAGTCAAACATTGGAATATTCTGAAATGAGAGCAGCAGAAGTTAAAAAAACAAGTGGAAAATGCTAGAGAGAAAATAATCTCAGGTAAAAAAAGAAATGATGATTAAAATCAAAGATATTAGAGAAGACACAGATAAAAGAATAGATGAGCTTAGAAAAATGTTGGAAACAAAAAACACCCAACATAGGAAAGAAATGGAATCCATGAAACAGATCCACACAGAAATCCAAGAGGTCAAGCAACAGATTGAATGAAGGAGAGGATAGAATATCAGATCTTGAAGACAGAATTGCAGCTAGTGATCATGAAAAGAAAGATATCTTAAAAATAGCAAGGACCATGAAAAATCAACCCAACAGCTATAAGATGATGCAAAGAAGAATAACATAAGACTGATTGGGGTCAATGAGAAAGCTGGAGACAGTACAAATGCCATAAAAAAAAAACCCTATTCACAGAAATAATGGCAGAAAAGTTCCCCAGCATGGATAAAGAATTTGACATACAAATAAATGAAGCATATAGAACTCCAAACAGCCATGACCAAAATAAAACTACACAAAAGACATATAATAATCAAGATTCCAGAAATTCAGCACAGAAACTATATTAAAAGCTGTTAGAGAAAAAAAGCATCACCTATAAAGGAAAGCCCATCAGAATCATGGCAGACTTCTCAACACAAGCCCTCAAGTCAAGAAGAGCTTGGAGTGAAGTATTTGAAGTCCTGAAAGAAAACAACTTCCAACCCAGACTGATGTACCCTGCAAAACTATCTTTCAAAATCAAAGGAGAAATAAGATACTTGCATGACAATTAAAAACTGAAGAAATTCATGACCACCAAACCAACCCTACAAAGAGTACTGAAAGATATTCTAGACAGAGATAAAAATGACCACAATTCCAAGGACAATGGAAAGAAACCACCAGGCAGGGCAAGCAATTAAACAGAGGGGAAAAGCATTGAACCAACAGCAGGAAAATATGAAAAAGATAAGCCGATACATATCAGTTATAATCATCAATGTCAGTGGCCTCCATTCACCAATCAAACAAACAGACTGGCAGAATGGATAAAGAAACAAGATCCAACAATATGCTGTATAGAAGAAACACATTTAACTCGAAAAGAAATTCATAGACTGAGCATCAAAGGATGGAAAACAATCTTCCATGCAATAGGAACCCAGAAAAAAGCAGGGTAGTTATTCTGTTTGCAGACAATGTGAACTTCAAACCAAGAATGATCAAAAGAGAAAAAGAAGGTCACTACATACTTGTCAGGGGAAAACTTCAAGGGGAAGATATAATAATCATAAATATGTATGCACCAAATACTGAAACACCCAACTGTATAAGACAAATTTTTTTTGTGGGTACCAGGGGTCAAACTCAGGACCTCATGTGCCAGCAGGCACCCATGCCACTAAGCAATATCACTGGCCCTTTTTCTCGTATGTGGGTACTGGGAGTCGAACTCAAGACCTCGCACTTGCCAGGCAGGTGCTTATGCTGCTGAGCTATCTCACTGGCCTGACAATTATTGATAGACATGGAAAATCAAATAAGCAATAACACAATTGTAACAAGAGACCTTAATACCCCATTGTCACAAAGAGCTAGATCAACTACACAGAAAATCAGCAAAGAAATATAAGAACTGAACCAAAACTGTGAACAAATGGACTATAGTAGATGTTTTCAGAGTGTTCCACTCAACATCGTCAGAATACACATTCTTCTCAGCTGCACATGGGACGTTCTCTAAAATAGACCATATACTAACTAGCCCACAGAACATGATTAAGTAAATGAAAAGGAATTGAAATTATCCCGTGCATATTATCAGACCATAGTGCAATGAAATTGGAAATTAATGGCAAAAGAAACCACAAAATCTCCATAAACACATGGACATTAAATAACACCCTCCTAAGCAACCAACGGGTCACAGAGGAAATTAAAGAAGTTAAACAATATTTACAACTAAATGAGAAAGGTACAACATACTGGAACTTATGGGATTCGATGAAAGCAATCCTAAGAGGATAATTTATAGCAGTGAATTCTCACATCAGGAGAACAGAATATGCACAAATAAACAACCTAATGTTGCACCTCAAGCTTCTAGAAGAACAAGACAAGCCCAAGCCCATACAAGGGAGGAAGTTATAAAAATCAGAGCAGAAATTAAGGCAATGGAGACGAAGAAAACACTACAAAGAATTAATGAATCAAAAAGTTGGTTCTTTGAAAGAATAAATTAAATTGTTAAACACTTAGTGAACCTTATCAAAAAAAGGAAAGACTCAAATTCATGCACTGAGGAATGAAAAGTGTGAAGTCACTGCAGAACCTGTGAAAATTCAGAAGATCATCAATACCTACTTCAAAAATCTTTACTCTCATAGGATGGAAAACACAGAAGAAATGGACAGATTCCTAGATATGTATGAATTACCAAAGCTGAATCAAAAAGATATAAAAATTCTGAATAACCTAATATCAGTTAATGAGATTGAAAATGTAACTAAAAACTTACCAACAAAGAAAAGCCCAGGTCCAGATGGATTCACTGCTGAGTTCTACAAGAAATTTAGAGAATATTTAATGTCAACACTCCTCAAACTCTTTAATGAAATTGAAAGGGAAGCACTACTCCCTAACTCATTCCTAGAGGCAAGTATTACCCTGATACCAAAGTCAGGGAAAGACCCAACCAAAAAAGAGAACTACAGACCAATCTCCCTAATGGACATAGATGTAAAAATCCTCAGTGATATCATAGCAAACAGAATGCAGCAAATCATCAAGAAGATTATACACCATGACCAAGTAGGATTCATCCCAGGAATGCAGGGATAGTTCAACATACATAAATCAATAAATGTAATACACCATATCAACAGAGCCAAAGACAAAAATCACATGATCATGCAGAAAAAGCTTTTGACAAAGTCCAGCACCCATTCATGATAAAAACCCTACAGAAAATCGGAATAGATGGTCTTTACCTTAACCTGATAAAAGCCATCTATGACAAACCAACACCTGACATTATACTAAATGGACAAAAACTGAAAGCTTTCACTCTAAAGTCAGGAACAAGACAAGGATGTCCACTATCACCACTCCTATTCAATATAGTTCTGGAAATATTAGGCAGGGCAATTAGACAAGAGAGAGAAATAAAAGGAATAGGATAGGAAAGAGAAGTTATATTATCATTATTCGCAAATGACATGGTACTCTACATAGAAGATCCCAAAAACTCCACCAAAAGACTTCTAGATTTAATAAGCAAAGTCAGTAGCATAGCTGGATACAAAGTCTACACTCAAAAATCAATAGCATTCCCATAAACAAACAACAAACTCACTGAGAGAGAGATTAGGGAAACCACACACTTCAGAATAGCATCCAAAAAAAATGAAATGCCTAGGAATCAATCTAACGAAGTAAAAGATCTATACATTGAAAATTACAGTATTCTGAAAAAGGAGATTGAAAGGATATCAGAAAATGGAAAGATATCCCTTGCTCATGGATAGGAAGAACCAACATAGTGAAAATGTCCATACTCCCAAAATTGTTGCACAGATTTAATGCAATTCCAATCTAAATACCATTAGCATACCTCACAGAATTAGAGAAAACTTTCCTAAAATTCGTTTGGAAACAGAAGAGACCTAGAATGGCAAAAGCAATTCTAGGCAACAAAGGCAAGGCAGGAGGCATCACTATCCCTGATTTGAAATTATACTACAGAGTTACTGTGATAAAATCAGCATGGTAGTGGCAAAAAAAAAAAAAAAGAACCTGAGGATTGGTGGAACAGATTAGAAGATGCACACACAACTACAAACACAGCCACCTTATCTTTGATGAAGGGGCCAAACATGTTCACTGGAAGAAAGATAGCCTCTTTAATAAATGGTGCTGAAAAGACTGGCTGTCTGCATGCCAAAGACTAAACTTAGACCTATGTCTATCACCATACACTAAAGTCAAAATGGGTCAAAGATCTAAATATTAATACAGAAACACTAAATCTACTATAAGAGAAAGTAGGTAGAAAACTTGAAGACATAATTGTAGGCAGAAACTTCATGAAGAAAACACAAACTGCACGGGAAATACTCCAAAGAATCAACAACTGGGATCTGATCTTATTAAAAATCTTTTGCACATCAAAAGAAATCAACAACAGAGGAAATGACAACCCACAGAGTGGGAAAAAATTATACCCAGTTGTCCCTCAGACAAGGAACTTACATCTAGAACATATAAAGAATTGAAAAAATCAGACCCCCCAAATTCAAAGACCCAATCCAAAAATGGGCATCTGAGATGAATACACACTTCTCAGATGAAGAAATACAAGTGGCAAATAAATATATGAAAAAATGTTCAACATCATTGGTTATTCAAGAGATGCAAATTAAAACAACACTGAGATTCCATCTCTGGAAAGAATGGCTATCATCAAGAAATCAACCAATAACAAATGCTGGAAGGGCTGTGGGGTAAAAGGAACACTTCTCCACTGTTGGTGTGAGTGCAAACTGGTGCAATCACTGCGGAAATCAACGTGGACATTCCTCAAAAAACTAGGATTAGAGATCCCATTCGACCCAGCTATTCCCCTTCTGGGTATTTTCCCAGAAGAATTAAAAACATGATACCACAGTAATATATGTGCACCCATGTTTATAGCAGCACAATTTGTAATAGCTAAATCTTGGAATCAACCCAAATGCCCACCAACTGAGGAATGGATAAAAAATATGTGGTATTTTTATACAATGGAATACTACTCAGCTAAAAAGAAGGATAAACTTTAGACTTTTGTAGGTAAATGGATGCAACTTGAGACCATACTCATACGTGAAATAAATCAGTCTTGCATGTGTAAACATCATATTGTCTCCCTAGTGTAGGAAGCTGAAAGAGTAAAATCCAGAATGTACAACAGATATTGTGAAATGGGAAGAAACTTTTCAAAGGAAAAGAGAAATTGGGATGGGGAAAAGGAGAAAAGGAAGGAAAAAGAAAATTAAGTATATATGTGTGTGTATATATATATATATATATACATATATATATACACACACATATATATATACATACACACACAGAAGATAGTTATAATAGCTACACTATTAATTTCTATTAGTTCATTGAAAAGAAAGTTTTGTGCTTGTATCATTTGATCAATTTCCATGCCTATATCTTGTAATCTGAGCAACTACTTTGAAGGTAAAATTGAGCAATGTACCAGCCATTGTTATTCTCCTACAATCTTGTTTTGAAACTTTGTATCATTTTTTTTATTGTTTTTTTCTCTTTAAAATGAAAAGAACTAGCCTTCAAGATTTGAAATTTGAGATAGCTCTTTCATTTTTTAAAACTAGCTCTGTCACTGTTAACAAGTGTCTATTCATTAATTATTACTTAAATTGTAGAATTAGAGTATATTTTACTCTTTATTAGTTTATGATTTATAATAAATACATTCATCATGGGCAATTGGTGCATTTACATATCACACCTTGATCCTTTTTCTTCCCTTTCTCCTGCCTCTCATTCCCTTATCTCCAGATCTGCCTCCCATTTCCACAAAGTCTGTCCCCATTTCCTATTTTCTTTTATTTTGCTCTTTAAATTATTTATGCTTTGTGTTTCTACATATAAGAGAAACCACAAATCATTTAACCTTCTATGTCTGATTTATTTCACCTAGCATTATGGTCTCAAGGTGTGTCCATTTTCCTACGAATGAATTAAATTTATCCTTCTTTGTGGCTGAGTAAAAATCCATTGTGTATAAATACTATGTTTTCCTTATCCATTTATCTATTGATGAGCATATAGGCTGCTTCCAAGATTTAGCTATTGTGAGTCATGCTATTATAAACATGGGCATACATGTATAAAAAAGAATTATAGATTGGATGTTTATTAAATAAAATGTACTATGTTCAACTTGTTTATATATTTACTGTTTTAAAAATCTATACTATTGATAATTGGAACAATAATTTTATAAGGTATGTTAATTTATCATTATGATGGTCAATTTTTCAATTTCTTTCTCTAGTTGTACTTAATCTTCCCTTACATATTTAAAGATGTCTTATTGGTGTATACAGGTTTATTATTTCTATCTAGAGATTTTCTCTATCCTTCACAATGCTTTTATTATCTTGAAGTTTTACATTTAGATACTAACATCACTACTTCAGCTTTCTTTTTGTTAGTATTTACCTGATCTATCTTTTCCATCTTTTTTACTTTTACTTTTTCCTTGATTTATGTTTTAGCTGTGTCTCTTATAAATGGCACATAGCTGGACTTTATCCGATCTATTAATCTCTGTATGTTAAAGGGTAAATTTTGCTTATGTATGTTTTTAAATATTCATATATTTGAACTTGTTTTTATCATCTTTTGTTTCCTATTTTTCCTGCATGCTTTCTTTTTTTCTCCTTGCCTTTTAGTTTTTGTTCTTATTCTGTTTTCTTCTTCTCACTGCTGTTTCTGTAAGATCCCATCTCAATTGAGCTGGCTGAGACAGGGTTAGTTTTGGAAATAGCAGTGATCCATGGTCCAAGGTAGTGCTAAGCATAGGATATGGCTTTTGTGAAAGGAGTCAGGTTGGCAAGTGATGGAGCAAGGGAGCTGGTAGAGCTCATGACTCATGGACTTAAAATTTTTTTGCAAGTATGAGATGAGAATATCTGATAATAATAAAGGGGAGGAAAGTGGGAATATAAGATGAAAGAGGTCTTAAAATAGAATCCAAAGGAACTAGGTAGGGGATTTGAACAAGTGAAAGTAGCAGGATGTGTAGATGGCAACCATGGTCCAGCTGAGGTTTTAGACCAAGAATTGTTTTCTTTTTTTAATGGTTGAAAGGAAGTTTAATTAACAAAGGTCATTTTAATTCTTCTAAGTTCATCTTAATATTAAATAGGATAAGATGCTTAATAGCTGTATTCAACACTTTATTCCAGTTTAGTCCTTTTACAATGAACTTGCTGTAAGCTTGTTTATACTTTAACAGATAGAAGCCAAGTATCATGAGGTATTTAGATAGATGTAGCTAACTATATTGGAAAATGAAAATTTATAAAATTTATAGATGTTTTATCATTAGACCAGATTAAAAATATCAAATTAAGGATAGATAAAGGTTAATTTAAAAATCACTTATCATTAGGCATTACACCTTTTTAACAACAAGTATAATTTACACAGATTATAAAAGTCACTTTGTCATACAATATGTATTTAGCAATTTTTTTAAGCTGAAGTAGTATTTCAGTTATAAAAACCATCTCTGGTTACAAAAAAAAAATCAGAAACTTTATTGGAATTTAATCTGATTCACAAATGTCCTAAGAATTCTTAAGCCACATAATATTTTAAGGAGAAGAACACTAATTTTAAAAGTTTGGTACTGTTTCTGTTTTTTATGTACATGTACTAACTGGTCTCTTTCTAGCAAACCCAACTAAAAGTTCATCATTGTAAAATAAAGGCAAAAGCTAATCACCTTTCAATAAAAATTGTATGCAACACTTCCATGTATCAAAGGTATAATTTAGTGGTTAACTGCCTGGTACAAAATACTAAACAAAATACATTTACTGGATTGTTTTTCACTTGCAGCCACCCTGTTATCCAGAATAAAGATTTCTGAAAATAAAACCTACAGTGCAATTTACTTAGTGTGGACCATTGCATTTCCCCCACTGCGTACTTAATTTTCTTCCCCAGTGCCCCCACACCCTCACCATGGTACCATATTATTAAAAACAGTAAGTACCTGGGATTTATGCTTCAGATCAAGACATCATTTTTATAACTTCAAATGATGTACAGGTCCTCATATTAAAAAGATGTTTTGTGGTCACAATTACCTCCAAAAAGTAATTATATTCAAATGACCTGACATATCATGCCTTAGTAATTACAAAACCATAATTTTGACACATGGAAATTTATAAGTTAAGCAAATGTGAAATGCTAAAAGATGTGAACAGCTGTTCTTCTGTTTAAATCTTAGGTGCTCTGTTTAAGAGTGCTGCAAAACTTAGGCAATAAATTTATTTTTTTAGTTAGCATAACCATTCCATGGTACAGAGTGCTAAGTCATAAAGTACAAATTCAAGGAAGGTAATACCTTTACTAAGTTCCAAAACTTTTGGCAAACCATTACAATACTCTTTAAGTCAATAAAACAGTATTTCTTTTGGAGTCATCTATTACTTTAGTGACTATTTTCACTCTAAAAATATCATTTTAAGTACCAAATCAAGACACTGTGGTTTCTAGCAGAGCAAGTTATCTTATACCAATTAATCTCTTTTTTTTTTTTGTGGGTACCAGGGTGTTGACCTCAGGACCTCGCGCGCCAGCAGGCGCCCGTGCCGCTGAGCGATATCACTGGCCCCCAATTAATATCTTTTACAACTGTATAATTTCTTCTTTTAAAGTGAGTTCTTCACCTACACAGTTCTAGCTTGCAGCATCAAGGCAACTGTGTGTACATAAAGGTTGGCTCTGCTTAGTTCTGGGGTTGGCTCAAAGCCAGGTAAACTCCCAGTGTATAAAAAAGCTTAATATTCTACCTTAAGAAGACTCACTGTCCATATCAATTTTTTTCCAAGTACTCTTTAAAAAATGCTTACATTTTCACATAAATACTGGAACTCTAACAATTAGTCATTTCAAGTCATACTAACATCAGATGATCCTTGTGATTTAAAACCCCTGTATCTTTATGTTTTGATGAAAAGCACATAGCCTTACTTCAGCTTATCAAAAAAAATTCTACTGAAAATATAGTTGTATTTTTTAAATAATAAATAAATATATTGCAATCTTAGAGAGATCTGGGGGACCTGGTGCTATATACCAACTTTCTTTATCACTTATCTACAAATGCTGCCACCGTCATTGGTGTCCTTAATTTATGTATTACCCATGCCATTGCTTCTTGGTCTTTATTAGCACTTGAAGATATCATGCTTGCCATCAGTCCTTCAAGGTAATTGCTGAGGCTGACTCCTTTCACTATGATTATGTCTTCTTGAGTCAAAATAGTTTTTTCTGGGTCCTGGGGATGTGGTTGGTATATAAGTCTCTCATCTACTGAAACCATATTTGTAAATAAAATATTAGTAGATTTAAGTGTCATTGTTTTCTCTACAGGATCAATTACAGAATGTTCTTGCACATATGTTTTGGTTCTTGCTGCACCAATAATAGACTTCACAATGGAAGGCAGTCCCCACTCTGTGCTGAGAAGTCTGTGGCCATGCCGCTTTCCAGAGGGATCTATATATCTGCCCAGCACATCAACTCCAACTACACTTGGGTTCATAGGGTTTGGGTATTTCTGCCTTGCACCACAGCTGTTGTAGCAGTTCTCCACAGGTGGTCAAAGATATGCTCCAAAGTCCAGATCTTCATGGTGCCAGCAGCCTGCTCGATGTTTGGGCAGCACTAGGGGACAAGGAGGAGGAGACCAGGAATTGTGTAGTACCTGAGTATAGGAACAGACAAGGCAGTCTTATATATACACCCTTGCATGCATATTTGTATGACTGTTTCTATTAGGTGGATTCTTAGGAGTGGTGGAATGCCTGTTTTAGATTGTGTACTGCCAAATTGCCCTTCAATTTGTCATTTGAACCTGTCTGTTGTACTATAGAGTGATATTAGTAAAAGGAATTTAAGCATATGATTTTCCAACATCAAAAACACCAAAGGATGTGTGATGGATTTCTATTTTCTATATAGTAAAATTTAAGTTCTTCTCAAGAGCATTTAAAAGTGTGAAATTGGGCCCCAAACTATTTTTCCTACCATTTTCCCCCACCAACAAATATGCATTCTGTTTGATAAGGCAAAGTCTGCCTCTTTTATAAAACCTTCACATGTGTACAGCTCTCTCCGCTCCATGTAATATAGACTTACTTTCTTCTCTGAGTTCCCATAGTACTTACTTTACAAACCATCTCATGTCACTTAGCAGATTGTACTGTGCTCATATGCTCATGTGTGTCTGTCTCTTCTGCTGCTCTGCAGACTTCTTAAGGGCAAAAACTATGTCTTACTCATCTCTGGATCACTAGCACTTTGTACAGTGCTGGAGTAGTGCTCAACAAATGCGTATGAAATGGGGGAAGATATTCTTGAGGTGTAGTGCTAGTGCGATAAGAACTTTGCGAGGTAGAGTAGGTACTGGAAGGTTGTAAATTGTGGCAGAAAGTAGATTGAATCTCAGGAACTTGGAAGCTAGTCAGGAATGGAGAGATTGGCCTAAACTGTCAGGAGTCCTCATATGCTTTTCCCCTCCACTATAGAGATCAGCTGCTTAAGTATTTGGGTTACTAGAACTGTGATTTGAGAACATTTAAGTAATAAATATTGGATGATAGAGGATCTGCTTGGTGGAGGGAATGTTTGATTCCACTGTTTTGTGCTCTTTCCAGAATAAGATGCTATGCTGAGAGACCCAACCATTTCCTAGAGTAATGAATAACTTCTTGAAAAATCAAAGCCTCTTCATTTTCAGGGTGTGATTCAGGTAGGAGTAGGAATGGTAAATAAGTTAGATACTTCTACTTTGTCTATTTAGCCTGGCTTAATGGGGAAGTAGCCTACTGAAAAGCTCTAGAGCTGAGGGCCTGTTCTGGAATAAATCATCTATGTGAAATTAGTTGTTCTTTCATTTCAGGTAACTCTGGTAGCTCTCCTTATTTGGTTGCATTGAATAAAAAGTAGAAGAAAAAGTAGACTACATCATGTCAGAGATATTAGACCTCTCTTTCCTGTCTGAGATGGAAAGGGATTTGATCATTAACGTTCTACAGCGAGATGAGGAGCTCCGGAAAGCAGATGAGAAAAGAATTAGGTGAGTTGCAAAAAAAGTGTGGGCTCCCAGGCCTTTGATGAATGGTCTGTAGAATTTTCCTTATGCCTTTCAGAGGAACTTGCACACATGATGTTTACTACTCCTTCTGGGTCAAGTTAGTCTCTGAGTTTGTTACTTTCACAGAGCCAAATACTCTTACTGCCTTTGCCCTTCAACTCTTCATCTAACCTATGCAGATCCTGAATCCACTTGCATTTGTCTTTTGGGTCTTGACAGGCGACTGAAGAGTGAGCTACTGGAGATCAAAAGGAAAGGGGCCAAGAGGGGCAGCCAACACTACAGTGACTGGACCTGTGCTCGGTGTCAAGAGAACCTGGGCCGTTTAACTCCCAAGACCAACACTTGTAGGGGTTGCAATCACTTCGTGTGTCGGGACTGCCGCATCCAGGAAAGCAATGGCACCTGGAGGTGCAAGGTGTGCACTAAGGAAATGTGAGTTTTGCCTATGGCTGAGTAGAGAGAAGAGATGAGGCCTGGCTATGGTGTGAATTTCTCTCCTCAACCTTTGTTGGTTGAATGACAAGAGCCATTCTTTATCCATCTGTCATTTTCTTTCATTCTTTCCCAGAGAGCTGAAGAAAGCAACTGGAGACTGGTTTTATGACCAGAAAGTGAATCGCTTTGCTTATCGCACAGGCAGTGAGATAATCAGGATGTCTTTGCGCCGCAAACCTGCAGGTACTGGGCCCACTTAGAGATGGTTTCCTGCAGGACTTAGCCTCATTGATAGATCCTCTGCTGTGGAACTGTAATGTGTTTCAGCTGGTGGTTTCTTAGCTCCATGAGCTCACCCTTTTTGGGGGGGGGAATGTAAAAGATCATATTACTGTTCCTTCTGCAAGCATGATGTGTTTTGGAGAAGATGCCATGAGGGTGGATGCCATTTCCTGCCTTCATCACCACCACCCTGACATGCCTTTGTTTGTCTTGAAGTGAGTAAAAGAGAAACAGTGGGACAGTCCCTCCTTCATCAGACACAGATGGGTGATATCTGGCCAGGAAGAAAGATCATTCAGGAGCAACAGAAAGAGCACAGGTGAGAACCAAGTAGTTATTTGTTTAAAGGAATGTTTTGGTATCATTTTAACGCTTTTATTATTGTTTTTAGTTTCTTCTGTTTCTAAAATAATAGATGATCTCAGATAAAGGACTAATATCTAGAATATACAAATAATTTTTAAAAATTAGAGCCCCAAAATAAAAGATCCAGTGAAAAAAATGGGCAACTGGAATGAAAAGGCACTTCTCAGAAAAAAGTACAAAAAGCTAATAAATGTATGAAGAAATGTTCAATATCTCTGGCCAGTAGAGAAATGCAAATTTAACCATGCAATATTTAAGCTTGTGTACTTTACTTAGTTCACTTAACATTATGGTCTTAAGTGCATCCATTTTCCTACAGACGACTCAAATTTATCCTTCTTTATAATGGAGTAGTACTCTATTGTATAAATAGCACATTTTCTTTCCTTTTTTTGTAAATTTGGTTAAGGTTTTGTCTATTTTGTTTATTCTTTTTAAAAACTGGCTCTTCAATTCATTGCTTCTTTGTATTGTTTTTTAGTCTCAATTTCATTAATTTCCTCTCTAATCTTTATAATTTTGTTCCTTGTGCTAGCTTTGGATTTGGATTGTACTTGGTTTTGCAGGACTTTGAGGTATGTCATTAGGTTATTTATTTAGGTTCAATTTGTTTTTCTACTTTAAGCATTCACAACAGTAAACTTCACTTTTAGTACTGCTTTCATTGAGTCTCATAGGTATGTTGTATTGTCATTACTATTTGATTCTAGGAATTGTTTTCTTCCTTGATTTCTTCTGTGACCCAATGAGTATTCAAGAGTGTGTTATTTAATGCCTAGGTATTTGTAAAATTTCTGGTTTTTTTCTTGTGATTGATGTCTCATTTCAGTGCACTACAATCTGATAGTCATCGTGGAACAATTTAAATTCTTTATCATTTATTTAAGTGGGCTTTATGGACCAGTGTGTTGTCTATTTGGGAGAAAGTTCCTTGTACTGCTGAGAAAAGTGTGTATTCTGTTGTAGTGGGATAGAATACTGTAGATGTCTATTAAGTCCATTTGTTCAGTTCTGATATTTCTTTGTCAATTTTTTGTTTAGTTGATCTATTTGTGAAAATAGGGTATTGAGGTCACCCACTGTGATTTTTTTTTTGTGTGTGTGGGTACCAGGGGTCAACCTCAGGACCTTGTGCACCAGCAGACGCCCATGCCACTGAGCAATATCACTGCCCCTTTTTCATATGTGGGTTCCGGGAGTCGAACTCGGGCCCTCACGCTTGCCAGGCAGGCACTTACGCCACTGAGCCTTCTCACCGGCCCCACCCACTGCGATTGTATTGATGTTTATTTTGTCTTTTATGTCCAGTAATGTTTGTTTTATGAAGTTAAGTGCATTTGTATCTGGTGCATATATATTTACATTTGTTATATCTTCCTGTTAAAATGTTCCCTTTACTATTATGTAGTTAACTTCTTTGCCTCTTCTGGTCAGTTTTAGCTTGAAGTTTACTTTCTCTGAGGATAAAATAGCTGCTCTTTTTTAGTCAGTGTCCTGGTGCATGAAATATTGTTTTCAATCCTTTGATTCTTAGTTTATGGATTTCTTTTTGGATTAGATGCATCTCTTGAATGTAACAAGCAGTTGGTTTTGCTTTTTTGATCCAGTCTGCCAATTCATGTCTTTTTAATTGCAGAGTTAAGGCTATTTGCATTGAGAGTTATTACTGAAAGCTTTCAGCTTATTCCTGTCATTGCATTCTGTTTCTATTGTTGCATTTAAAAAATTTCCCTTTTTGTTTAACTACTTGCCTTGCTTGATGTATTCATTCCATCTGGCTTTTTGGCTTTGTTGTCTTCATTTTCTCTGTCTAGGTTATTCTTGGGTATTTGTTTTTGACTGCTTTTTTTGGATGTTTATGAATTTTGTAAGGTGGTCTTTGTCATGGAATGTCCTCATATCTCTATCAATTTTGAAAGATCATTTTCCAAGATATATGAGTTTGGGTTGGAAGTTGTTTTCTGTTAGGGCTTGAAACACTTAATTCCAACCTCTCCTGGCCTTCAAAGTTTGTGTTGGAAAGCCTGCTGTAACACTAGTGGGTTTACCTTTATAAGTGATTTTTCCTTTTAAGATTCTGTCTTTGTGTTGGACTTCTGAGATTTTGACTATAATGTGTCATTGGAGTTTCTTTTCTCATCGTAGTTACTTAGCATTCTATATGATCACTTGCCGATATGCTATGTTGAGGTTTTTGAGGTTTCCCCCCATACTTTGAAAGTTTTCTGCTATGATTTCTATAAACAGATTTTTCATTCCATATGTGCTATCTTCTAATTTCTCTATAACTACAGTTATCCTTAGGTTAGTCTTCTTAGCACATCTAATAGCTGTTGGGTGAATTTTTCTTGTTCTCTTATTGTTTTTACAGTATTTCTTAGTACACCATCAAGACATTTCGTATTATTCTTGATTTCTGAAACCTTATCTTCACATTGATCATTTCTCTTTATGAATTCCATAGAATTGTTTATCTCTAGGATTTCTGTTTGATACCTTTGTTTGGAGTCTATATCTTTGGTAAATATGTCATTTATGTTTTGAACTCTTTCATCAGCTCTTCCAATTTTTATTTGTTTTTCCCTAAACACATTGGTTAGCTTGTTTCACAGTTCCACTATCTTTTGGGTTATGTCCTCTTTGAGCTTGCTGAATTTCTTTATTTCTTACAGCTTGGCTATCTGTTGTTCACTTTCCTCTACATTGCTGCCCCTTGGGTCTGCTTTGGGAGATTTGGGCATTTTTGGAGGCATTTTGTTGCCTTGCATTTTCATATTCTTTGTGTGTGTGTGTGTGTGTGTGTTGAGGATTGAGGTTAAATAGAGTAAAGAGAATTTGTTGCTGGCATGAAGATCTTTTTTGATAGGTTCTGTTTTACAGTGATATGTTCTTGGTTTTATTTGTTAAGAGGTATTGTTTACCACTTGAACCTATTCAATTTAATTGGTTTGCACCCTGTCAGTACAAAATGGGACAGGAATAATGGTATCACTTACTAAATCCTCTCATACAGGCAAAATGACCTGTGACTGGGACCAAAGCTCTCCTCATGCTAAGAAATTAACTGTTGGCATCTTAATTTTTAAATAGATTTATTCTTGTTGAAAAGATTAGGGTTGAAAAAATAATACCTGCTTTGTTCTTGGTTGAAAATTGTTTCTTGTAGATTCCAGAGTAGAGAAAATTGGCTTTCTCTTTTTAGCTCACCTCTACCACTTCTCAAAAGGCATCTGGATATTGTATATCATGCCAATTTCTACCACCTTAGGATCAGCTATAACCATGCTGTGAGCCCAAGCATCACATCTGGCTCTGTGGTGTTGAGCCAGGCCCTGCCCCTACTAAAATTTCTATTTTTAGGTTTTTGAGAAATCTACATACCAATTTCCTTAGTGGTTGTACTAGTTTACATTCCCACCAACAATGTAGAAGGATTCCTTTTCCTTTACATCTTCCAGCATTTGTAGTTTTCTTAATCCTTGTTGATAGCCCTACTTACTAGGGTGAAATGAAATCTCACTGTTGTTTTGATTTGTATTTCTCTAGTAGCCAAAAATGCTGAATATTTTTTTTGTATTTATTGCCCATTTGTACTTCTTCTCTTGAGAAGTGTCTATTTCAATTGCCTATTTTTTATTGGATCTTTTGTTTTGGGGGGTCAATTTTTTTGAGTTCTTTATATATTCTATACATTAGTTTTATGTTTTCAGTTTTTATTTTTTATTAATACATGTTTGCAGTACATAATGATTACATTCCTTTTGGGGACTTTGTACATATACATAATGCATCTCAATTCTTTTTTCTTCCCCTTCCCCTCTCCCATCTCCCCTCCCTTGTCTCTTTGTCCCCTTTTCATTTTTAAAAGATCTATCTCCCTGTTTCCTATTATCTGTCTTTTATTTTGCTCTTTAATTTATTTATACTTTGGGTTTCTCATATAAGAGAAAACCATGTGATATTTAAGCTTGTATGTCTAATTTATTTCACTTAATATTATGATTTTAAGGTGCATCCATTTTCCTACAAATGACTCAAGTTTATGATTCTTTATGACAGAGTGGTACTCTGTTGTGTATAAATACAACTCTTGAAGACATATGCATAGGAAAGGATTTTCTGAAAAAAAAAAAAAACTCCAATGTCACAAGAAATAGTATCAAGAATCAACAAATATCAAGTCAAATTAAAAAGCTTTTGCACAGCAAAGGAAACTACGAAGAGAGTGAAGAGACAACCTACAGAATGAGAAAAAATGTTTTACAGCTATTTCTGAAATATAAATATCTATTTGAGATTAGATATCTAGAACAGGACTAGATATTAGAATAGGACTAATATCTAGAACAGTGGTGGCAAACCTACATGTGCTGCAGCAGGCTGTTGGTATCATTGAAAACTCTAGATGGTACATCTAGATGGTACAACACTGATCTAGAATATATAAAGAACTCAAAAACATTAGATACCCCCCAAAAATAAATGGCTTAAAAAAGGGGAAGTGAAATTAATAGATGCTTCTGAGAAGAAGTAAAAAGGCCAATAAATACATGAAAAAATGTTCAGCATCACTTATCACTAGAGAAACACAAATTAAAACAACAATGAGATTCCATCTTACTCCAGAAAGAGTGGCTATCATCAAGAAATCAAATAATAACAAATGCTGGTGAGGTTGTGGGGGGAAAAGGGAACCTTCTAGATATTAGTCTTCCATCAGAGGAGGAGCTGGCAAATTTTTCCCATTCTGTAGGTTGCCTCTTCACTCCGTTTTTCATTTATTTTGCTTTGCAGAAAACTTTTAATTTGGTATAATCCAATTTATTGATTCTTGGTATTGTTTCTTGTGCAGTTGAGGTTCTGTTTAGGAAGTCCTTGCCTATGCTTATGTCTTGAAGTGTTTTTACCTTTTTAAAAATCTTCCAGCAGATTCAATGTTTCTGTTCTTATACCCAGGTCTTTGATCTATTTTGGTTTGATTTTCATACAAAGTGAGAAATATTGGTCTAGATTTTTTTCTTCTGCATACAGATAACCAATTTTTTTTTTTTTTTTTTTTTTTTTTTTTTTTTTGTGGGTACCGGGGGGTCGACCTCAGGACCTCACGCGCCAGCAGGCGCCCATGCCGCTGAGCAATATCACTGGCCCCTTTTTAGTATGTGGGTTCTGGGAGTCGAACTCGGGCCCTCGTGCTTGCCGGGCAGGCACTTAAGCTGCTGAGCCATCTCACCAGCCCGCCAATTTTTGTTTCTTTTTTTCTTTTTCTTTTTCTTTTTTTCTCTTTTCTTTTTTCCCGCCAATTTTTGAAGTACCACTTATTAAAGAGGTTATCTTGTCTCCAGCAAGGCTTTTAGGCCCTTTGTAAAAGATCAGATGGCTATAGGTGCATGGACTCTTTCTGGGTCTTCTATTTGTCTACATGTCTATTTTTGTGCCAATATCATGCTGTTTTTATTACTGTAGCTTTGTAGTGTAACTTTAAATCAAGATTGTAATGCCTTCCACTCTGCTTTTTTCATTCAGGTTTTCTTTGGCTATTCTGGGTCTTTTCTTGTTCAATATAAAATTTAGGATTGATTTTTCTAGTTCTATGAAGAATGTTCATGTTTTTATTGGAATTGCATTAAGTTCCTGCATCATTTAAGTAATATGGCCATTTTGACAGTATTGATTCTACCTGTCCAGGAATAGGGGGTATCTTTCCATTTTCTAATATCCTCTTCAATCACATTCTTCTGAGTAATATAACTTTTTATAAAGATCTTTTACTTCTTTGGTTAGGTTGGTTTCTAGGTATTTAATTTTCTTAAGCTATCATGAATGGGATTGTTTTCCTGATTTCTTCCTCTGTGAGTTCATTGCTGGTATCCAGGAATGCTGTTGCTTTTCATGCATTGATTTTGTATTGTGTCACTTTGCTGAATGTTTTTATTGCTCTAAGAGTCTTCTGGTAGTTTATTTTTGTTTTGCTTTTTGCTTTTCATCTCCTATATAAAGGATTATATCATCTGCAAAGATGGTTTGACTTCTTCCTTTCCTATTTGTGTCATTTTTATTTCTTTTTCTTGCTTGATTGCTTTGACTAAAGTAAGAAACACACTTATTTTTCTATGGTTATATTCTTCTCTAATCTAGGCTCTTAGTTCATTTTGCAAGTCGTTTACATCTCTCCTCATTCCATGGCTATTATATATCTGCAAGACCATTTAATATCATTTTATTCATATATAATAGGATCTTTTCTACATCCTGTGTTTGCTCTGATACAGGTTGTGTGATTTCTTCTGAATAGCCTTCTCATCTCAATTTCAAACAATCTATATCTTCCCACACTTAGCTATACTTTAAGGACTAAATATTGCTTTCTATATATAATCATGCATTGCTTAATCACAGATATATATTCTGAGAAATATATCATTAGGTAATTTTGTAGTTATGCAAACATCATAGAAGTTACTTGCACAGGCTAAGATGGCTATCAGAACAATACATGATATAATTTATGTGACCACCATCATATATGTAGTCCATCATTGACTAATACCATTATGCGGAATGTGACTATACTCCTTTTTCTAAATCAGTTTATTTTTTAGAATTTTGACTGATACATAAAACTACATATTTCTGGGATACCACGTGATTTTTCAAAAAATATTTATATTTTGTAGAGTTCAAGTCAGTGTAAACAGATCTCCCTCAACTATCACCTCTTTGTGGTGAAAAATTTCAAAACCCATTATTTTAGCTTTTTAAAATGTACAGTGCATAATTGTTATGTACATTTACCATACTCTGCAATAATGCATCAGAGCTTCTTGTTCATATCCAACTGTAACTTATTACTCACTAGCCAACCTTTTTCCAACCCCCTTCCTACTCTCCCTGACCTCTCAACTTTTATGAGATCAACTTTTTGAGACTCTATATATGATACCTAGCATTACTTTTCTTTCTATGCCTGTCTTATTTCACTTGACATAATAATCTCTAGTTCCACTCATATTGTTGCAAATAGCAGGATTTCATTATTTTTATGGTTGTTTAGTATGCCACTTGTATATAAGTACCACATTTTCTTTTTTTTTCACATTTTCTTTATTCATTCATCTGTTGATAGACATTTAGGTTGATTCCAAATCTTGCCTATTGTGAATAAGTAGTAAAGATGGAATTACAGATCTCTTCAACACTGACTTCAGTTCAGTGTTCACTTCAGTTCAGTATACACAGGAATGGGATTGCTGGATCATATGGTAAGTCAGTGTTTAATGTTTTTTTTTTTTTTTTTTTTTTTTTGTGGGTACCAGGGGGACGACCTCAGGACCTCGCACGCCAACAGGCACCCGTGCCGCTGAGCGATATCACTGGCCCCTTTTTCGTATGTGGGATCCGGGAGTCGAACTTGGGCCCTCGCGCTTGCAAGGCAGGCGCTTACGCCGCTGAGCCATCTCACCGGCCCAGTGTTTAATGTTTTGAGATTACTTCATACTGTTTTCCAAAATGGCAGTACTGTACCAATTTACATTCCCACCAACAGTGTGCAAGAGAACACTTTTTTCCTCATCTTTTCAGTACTTACTATCTTTTTGATAATAGTCATTGAAACTGGAGTGAGGTGGTATCTCATTGTGGTTTTCATTTGCATTTCCCTGACAATTAGTGGTGTTGAGCATTTTTTTCATAATATCTCTTGGTCATTTGCATGTCTTCCTCTTTAAAAAAATCTACATCTATTGCCCATTTAAAAATCAGATTATTTATGCCTTTTTGCTATTGAGTTAAATTCCTTATATGTTCTGGATATTAATCCCTTGTCAAATATATAGTTTTAAAGTATTTTCTTTCATTCTGTAGATTTTTCTTCATGCTTTTGATTGCTTCCTTTACTGTGCAGAAATTTTTTATTTTGGTATAATCCTATTTGTCTATTTTTGGCTTTGTTTCCTTTAACTTTTTTGAAGTCTAACCAAAAAAACAAAATTCTTATTCATTTCGATGTCCTGAAGCCTTTCCCTGGACTAGTTTCATATCTAACATTTACATCTTTAATCCATTTTGAGTTGATTTATGAGTCTGGCTTCATTCTTCTGCTTGTAGATATCCAATTATCCTAGCATCATTTACTGAAGAAATTGTTGTACTTCTTTTCTTGTACCTCAAGAGAAGGTTGAAGGCAGCTTGTTGTCCCAGCTCTGAGTGAATCCTCAAGATCAAACCAATGCCCTAGGAGATGACATGCTCCAGCACTCTTGTCTGCCTCTGTTGAATTCCCACAGTGATACCTAGGACTGCAAACCTTGAGGACTGTTTTGTTTTTTTTTTTTTTTTTGCAACCTGATTTTTTTATTAGCATGTTTGCAATTCATTCAGTTTACAGTCATCTTGCAGAGTGGTTATATGTACACATTACAGCTTGTTTGGTTTTTAAATACCCTTCTGTTTCCATCCTCCTCCCCCATTCTTAAGGACTTTCATTTTTCTTGACTTATTTTGGAACTGTCTATTCACTCAATTTGCACATTACCACATTGGAAGGTATTACTTAAGGAGCTTTAACGAGGTAATTTTTTTGTGGGATGTTTTCTTAGTCATTACTTTTTGAACTTTATGACTTGAGGCTTTGTGCCTTGGCTCATTTGGCTGCTGCTGGTGAATTTTAGGCTTTTTTTTTTTTTTTGGTGTGATTTTTTTCCCCACAAATTTTCCTCAACTGATGGGAAATGATTTTATCTCATTTTATATGAGTATTGATAGTCATTTGTAGTTTTGATTTGTGACCTACAAAACTGCCTAAGTGTACGTGAATGGGTTGAATTCCTAAATTTTTAATTTCTTTCTTAAAAATGTCATATATTCATGCTAAGTAAAAAAAAATGAAAGAAAGAGAACTTTGAAAATTCAATAGAGGCTGTGGATGTAGCTGAGTGGTAGAGTGTTCCTAGCATGTCTTAGGCCCTGGGTTCGATCCTTAGTACCACAAAAATAAACAGACAAAAAAAAAAAAGAATAAATAAACCAATAATACAGATGATCCTATGAAAATAGGCAAAGATTTGAACAAAAACTTCACCAAAGGCAATATACAGATGTCAAATAAGCACATAAAAAAGATGTTCAGCATCATTAGCCATTAGGAGGATGCAAATTAAAATAATAATATATTATTATGTGTCTACCAAAATGCCTAAAATAAAAAATACTGACCATACCAATTGTTGGTGAGGATATAGGAGGACTGGAATTCTCAAACACTACTGGTGATAATGTACAATGGTGCAGCCTCTCGAAAACCAGTTTATCAGTATCTTAAAAAGTTCAGTGTACACCTACAGCCATCCTATTCCTAGGTATTAACTCAAGAAAACTGAAAGCATGTGTCCATTCAAATATGTGTGGACAAATGTTCATAACAGCTTTGTTTGTACTAGCTTAAACTTGGAAATAGCCCAAATGTCCATCCATAGGCAAATGGATGAACTGTGGCTTTTTTATACCATGTTAAACTACTCAGCTATGGAAAGGAATGAGGTATTGATTGATACGTGCAGCAACATGGGTGAATCTCAAAATAATCATGCTGAATGAATGACATCAAACAAAGAAGAATACCTACTGTATGATACTGTTTATTTAAAATTCTAGAAATTTTTAGTGACAGAAATCAGATCAGCACTTTCCTGGGGACAGGGGCAAGGAAAGTGAAATGGATTACAAAGGGTTATGAGGAAACTTTTGTGAGTGATAGATATATTCCTTACTTGTGCTGATGCTTTTGTGGGCGTATATGTGTGTCAGAACTTACCAAGTTTCACACTTAAATGTGTAATTTATTTATGTCAGTTATAATTCAAGGAGTAAAAGTATAGAAAATTATAACATGGACATCTTTCCATGCCAGCACCAAAAGCCTTCTTTATTCTTTCTGATATATGTATGGTTTAAAATTGTATGCATGTACTTCAATTTTATCCACACAGCCTAGGGTGGGTGATTCATCTGTTCCAGGTGATGGGGCCTGCTTTTCCCTGTGTTGATAAGGATAAGAATGGCCTTTTTTTTTTTTTTTCGCTGAATCTGATTAACACATCTGACATCATCAGTCAGAATGTAATTTCTGAAACCTACTGCTTCTGGTTGTCTGTAATATCTTGTCTCATTGGATGAAGAAGACTCTTGTTTATCCTAAATATGAAAACAGATTAAGGGACTATAAATGAGTTTTCTATAAAATTATGGTGCCTCTGAGATAATTTAATTCAACCCCCTTATTTTTACAGAATAGAAAGCAGGATAAGTGATTTACCTGAGATCATACAGATAGAGCCCAGGACTTCTACCTCTTAGTCTATTTTTTACTGCACAGATGTCAAATAATTGCTTTTTTGCCCTAAGGTTTTCTGTATCAGCTCTGGATTAGTACATATTAATCTTTAGGAAAAAATACAAGTGAAAAACACTCTCCATGGGCCATTGTTAAACAACTTTCCTAGAGGAATGATTCTATTTGGAGTTCTTTTTTCTTTAGAGCACAGGGAGAAAAGAATGATTTTAAAGTAAAAATAATAAAATCAATATCCCTGCTGTGTCTTATACTATATAACTAATACATTTCTCAAGGAATGACCTCATTGCACCTCTTGCATGCACCAGGATTTATGCCTCTATCTGTTTTCACAGTGGTATCTCAAAAATCACATGAAAACTTGGAAAGTTTATTCTTTACTGGCTAAAGCATTATAGACTTGGTTACTATTCTTTGCTTATGTACTAGTTTGTTTGTTTGTTTGATTAAATACATATGAATATCTACTATGTGCCTGGCACTGTTTTAAGTGCTGGAATACACTGGTGAGTTAAAAAATGTCCCTTCCTTATAGAGCTTTGATTTGTAAGTAGGGAAAACAAAAAACAGATAATCAAGTAAATATTTAGTATATCAGATGTTGACAAGTGTGAGGGAGAAAATTATGTATTAGAAGAGACAGTGAGTGCCAGGAACACGTGTATACATACACTGCTTTCTTTAGCATAGCTAAGGTAAATCTTAATGATAAAGCAACATTTGAACAAATGCAAAACTAAAGGAAGGAGAAAACTCTGAGGGTACCTGTGGGAAGAGCATTTTAAGCAAAACAAGCAAGCAAGCAAACAAAGGAAGCAGCTATACAAATCCTAAAGTGAGTTTGTGCTTGATACTTTTGAATAATCTGGAACTGTATGAACAAGGGGGGTACATGGGAGGAAATGAAGACAGAGATGGGGCAGGTTGCATAAGACTTGGTTGACAATGGTAAGGACGGTCTTTTACTCAGAGTAAGAAGGATGGCTCTGAGCAAATAACACAATCTTATTTTTATTTTTTAAAGCTGAGGAAAAATTTGCATAACGTAAACCATCATTTTAAGAATGTTTTTGTTTTTGAGACAAGGGTTTGCTGTGTTGCCCAGGTTGGTCTTGAGTCCCTATGCTGAAGTGATTCCCCTGCCTTAGCCTCCCAAGTTGCTAGAACTACAGGTGTGTACCACCATGCCTGGCCATTTTAACAGTATTAAAGTGTTCAACTCTGTAGTTGTTAGTACTTTCAGAATTTTGTGCAATAATCACCACTGTTTTCCGAACATTTTTATTGCCCCCCAAAGAAAGCCTATACCCATTAAGCAACCACACCCCGTTTCCCTCATTCCTTAATCTGTTTTCTATCTCCATGGATTTACCTATTCTATATTCTCTTCATACAAATGGAATCATACAAGCCATGCCCATTTGTGTTTGGCTTCTTTCAATTAGTATGATGTTTTCAATATTCATCCATGTTGTGGCATGTGTCAGAACTTTGTTCTCTTTTATGAATGAGTAATATTTTAATCTATATAATATATGTAAGTACAACATTTTGTTTATTCAGTCACTTGTTAATAGATTTTTCGGTTGTTTTCACCTTTTGACTATTAGGAATAATGCTGCTATGAACATTTATGGAAAAGATTTTGTGTGAACACATGCTTTTCATTGCTTTTAGGTACATAGAGCTAGAAATGAAAATTTTGGGTCATGTGGTAACTATATCTGGTTTATATTTTAAAACCTCATTTTGGCTGCTGTGTTGTGGATAGATTGTGTGGGAACAAGGGAAATGGTAGGGTGATTAGTTAGGAAGTTATTGCAATCAACCAGTTGCTAGATGATGGTAGTCTGGGCCAGAGTAATGGCATTGTAAGAAGTGATCAGATTCTAGATAAATGTTGAAGAAAAGCCAAGAGTATTTACTGACAAGTTTGATTTGTATTGTGAGAGAAAGAGGAGTCAAGGATAATGCTAGATGTTTTTGACCTGAGAAATGAAAGGAGGGAGTTGCCACTAAATGAGATTGTGGGAAGAGCAGGTTTGAGGGAGGATCATGGTTTTGGTTTTAGAGTTATTGTTTGAGACATCCAACTTGGAAATGTTCAGTAGTGTATTAGTCAGTACTTGCAAGAGAGACAGATTTAATGCAGGACACAGAAATTTACAAGATTAGCATACAGTATTCACCTACAGAGTCAAATGCAAAAGAGTGTAAGAGTTCTGTCTGAGCACTACAAATCTGAGGAATCCAGCCAAAGGGCCAGATTCCACAGCAATGTCCCATGCAAGTCTGCACGAGGAGGCTGAGAAATCCATGATGGAAGACAGAAGGATCTGTGCCAGAAAGTCTAAGGCAGTGTGGGAGGCTAGAAGGTCTGCTCTGGCAAGCTGAGGGGCCAATGCTGGAAGCCAAATAATCCTCAGCGAGAACAAGGAGATGACGCCCAAGGCAATGGTGGAGACCAGAACTCCAAGCCAATGTGTCTATGTCAAAGGCCAGAAGACAGTGCTCAAGTCAAAGGCATGGACCACAGCTCCTCCTCAGAGAACAACAGCCATCTTTGGTGAAGACAGGAGCTCTGTTGAAGAGAGCAGCTGAAGCTTCTCTGAGGGAAATCAGTATAAAATCCTCCCCTCTTGTTCTCTTATACCGTTCAGACAACCATGCTGACTCGAATCAGCTGGGCATTCCCACTCAAGTTGACCATTAATTAATTAACCACTGTAAGTAGACCATTGGAAAAAACAAACTGGGAATTTAAGAAATAAATTTGAGGGGGCTGGTGAGATAGCTCAACGGCATAAGCACCTGCCCGGCAAGCACGAGGTCCTGAGTTCGACTCCCAGAACCCACATAAAGGAAAAAAGGGGCCAGTGATATCACTCAGCGGCACAAGCGCTTGCTGGCAAGCGCAAGGTCCTGAGGTCAACTCCGGGTACCCACATAAAAAAAAAGAAATAAATTTGAGTTATTGCTTTATAGGACAAATTTAAAGCCATGAGACTAGATGAACTCATTTAGAAATAATTCTAGATTGAGTAGAAAAGCAGCCCAGGGAAGAAGCCTAGACATAATCAAATATTAGAGTTCTGGGGGAGGAGGAGGGACCAACAGAGGAGATTGAGAAGGGGCAGGCAGTGAGATTGGAGGAGGAAACCAGGAAAGTGTGGAGTCTTGGAAGTGAAAGGAAGTTACCTAAGATATTTGAGGAAGAATGATTTCTCTCCCTTTGCTGCTTCTCTCCTGAATTATTTGAGATAAGGAAACCAGGGATGGTGTTCTGACTTTTAGAGATAGGACTGTTGTTTTGAATGCCCAGGGTCATCCTTCATTGGTTAATTAAGTCAGAAAAGAACTCTGATCTTCTCTCTTAGTTACTTTCTCATTGCTGAGAGAAAATACCCAACACCCAAAGTTAAAGGAGGAAAGTATTATTTGGGTCATAGTTTGTAGAGGTTTTAGTCCATAATCAGCTGGCTCCAAGGCAGGGTGGCATGGTACACAGGAATCACAAAGGAGAAATAGTTCATGGTGGGCAGAAGGTAGCAAAGCAAGCAGGGGACCTTAGCAGCATCTTTCTGCCCCTTTTATATTCCATCTAGGCTACAGGGATTAGGGTGGTGCCAAACCAACAGTGGACTAATTTAGTAATCACATACCCTTAATCCCAGCATCTCTCATACTCTAGATCCAGCCACCCCTGAAAAAGCCCCATCTATGACTGCATGAGGCTTTGGGGGGACATCTAGACACAAGCCATAACATCTTATGAATACCGTATTAAAGACATATTACTTATTAATGGATATGCATAAGCCCTATTGAGGGCCTTTATTCAAGAATGCAGGCAACAAGTATGTGAGAACCTACTCAATACTTGCCTATCTTCTAGACAGTGGACGCACAGCAGTGAACAAAATATGTGGTCACTTATCTCATGAACTTAGTCAAATGGAGTAAAAAGACATCAAACAAATAATTTAATTATCAAACAATGTAAATAACTTGTTTAAAAGATATATGCAAATAATTACATATATGATGAATGTTACTAAGAAATCAGGGTGTTTGGGGAGCAAGGTTATTTATCCATACTTGATATATGGTCAGAGAGACCTGGAGGAATTGACAGAGGAGGAGAGAACTGAAGAAGGAGTTGATTCAGCCAGGTGAAGAAAAGTGGCCATTGTGAAAACAACATCCCAGGCAGAGAAAAGAAGGAAGGGGAAGCTTTGGGATGTTCTGGAATGTAAAGTGTAAAGAGGAATGCAGGATGAAAGATGAGGCTGGAGGTGAGCAAGAATCAAATCAAAGATTTTCTTGCTGTGCTAAGGAGTCTGGGTTCAGTCCCAACAGCACTAGGGGGAGTTGGAGTTTTTAAAGTCTACTTATATTTATTTTAGAAAACACTCACATTACCATTGTGAATGGGTTGGAAGGAGGGCCACCAAGAGGTAGGAGACCTTGATTCCTTTAAATATCAGCTCTTTGTTTTTATTCTAGTGTGCCTTTTGAAGTGCCAAAGTTGAAAAGTGGAAAGAGTGCTCTGGAAGCTGAGAGTGAAAGTCTGGATAGCTACACAGCTGACTCAGATAGCACCTCGAGGTGGATATACCCCCATTTTCCTCACCTCTGCTCAATCCAAGTTTCCATTTTGTTCTCTAGCATCAAGACGCAGGTCTGTGCCTCTAGTGTTCCTGATTTCTGTCTTCAGGCAGCTGAATGTAGTATTTTCTCTGACTTCACCAAAAGTCTCTCAGTAGCACTTACACTGAGTTGGCTCTGAAAACAGCTTTCTGGAGTATGTTAACTTTCCCAGTCTGCTGTACCTTGGAGGATTCTTCCTGGCCCAGCAGCAACTGATGCTGCTGTCCCTTAGGAGTGGGGGTAAGAGTATTTGTGCTTGTGCAAAACTGCTTGTCTGATCTTTTACATGCCTTCAAGATAAATCAAATGTGAAATTTGAATTTGGTTTCTTTGGTAACTTTTGGATTTGGTTACTATGATGACCCCAAGCCAGTGACTCTCCTTCTTTGCTAGAGCTTTGGGTCCTGGGTAGAAGAGGAAGGGGAAGACTTAGTTGTAACATCTGAATCTACCTCCAGGAGAGACTCTCTGGATAAATCTGGCCTCTTTCCAGAATGGAAGAAGATGTCTGCCCCCAGATCTCAAGTAGAAAAGGTAAAGTTCGGGTTATTGGTTTTTCCTTCTCTTCTGTCCCTCTTTTTCTTCTTTCCTTCTTTGTATTCCCTTCCCTCCCCTCCCTTTCTGTTTTTCTTTCTTCTTTTAACTCTTACCCTTTGCCTCCCCTCCCCTCCCTTCTCTGTCCTTCCTTTCTGCCTTCCTTTTTTCCTTCCTTCTCCAGTTAGAATTTAAATCAGGAATTCAATTAAACAAATTGCATTTCAGATTCACTTGGAAGTGCTTTCTAAGGTTTTGGTTGAAATGTGTGATAAAGTATTTTTTTCACTACTTTAGGCATTTAATTTTTAAGTTTCTCATAGTTGAGTAACTAACTGAGCCTTAGTCTGCTTAAGGCTATTCTTCATTACTTGCTACTTCCACCTGCCCAACTGCCTGTTTCCACTCCTTTGCCCTTATTCCTTCCTAGGAAATTCAGCCAGTGGGTCAAAATGTAGTATCTGTTGATGAGGATGAAATGATATTCAAGAACACCAGAAAAATCTTCAAGCCTTCAGGTAGCCAGTTTGGGAACTGAAGTTCTGAGTACCCATGTTGGGCACTTGGTATGGAGTAGAGTAGGTCTGTTTTGACTTGGGTTTTTGGTCTTTCACTCAGAATATACTAAATCTGTGATAGATCTTCGTCCAGAAGATGTAGGGCATGAAAGTAGCTCCATGGGAGACAGAAGCAAATCTGTCCCAGGCCTCAGTGTGGATATGGTAAGTACTCTAATATTTCATTTGGCCACTGCATCTTTTTTCTCTAGAGTTGGCTTCAGTACCTGTTACTTTCAGTCAGCTATTTAATTCCTTTGGAAAAGGCAACATGAATCTTGATTCCCTTAAATCTAGTTCCTGATTTGCTTAAAGGAAATGATTCTTTTTACCGTCTCTTATTTTCTAATACATTGCTGGATATATGGTTGGAGGCTCAAATATTATTTTGATTAAAATGTAAAAGTATAGTTGGGTTGCGGTGGTCAAATAGAAGAGTTATAGCTTCTGTGAATGTCTTAGTTACTTTCTTATTGCTGGGATAGCTACTTCACACCCACAAGTTAAAGGAGGAAAGATTTATTTTAGCTCACAGTTTGTAGAGGTTTAAGTCCATAGTCAGCTGACTTCACCACAGAGCAGCATTGCAGGGGCACATGGCAGAGGAGAAACATTCCATGGCAGGGCAGGTACAAAAGCACCAAGCAGTGAGCCTCCCTTTTCCTTTTATTCCATTCAAGCTACAAACCTACTGGTTGGTGCCACCCACACCCAGGGTGAGGCTTCTGTCTTCAGTAAATCCATTCAGCCACACCCAGAAAAATGCTAACCAATTAGTGGACTAGTCTAGTACCACACACCCTCAATCCCAGTATCACATATGCATGATTCAGCCACCTCTCAAAAGCCACATCTATGAGGCTTTGGGGGGGACATTTAGATAGATATAAGCCATAACATCCTACCCCTGGCCCCCAAAAGACTCATTTCCATCTGTTTATGCAAAATGCACTTAGTCCATCTCTAAGAGGTGGCAAAGTCCTAACAATTTCAGCATTGCTGAAAAGTCCAAGTCCAAAGTCTTGCCTGATATTTAAGGCAAACTCTTAGCTATGAGTCCCTGTAAAGATGAAACAAAAGTTAAACACTTCCAACATACAATAACACAAAATAAATATTCCCATCCCAAAAGATAGAAATAGGAGACTAGACAGGAATGGGACCAAAACAAGACCAAAATCCACTAGGGCAAACATTAAATCCCATAGTTCCATGTATTGCATCTGGGGTAATCTGTGGCAAGATGTGAACTCCAAAGGGGTTGGGTGTTTCTGCTCATATGGCACTGCCAGTGGTTGTAGTTCTGATGGCTTCTCTCTTGGACCAGCTTTGTGCACTCCTCAGGTGATCCATATTCTTGGCTTCTCCAACATTCTGGGGTCTCTGCTGTACCTTTGGCATCACACTCACAGCTTCACACACTGCCCTTTCAGGCGCACACTGCCTGGCCTTACAGGCCTTCTTCTCAAATCTGGGTGCAAGCCTTCCTGACCCCACAGCTATTGCATTCTGCATGTACCTAAAATCAGCACCATGTGGATGATGCCGAGGTCTGCTGCCAGCTGTAGCTGTAGCCAACCTTCCTTCTCTCTTGCCTGTAGGGGTTGAGTGTCTGGATTGCTGAGCACTAGAAACCAAATCCTGAAGAACAACTTCCCTAGGCCACTACCATTCTGGAACATGGTGCTCTGGGCTTCTCTACTCAAAGCAAAGTCTTTCATATTTGCAATTTTGAGGATTCAAAGGGTGTAGTCCTGCTGGTTCTTGCGATACCATCAGCCCATCTTTTCTATTGTCCTCTTCTGAAATATTGGCTTTTTATTGCTCATCTTTTCAGCATAAGTTTCTTCTCTGTTACATCTTTGTAGGCTGCAACTTTACTGGAGTTTCTTTCTGGCCAAACTCAAAACATTTTAAATCATTCTTCTGGGTTTTTGCTCTCAATTCTCAGCATAGATCTGACTAAAAGCCCCCAACAGTAGCCTTGTCACCACCTCAACATTAGACTGCCTTGAAATTTCTCCTGCCAGATTAATTAGTCTACACTTAATCTCAGTCTCCTGTAAATTCTTTGGGCACGAGAAAAATGCAGACAAATTTTCTGCCAAAGCATAACACACATGGTCTGGAGTCCAACAGCCAATTCAGTCCTTGTTCCTAACTGAACCTCCCTCAACCTGATCTTTACTAGCTTGATTTCTATCAGCATTGTGGTATTCTGAGCACTGACCGGAATCTCCCATCAAGTTCAACTTACAGCATTCCCATGCTGGCTCTTCAGCAGGCATATCTAAACCTTTCCAAATGCTTCCCACAAGTCAGTTCCAAAGGCTTCTAAACCACATGGTCAGGTAGTGTCACAGCAATGACCCCACTACTGGTACCAAAATCTGTCTTTCTCCTTGCTGGGACAAATACTCAGCATCCCCAGGTTAAAGGAGGAAAGGTTTATTTTAGCTCACAGCTTGTACAGGTTTCAGTCCATAGTCAGCTGACTTCACTGCAGGGCAGCATTGCAGAGGGACATGGCAGAGGAGAAACACTCCATGGCAGGGCAGGCACAAAAGCACCAAAAAGTGAGCCCCTCTTTCCCTTTTATTCTATTCAGGCTACAATCCTACTGGTTGGTAGCACAGACACCCAGGGTGGAGCTTCTGTCTTTAATAAATCCATTCAGGCACACCCAGAAAAATGCTAACCAATTAGTGGACTAATCCAGTACCACATACCCTTAATTCCAGTATCATATACCCATGATCCAGCCACCTCCCAAAAGCTGTATCTATGAATGCATGATCCTTTAGAGGGACATCTAGATATAAGCCATAACAATGAAAAATATTACATATTCTTTTGAGATACGACAAATATGGTTGGAATTGATCTGGGAAGCTGAAAATTGGGAGACACGTAAAAATAAGGATATGTGGGTATGTTTTCACTTGGAACTTCAGAACTTTGCAACCATTTCTACTAAAAGAAAGATATTCCCAGTCTTTGAAACTTTTCTTATTTTTACTAATTCTAAATTTTTATTGTCTAGGAAGAGGAAGAAGAAGAGGAGGAGGAAGAAGAAGACATTGACCACTTGGTGAAGTTGCATCGCCAGAAACTAGCCAGAAGCAGCATGCAAAGTGGCTCCTCCATGGTAACTTATATTTGCTCTGTGGTTATAAACATAATGGGGTACCAAGAAAGAAAGCAAAGCTTCTCTAGAGCAGATACAGGAACTGGGAAATTCATCCTAGTCAATATCTCCAGGTAAGGAAAATACATTTGTTTGTTCTTATCCTCAATTTAGCCTATAGAAGCTTAGTGTACATCTAGGTGACTTCCTTAGCCTCCTTCCTGGATATTCTTACATTAGGTAATGGGACTACAGACATTCTTCAACACAGCTTTGTGAACAGTAACAGTCCTCTTAAGAGGTATCTAGGCCACAAAGTGAGCAAGATCAAACTTCATCATGGCCCACTCCAGATCCTCACATTAAAGGGAAGTGAGTGTCATGAGAAGGGCTCTGGTAGGGTTAGTTGGCATCAAGGCATGATTAAGGATCATCAATACCAATCAGGATTGTGAAATTAAAGTGACATTTCCAAATCAAGGCCTAGTTCTATCATAACTATTAAGATTGATATTTAAGGGAAACAGAGTCAGGAACAAAGCTGATTAGAATTTCACACTCACAGGAAGAGAATATGAGGCTCACACAACTGATTATTGTCAGAGAGAAAATATGCCTTTTCATACCCCCCCATTCTGGCCCAATCTCTTTTCTTTATAGTTCTGATAAAGATAGGTAATTAAGACCCTTATTTGAATTAGTAACCAACCCCTTTTAGCACATATTTTAACATATATAACACATACCATAAGTAGCTCTAGCTGCACCTTACCTCTATGCCTTATCCTCCTTGTGGGGCAAGTGAAAATTAACAGTAACATATGTAAAAGGAGGGGGAAAAGAGAACCTAGGAGCTTATGTGATCCATGAACTGGTTTACTAATCTAAACAATTTGTGAGTGTGTTGCTAGCCCTGACTTATCCTCTGGGTAATGACTGTTGGCAGTACTGGCTCCTTGCAAGGACTTCTGAAATTTTTGTTTTGTTTGGTGACTGTGGTTTTACCATGAGAGAAGATATGAGCATTGTGAATGGTGGAGTATGCTTCCCTCAGATGTTTGTTGGGCGCTTTATCTTCAGAGTACCATTGGCAGCATGATGAGCATCTATAGTGAAGCTGGTGATTTTGGAAACATCTTTGTGACTGGTAAGATTGCCTTTTCCCTGAAGTTTGAGCAGCAAACACAGACTCTGGTCATCCATGTGAAGGAGTGCCACCAACTGGCCTATGCAGATGAAGCCAAGAAGCGCTCTAACCCGTGAGTGCTTCTGAAACTTAACTGATGCTCCAAAATAAGAGACCGGGCTCTGACTGACATCTGTCTGGGCACTTTTGAACTGAGCTTATCACTTCCTACAGTGGGGTTGGGTAAAAAAGGTCTCAGGACTGGGAAAAATTAAGAACGGCATACCCAAGAAGGCTTTACATGACATTGCATTTCATTGTAGAATATTTATATGGCAAGCATGGAAGTGAAGAAGGGGCTTGAGAAAGGATAGCAAGTTACTCAGTACTTTTTTGATTTCTAGGTATGTGAAGACTTATCTTCTGCCTGACAAGTCCCGCCAAGGTAAAAGAAAAACCAGCATCAAACGGGACACTGTCAATCCACTATATGATGAGATCCTCAGGGTAAGTATCTTGATTCTGAAGGCAGAAGAACTTGTTCTGTCTTGCGACCTAAGCTGTAGCTATGCCTCTGTAATGTAACTGGTTGACATGGGTTTCAGTAAGCGATGTTTGTGTCTGAAGATTCATTCTTGAAATCTGCTCACATCCTAACTTCCCAGAAAAAGAGAATGAAGGTGATCTGGCTTTCTTGGATTATTGTGAAGTTGGAGATTCATGTGGGCATAAATCTCATTTTAAAAAGTCATTTGGAATAAAGAGTCTTCTTGGTAATTACTTATGGATGTGCCAGTATCCTCTTACCCACTCAAGAAAACAAACAAACAAACAAACTAATTTTCCAGGTCTTATGAATTGTGGTAGGTTTGTGAAATGGAGTAGGTTCAAGGTGTGCAAGGACTAAAATAATTTGATATTCAGGACTCCGGACGTTAGATGTGAGTTGCTTAGCGTTTTAGAAGAAACTTTTTTGAGGTTAACTGATCGTTTTGGACTTCTTTATCTTCACAGTATGAGATTCCAGAATCTCTTCTGGCCCAGAGGACCTTGCAGTTTTCAGTGTGGCACCATGGTCGTTTTGGCAAAAACACTTTTCTTGGAGAGGCAGAGGTCCATATGGATTCCTGGAGGCTTGATAAGAAGCTGGATCATTGCCTTCCTTTACATGGAAAGGTAGTCTGCTTTAACAACTCCTTCCACAGCTTGGTTTGAATTATCTGCAGTGGCCTCTTCTGATCTATATTGGTAGTGGCTTTGTATGTAGTCCTTGGTAGAATTCTAGTGCACCCTGGTGGTATTTATGAGTTTGACAGCAACTTCTGAGGCTCATGTTAAGTGTGAGCAATAACTTTTGTGTAAGCTAGGCAAAGTATGAAGCCGTGGTTTTTCATAGAGAAGTCTTTCATATGTGTGCCATGCTTTGCCTCCTAACCTTCCAGAGTCTGGGTGTATCCTAACATCCTAACTTCTCCAAGCTAACCTTCTGGATGTGTCCTAATCTGCACCCCTTTACCAAGCTGACCTCACTAAATGAGTAAAGCAATTTATGACTCTTCAGAAGCTGTACTCTTGCATAGGCTGGAGAAAATTTTACTTTGGTGATAGCATCTCAAGTGACTGTGTAGCATTGTAGCATAATCGTGCCTGGAATCTGAGTGCAGACCTGGGTTGGACTCTTGGTTCTGTTACTTGCAAGCTCTGTGAATCACCTAGTTTATAAAGTAATCTAGGGAAATCATCCAACTTTTGTCAGCCTCAGTTCTCCATCCATAAAGTAGTGATAAAAATAGTCCTGTTTTTCAGGATTATATGGAAAGTATCAGTCAGTACCTGACACATAGTGGGCATTCGATAGGTTACTGTCATTCTGGCTAAGGTGAAATGGCTAAAGCAGAAGACTTAGCAACTTCTTGATGATCAGAATTGTAGGAGAACATTGTCCTCCCTTAAAATTTTAATATGAGAAAATTAAATATTTAAAATAATGTATGGTACCATTGAATATTGGAGTATTAAATAACAAACTAGTAATTGTAATGGCCTCTAGGAAAGGAGCCTGAGGTGGAAGATAAATTTTCTTTATATGCCCTTTTAAAAACTTCTGAACTTTTTACCATGTTAAGAAAATTAAGCATGAAAGGATTTATATATACATAGTTCTAAATTAAAACAACAAAGTATATAAAAAGAAAATAGGTTTCATTCCTTAGAAATAACTATCATTAACAAGTAGTTAAGTATCTCTTTAGAAGTTTTGTATTAAGCAGCACAGATATAAATCTATGGATTTATATTTTTTCCTTTTTATACAAACGGGCTCAAATGAACCGCATTATTTATATATTGAACTTTTCATTTGACAATGTATTATGGACATCTTTCTATGCCATCACTTACAAATCTGTCTCATTTTAATTGCTGCATAGTGTTGCATCATGTGGCTGTATTATAATTTATTTACAGTTTTCCACCTAATGAGTATTTAAGTTGTTTAAAGTTTCATTCTTAAAATTTTAATATATCTGTGCTCTTTCTGTGAATGGAACTGTCAGATAAATTCCTGATGGTGGAATTGCTGAGTTAAAGGAAGTGTACACCCAATAATTGGATACCCTTTCAAAACAGTGACATTAAATTTATCCATTTAAATATTAATTAAAAGCATGTTATTAGAAATTTAAAATTTCTTAAGCATTTGTCATATAAGTCCTTCTCTCAGTGGGCTACATTTTATATAATTATATTGGAAATGTCACTGTAAACCATCATAAACTACCACCAATAAAAATGTCATATATAAATAGAAGAAACTGTATTAAATAGAGATATTTGCTCTTTGCAAATATTTTGAGCTATAATGAAAATGTGCTGCAGAAACCAATGTTAGTATCTAGCTACTACTAAACTCCAATTTTAAAGGGTTCTTTGAAATTTTCAACCTAGAAATTAATAAAACATGTACACATTTTATAAGCAACAAAAGGATCATTCCCATATTATGTATCTCTTTTAACTTAAAATATCCTACATTTGTTATTTTGGAGTTTTTCTTTTTTTCTTTTTTTGCCCCAGCAATCTACTTGCTCTCATTCCAATTTCTTTTGCTGGCATCCCCTTCCAAATTCTTTTGTCTCTCATATACTAAACTTTATGTATTCTGGGTATGTGATACATTGATCCAAGCCTATAGGGGTTATGAATTTCTAGCATCAGGATGCTCTGTGGTGAAGACCTGGCTTAGAGGAATCCCAGTAAACAGAGGCAGGTAAAAGGGGACCTTTAGTCTGCACCAGTTCATGGTCTCAAAACCCAAGAATAAAGGAGAGTCACACAGAGAGAAGCAAAAGAGTGAATCATTTCTGCCACTCAGAGTCTAAGATAGGGCACTTGATACTCTTCCCAGACATCCATTAATTTACTCAGTAAATATTTGTGGAGTGCCTACTATGTGACAGGCACTTTGCTGAGGGTTTGGGCATGCTGGGATGAAAAGAAAATAGGTCTGACTCCTGTCTTCCTGCCATTTAGATTCTTCTGGTAGAAAGAACACTAATAAAAATTATATATCTATATCTATATATCTATATCTATATATATATATGCTTAAAAATTGTAGCATATTCAAATCTGTGAAATAAAGTTCAATCTAGCCTCTAGATCTTTTCAGTTCATATTTTAAAAAGCACTTTTTATTTTTGAGTTTCTCATATAAGAGAAACCATGGAATATTTAACCTTCTATATCTGATGTATTTCACTTAGTGTTAGCAAAGTAAATGATGATAGGAAATAGGGACAGGGACTTTGTAGAGATGGGGAGGGGATCTGGGGATGAGGGAGAAAGGTAGGTGGGGAGGGGAAGAGAAAGAAATGATTAAGATACAATATGTATATATACCAACTCCCCCAAATAAATGTAATTATATGTCACAAACATACATCAATGAATAAAGTATATATAGTTAAGAAAAAAGTAATTTTATATTTCAAATCATGCAGGTGATATGTTCATAAAAACAAAAGTACAGATGTTAATATTGAGTAAAAAGGAAAATCCTCCTTCCTTTCCCCATTTTACTCCCCTCCCTAGAGGAAACACGTGTTAAGATTGTCTGAATTCTGCTGGATTTTTCTATGTAGTGTTGTATAGTAGTTAAAATCATAGACTCTGGATCCAGTCTGTCTGAATTTGAGTCCCAACTCTGCCAATTATTAGCTGTATGACTTTGGGAAAGGTACTTAGCCTCTCTGTTCCTCTTTTCCATAGCCTGTAAACTGGAGATAATAACATCCATTTCATAGGGACTATATTGAGGATTAATCAAAATGAAAATTTTAAAGTACTTATAATGGTACCTGGAACATAGTAAGTGCTATATAAATGATAATGATAATAATTATTTATAAACATATATATTCACATGACTATATTTTGACATAAGTGAGATTTTTTTCCTGCATCTTGCTTTGCTGACTTAACAGTATCTTTTCATGTCAGCAGGACAGATTCTCTACATTCTTTTTTCATAGGATAAAATTGAAACCATAGATTAGATTAATTTTACCCAACAATTATAAGATAGACTTAATGTAGGCATGTAAATAATAGATCTTAAAATTCAATCAATACCTAACATGAAAAATCACTTTTTATCTAGGAGCAGTAAAACATATAGCCAGGTTAGGTAGTCGCAGCTGGAATCATCCAAACAGTTCCTATTTCAGCCTGTCAGATTGTCTCAGAAAGCCCACTTACAAAATGGTATCCAAGAGAGGAAAACTAAGTATGTCCTTTTTTGCAGGGGCACTCCACTTTTCTTCATTTTTATTTGGGCAATCAGAAGTGGTTGTCACTTTCAAAGCCTGCATTCTTTCCAATAGCTGCATGCCATATGTCACATGATTAAAATCACTCACTGAATCTTTGTAATATTTATTGATACTTCAGTTGTTTCCACTTTTTTTTTTTACTATTACTAACAGTGCTAGTAGCAAGATTCTTCATCATATCAGTCTTTTCTGAGTTTGGTTGGCACCATTGCCGGCAGACTTGTGAGAGTATTTGGAATCTAGTAACTATATCCCCAAAGGGGCACAAAGTGGGTATCGCAGAACTTCTTTGTGGTTCTTCTACATCTTCTCCTCAACAAATTGCCACAGAAGCCTGTGGCTCCTATGGCTTAGTGACTAAGGATTGTATTCACAAGAAGCATTGTCATATGCCATGAAGCTGTTCTTGGGGGAGATTTTAGGATCCTCTCAGGGAGAGGTACCAATACTTTCTGAGAAGTCTGGCTTGACCTGTTGGGTTTCCCTGTGTTTCAGATCAGTGCTGAGTCCCCGACTGGCTTGCCATCACACAAAGGCGAGTTGGTTGTTTCACTGAAATACATCCCAGCCTCCAAACTTCCCGTTGGAGGTGATTGGAAAAAGAGTGAGTATTCTTTGGGGCCCTGGATGTAGCTTGTAGATTTCTGCACAGGATCTGTGCAATGCTGGTGCTGGCACTGTTGGAGAGACCAGACTGGAATGCCCTCTGGATCTTCTAGGGAAGACTCTTTTACTAAGTAAACCATATCTGCATTTTTTTCAAATGGAAGGGAATGCCCCAAGGTTGAAATTCCTTTTTTGATATTATTTTTTAGGCTATTGAACTACATTGGTTTTGGGTCAGCTGTGGACAGCTACTAAGAGGGCAAAGAGAAGAGAACTTTTGGGTCTGAAAATGGTTTTTAGAAGGCGTGGTACAGTGGAAGGGACAGGAAGTTGAAGGTTGAGGAAGAGTAATTCAACGTACCAAGCTCTGTGCTAAGTGACTGTGGATATGTAGACAAGTAAAACATGACATATGCTCTTCCTTGAAGAGGTGAGTTTAGCAAGAAAGACAGTCATGGGCCGAAGGGGCCCAGATACAGGAGTGATAATTTGTCTGGTTGTATCTGGGAAAGCTTCAAAGAGAAAGTAATATTGAAATTGGACCTTTTCATTTTATCAGGCAGTAAAGGATGGAGAATGAGGAGAAAAGAGCATTCCCAAAAGAAGTGGGGTAGCACAAGCACAAGTTTTAAGAAAGCCTGGTAAATGTGAGGGAACTGAACCCCTTATATCAGTGGAATTGGTGTTACAGTATACATTTGTATACATGAGAGTGAGCCTGGCATTGGAGATGAGGCTGGTGCCTAACTAAAAAGGGCCTTGAATGTAAAGAACTGAACATAATCCACTGGTGAAGGGGAAGCAAATTTCTTAAAAAATATATCTTCAGCAAGATCTAATCTAGAAAATTTGGGGAAATCAATGATGTCCCCAAGGAGGGTGGGCAGAATGACTATAAAAGAGGGGCAAGGATAGAACCATAGGGAGCAGAAACATTTTAAAGGATGAAGAGAGGAAGAATTGCCAGTGAGGCAGGGAGTTATTAGGAGAGAGAAATGCCAGGAGAGAGCTTCAAGAAGAAGGAGCAAGGATTTTTGACAATATTGAAATATTACAGGGAGGTTAGGCCTGACAAGGACTGAGAAGACAAAGCTCATTGGCATTTGATTGAATTGGCAGTGGATTAGTTGAAGCAGAAGCCAGATTTCACTAGAAAACTAGGCTAAGTGAATGAGGCAAAGGCATAGAGGTGGTGAGTGTGGGCTTTTTTCCCCCGGGGTAATTAGTAAGAAAGGAGACATGGAGAATAGCTTGAAGAAGAGATTAGTTTGAAGGGAGGTTTTTTTTTTTTTAATGGATTGAAAAAAGATGAGATTAACATAAATTTAGACTGAGGCAAGGGTTCAGTGGGGAAAGGATATTAAAGTGGGAGATGGAAGTGGAAATTGATGCTGCCTGATTAGTTCTGTGAAGTGAGGATGGGGTCGAGAACTCAAGTGGAAGTTTCTTCTTTTTAAAAAGTCATTCAGTAAACATTAGACAACTTTATTCTTCTAAGCTTGAATTTTCTCATCTATAAAATGGGGGTAATAGTATTATATATCTCATAAGATTGTTTTGAGAAATAAATGCTTAAGGCAGTATCCAGTACATATCCAGTTTTTGGTAAGCATTTATTGGTCTTGGGGTTATTATTTGAGCACCTACTACTTACTTCTGGGCACTGTGCCAGGCACTGAGGAGACAAGTCAGGGATGGTTCTGTTGTGGAGCTCGCTGCCTGCAGAATCAAGGAAAGGAAGTTCTATGCATATAAAAGTCAAATTCAACTTAGAGATGCAGGGGCTCACTTGCTATGCCTCCCATCCCTTACAGGTAAAGGTGTGGAAGGAGGAGAACTCCAAGTATGGATCAAAGAAGCCAAAAACCTGACAGCTGCCAAATCAGGAGGAACTTCAGACAGCTTTGTCAAGGGGTGAGTCCCTGGACCAGTACCCAACTAACCAGTTTCAGGAGAAGAGAGTTAACAGAAGAACCAAATTTTATCTTTCTCTGTGGATACTACCCTTGGGTGTCCTACTAACTTTATTCCTGAAATTAGGTAATGGCAAAACCTCCACTACTTCCTTCCCACTGGTCTGAGCTCAGTTTGGATGAGGCTGTAGGGTTGATATTCAAAGAAGATAGTGGTGACAGATAGGTTCTGAGTTTTCTCTAACTCCTGCTCTTAGTTAATCCTGGGAGAAAATTGGTGTCCCCTCTCTAGATATGGGGACTCATGGCTTTGTTCCCCATATTTTTAAAGTAATGCTAGCTTTTCCCAGATTATAGATCACTAACTGTCTTAGGCTCTCCAGAAAACCACATTTGGCTAAGCCTATACATATTACTATTGGTTTTATTTACCTTATATAGTAGGAGTAATGGAACAATATTTAACATGCATTTTTGGTAGAGAATAGACAACAACCTGACTAATATATTCATTTTCTCTCCAGACTAAAAGAATTGAATCAGGTGAATGATATAGTGGAGGTAGTAGTAGGAAGTCTGCTTCAGCAGATACAAAGGAGGGGTGTGTGCACTTGGATTTGGGTATTGACTCACCTTCTGGGCTCGGCGTGTGGAAGGGAAAAGGGGAATTTAGACAGATTTTGCCAGCTTTGAGTAGGCACTGATTATTCCTTACCCTCTGCCAGATACCTCCTTCCTATGAGAAATAAGGCCAATAAGCGTAAAACTCCGGTGATGAAGAAGACCCTGAATCCCCACTACAACCACACATTTGTGTATAGTGGTATGAGACTTGAAGATCTACAGCACATGTGCCTGGAACTCACTGTGTGGGATCGGGAGCCCCTGACCAGCAATGACTTCCTAGGAGGGGTCAGGCTGGGTGTTGGCACTGGTGAGTCCCCAACCCTCCCTTATCTTAAGGGCCTCTTGTTTATTTCACTACCAGCCCCTCCCATCCTGATACAGTTCCTCTATGATAGCAGTTGTCTTCTTTCCTTTCAGATAATATTCAGCAAATATTTATTGAGTGCCTGCTGTATGCCAGGCCAAGGAGAAGGCTGAGTTCATGCACTGTTATGCATACAGATAAATGTGATCCTGATAGAATATATATATATATATATTCCCCCACCCCTTCTATCATGTTATAATGAAAGAAAGGTCTACAAGGCCAACCTCTCTCCCCAAGTGTTCTGGTCCACCTCTTCCCCTTCTCAATGATCTGACTTCTGTTGTCTCCATCCTCCCATATGATCAGTTTCACTCTCCCTACCTACTGGACGTGAATCTCGATATGCTCTGGTATTTACAATCTCATTAAACAAAAGGAAACTTCCTTGACCACACCTCCTTCTAATTTCTTAAAAAGAACAGTTTCCACTTCCTCACCTCTCCTTTAGCTCTCAACCTACTGTGATCTGGCTTCTATCCCACCACTCTGCTAAGCAATTACTCATGTCGAAGTGTTGTTTTCTCTTAGCAGAAGTTTCAGTACTATTTAACATAGAAGACCACTCCCCTGTTCTTGAAATACTTCTATTAAGGTTATACTCTTTGATTTCTTTTGAACCCACTGCTCACTGCTTCTCATTTTTTTTTTTATTCCTCATTCTGTACTCAAACTGTAAATGTTGGTGCTTCTCTGAGCTTAGTTTTGGATTCTCTTCTTTTCTCTCTCCACAGCCTTTGCATTCTCGTGGCCTTAAATGCTACTTGCATGTTAATAACCAAAAAACCATCTAGAGTTATGTTCTTACACATGTAAGCTAATTCATGTCAGTCCTTGGTTTAAAACCATTCAGTGGCTTACTAACATACTTAGAAAACAATATGATGTTCTTACCAAGCCTACAGGCCCCCATATAATTTAGACACTGTGTTCCTTTCCTTCCTGTATTATTCTCCTGCTTGCTCACTATGGTGTAACCACGGTAACCTTCTTTTTTCTCTCCAAATATACCAAGCTCATTCCCACTTCAGAACCTTTACAATTATTATTCCCTCTGTTTTGAAAGGCTCGCTTTCCCCAATCCTTTAGGTCTTTATCCAAATGTTTCTTTCTCGGAGTTCCTCAGACCATCCCATCTATAGAAGGTCCCCATCTAGGAAAAGCAATTTACTCTGTTTATTTCTTAACATTGATCTCACTATCTGATATGCTCTTGTTAGTTTTCTTATTATATTTTCTGTCTTTCCTATTCAAATATAAGCTGCCTGAAGTAAGGACATTTTCTGCTTCATTCATCATTGTATCCCCAGAGCTTAGAAGAGTACCTGGCACACAATAGACAGTAATTGTTTGTTGAAAGAAAGAATAAGTGTACAAGAGAGTAGGAATGAGCCCACATAATCCTAACTTCAGGCCTGGAGTCTACAGCTAGAGAAAAAGGTGTTCATTCAGCTTTTAAACATTTTAAATTCAAGTTGGCAATAATAGAATGGCAGTAGCTCTGGCATGAAGTATCAGACATCAGAACTCTGTAATAGCTTCTGTGCCATTTGGAGCTCCATTTCATCAGCTCAGAGTCCCTTGTTAGCCTCAGGAGCACAGAAATATCTGTGCAAGATTAACAGGGAGTTCTTCACAGATTGCTGTCCCCATCAGCTAATTTTTACAGTACAGTCTTTAATGGGGCAGCTACCCTTGCTGTATAGCGCATCTTCCCTGCTGGGATGAGGGATTGGGTCCCTCAAACTGTAAATGTTGGTGCTTCTCTGAGCTTAGTTTTGGATTTTGGTGTTTTTCCTCAGGGATCAGTAATGGGGAAGTAGTGGACTGGATGGACTCAACTGGGGAGGAAGTGAGCCTATGGCAGAAGATGCGACAGTACCCAGGGTCTTGGGCGGAAGGGACTCTGCAACTCCGTTCCTCGATGGCCAAGCAGAAACTGGGTTTATGAGTCCCTGTCATCCTCTACAGCTCCAGACCTGGCCAGAGCAAGTCAGAGGAAGTGAAGAAACCAAAAGCAAAGATTTCTAATTTAATGTGTGTGTGTTGGGTGTTTGTGTAAAACATGTATTTCTGCAAGTGTTAGTCTGCTAGCTAGAGAGATGCAGACTTGTTCCTTTTTATAGAACAGGCTGAAGAATAAAGGTCTCTTGAAAACGTTTCTACTTGTGCATAATCTAGTATATCATAAGAGTCCATTCTTTTTTGTAACTTTATGAAGTTTAATTAACTTTAAAAGGGTCTTTTAAAACAATATTCCACCTCTGTCTTGCTCTCCCGGGAAGCCCTGGCTACCTTTGGTGTTAGTTTCAGTCTGAGGTTTAAGGTGTGCCTGATCTGATACCAAGGCTCTGGGAAGCAGGGTTGGGTTACTAAAGACAGAGGAATTGGGAGAGAGATAAGTATGTCTTCTCCTTCCTCCAATTTATATTTTTTAATTCACCTCCTACCTTGGTAAATTCCTGAAACCTGGCTTTTAACTTTTCTTTTTTTAAGGAGTTTCTACCTTGCTTGAGTGTAATGGTTTTCTTTGAAATGCTAAGAAAATTCCTCAGCTTCTTCCAGTTTTAGACACCTTTATTAGAACTTTAGGGAATCCTTATAATGGAATCACTTTAGAAAAGCACTTTAATTAGATAGTGACCTTTTGGCTGGGTCATGAACATGTCTAGTGAGACCTTCTGGCTGATCTGAGAGGATCTGGGCTACTGAGGGTAAAGTGTCTCACAGCCATGTTGAATTCTCTGCATTTTAAACTGAAACAGCAGTTGTTGGGGAGAGAAGTCTTCATTTATCTAAAGAAACACAAGACATCTTCACTTTCATGTACATCTTTCTCAGTGTTTGTATCTGCAGGGTGTTGCCACACAGAATATGGTCTGCATACCTCTGTGTCAGACAGAAGAACCAAGGATTGTCTAAACTGTCACTGTTTCCCCAGGCTGGGGACCATTAGTGCTCCAGGAATGTGAACAGAGAATCTTCCAGTCATTTGGACTTCCTACCTGATGCGGTTTCAGTTCCCATTTTATCTGTTTTCTAAATTTGGCTTACATGTAACATGGGTTTGGTGTGGCATAGCTTTTCAAAGAGAGTTCTGGTAAGCTAACTTTTATTTCCTGCTATTCGTTCTTCTAATCTGACCTTTTCATTCTTACAAGTGTGTCTGTACAAAGTTGTGTGTAGAAAAAGTCTATATCAGAGAAGAAATCCTTTTCAGTAGAGCCAGCTGCTAGCTGACTTTCCTGTAAAACCATTGGACTGAAGGTAGCTATTAGTGGCTTCTTTTGTATGTGTGGATTGAATGGAGGAATACTTTAAAAATATTTATTTGGTATGCATCGATACTGCAATGCAAACTATAACTTGGGATCCTGGGCCGTTGCTATGTTGTTTTCCCCCTCCTAACATGAATGTGTGTTTCAATAAAGCTTTTTCACTTGTCAAATGTTTGCATTTATTAGTTCCATAGATGCTTTTGTCTTTGATGTCCTGATTTACTGCTGTTCCTTTTACATGTGGCTTGAAGGGTAAGAACCTGAGTGATAAATGCCTTTCCCTAACCATCCTATGCTGATTTGAAGAAAATTTATCCTTTCCTGCATTGTTCCTTGGTGCTTTTCTGAGCCTGATCCTTTGTCCTGTATGCTTGGAGTCTAAGGAGAGAAGTGAGAACCCATGTTAAAAGTGGCATCACTTTTCTCTCTCAAGTACCAAGGGAAGTTTGCCTTTAGGTTTGTAGACCCTCCATTGCTGGAGGGAGGAGAGTCACATTCACAAAGAAGGTAAGGGAAGACATTCCCTACTGTAAGCACTTCCTTCTGGATTCATTGATTTCTCTGGGAAGTACAGATTTTTCCCTCTACTTCCACCATTATTTAGTATTGAGAGATAAATAACACAGGTGCTAAGTAACCTATCTCTGAAATGGGGCTCTGGGTTTCTAGATAGAGCCCAAAAGATTCTTGACCTTTTGTAAACAACAACAACAACAACAAATGAAAAACAAAAACAAAACCCCGGCATTAATATATACCAAATGCCTTTTGTGTACAAGGCTTTATATTTTGTTTTGTTAATCTCTCCAACTACCTTATGAAGTGGGAAATTTTTCCTTCTTACAAATGAAGAGACTCAAGCCCACTATTGCACAACAGAATTGGTATTTGAATCAAGGTCTGATTCTACGGAATCATGCCGCCTCCTAGGAGAATGATATATGCCTTATGAGCAAAGAGTCAAAGGAAGAGGTGACAAATCTCTTCCAAAATATCTTAGAGAAATGGGTTTAATTTACCAAGAAGGACAATCAAAATGCTTTGGATAATACTCATCCAGCTTAGTGACTGTATAGCCTGTGTTCATGGGGGGCTTGGTAGAAGAGAGGGAGGGGGACGAAGGAGTAGACAGAGAAAAGTGAAGGGAGGGGGAAGGAGGAAGACAGGAAAGAGAGAGAGTTGGGGCCAGAGGGGTTCAGAAAGAGAGGACTAGAGATATACAGAGAGCCTGGGTCATGCTAGCCCTTTTGGGTCTGGCTATGGGCCCAGTTCTCCTATGTCTTTCCCCTGCTTTAGGACCTGGGATTTTTTGAGTCATAATTTACATAGGCAGTTATAATAAAACTTAAAGCAAGATTGACTTGCCTTGACTACTTAAAATGAGTTAAGACAAGATCTCCTCAGTTATCTTAAAGTTGAGAAGCATTTATATGCAAGAGTCAGGCCCAGGTTTGTCAAGGGAGAAGTAGGCCCCTTTTGTTATTGCTTGGTCCTTTGGCCTGCTACCACTTGAAGTGTTAGTGACAAAGAAGAGGAAGGACATTTATCTTTCTTGATATGCAATCTTTGCATTTGGAACCACAGATCTTATGTGACCAAAAATGTCCTACATGAACTCATTGTATTTTGCCTTCTGCCCATAACTTGTCTCTGGTCTTTCAAATCTGTATTTCTCTGGAGGGAAGGGACCTTGCTCATTCAAGTTAAGTCATTTCTTCCATGTCCCATTTTAGCCATCAACTGGCTTTTTATTTTGCATTTTAAAAAAATGGAGATTTCCAGCTGGGCGTGGGGATGCACGCCTGTAATCCCAGCACTTGGGAGGCTGAGGCAGGATTGCCATGAGTTTGAGCCCGGCCTAGGCTACATAGTGAGTCCAGGCCAGCCTGAATTACATAGGAAGACCCTGTCTAAAAAAAAAAAAAAAAAAAAGAGAGAGAGAGAGATTTCCCCTAAAACTCCAGTGGAAGTAGCTTATCTTTGACTCACTGCTACCCCCATAACCCTGGACTCCTGATTTATGTCCCATCACCCTGCTTTAATTGAATTTTTTGGGGGCTGAGAGCCTATGATTTTCCTCTTTCCTCCTGGAACCACTCTGAGTCTTGAGTCTCAGTAGGATTACCAAAAATGGAACCCTCCTCCTTGGTTAGAGCTTTCAACTATTTTTAGATGGGAAGTAGGAAGAGAAGCAGAGGCTGGATGGCATAATGTCTAATAACATTGACTCACAAGTCAGTCTGCTGATGTTCAAATCCTGACTCTGCCACCTTTTAGCTGTCTGATCTTAGGCAAATTGCCTTACCTCATTGCGCTTCAATTCTCTCATCTGGAAAAGGAAGCTAATTAATTGTATCTACCTTTCAGGGTTCTTGTGAAGATTTCAGATTCAATTAATAGAGTGTTTAGAATAGCATCTTACACATAGTAAATGCTCAAGCATTATTAGCTCTGCTTCTTCACCCAGCCTGCTTCCTCCCTGCTCTAGTTTGTCACTGGTGACCCCTGGGTAAAGCAAAAAGCTGCTGAGCCTTAACTATGACTCTGAATGCCATCAGTGTTACAGGTTTTTAGCAGCAAGGCGGGGAAAACACTTTTCTTCCAAACACTGACACACCATTGAGTTGGACTGTAGTCAGATCAGGGATCTGGGGCTAGAGGTGTAGCTCAGTGTTAGACTATGTGCTTAGCATGTGTGAGGTCCAGGGTTCAGTTCCCAGTACCAAAGAAAGAAGGAAAGGAATGAAGGAAGAGAAAGATCAGAATCTGTATGTAGTTCCACTTCCCAATAGCGTGATCTCAGATTTACTTTCAGGCCTGGATCATAAGAATTGACTTTGTGCTGCTATGTCTCCCACCTGCTTATTGCTCATCTCTTAAAAGTGGATATCTGAGGAAATTAATACATGAGGCGGAGTCAGTTTTCTTTCTTTACTACTTTCAGTGATACTTTTGAGGTGCCAATGCTCACTGGCTGGGAGGACTCCTCTAAAGAAAGGACTGCATTATCTACCATTTGTTCTGGGGCCTGGAGGCCTCAGTAGGCAAAGGTTCTTGCCCATGAACCAGCTGGAGGAACCACAAGACAGCTTTCTGCTCTGACCAGAATTTTCTTTACCAACTTCCTCCCATTGCAGTATTTTCCTAACTCTTGATGAAGCAATGATTCAAGCAACATTTTTAGCCCAGTGCCCTAGAAGGTGAAGTGACAAACAGGTTCAAGAGTGTTTTGTAAATCTCTGCCTCTGATATAGTTAACCTGTAAACTACACTTGATAGTATCTTTGTTGTTTGTTGTGATGGTGCTGCCCTCTGGTGTCACCTCTGGGTAGAGGAACCATTTAAAACAGCCAGTAAGTAAGTGAATGAATTTGTGATTTACTTATCTGAAGGACTTTGGAGGACTGGACAAAGTCCCAGGTTATGAAAGGAAGACCTTCTACCTCCAACACACTACGCAGAGCCTGTCTTCAGTCCCTACCTAGTTTCTGCTTCTCCCATGGAGAAGTAGGGGAAGCTATTAAACAGCTGAAAAGGAGTACCTGAAAAATGTCCCAAGATTGGCAGACCTCGCCCACTTCAGAGTATGGTCTCTAGAACTGTGGGGAATCATTTCCTCCTTTTATTAGGTCTCAGTTTTAGCTAACTAGGGGAGCTTTTCCTTTGACTTCAACCATTACCTAGCTCAAGTTCACTCGCACATATCTCTTTGCTCCTGGCGCTGGATCATCTCCTGGTTGCTCAGCAGGTAGTCATCAATGAATGTGAAGATTTCCTCAGGGGTGACAGGTTCCATGTAGCGTTCTCGGTCAATACCCTGCTTGTCAATCAGTACCATGTTGAAGTAGGACCGAGTAAGGTGTTGGAATTGCCTAGAGAGAGCAGCCCAAGAAAATATGAGACCTTATCTGGGCATTTGGCCCTCAGGGCTCTACTACCCTCTGACTTTTCACAGCTCAACTGATGGACAAATTCCTTCCCCATCCTGTCCCTTGTCCCCATCCCCTCCACTACTTATATCAAGTCCCTTCACTTTTTTCTGCTCAAACCCTAATCTCTTGCCTCCATGTGTCTAGTTCTAAGCTTTCCTTTCCTTACCCAAGGTCAGGCAGCTGCGTTATAACCAGACAATGCTTCTGTTGTAGGCCCCTTTAAGCAGAGCTACTACGTATCAGTATGCAGGGTGCATGGAATAACTCTGGGAGATGCCCATCACAGACACTATGACCTGTATGCACCTCATACACAACAGCCCCGAGCCTAATAAATATCACCTGGTTAACTCTTTTATCTGTAGCTGCAAGTCTGCAGTAGCTTTCCTCTGAGTGTTTTCTAATCTCTCTAACAGGGACTGAATCTCTCTGTCATCACTGAGACTGAGTCCTAAAGGCAGGTATTGTTTCTAGAACAGGGGTCACTGATAGATTTATTGGTCCTGAGTATATGTGGAAGTACTGCAAGGCCAATAATGGACAGATACTGAGAAAAGCCAGTTTCTACCACATGTTATTTATAATCTTCTCTTCCCCCAGAAGCTGATGGATGATCCATATTTTAGTGCCTAAACATGCCTTGTGCTCCTTTGGAGACAAGGTAAAAAGATGTGGCAATGAGTCAACAGGATCTGATGCTTATCTAGGTCAAGTTTGTGTCAACTGTCTCAGCCATGAATGGGTTTCAAAGTCACTATAGGTGCCTTTATGAAAGCACATTTAGGTTGAGGTCTCATAATCTGTATTTTGAGCCCCCATTTGATTCTCTTGTCCCACAAGAGTTAAGAATTAACTCTCTTGTCTTACTTAATATTTCCCTAAGAGTTGAAACACAAGAAGTGCCTCAAGAGAGTAGTGTCTGCTGTTCTGCCACCTACTGCATTGCCACCTACTTCATTACCAGTATCCTGCCTATGGTTCCTGCCCACCCCTGCCCTGCAGCCTCCCAGCCTAAACCTGAGTTCTTCGATGATGCTGGATGACAGCTGTTGCTCCCGGATGCGCCCCACATCCTGTGGTGGCTGCCCCACCAGCTCGATAATAGTCACATGCCGCAGGTCTAGTCCACAGGTGGATTGCTGGGGGGGTGGGGGGGAGAGAACATTTAATGGGACTGATCTTTGCACTTAGACCTAAAGCTGCTTGTGTGATTCCTCCTGGTACCACATGAAGAAATGTGGGAGCGGAGGGACTTCTCTTTCAATGAATACACAATCACGGGATCACAATGAACACAATATGAGATCTACACAACCTTTCCCCTCTATCATTCCTGAAGTACTTGCTCCAAAAGTGTTTCCTTAATTCTCCCGAAAGGCATGAAACCCCTTACAGAATGTGGAGTAGAAAAGAGATACATAATTACTAAACTGCAGGAACATAATCATTGCTTAGCTTTTCGTAAGTTTTAAACTATGTAAGTTTTTAATGGATGGCTATTGTAAGATGGTAATGGCTGCTGTTTATTTATTTATATATACCTAATCCTTCATAGGAATAATTTAATCATTGTAACAAGGGTACCAAGGTAGGTGGTGTCATTCCTACTCCATAAAGGAGAAAGTAAGGCCCAAATTTGCATGGCAATAACATGGTGAGCCAAGACTCAAACTGAGGCCTCATGCAGCCTGCCTGAATGTGTGCCCTTTACCACCAGGCTACATCTCTAGGGCCTTTTCTCAGTCCTAGGATTTCTCCAAAATAGTGCCCAGTGCTCTTCTCATTACCCTTTCTTGCCTTCCTTGCACTGGGTAGCATACCCTATAACACTACCCTCCCTGGCTCTTTGTCCTGCCTTGTCCTGCAGGATCTCGTACTTGCCATTTATCAGGGTGAGGTGTGAAGAGTCATTGGCCATTCAATGGTACCCCGTTCTTGTTTCATCTGTGGTCTTCTCTAGTCTTGACTCTCAGAATTACTGTCCTTGTTGTCAGGTTCCTGTTCTTTCTCTTGCTTCCTATTAAATTGAGCTGTTGCTTTTGCCTGATTTATCTGCATAAAGGGACAAGGTCCTTTTTGGTTTAGACCCCCAGGTTCATCCTTTTGATGAAACCACTGCCATCATAGGCCATACTGACTTGGCAACTTGTATGATTCAGCCTTTAGAAACCCCCTAAGTAGCTTTGCCTTTTACCTGGTTATCCAGCTCCTTGCAGCTCCCCAGTGCTGCTTCTTTCTGTCCTGTCAATACAGCTTGAATTCTCTTAGCAACTTAGTCTATTCTTTTTATAAATCCTCATGGTCATGTCTATTCTGTCCTACCTAGCTCTCCCTTACCCACAAATGGCTTTGATTAGGTATCTCTTAGTATGTTAAAAATTATCATGCAACTTCCTCATTTTACTGTGGGATATCACAGTACTTTTCCTGCCGGTAGTGGTTGAGAGCACAAATCTTGGAGCCAGGCTACCTGGGTTCAATCCCAGGTCTAACACTTACTATCTAATGACCTTGAGAAAATCACTGAATCTGCCTATGCCTCAGTTTCTTCACCTATTCAATGGGGATTATAATGCCTACCTCATAAGAGCTGTTGTGAGAATTAGTGGAGTATGTATAAAGCATGTAGATCAGCACCTGGTACTTACACAGCACTTACTGTGTGTGCTTTTTAGTGCTATTGTTCCTTGAAAACACAAATGGAGTTAATTGCTGGTCTTTATGTTTGATCATAGCTATCTTAAAAGTCTCTCTAGAATGCTTTGCCACACTCTCTTTTCAACTTCTACCCAGTTCCCTACAAGTCACATTTACCATTCCTGTGGCCTTATTGTCTTTTCATTAAAAACACAGTACTTTTTAATAATGTGCTCACTGTGTCTTTGGTAAAACTGATCAAAAACCACCCACAAAAAGTTTGAAAGAGCAGGGTTTATGTTTCAGAGAGCAATTATTTCATTTGGAAAATGTAAGGGGGGATAATGTGAAAGATTTAAGCCTTCATTAGAGTAGTAGGTCTTACCTGCAGCATAGAGATCTGCATTTTATAATATCGGTTGGAAGGATCAGGAGCTGAGATGATGAGGAGTCGTTGTTTCTCATAGAATTGATCCAGGAGACCAGCAGCTGAATTGACATTGACATTGATCTTCATGGCTAAGGTAGAAGCAGATAGCCAGTCAGAGTATGCACTTCTTCAACCTGCACGGGTAACCTAATATCTTAAGGAGTTCCGGTCTTTTGGGTTAGCCCTTCAAGTTGTTTCTCCCTCCCCTAGGGAAAAATCCTGTTAACCCCCCCCCAAAAAAAAACAGATGAGTTTAAGCCTTTCTTCTGGAGGTAGCAGTATTCTATGGGGGAAAGTTGGCCCTTAAAGTACATGTATCTCAGAACTCCCCATTCTTCATTATATGCATTGCTATTGGAATCCTTTGCCATGGGAGTACCCTCCAAAGTAACTTTGATCAACATGTCTACACTCCCCATTTCCTGGTTTCACTCACGAGTACAGATAGGTGGTGATCCTGACCACTGGCGACTCGACTGGCAGACCCGGGAGGGAGTCCCTTGGCGCTCATAACCACCATCACAGTGGTACTCACAGGTGGCACCATAGTTGTTGCCCACTGAGGTGCAGGTGAGGTAACCATGCTCTGGTGGTTTCAGAGTTGGACAGCGTCTCACTATGAGGAAGGAGCTCAAGTTAGGGGTAATGGTTTATCTTGTAGGTAGGAAAGGCTAAGAAAGTGCCCACTCAAGGCTATTTAGAGCAGGAGACTTGGGATGATCAGAATGAAGGGGTTTTCTGTGTTTCCAATGGCCAGGTAGGGGCCAAATTTTTTTCTTAAGAAACTAAATATGACATAGAGACAGAGGTTCACAAAGTCTGGAAACACAAGTGAATATATATATTATCATCGAAAGACTATCAATTTGTAAAACAAAAAGTTACCTATATTTACAGACTTTATGGATATCCCATGTAAAGATAACAATCTTGTAGAATTACTTTTATTAACAGAAATAAGTCAGAGGAATCGTAATGACTGGGAAGGTTTAAGTAAATCATGATATAGTCTTAGAGTATAATGCTATGCTGTAATTGAAAATATTCCTGAAGAATTTTTAAAGAACATGGGAAAACTGCTTGTGATAGAATGAAAAGTGAAAAAGTGTTGTATGATTGGATATAATCCAATGATTTTTAAAGTATGTGCAGAGAAAAGGCTGGTAGAAAAATATTAAAATGTTAACAGCAACTGCTTCTGAATGATGGGGTAATAGAATTTTCCCTTTTACATATTCCTTTATTTTTCAAATGTCCAGCGATGCACAACAATTATTTTTATAATGAGAAAAGCAAAACCAAACAATGTAATACAAAGCAAAGAGGAACAATCAGGCAGCCAACACCACCAGTTTCAGAATGAAGACTGATTATATTTGATAATTTTGAAGGCCAAGAAAAAAATGGATGCAGAGTATCCTTGTGAATTTTACCTAGATTTAGGAGAATGAGAAAGTCTTGTTGGAGAGTATAGTTTTCTCGAACTTGTGTATTCACATGTAATGTAGTCTTCCTGAATGAACCTGTTTGGTAAACTTGAATCCCCGCTTCCCAGTATAAATGAAATGTGTTTCAGGCATAAAGAGGAGACGATCTTTTGGGGCGTTTAGAAGGTCAGAATAGAGAAGGAATAATGAACAATATGGAAACTGAAGACTTCTTCCTGACCTTGTACTTTCACAATGAACTTGCAGCTGGCCCGGTTGTAGGCTGTGTCATAGGCAGTATAACGAATCACATGCTCTCCTTCAGGAAATTGAGAACCAGGCTCAGGGCCCCGAAGTGTCACCCTGAATAAGACAGGGTGAAGGAGCTACTGAAGAAAATGATATTTAGAATTGAGGTCTGAGGCACATCATCACTGTAGCCTCAGCCTGTGCAGCAGTTTCAGAGTGAGAAGCTGGAGGGACTAGAAGATGTAGGTAGGAATGAGTGGTATGTGTTACTCAAGCTCACCTGGTGATGGTACCATCAGCAGAATCTTTCACAAGGGGTGGGTCCCAGTATACTTGAGCAGTCAGTTTCTCTGGCTCTGCCATCTTCTCACGTGAGCGGGGACAATGGATCTTGGGGGGATCGATGTCTGCCATGGTCAAAAAGCAAGTGCTGATTCATGGGTCCCCTGCCTTCCCTAGAGGAAACCCACTGAAGCAACACCACACACTACTAGGTGGGTTAAAAGTTCAAGTTTTTCAAGGAAACTGGGGAAGAAAGCCTGACTTTAGGGGAAATAATCATTTTATTAAGCATATGCTCACGGTGCTGCACACACAGTGAACAGGAATGCCTTTTGCAGTTAGAATTACACATCTTTGTGACACAGTGGTAGGGTGGCTCTTTGCAGCAAGTCAGTTGGGAGTAGCCAGCATTTACCTACACACACAGGCTCGCCTCCACTCCATCGCCCATCTTCCATGCAGATTCGGCTGCGATCACCTTCTAAGTGGTAGCCTCTGGAACAGCTGTAGTCACAGCGGGAGTCAAGAAGCACCCCATTTGTGCAGGTGTAGGTGCCACTAGTGATAAATGGTAGTGCATGGCATCTCATCTCTAAGAGAGAACCAAGTGGCAAACACAGTGGTCTGTGGGACTATTTGGAGGTGATGCCTGGGCATCTAGCACAGGAAGAACCATATGAAAGACAGCAAAAAATACAGAAACCTGACCCAAACTGCCCTTACAGTTTTGTCCCTAACTGCTATTTTCCCTAATTATCTTTTTATTTTTATATTATAAAGTACAGAAACATTATTGAGAAAGAGAGGTGTGTCTCAAAGAAATAAATTACTTGTCCAAGCATATGAAGTCTGAATCAGACCTGAGTATTCATGCCAGCTTCACCTCTTACTTGATCTGTCACTTGAAAAGGTTGTCTCATCTCTGTGAGTCTCATTGTTTTCATCAGTAAAATGTAGATACCACACAAAATTGTTATACAGACTAAAAGAGACAATACATATAAACCTTTGAGATCATTCAGAGCCTCCGCAATTGTTAGCTTTTGCCTCTTTTTCCTCACATGCTATATGCTCTTGAGCATGTTTAAAGTTTGTTTTTGAGTATCATTTTGGTACAGACATTTCTTGGCTGAGACTCACTTAATGCCAGAATGGGCTAGCTTTCTATCTGGGTGACAATGGAAGTCAGGCCAGTGCCTTGGGGTCCAGGTTGTGGTATTTGATAAAGAAAGGATTATGTGCTTTAGACATCATATATGCCAGAGACTGCTACCATAAACTAATTGTGAGCCTGTGCATGCCAGAGTCTTAAGATACCTGATTCTTAAAATAAGTAAGGACATATATTCCTTTAGATTATCTAAATTCTAATCCTGTAAATTCAACTGTTGGATATTTGAATAAAGATTCTATATAAACTATGTTCATTTTGCTTCTTAGTCAAACCAGACTTGAAGATTATTGCCTTTCCTGTTTCCCAGTATCTGTTTTGTAAAGACCTATGCAAAAATAACCGCCTTAAAATCAGAACCAAATAGAAGGTTTGCCTCTTCAGGTGAATCTGTTTACTTAGTATTGTATGACAGTGAAGATATAGATCTAAAGCATTTGCTCTTTTTTCTCTTATGAGGAAGGTCAAAAGTAGATTTAATACTCAAATATAATAATCAACTCATTCTAGGCATCTAGGGAAATATGTATGTTTCTATTCTTTTAACTGGTTTTATGTTCATTTATAAATCATAGCCTGATATGTTTCAATTTCATCTGGCCAATTCAAATTCATTTGGGAAAGTACTGGTCCTAAGTCCTAAAAGAACTTAATTACAGTCACGCAGAATGTTGTTGTGACTTCCTTCTCTCTAGCTATCAGGCCTCTCCTCTCTTCTGTAGCATCTTCTCTGACCAACCTCACTTTTTTCTGAATTGTCAGAATTTCTGTGTCTAGGCACACGACATGTGCACACATTCAGCTTTACGTCCCATTAGTCTATAAACAGCCAGAGGGTAGTTGAAGAATTAAGTTCCTGAAATGACCAATACAGGGCCCTGCACATGTGGATATCCTACAGATGGTATTCAATGATGGACATATAGACACATGAAGCTTACTCACTAAAAATAGGTAGGCTGTGGACCTTGAATAAAAGACAGGGATTTGGAAGCTTAAGGGAGACATGATTTGGGATCTGTATGTATTAGCATCCCTATATTCTAGCCTTAGGGTGTCTTCTTTTTGACTTACAGAAGAATAGCAGATGTTTCATAGCTGCACTGACTAGGCTTTCTAAGGCTACAGGCCAGGAAGTACAGAATTTGAACACAAACAGGAGATTGTAGGACTACATATCTTTGGGAGCTCTAGAAGGTAGCCCAGGTCCATATCAGGCCCCAGGGACAAGTCTTAGCCTTCTACATGCACTCCTGGGTTTCCTGAGTCAGTGGGGATGGCTGCTACTTAAATGCCCATTTGCTTGGACAGTAACCACAGGGACAGAAAATAAAGTAGGATGTAAGGGTGAGGAAAGGCTCTTGGGGGCCTATGGAAAATTTCCAGTTTGCACTTGGAAGAAGGGCATGGTAACACCTTCTGGTATATATTCTCAATGGTTGGTTGGTAAGCTTTTCTCATAGGCACACATCAGCATATGCACACATACAACTTACGTCTGCAGTAGGCAGTTCCAGACCAACGACGGCTTGGCAAGCATTTCACTGACCTCTGTCCAATCAATCGAAAGCCCCGGTCACAGGAGAGCTCACAACGTGTGCCTAGACTGCTGTGATAATTCCCTCCCCTCGGTGAGTAGCATGTGGCTTCTCCGTCTTGGATATTTAATGTGTAACACCACCGAGGGACTGCAGCAATAGAAGAAAAGTAAGCTGGAAGTACAGTAATCAAGACAGTGTAGTGTTGGTGAAAGAGCAGACACATAAGTCAATGAAATGGAATAGGGATTCCAGAAATACACCCACCCAACTATGCCAAAATGATTTTTGACAAAGGCGCAAAAACAATTCAGTAAACTTTTTCAAACAAATGGTACTGGTGCATAGAAAAGAAACATAATCTAAATTTCAAACTTTATACAAAAATTAACTCAAGATGGATGACAGACTTAGATGTAAAAAAGGGAAACTATAAAACTATTGGAAGAAAACATAAGAGAAAATTTCAGGGATCTAGAGATAGAGAAAGAGGTTTTAGACATGATACCAAAGCACAATTCATAAAACAAAAATCAATAAAATAAATTGGACCTTGTTAAAATTAAAACCTTTTGTTCTGTGAAAGGCACTATTAAGAAATCAAAGACAAGGTACAAAGTAGGAGAAAATATTTGCAAATCATATATCTAGCAAAGAACTAACACCTAGAATACAGAAAAAAAACTATCAAAACTCAGCAATATAATAGCAAACAGTCCAGTCAGAAGATAGGCAAAAGATACAAACATGTGAAAAGATGTTTAGCATCATTAGTCATTAAAGAAATGCAAATTAAAACTACAATGTGATACCACTAATATACCCATTAGTATGCCTAAATTTAAAAAGTAATGTCAATACCAAGTGCTGGTGAATATGAAGAGAAATTGGAAATGTCATAAATGATTAGTAGAAATGCAAAAACAGCCACTTTGGAAAATGGTTTGGTAGTTTTTTATAAAGGTAACACCAAATCTTATGAAGAAAGGTACACTTTCCATATGACTCTGCTATCCCACTTAAGGTATTTACCCAGGTGAAATGAAAACTTGTGTCCATACAAAATTCTGTACACAAATTTAAAGTACTTCTACTAATAATTGCCAAACACTGGGAACAACTCAAATGTCTTTATGGGTGAATGGTTAAACTAACTGAGGTTTATCCATTTGTTTCTTCTTCATAGGAGAGAATCTTTTTCATTTATGTCTTGTATTCTGAGGAAGTACTTTGAAGTTAATGATACAGAGTGTATTAACTATTGTTACTCTCATTATTTTGTTATGGGATTTTTATTTTTTCATAAAATAAAAAAATATAAAAAGAGAATGAAATGCTTACATATGCAACAACATAAATCAATCTCAAATGCATTTTGGGAAGTGAAGGAAGGCAAACTCAGAAGGAAAACTCATATAGTATTCCATTTATATGACAAAGACATAGGGACATATATAGGCAAAAATATAGGGACAGATTACAGATCAGTGCTTGCCAGAGATCAGTGGTAGAGGTAGAGGATAACCTCAAAGCGGCAGCACTGGGTAAGTTTTTGAGATGGTGTGACTGTTTTATACTATGGTGGTAGTTATCTCACTTTATGCCTTGTCAAAACTCACAGTACTCTATATCGAAGAAAGTAAATTTTACTATAGGAAATTTAAAACAAATATTTTTTAAATAACATGAAATTGTAAATTTGAGAAAAGGGATGTGACATCAAAGAAGTCTGCTTAAGAATAAAAGTCCAATCCCAGTTCAGTACTGAGTATAAAAGGTTACAGGGCCATTATAACATAAAGGTATCATAAAGATGCTTCATTGGCTTTACAAAATAAATGACTCATCAGTGGGTTCAGGTTTTTTTTTTTTTTATGCAGGTACCAGGAGTCGAACTCAGGACCTTACGCTTGCCAGGCAGGTGCTTATGCCGCTGAGCTATCTCACTGGCCCGGGCTTGGGTTTTAAAGGGACATATGTAAAGCAATGAAAGGCCACCTGCCCAAAGATGTTTATGTAACATGGAATAGATATGTTTGCCTAGGGTTGGGAAGGCTAAAGCCCCATGTAAGCTGATTTGATTCCAAAATCTGAGGGATAAGAAAGTGGAACTTTACAAGAAAGCACACCAGATGCAAGAGGAATAGAGGAAGGTTAGAGCCTTTGCTTGGATACAGCTAGAGAATGAAGACAGATGACAGTAAGAAAACTGTTCTTCAACCAGCACCACACTTGGGATTTCCAGGATTAGTTTTGATCCTGTGGCAGTGACAGGACTTGTATCTGGAGACACCATCTCCAAGTTACAAAAAGTTTCCTAAGCACTATGTTGCAGAACTGTTAATTATAAAGCCACAACACATTACAAAGACCTTATATGAGAGGCTGAGACCTCAACAATCACTTCCACTTTATTTCTCTCCTGTATTCTGTCAAGAAAAATACACATCTGATTAAAACTGATAGAAGAAGCAACATGGTAAAGGGAAATATAAAGTTCAAGGCAAATACTGAGGCAGTAAGAGGGGCCAAGCTATTGTAAATAAATTCAATTTTGCTGGCTTAGAAGAATCCTGGCATAAAGGCCAAATATTGGAAGGCTGGAGGAAGGCAAAAACGTAATCCTAATTTTCAAATAAGGAAGAAGATAGCCTCTGGGAACTATAGCCTGGTGATACAGCACTGATAATATACTATTCTAGAATATATAAAGGAATAGCTTATTAGCAGTTAGACAGAGAAGTGGTGATCTCTAAGAGCCCTCAAGAGCAAGTAATACCAGACTGACCACATTTCCATTTTGGGCAGGGCCACCAGGCTGGTAGAACAGGAGAAATGGGAGGTACATTACGTGGAAGTAAATGAGGCATATGACAATGCTTTTCATGCCAGTGATGTGGATGAGAGGACAAAATACTGGAGTGGTGCCAAAATGGTTGAAGAGATTCATAAATGGCTGAACAACTGTACTCAAAGAATACTGACTAGAAACTGAAAGTAAGAATGTGATTAGATACTGCATGAAACAATGTGTGCTAGGAAATGTGTTGGTCTGTATTCAGTATTTCCCCTATCTATGTACCATGCTATATACTATTCTTTTCATATGTTATCTCATATAGTCCTCTAACATCCCTGTGAGGTAGGTAGATGTTAATCCCTGTTTTGTAGATGAGGAAGTAAATTGCCCATGGTTCCTCAGCAAGTAAATGGCAGGGCTGGGATTTGAACCCAAGCTTGTCTGCTCTAAAAATCCATGTTTCTAAGAATAAAATTTGCCATTGCAGCTGCTATCTTGACATACATATATACTGACATCCTTTTTGGAGAAGTAATATATCCACATGTTTCAAACCCCAGTTACTCAATAAAATGTCCCTCTCTCGATCCTTTTCCCATGCTTATACTCACTCTGTCTCCTCCTAAAGAATCACTGTTAATAGTTTCTTTATGCACATACTGCAAATGTTGATATAGTTTTCTATTTTTCCCTTCTTTTAAACACATAGAGTAGCATATTGTACCCACTCTTCCCACCACTGCTTTTTTAGGAGGGTGCTAAGGGTGGAACACAGGACCTTGGGATGCTAGGCAAAGGCTTTACAACTGAGCTACATCCCCAGGTTTCTACACTGCTTTTTAAAATAAACTAAACAATGTATTTTAAAAGATCTTTCCATATTACTACACAACAGGCATGTGATTTATTTACATTAAATCACATTTATAATGTACTTAGTTCAGTGACTGCATATAATAGGTATTTGTCCTGGACCAAAGAGCTGGAAAGGCTCTCTTTCTTGGGCATATAAAGAAAATAAAGCACTGACAACAGGGTTGAAAAGTTCTTCCCTGTGATTATCTTCAGATAATCCAGACAAAATGACTAGTTTGCCCAGGGCTGAGACAAGCTGTGAGGAAAGCAGCAGCCCAGCAGACTGAGGGCACACCTCAGAGAAAGGTTTCTGACACTAAGCTAGGTTTCATGATAAGGTAATGACAAGAAGTACAAGGATAATGAAAATGGTACCAAACTACATGGATAGTTTGCTCTATAATAATGATATGCTTTTAACTGGTTGGCTCTTTTTATCTTTTCAAAACAATGAGTTACATTTTTAATGAAAGACATGGGAAAACCATGTTTTTATTTTTTTTTATTTTAAAGAGAAAAAACAATAAAAACAATGATACAGAATTTCAAAACAAGATAATAGGAGATTAACTCCGTGGGTTGTCTTTTCACTCTGTTGGTGATTTCTTTTGATGTGTAAAAACTTTTTTGTGTGTGTGGGCACGGGGGGGGGGGTTGACCTCAGGACCTCGTGCGCCAGCAGGCCCCCGTGCCGCTGAGCGATATCACCGGCCCCTTTTTCGTATGTGGGTTCTGGGAGTCAAACTTGGGCCCTCGCGCTTGCCGGGCAGGCACTTATGCCGCTGAGCCATCTCACCAGCCCTAACAACTTTTTAATAAGAAGATATTGCAGTTGTTGATTCTTTGAAGTACGTCTCATGCAGTTTGGGAAAAACCATAGTTTTTAGAGTCAGATAAATCTGGGTTTAAATTCTTACTCTGTCACATCTGACCTCTGCAACTCTAAATTTAAATTCCCCGAGTTTAGTTTCCTGATCTCTGAAATGGGGCATAATAAACCATTAACCACAGTCTTAGGACTGTGGTGAGAATCAAATGACATTTGTAAAATATCTAGCCCTACAAATAATATTTCCTAAATCAGTGTCTGGGTTTAAGACACTGTCTCACCTGTTTCAGGAGATAAAACACTGTGGCTTCCTTCCAGCATCATTTTCTGGTGTGTTCCTTTGACACTCAGCTGCCATCTCAAGACACTGTCTCCAAATGACAGAAGGTTTTGAAGCACTACAGTTGCAGGCTGTTGATTATGAGGTCACAAAGGCCTTAGAGGGGAGGCCAGAACCTTATTTTGTAGTTTTCCTGGCCACTGATCATTGATATCCTCATTTAATTTATTTTAGGTTCTGAGGCTAGAATTAGACAGCAACACTAAAGCCACTATGTTAGTTGTATTTGTTTAAATGGCTCAATGGTGATTTTTTTGGGGGGGTAGCGGGGGTCGAACTCAGGACCTTGCACGCCAGCAGGTGCCCATGCTGCTGAGCGATATCACCGGCCCTCTTTTCATACATGGGTACTAGGAGTAGAACTCAGGAATTAGCGCTTGCCAGGCAGGTGCTTATGCTGCTGAGCTATCTCACCGGCCCTCAATGGTGATTTTTTTAAAATAACCAATGAGGCAGGTTAATATCAACTATAGGGCTGCCAGTCCCTTGAAAGTAACTTCTACATTTGTTACCCCACCCCCGATACTGGATTAAATCCAGGGCTTTTGCACTGAGCTACATCCCCAGCCATTTCTCAAAAAAAAAATTTTGAGATAGGATCTCATTAAGTCACAAAGTTGTCCAGGCCTGGCTCAAACTTGTGTTTCTCTACCTCCAGCCTCTCAAAGTGTTGTGATTATAGGCATGTGCCACCATGCCCAGTTCATTTGTTGCTTTTTACTATCCACTTCTCTCATTTACAGTCTCCTACAATCTGGATTCTGTTCCCAGGATGTCAACAGTCAGGATCTACATTTTACATGGTTCTGTTGGAGTCACCTACATGGCTCCTTCAGTTAAAAAGGCAACCATTTTGTTGAGAGTAATAAAAAGTAGACAAAAGAGACAGTATATGATGAAGGCTGAATGAGTGGTGTAGCAATGAACATTGATTTCAAAAGAAGTACATATAGTAGGTACTCAATAAATACTCAGTAAAAGAATGAATGGGTGCAGGAAAGCTCCATGTAGGCTAATGCAGTATGGGAACAGAATAGAGCACACTGGCTGAACCACAGGTTTCATGTGAAGAAAAGGGATAAGAAGTTGTCAGGCTACAAAGCTAGACTAAGGCCAGATTCTGATTAAAGATGGTCATAGTGGGCCACTAGGCTTAAGTGGGGGTTTGGGGAAACATGAATCAGAGAATCCAGTTAAGAGGAAACTGAGGATCCTGACCAAGATGGTGGAGTGGTAAGCAGCAGAGAAAGAGCCTCTCTGAGAGTCGCCATCCAGATGCTGAAATATAGCAATGTGAGGAAGACAAGAAGGAGGGAAGTGGGCCCCCTGGAACCAGGAAGGATCTGAAGTGCAAATTGAAGCCCATAGAGAGAGTGAAGAGAGAAACTTCAATGAAGAAGAAGGAGGTAGGCAGCAGCACCTTCTCCCTGAGACAGGACTCACTGCGCAAGAGGAGCAGTTCAAACATGTGGACACATGGTGACTGCTGGTGACCCCAGAGGCCTCCAAAGAGAGATGCAGCAGTGGAGGGGAGCAGTGGTCATGAAGGACTGCACTAGCTGGCAGTGAGTGATGAGAGCTCAGTCGTCCCATGTGAGAAAGTGATTGGCTGGGAGCCGTTTTGCAGAGGGGCCAACTGAGCTCAGAACTTGGGAGTGGCTGCTGGCTCCATCTAGCAGCTCCCAGCCAGGCTCAGGCCCATGAAAGGTGCACCGATGGCTGCAGGCCAAATAAGTCTGGTCTTGGTCAGAAGGTGCAGGCTCGCTGAGATTATCCACTACCCCACCAAAAAGCTACTGCTGGCTTGCTGGGATAAATCAACACAGATTAGGACTGTCTCCACACGTTATCTACCAGTGACAGCAAAGACAAACCTGGAAGTGGATGGTTTCCTTTTTTTTTTCTCTTTCTCTTGTTTGTTTGGTGTTGTTGTTTTGTTTTTGGTTTTTGTTGTTTTTTCTCCTTCATTGTGTAATCTTATTTTTATATGAGTGTGAACATGGTTTCTAGCCTCTTTGTGATTGAGGTTCCATTGTGTTATTTTTATCTCTTCCTTCTCTCTTGCCCTCCAGTCTTCTGCACCGGTTTCCCAAAGTTAGTGTGATCCCCCTTTGTCCTCCAGCCTTACTTCTAATCTCTTCCTCTTCTTCCACTTTTCTATTTTCTCCCTAACCCATTTTAAATTTTAACCCCTGAGGGCAAAATTGACATATTAAGGGCTTGTATACCGCATATAATTTTCTGGTTTGTTTTAGATTTTGTTATATAACCACAAATTTAGTTTGTATAGTTAAAGGTGGCAAATTAATGGTTAACTCAGTTTGTCATTTTCTAGGCTGTGTTTGATCCTATTGTCATTGCTGATGGTACAGCTATAGCCAAAAGTGACATAATTTTTCTAAACAGCTGTTCTTCCTGATATTCCAAGACTGAGATTGACTAAGGGTCACAGAAAATACTGTGGCACAGTGCCAAAATCCAGGGACTGGGCCAAACAGGCAGCAACTTCTCATCCCCAACACATTGAAGAGGTAGGATCTTGCAACAGATTCAAAACACAAAAAAGCAGCTACACCTGGAAAATACCTTGGAGAATTAGTAATTTCCTAAGGGTTCTAGATACTAGCAATAAAGCAACCCACCATAGGAAATTTACAAGCATCACCCCGGGAGTTAAACTATAAAAAGGAAAGAAAATGAGGAGACACTTAAACAAGATGCAGCCCCAGACATCCAGTTCACCAAAGGCAAACCCAGGGGGCAATGAGGTGGGACAATCTGAAAGCCACCCACCTGGCATCTCTGAGGTGGTAACAACAAAACAATTGAATGAGGTTCTAGAAAAAATCAAATCAGAAATAATTTCTCAGGTAACTGCAGAGATGGTGTCCACAATGAAACCATGCTTAATGACTGTAGAGAAGATACAGACAATAAAATAGATGAATTTAAGAAAATTATAGAAGCTATGAATGCTCAGTATAGGAAAAAGAAAATGGAATCCATAAGGCAGATTCAAGCAGATATCCAGGAGAATAAAAACTCCATTGAAAGTATCTGCAGCAGATTAAGTCAATGTGAGGACAGGATCTCAGATATAGAAGACAGGCTTGAAGTTAGCAATCATGAAAAGAAAGATTTATTAAAAATAGCAAGAGACAAGCAGCTGCTAGATGAGGCAAAGAAGAATAACTTACGGTTTTTTGGAGTCAATGAAAAAGCAGGAGATAGCATAAATGATATTAAAAAAACTGTTCACAGACATCATGGCAGAAAACTTCCCTGGTAGAGAAAAAGAATTTGACATACAGATAGGTGAGGCATATAGAATTCCTAATAGCCACAATCAAACAAAACAAAACAAAACAAAACAAAACAACAACAAAAAACTACAGCCAGGCATATCATAGTCAAGATTCCAGAAATTCAACACAAGAATAGAATCTTAAAAGCTGTTAGGGAAAACAAACAAATCACCTACAAAAGAAAGACCATCAGAATCACAGCTGACTTCTCAGCACGAATCCTAAAGTCAAGGAGAGCTTGGAGTGAAGCATTTCAAGTTCTAAAGGAAAAAAAAAAACTTCAACCCAGATTGATGTACCCTGCAAAACTATCTTTCAAAACTGATGGAGAAATAAAATACTTCCATGACAAAGAACATCTGAGGAAATTTATGACCACCAAATCAGTGCTCCAAAATGTTTTGAAGGACATTCTAGAAAGAAATAACAAGGACTACAACTCCATGAATCCCCACAGAAGGAATCCACCAGGCAAGACAAACAAACAGAGGGAGGGCAAAAAAAGAGGGGGAGCCAATAATAGGAAAATAACATGACAAGGATAAGTCAATACATATCAGTTACAACAATCAATGTTAATGGTCTCAATTCACCAATCAAAAGACATACACTGGCAGAATGGTTCAAGAAGCAAGATCCAACAATATTTTGCATAGAAGAAACACATTGAATTAAAAAAGATATTAATACACTGAAAGTCGAAGGATGGAAAACAATACTCCATGCAACAGGAACCCAGAAAAAAGCAGAGGTAGCTATCCTATTTGCAAACAAGGTGAATTTCAAGACAAAACTGAATAAGAGAGATAAAGAAGGTCACTACATTCTTGTAAAGGGAACAATCCAAGAGGAAGGGATAACAATCATAAATATATATGCAACAAATACCATTGCACCCAACTATATAAAACAAATATTAATGGGCATGAAAAATCAAATAAGCACTAATACCAATGTATAGGGGGATCTCAATACCCCACTGTCACAAAAAGACAGATCAACTAGACAAAATATCAACAATGAAATATTAGAACTGAACCAAACTTTTGAAGAAATGGACTTAGTATACTTCTACAGAGTGTTCCACCCCACAACATCAGAAAACACATTCTTCTCAGCTGCACACAGGACGTTCTCCAAAATAGACCACATACTAGCTCATAAAACCTGCTTAAGTAAATGCAAAGGAATTGAAATTATTCCATGCATATTATCAGACCATAGTGCAATGAAATTGGAAATCAATGCCACAGGAACCACAAGAACTTCACAAACACATGGAAATTAAATAGCACCCTCCTGAACAACCAATGGGTCACAGGTGAAATTAAAGAAGAAATTAGACAGTTTTTACATTTAAATGATAACAACAATACAACATAGTGGAACTTATGGGACACAATGAAAGCAGTTCTAAGAGGAAAATGTATAGCAATAAATACCCATATCAGGAAAACAGAGGAAGTCCAAAGAAACAACTTAATGGTGAACCTCAAACTTCTAGAAAATGAGGAGCAGGCTAAGCCAAAAGCTTGTATGAGGGAGGAAATTATAAAGATCAGAACAGAAATTAACTCATTGGAGACTAAGAAAACAATATAAAGAATCAGTGAATAGAAGAGTTGGTTCCTTGAAAGATTAAATAAAATCAGCAAATGCTTACCCAACCTTATCAAAAAAAGGAAAGAAAAGACTCAAATCCATGCAATTAGGAATGAAAAGGGTGAAATCACAACACACCCTGCAGAAATCCAGAAGATCATCTACACCTACTTTGAAAACTTGTATTCTAATAAGATAGAAAATGCAGAAAAAATGGACAGATTCCTCAATACTTATGAATTACCAAAGCTGAATCAAGAAGATATAAAAATCCTAAATAAAGGCCGGTGAGATGGCTCAGCAGCATAAGCGCTTGCCTGGCAAGCATGAGGTCCTGAGTTGAATTCCCGGAACCCACATACAAAAAAAGGGCCGGTGATATTGCTCAGTGGCATGGGCGCCTTCTGGCGCGCGAGGTCCTGAGGTCGACCCCCGGTATCTACAAAAAAAAAAAGACAAAAATAATCCTAAATAAACCAATATCAATCAATGAAATCAAAGATGTAATTAAAAACCTACCAAAAAAGAAAAGCCCAGGCCCTGATGGATTCACTGCTGAGTTCTACAAGAAATTTAGAGAAGAACTAACACGACTACTTCTCAAACTCTTTAATGAAATTGAAAGGGAAGCAGTACTACCAAATTCATCCTTGGAAGCAAGCATTACCCTGATACCGAAACTGAAAGAGGACTCAAATAAGAAAGAGAATTACAGGCCAATCTCCCTGATGAACATAGATGCAAAAATCCTCAATAAGATCCTGGCAAACAGAATGCAGCAAATCTTTAAGAAGATTATACACCATGACCAAGTGGGATTCATCCCAGGGATGCAGGGATGATATGTAAATCAATAAATGTAATACACCATATTAACAGAGCTGTTGTAGTCAGTGTTTGCAAGGGAAACAGTACAGGACACATAATTTATAGGATTATTTTATAATAGTCACCCAAAGAGTCATACACAAAAGAGTGCAGGAAATCTGTCCATACACTAAAGACCCAAAGAATACAGCTAAGGGCCTGGATTCCACAGCAATGTCCTGCATGAGTCCAGCTGAAGACCAAGAGCCCATGGCAATGCCCCCACGAGTCCAGCTGGAGGCCCAGAGCTCACAACATATCTCATGCAAGTCTGTTTCATAGATCTGCACTGGGAAGGACCAAAGGTCAGTGGTAGAAGCTAGAAAGTCTGTGCCAGTGGGATGAAGGATCTGTGCCAGCAGGCTGAGGGATCTGCACTGGAGCCAGGAAGCACTGCTCAAAGTAAGGACCAGAGCTCCCCTGAAAAGTACCACAGCCATCCTCAGCAACATCAGGGTCCCGAGCTCCTCTGATGATGAGAACAACGGAGTTCCCATCAGGAAATCCAGCACAACAAGCTTCTTGAGGAGAACAAACAGCATCAACTCTTCCTCTCCAGTTCTCAGTTTTTATGTTGTTGGCAACAGTCCTCAGGTGGGCCCTCCACACCCAGCACCATGCTGATTCAGTTCAGCTGGGTGTTACAAGTTGACCACCAGTTATCAATCCACCACAAGAGCAAAGGACAGAAATCATATGATCATCTCAATAAATGCAGAAAAAGCTTCTGACAAAGTCCAGCACCTATTCATGATAAAAACCCTACAGAAAATTGGAATAGAGGGTCTTTATCTCAATCTGATAAAAGCTATCTATGACAAACCAACAGCCAATATCATACTAAATGGAAAAAAACTGAAAGCTCTCTCTCTAAAATCAGGAACAAGACAAGGATGTCCACTGTCCCCACTCTTATTCAACATAGTCCTGGAAACTTTAGCCAGAGCAATTAGACAAGAGAAAGAAATAAAAGGAATAATGATTGGAAAGGAAGAAGTTAAATCATCATTATTTGCAGATGACATGATACTCTACGTAGAAGACCCCAAAAACTTCACTAAAAAACTGCTAGATTTAATAAGCAAATTCAGTAGCATAGCTGAATACAAAGTCAATACTCAAAAATCAGTAGCATTCCTGTACACACATAACAAACTCACTGAGAGAGAAATTAGGGAAACAACACCTTTCACAGTAGCATCCAAAAAAAATGAAGTACCTAGAAATTAATCTAACAAAGGATGTAAAAGACCTCTACATTGAAAACTAGAGTACTCTGAAAAGGAGATAGAACAGGATATCAGAAAATGGAAAAATATTCCTTGCTTTTGGGTAGGAAGAACCTATATTGTGAAAATGGCCATACTTCCAAAATTGTTAGACAGATTTAATGCAATTCTGATCAAAATTCCAACAGCATATGGCACAGAATTAGAGAAAATAATCCTAAAATTCATTTGGGACCAGAAAAGACCTGGAATAGCAAAGGCAATCCTGGGCAACAAAAGCAAGGCAGGGGGCATCACAATCCCTGACTTGAAATTATACTATAAAGCTACTGTGATAAAAACAGCATGGTACTGACAAAAAAAAAAAACAGACCCAAACATCAATGGAAGAGATTAAAAGATGCAGAAACAACTCCAGACCTACTAAGCCACCTTATCTTTGACAAAGATGCCAAACACATTCACTGGAAGAAAGATAGCCTCTCTAATAAATCGTGCTGGAAAAACCGGCTCTGCACATGCCAAAGATTAAAATTGGACCCATATCTTTCACCATGCACTAAACTAAATTTGAGATGGATCAAAGATCTAACTATTGAAACAGAAACATTAAATCTGCTGGAAGATAGAATAGGTAAAATACTTGAAGACATTGGTGTAGGCAAAGACTCTATGAATACAACCCTGATCGCATAGGAACTATCACAAAGAATCAACAACTGGGATCTCATCTTATTAAAATGCTTTTGCATCACAAAAGAAACCACCAACAGAGTGAACAGACAACCCACAATGGGAAAAAATGTTTGGCAGCTGTTCCTCAGACAAAGGATGACTATTGAGAACATATAAAAAACTCAAAAAAATCAGACCTCCCAAATTTAAAGACCCAACCCAAAAATGGGCATCTGAGATGAATACACACTTCTCAGATGAAGAAATACAAATGGCAAATAAATATATGAAAAGATGTTCAACATCACTGGTCATTAGAGAGATACAAATTAAAACAACTCTGAGTTTCATCTCAACCCAAAAAGAATGGCTATTATCAAGAAATCAACCAATAACAAATGCTGGCGGAGCTGTGAGGAAAAAGGAACTCTTTTCCACTGTTGGTGGTAGTGCAGACTGGTGCAACCACTGTGGAAATCAGTATGGAGATTCCTCAAAAATCTAGGATTGGAGGTCCCATTTGACCCAGGTATTTCCCTTCTGGGTATCTTCCCAGAAGAATTAAAAACATCATACCACAGTGATATATGTGCACCCATGTTTATAGCAGCATAATTTGTAAAAGCTAGACCTTGGAAACAACCCAGATGCCCATCAACTGAGGAATGGATAGAAAAGATGTAGTCTTTTTTATACAATGGAGTGCTATTCTGCTATACAGAAGGAGAAACTAAAGACTTTTATAGGTAAATGGATGCAACTTGAGACCATATTCATAAGTGAAATAAACCAGATGCACATGTGAAAACATTTTATTGTCTCCCTAGTGTGAGAAGCTGAAAGAGTATATAAGGTCCAAAATGTACAATAGATATTGTAAAATGGGAAGAAACTTCAAATGGAAAGAGAAATGGATGGGGGAAAGGAGAAAAGAAGGAAGGGGAAAGCCCCCCCCAAATATATATATATAAAAGATAGTTAAGATAGTTATACTACTAATTTCTCTTAGTTCATTGAAAAGAAAGGTTTGTGCTAATATTATTTGAACAATTAAATGTTGATATATTGTACTTGGAGTAACTAATTTAAAAATAACAATATGCAATGTATTAAGCATTGTTACCCTCCTATTATTTTGTTTTGAAATTTTGGGTTTTGTTTCTCTTTAAAATAAAAAAAAGAGGAAACTACCATTATCCATTTGTGACCTAATGATTTTAATCCTAAGGATTAATAAAGAAAGGACAGGTCTAGGTGAATGACTGTGAGGAATAATGAGGAAAAGGAGGTTGCTAAAAGTGATGGGGATTAGAAGTGACATTGAGGTATTTTGAAGTCCCAGTACCTAAGAAAATGATGGTACCATTGTCAGAAGTAGGAAGGTCAGCTAGTAGAATCTTTTTCAGGCAAGATGAAAGAACTTTGTTTCAGCCATCTGCAAATGCAACTGTCTGGCAGCAGTTGCAGATTGTAGTCTAGGAGCTCAGGAGACAGGTTAGGGTTGCCTAAAGTTCATATTCAACCCTTATTTTCCTTATTGTCACTACCAGAGAGCCCATCCCTTTTCTTGGATTCAACCATGACCAGCAGAGTGAAATGTTATGGAGCCCAAAGAACTGAGGTTAAGAAGAAAGGGGCATGCTCTCTGCTACCGGAGAGACTGAGACTGAAGGTCAAAGCCACATCATTTGTTCATTAGAGAACTGTGATCTCTAAGAGATGTTGTTTCAGCTTGGAGTTAGCAGGTGGATAGGAAACAGTCTGCAGGTAGTTTAGAGTTTAGTGGGCACAGAGACAGAATGAGTGGGCATGGACCATTGGCAGTGAGAAGACAGACGCTAGAAAGGAGCATAGAAGAACCCAAAGTTCTGATCACTTCTATATTGAAACTTTTCTCAAAGGTCACAATTTGCCTCCTTGCTGAGTAAAATATTTGCTCTCCCTTCAATCTGATTTTTTTTTTTTTTTGCAATACTGTATGTGTTGACCTCTTACCCTTTCCATTTTCCTAAAACTCTCTTCTATGGCTTCTGTAATATGACAGAAACTGCCTTTATTTCTGTCACATGGCTGACCATTAACTGTTTTCCTTGCTGGCCCTACTTCTCCTACTCATATCTAAAGATGTCTTCTAAGGCTTTCACCTCGGTCTTCCACTTCCTCAAACAGCCCATCCATCTAAGCTGGGGACTCACAAAGCTCTTTCTTTCCACTTCCAACTGCCTATAGGATATCTTTACCAAACCAGTTCACTTTGATAACCTTGCCTTCTGAGAGGGATCTTATAATTCTCTCAGGTATTTCAGGCTCTTGCTGAGTTGCTAAGTTGCCCAGGCTGGGCTCAAACTTGCAATCCTTCTGCCTCAGCCTTCCAGAGTGCTGGGATTACAGGTATGTGCCACCATGCCCAGTTCAGAGATCAGTTTCTTTCATGATATACCTCATGGTACATCAAATCTGTAACAGGTCTTGTCATCTCCTTCTTTGAATATTTCTGTGGTACATCCTTTCCTTTTTTTCTTGTAGTTCTGGGGATGGAACCCAAGGCCTTAAGCATGCTAGACAAGTGTTCTACCACTGAGTTACATCTACAGCCCCTCTGGAGCATATCCTTGCTCTCTGTTTCTTTGCCACTATCCTCAATAATCTCTGGCTAACTTTACCATAACTGATTCCTGGAGAATCTCCCCAACTGAGGCTCTGTGCCTTCTTTTTTATTAGCGTTTGTTTGCAATACATTACAGTTATAGCTACATTTGTTTTGGGGAGATTGACATATAGAAGTAACATATCTTGATCATTTTCAATCCCTTTATCCAACCAAAACTTATTCTTCCTCCTTCCTTCCTCATCATCCCCTTCCCCATTTCCAACAGGTCTGTTTTTTGTTTACTATCATCTATCCTTTGTTTAACTCTTTTTTATGTTTTAGGTTTCTCATATAAGAGTAACCACATGACATTTTATTTTCTGTGTCTGACTTATTTCCATTAATATTATGGTCTCAAGTTCCACCCATCTTCTGGCAAATGGCATGATTTCATTCTTTTTTCTAGCTGAATGATATTCCACTATGTATATATACCACATTTCATTCTTTCTTTTTTTTTTTTTTTTGTGGGTACCGGGGGTCGACCTCAGGACCTCGTGCGCCAGCAGGCACCCGTGCCGCTGAGCGATATCACCGGCCCTTTTTTCGTATGTGGATTCCAGGAGTCGAACTCAGGCCCTCACGCTTGCCAGGCAGGCGCTTATGCTGCTGAGCCATCTCATTGGCCCTATATACCACATTTCTAGCCACTACTTTCTGAACAGAATAACCAGGTCAATGTTCTAAAATTACCATTGACAGTGTTACTCATTTGTGCAAAATCATGATGGCTCCATACAGCTCCTAGTACAGCAGCTGAATTCTTATGAATGGCTTGCAAATCACAGAAACAGAGAATCAGAAATAGGAAAGATATTAGATATCACCTGACCTACCTTTCCTTCTAATGCAGGAATCATTACTCAGGATTCTTCACAGGCAGTCCCCCAGATCATGGAGGCTTTCTGAATTTGATTTAACTCTACGTTCTACTTTACTCACTACTACTTGCTCCACATTCCATCACGTCCTGTCAAGCTTGTTTTTTCTTAGCTCCCTGCTGTAATAGGTTTCTTCTTACCTCTATATTTTGGCCATCTGCTTTGCCAAATGTCCTCTCCTCCCCTTTGAAGCTCTCAAATTTCCACTCATCATTCAATGCCTAGCCTGTCATCTTTCATGATCCCTTTCCTGTCTTCATCTTAACTCCTATTACATTTACTGCTACCACAGAGATTCATACTTACTTGCCCTATATATACTAATTTTATCCTCTCCTCACCCCCCATAGAATGTGAGCTCCTTCAGGGGAGCTAAACTCTATCTCAGACTTTGTACCACCCAGAGTCACTTTGCATAGTATTAGGCATAGAGTAGGTACTCAGTCAATACTTAAAGATGAATAATAAATGAGCAACCTGCAGGATAGAGAGGTAAAGTCATATAGCCAGTCAATAACCTAGTTCATGTTTAGCAATCACAGCCTCTGCCCAGTGCTGCAATTGATACATATAAGCCAAGCCTGGGTGAACATGCTTCAAGGAAGGGACTAGGTCTTAGGCCTTCCTGAACCTGAGAAACAGGATTACCTTGGTAGTCCAGGGGAGGAGCCTGTGGGACCTCTTCTGTATGTACTTCATTGTAGCTTTCATCTGGATAGTAGCCTGAACCTAGAATAAAGAAGACAATAGCAAGATAATGTGTTGGCTTTTCACTCAAGTCCTTCTCACCCCCCTCTCCAGCCCCCATCTTTATATTTTTCTGTGGACTTGGCACTACATTGACAGGCAGTCAGGTGACTTGAAAAAGCTGTGGAACTATGGTGGGTGCACCTCAGCATATCAGAGGGCAAGTTCATGGTTGGGTGTCAGTAGTAGCACTAGAGAATTCCTTTGGAAAGAAAAATAACTGAACTTCTTGACCATCTATCAATCCTGTGAATCTTGACTATAAATGATCCATTTCCTTGATGTAACATACAAATCTTATGAGACACTGATGACCAAATTCTGAGGATGGACTGTTTTTCTAGGTAGGAGGAAAAAAAAAAAAAAAAAAAAAAAAAAAAAAAAACAGAGCCTAAGGGTCTTTCCTTACTTACAGACCTGCTCAAAATCCTTAGAGGGAAACAATCATTCAAGCTCCCACTAGCTCACAAGGCATGAGTATTGTCACCTGATGGCCATTGGTGGGGGTGTATGCTAAGGCAGAAAGAATGGCTCAAAAGGCAAGAAGGAATGAGAAGTCTGGTGAGTACTTTTTCCTGGCTTGGAGAAAAGAGGAGGGAGACTTTTTTTTTTTTTTTTTCAGCTGTGCTGGGGAATTGGTCCCAGCCTCAAGCCTGCTATGCAAGCACTCTACCACTGAGCTACACCCCCAGCCTAAGGCAGAGTCCCTTGAATAAATTTCCATTCATCTAATGAACAAGAGCTTTGGCAGCAAGCTGTTGAGCTAGTGCATTCCTAATCTACCTCTATCAAGTTAAGTGGCCCAGTCCCTGTTGCAGGCAGGTCTGTGGCTGTCTGGGAGACTAAACAGTTTGTTCCACCAGATGGCAGGAAATCATTCATGAATATGAACTAATTGGAAAACAACTTGGTCATTTCTGGAGTGAAGTTTATGGAAGCCCTTGTTCCAGCCTTCCTGAGCTCTAATGCAAGCACAGGAATGGGGCAGCCAGCCGTGCTGAAGTCTGAAGACAATTCTCCATTTCCAGGACAGGGCTGAGTTTTGGTGCTGGAGCCTGTTAGCCTGTGTAAACAATCAGACCACAAGTCTGAATCCTCTCTAGGAAGAGGTACAGGGCCCCCTGCACTAAAGGGTGGAGCACAGCGCTAGATGATGTAGCTTCTCTACTCCCCACAGGCCCAGACAGGGGGTGTGTGGGGTATTGGGAAACTAGTCTAACTTGGTGAACAAGGGAATGAATCAAATTGAAGGTTTGCCTTATGAAATCATATCCTTGTTGGTTTGCCCTCATTCCAAAGGAAAGAGTTCATTTTAAAAGTTTCCTTTTTTTTTTCTGTTTTCCCATTTCAGTTCTTTTGTATTGCCTTTATTTCTCTTTAGGCCTTGTCTCCCTTGGTTTCTCTTTTCCCACATGGGAGGATTTTTTTGTGAGGCATGAAATTCTTGTCAGCTGTTTCAGTTTAGCATTAGCTTCAAAGCTTTACAGCTCCTGTAAACAGGAGGGCAGATGTGTGTGATTTCCTAAAATATTAGGTCTCCCCACTCACATTAGCTTGTGAGAAAATGCTCAGCAGGGAGGAAACACCTGTTTACCAGAAGAGAAAACAGGAGTGTCAGAAGCCTATAGCTGGATAACAATAACAATAATGACAACAATGACTGCTAACATCACTCAGCTCCTACTCTATGTTAAGCATATGTTATCTCATTATGTCACCATAACATCTTAATGGGTATGCATGAAAAAGCAGGCTCAGAGGAACTAAGGGAGTTACCCAAGTTCTCCCAGCTAATAAGTAGCAGAGTGGGCATTCCAGCTCAAGTCTGTTTGACTCTTGTATATCACTAAAATGGTAGTAAAGAGTTTTTGACAATGTCCTACAGGGAAAAAATATTTCTTGCAATCCATCTTTTTTACTCTCTGTGTGCAAGACTGAAGGCCACCAAGCATTTTACACATTTCCAGAATTACAGTGGATGTGGAAAAACTGAGGGAAAGACTTAATCAGATAATAACAATGACCCACTAGGTTGGGGAAGTAACTAGACCATTGACAGCTTTCCTTTGTGCCAGGAATGACTTGGGCCACTTCACCACCTTTAACTTTTCAAATTCCGCTGTAAAACTGCTTTTGAGTATTCTATGCATGCATTAGGGTACCAAGGTTGGGTGTATGAATGAAACTAGATGGGCACACTCCTTACATTATTCCATCTGTTTGCCTTTCTTCAGCCCTGGGAGGGGAAGGGCTTGAACAGTATTTTTGTTTCTTTAGATCATTCAGTGGTTGGTTTCTGTATGCTCTGTTACTAAGTTCCTCCAATTTCTATAGCATAGTCAGATCCTCTAAGCACTGTCTTTCATAAAGGTATGGTTGGAAATGTAATTGGTAGTTGAAGTCTATTTTAAGATCAACATTAATGCTTGGTTTGTGATGACAAATACAGTCTGACTTCCTGGACAGAGCAGATATGCCAGTACTCTTTGCTTAATTTATATTCCTAAACCTTCCCACTCCGAAGATTAATAATCCTGGAATGTTTTACTGATTGCTCCTGAATCTACAGTTCACTGCTTTCTTTGTGCCATTCCCACTTGAGCACAGGGCCATAGAAGGGAATAAAACAGTCCTGGATGCGTAGGGACTGCTCAATATTCGTTGAATGAGTGAATGAACAAATGAATGGAGGCAACCCCGGCAGCTGAAACAGCAACGTAGGGGATAATTATAGGAACCTCAAATGTCTCTCACCATGTAGCCAACTAAGAAGGCTACAAAGACCTCACCACCCCAGACTCATTACAAGAAGTAGTGACCCTGGTGATTCATGAAAGTAAGGAGTCCCTCCTTTGCAAACAGCTCTTTCAGAAATTGAAATGAATCTAAGTTTTAAAGTGATGACCCTGTGTTCAGAACTCCAACAGCTCAGGCTTTTGTCTCAGGAAAGGCAAAGACCTTTGCAAGCAAGAAGTTTCATACAGGTGCTCAAAATCGGGTTTTGAGCTATTTAATCTCCACTCCCTTAGTCCCATGGCCTTTGGCTGGATTTTGGTCTCCCACATTTAAACTGAAGCTAGAGGGAGGTTGGGAGGACAGATGCATATTTATCTCCGGGAGATGTGGGGCTCCTTTACCCCCAAACAGTGTGTGCTTTGTCAAGGGCTTGATTCGAATTTTTTCATCTCAGTGTCAGCCCCTCACCCTCTATAAATCCAGGTTAAACCAAAAAAGGAGAAAAGTTTGCATATTTGTTTGAAAAGTTGATGCAGCTGTTTCAGACAAACAACACTACTGCCAAAAGCCTCCATCAGGAGCTAAGAACATGTGGAAAATTTTAGCTTGCAGTGACTGTGTCTATGATGGGGGAAGTTTGTTATTTATTCATCTTTGGATATTTTCCTAGCCCTAGTGGTTGGGCCTGTCTCATTTCCCCAAACTCCCCTGCCCCTGTGAGGCCAGAGACTTCAGGCCACAGAATATTCTTAGCACTTGGAATGCCAGTTGGGCCTCATCAAAAGCCTGCCAGCTCATTATCCTTCCCTCATCCCTCCCCTTCCCCTTTCCATCTCCTCACTGAGTCCCTTCTAAACTACCTATGTCTCTAGAGGTGAACAGTGAAACATTCAGGAATCCAGAAAACTCCACCCCTTCTGAAATAAGGAATATGCCAGAAGAAACTGGGGAATTCCTGATTAAGTGAATGTCATCAGTAATGTCATTAACAGCTTTAGCAGAAAGGGGCCATACAAATCTCATAAAAATGACCCAGGAGGGAAGCAAAGAGGGAAGGAAGAAGTGTGACGGATCCTTGTTTTCTTCAAATAGTTTGCCTGTCTCCATTTATTTTCCAAATGAGATGTGTAGTCTAAGTCCTATTTTTGTGGTCTTCACAAGGGTATTTGACTCATAAAGGAATTAGTATTAATAAAGATTTGACTCACAGAGGAGTTATTAGAAAATGGTTTTTCAGGGAGTTAAGTACAAAGTAGGTGAGACAGTAGCCTCAAAGACCATGTTTTCAAACCTTCATTTTTGTGCTGGCACATCCTATTTTCAAATAACTCTTGTTAGGGTGCCTCAAAGTCATTCCTTGATAGCTGTTGTAATGGTTAGTAATATTTATTGTCCTTTAATAGCTTTTATCTGTATCTAAAATAATAATCTTCCACTGTAGTCTATTTCTTGTCCAAGTCTTGGTGTTAGGCCCTGACCTTCCCGGAAGCAACAGACAACAGCTTCTACAACTTACCTGCGTACCATGTTGGTGTCACTGTTGGAATAAGGAAGAGCAGCAGAAAGAGAACTCCTCTTTGAGTTAGTTGAGCAGCCATCCTTGAGAGGAGGGGTTAGGGAAACAAGAATAGGGGTATGTGTCTAGAAGTACCAGCGTAAAAAAAAAAATGACTTTCAGAAGTCAGCCGTCCATGAATTTCCAAAAGTGAGAGGAAGTAGAAATATGGGATCTGTGAGGAAAAAGAAAGATTTTAAAATTAGTGAGTACTTGTTATATCATCCTTCTCATAAAGATTTTCCACTTTATAGAATAATAATTCCCTTTGTTATTTATGGTCCCTTTTCTGATAGAATCAGATGCAAATGTCCATGGTCCAGGTTATAGGGAGGGACACTGCAATACCTAAACCAGGAAAACGCTAATATAAAGTCATACAGAACCAGGATAGAATGTGACCATGTACAGGCTGCCAGCTAATGGTTTTGCCCATTCAACTAATATTTCCTAATCATTAATCTGGGGACATATTAGCACGTATGATCTAAGAGTTTGAACTCTAGAATTACACAGATCTGGATATGAATCCAATTCTGTCACCTATTAGCTAGGAGGCCTTAAATAAAAATCATTAACTTCTCTGAGCCTCTGTTTTCTCATCAATGAAATGGAAATAATAGTAGTATCTGCCTTATAGCCTGAAATACAACAAAGCAATCAATATGTTTGACATACATGATTATTACCAACTTCATACTAGAAAGGACTGGCTATTTCTCTTTTTTAGTCTCACAGACAATAAGCATAGCTTGGCTCTGTTCCTAGCACTGGGTTTTGAGGTTTAGTGGTTTGGTAGTGCTTATGGTTTTCAACTCCAGCCTAACCTTCCAGCTTTATCCTGCTGAGGCAGAAGCAAGTCAGAGAGGTTGGGAAACCTGTTGAACTCCATGAAGAGATGGTGTGCAGGCTCCAACTGCCCTCTCACTTCCCATCCTGTCCTCACTCTAATGGGATGAGAGCTTTCTGTGGTTCCCAGTGGACAAATACTTAATAAATAAGAGTATTAAAACTTACTACCATTGATATAAATTGGCCACTGAACCTTTCAGCAAGCACCCATACGCTCATATGCCTTCAATGAAATGCAATGTTCAGAGGAGGAGTCAGTCCCAGAAATGGAGAAAAAAGGATGGCAGATTCTGGTCAGAGTCTCTAAAGGGACAAGCAAAGTCCAAGAAAGGCAAAAAGTCATTTTCCAGTGCATAGATTCTTGGCTTTGGATTTTATCTAGAGAGTGGCAATTAAGCAAAATAGAGAAAAAAGTGAGAAAGCACAAGGGAAGGGAAGTGAAATGATGTGGAAAGGATGCTAGAAAGAAAAGAAAATCTGACAGAGTTAAAGACAGGACATGGATTATAGAAAAAGGCAACAAAAGTAGAAGAGACTAAAGGAAGCTCCAGGACAATGAACAGATAAGCACTGACCCTTTCTCCACATCCAGGCTCAATTCAGTTTGTTCTTGAGCAGGGGCTTTCCTTTTTCAGACCAGAAACTGTACTCCAAGTCTGTGACCCCTTACCTGCCCACCTCCTCCCTGATCTCAGATTGAAAATGTGACTCACCGGACTCAGCCACCTCTCTGCTGTGGTCTGAGAAGGTAGTGGGAACATGTGTCTGCAGCCAGGTCACAGCACAAATAAAAACAGAATATGATCCAATTTCATAAAAGAGCTTCTTCCCCTCTTCAACTCACAGCCATATCATCCATCTTCTGGGTTTCTTTATCCTCTAATGCTGTGAAAAAGGGTAGTGTAGTGTGAGGGGTTAACTGCAGGTCTTACCTGTTTATAGGAAGGTTTTTTTTGTTAGCCTCTTTCTTTCTCTTCCTCCTTCTCCTTTCTGTCTGTTCCTCTCATAAGCCGGAAAAAAACCTTCTACTTTAACATTCCTACAACGAGTGGCTCCTGGTCTGTCCCAGCCTCCAGGATTCTGTTAACACTGCCCAGATGTTAATACTTTCACATCTGCCAAAAGTTGCCTTAAAGCTATATTATCCCCAAAGCTATAGCTTGTCCCCCCTAAGAAAAGGGTTTTAGAGAGATGAGAGAGAAGAAACAGAAGGATTAGAGGAACTCAGTGCATCTGCTGCAGAACAGGGGGAAGTGTGAGTGGTACTGGCCAAAACCCCATGAGTATAGTGATGACTAACAGGCTGGCTAAAGGGCTTCCAGAGGAGTGCTTCGCTGAAGAACACTACTTTTTATGACTCAGTATGACATCAGGATTGAATGAAAAGGAATTTAACAAACTCCAATGAGGGGGGAACAGTTTGATTTCAAAATTCCCTGGAATTTTCCTCTGTAATCCTTAGTAGTCAAACTCCAATTTGCTTTGCTGTCCACATGGTGCAGGTCAGACACAGTCTAAAACCCTAATTTTTCTGGACCTCAGTTTCTAATAAGATTATGTTGTTTACACAATATTACCAAGCACTCACGTGTGTGTGTGTATGTGTGTGTGTGCACATAGTGTAGTGTTGTGGAGCAAAATCAGGGCCTCAAACATGACAAGCAAGCATTTTACCCTCAGCCTTACTACGCGCTTCTTGCCTGAAGACTCAAGACTGATTTCTCATGCTAAGAATGGAGGGAAAATATGCCTAGAGAGGCTTTTATGAGAGGTTTTTAAGTGAATCTAAATGATATGTGGATGGCAAAGTGAAAGCGATTGGTAAGCTGTTTCCCAGTGGTCTCTAACAGAGGGCTATGTTTCTCTTCTCTAAGCAAGATTTCTTCATCTACAGCTGGTAATGAAATTATTCTTGTGTAGATAGACCGGCTCCTTACATTCTTTTCTCTTCACAGTTGACATGTCTCTCTCTCAAAAAGTCAGTGGTTGTAAATGAAAAAAAGTTTTAGCTGTTGTAGAAAAGGTTTCCTCCCTCTGTATACAAGCAAATTGATAACACTTTCTCTTCATCAAGGGAAGAATTGTGTTTAAAATAATACAAAGATCAGGAGCAAACCTGAATCTGTTTAATTTCTAATCCACCAATAACAAATATGTATTAAATGTCTACCATTGGTCAACAGTGTGACAGCAATATAAAGAAGCAGAAGACATGATCTCAGCCTCATTCATTCAATAAATTTATCAAGCATCTACTGTGTCAAGAATGGTGAACAGGGCTGGTGAGATAGCTCAGCGGCATAAGTGCCTGCCTGGCAAGTGCGAGTTATTGAGTTCAACTCCTGGAACCCACATAAAGGAAAAAAGGGCCGGTGATATTGCTCAGCGGCACAAGCACTTGCTCGCAAGTGCGAGGTCCTGAGGTCGACTCCCGCTACCCACATTAAAAAAAAAAAAAGAATGGTGAACATAGTGAGACTGACAAAATCCCTGACATCCTAATATATCTAATTAATTCACAAATATTTGATGAGCATCTATTATAAATGCTCACATTGACGCCACACATTGTTCTAGGTACCCGAGAGGCATCAGTGAACAAAAGAAACAAAAATTGCTGCCTTCATGGGACAGAGGAGACACATCAAACAAAAATTGTTCTTTCAATTCTGTATGTTCAGGGAATCTTTAGTGGTCATCTATGATAAGGTAAGCATTGGGAATACAATGGTGAGCAAAGAACGTGTGAAAGGAAGGAAGAAGGTGAAAAAAATGAAAAAAGAAGGATAAAATCGAACCAAAGCTTTTATAAATAAGGAGGGGAAGAGGGGTTGAAGTGAGGGGAGGGGAATGGGAAAAAAAGCATCAAGATATACCATGTACAGGTACAAATTCCCTATGATGAATGTGATCATTATGCATATCTAAATTGTAGCAATAAACTTAATTAATTAAAACAATTTTAGTATGAAGCCTCTCAGCAGTCAATAAAGTATTGCTTTTAAAAATATATATTAGATACAGAAACTGACTTACCTAGCTGAGCTCTCAGCAAAACACAAAGAAGCTAGACTAGAAATAACTTTCTTAGAAAAAAATGTGTGGAACTGTGAATTTTAGTACCATTCAAAAATACTTTCATTTTCTATGTGTCATGAACTATACATTATAAGCTTTTTTGAGAAGAAAGTAATATCAAAGATGAAAATGATTCATAGAAAATCTGAGAAGAGTGTATGGAAAAAAGTAAATGAAAAATAGACACAGAAGAGAATTTCAGAAAATGAATAATGGGAACAAATGAGAGACAATAGGAAATAAAAAGACATTCCTATTCAAGAAAGTAATTTTTAAAACTGTAAATATGAATTAACTGATGAAATTATAAGGTATGGCTATACATAAAGTATGCGATTTTAGGAAAATAAATAAGAGATGCTTTTAAATTTCATAATAGGCACTTAGCTAAAGGTAATTGAAGGGATATTAGAAAAGGAATTAGAAAATGAAAATGGTAAGGTTATTATGTGAATAACAGATAAAATGTATTCTGACAAGTGTAATTTAAGGGACACTAGAGAAGGAATTAAAAAAGGAAAACGGTAAGGTTATTATATGAATAACACATAAAATGTATTCTAAGTGAAATGGTTGATGTCTTTTTATTAGTTCCTAAGACACAGAATAGGAATGTCTCAAGACATTATCTAGCAGTGTTGGCAAGTAGATCTTTTAGAAATGGTTTATCAAACAAAAGTATTCCAGGTCCTTCTTGTCTTGAACAAAGAATTGAGTGAGACAAACCAAAAATGGTGCCAAAAGTTTATTTGAAAATGAGGGTGAAGGGCTAAGGGAAGAGCTAGCTCTGCAGAGCAAATTTGGGCCGAACAAAAGAGAGAAAGGAAAAAAAAGGGCAAAAATAAAAGTACATCCTGGGTCTGGGAGATGCAGTATGGGCTTATTGTATAGAGTCATGATTGTGAGCTCCTTGTGGCATCTGTGTCCTTATATGCAGTCCACATCTTGTGGGAACTCATAAGAAGTTCTACATAGGGGTCCTGAGAGTTATCTGGCACTGCCCTGAGGTTTTATAATTTACAGGTCCCGCCCACTTCTCCACCCAGCTTTGCCATACCCTACCTCCTATATCAGCAGCTCAATTTAATATTCCTGTGCTATGACAGCATGATAGCAAGATGACTTAGACATTTAATTTAAATAAACAATCCTTGAGAAATTACTATTCCACTACCCCTAAAGAGCAGCCATGCTTTAATGAACAATGAGCTCAACAGGGATTGGCTGAGCATCTAGTGAGCTCATCAAATGGGCATTATGTCCTAGGGCGTTGAGGAGAACATAAAAAGGGCACAGAGGTTCTGCCACCCTGGCTGTTCTGTAATTTTTGAATATCTAGACTGCAGGATGTAAAATAGCTAAGTAGAAATGCAAAGCAGATACTGCAGTAATTGATAAAGGGTGTGAGTTAATGTGAGTATGTGGTCAGACTATGAGCACTAATGTTAGGAAAAGGGGCAAGTCTGTGAAGGGAGCATGTTCTCATTGAGTTGAGATGAAGGTGGACATGGAGTAGAGGAAAAAATGTTGAAGTTGGAGAGTAGGCAAGAAGTAGGGGACAGGCCTTGCTTACTGGGAAGATAATCATATTGGTTTGATGTAGACAAGAAAATACAATAGAAAAGCACTGGGAGACTGGTTGAGATTACATTGGAGGGTAGTGGTTAGCAGGGGTGGAGGACAGGGGTGGCACAGGGGAGGGCTGACTTAAAAGTGAGCTCTTGATAATATCATTTCCTTTGCCTAAGGTTTGCCAAAGAAAACCACTTAAAACCTAATATTGAAAGTCACGGGGCCGGTGAGATGGCTCAGCGGCTTAAGCGCCTGCCCGGCAAGCGCGAGGGCCCGAGTTCGACTCCCGGATCCCACATACGAAAAAGGGGCCGGTGATATCGCTCAGCGGCACGGGCGCCTGCTGGCACCCGAGGTCCTGAGGTCGACCCCCCGGTACCCACAAAAAAAAAAAAAAAGAAAGTCACAGGAAGTTAATAAAGAAGGAACAATAAATAATCCTTACTAAATGTTGACTATAAAACAACCTTACTAAATATTGAATATAAAACAAGTATTTTCCCCTTTTCCTACATTTGTGGCTGCAGTGTGATTGTGTGCTCAGAAAGGGAAGAGATTAAGAAGTTGAAACAGAAAAATTAGTCAACTCTCTCTCTTGCCACTGAGACAAGAAGGGTTACTTCCTAGGTGATTGGGCAATTGGACTGAAGGCAAAAGTAAAAGTCAACAACAAAAACAAAAAATCCCCAAGAATAAGGCAGAATTGGGGTAATAATCAATCTCCTTGTGCTTTGGGGGCTCCAAAGAGCCCTTGTTTTTAGCTAAATGTCTAAGTTATTCCAAGCCAAGAGAGCTGTACAACAGCAGCCATGTCTCACCACAAAGTGGGTCTTGTTTCTGATGAAAGAAACAGAATTGGGCTGGGCTTAGTCTGAGGCAAGTTACTTATCTTCTTTGAACCTGTTTCTTCATTTGCAAAATGAGGGCAGTGGTAGTGCCGACATCATAGTAGGGGTTTTATAATGTATGAGGTAACAGGTATTAAGTACTTAGCAACAGTGGCTGGTACATTGTGTTCACCCTTACAGTTATTGTGAATACTTTAACAAATGAATTTGTCCCTTTGATTTGGGTTTGGACCCTGGTTTAAATTAAACTGAATTTCTGGGTTCGATGGCATGGCGGAGGGGGAGTGGGAAGTGGGTGTAGCAGGGTGAGAGGCACTGGTGTAAGGTGTTGTGGCTATAGGAATATTAATTTCCATGCCAGCATTTGGTTTAATTTGGCACTGACTCCTGTTCAAACAAAGCAGCGTTGTGAGTGGCAAAGGAAGGGAGAGGTAGAAAGTCAACATATTCTTGGAAATGAGATGTGGCTTTTGCTTTAGCTATTTTATTTTTCTTTAGCCACAGAAATATTTCTTTGCTCTTAGGCTAACAGTGAAAATCACTTCCAGGACATGATACAAACCTAAGCTTCAGAGGAAACCTTCTGTTTGAAATGACAAGGAGTTAGCAAGATTTTGCAACAAGCCCTTGATACTTGTTTTTAATACCAGGACCTTTCAGTTTGGATCATTTAACCTGGAGAGAAAGCTTTGCATATATCTCCTCCCCTCCAGCCTTCTCTCTGTAGATGTGGTGTACGTGGCATTTTAAAAGTTGAATGCCAGAATGTTTCCAGATGACTTTGCCTCTAAGTGTTTATATATAAAGTGTATTTAATGTATATGGATAGATGATTTATCAATTCTTTCCATGTATTTTTGTTAGAACTTTCTATTTTAGTATAAAATTTTAGTATAAAGCCTGGCAGTGTAATAATTCATTCTCTAATAGTTGTTCCCTTGAACCTCAGATGTCTGGCGGGATGTTATAGGAACTGGTCCTAGGTCAATATTCAGAGCACAGGGAAGCTCTGTGTGACAAAGTCAATAGAACTTTACTGTTTTCTGGTTCTTTGGTACATGTTTAAAACAAAGTTTCAAGCAAAAAAGTTTGGGTATTTACCTCTCCATGAAAACAGGATTTTTTGCAATAGCAATACAGTAAAAGGCCCTTTGTGATGTCGAGCTTGCGTCAATGATGATGAGATGGATTGGACAGGGAACTGATATTGCCTTCTAACCCTGTTCCTCAAGAGATAACTAGCACTTAATTGATACTCAGTTTCTGCCCTCAAAGAGCTTACCCTTTAATTGAGAAATCAGACTTTAACAATATTCTATGCTATAACAATGTAGATCTATATGTTTACAACACATAACATTGAAACATGGACCTACATACATGATTTAAGAGTGAAAAATAGGGGAAAAGTGAGACCAGGATGCCTATACTACTTTATTAATCCATTTGTATTTAAATTATTTTGTAAATGCATATTGAACATCATTACATGAAAAAGACGTCCCTACCCTGAGGTTTCTATGAGAAGTAAATCACCTATTTAAATTGAGGGCAATTTAGAATGTATCATTTGGTCACTCTTAGAGCCTAAGAGGTACCAGAAAGCAGGACACAGTAGGAATCTGTAACATCTAGGCTCATTTCTTTTTCCCCCCTTTAATGAGAGGCACAAAATTAACCCATATCTATAGCTTGATAAATCTATGGACTTATTTCTGTATATCAGGTTAAGCACTTCCACTACATCCCTTTCAAAATAAAGATCTACTTCCCTTTTATAGATGGAGATAACATTAATACTCTGTAAGGCTCTGCTCATTTTTCGTGATCCAAGTTTTCTAGGCCTCTAGAAACTTGTCTTTACATTTAACCCTTCTTGAAATACAGCCAAAACCAAAAAGAGCCTCAGTTTTTGTTGAGGAAAATGTGCAAAGGGCTGAGTTTTAAATAATTTAAAAAATTTCCACTCTATCAATATGGTTGACTTAGCACTACTTCTGGACAGATAAGAAAAGAAACTTTTTGGTAATTCACTCCCATCCTGCAAAGAGTTTAACACTCTAGGAATAAAACATAGTCCCAAGTTCTATGAAGATCTAAACAATTGGGAGAATTTGTTTGGAGAAAGGTAGACATCTAGAGACTAACACCTGTAGTTTGTATAATAGATAAAGCAGCTTGGATTACAAAGCTCAGGAATCTCTCCTTTGGGCTTTGCTGTTAGCTCAGTGACCTTAGTTCTTAGCCACTCTGTGATTGGTTGGTTCTTTTTTTTTTTTTTTTTTTTTTTTTCGTTTATGTGGGTATGGGGAGTCGAACTCAGGACCTCGCACTTGTCAGGCAGGCACTTATGCCGCTGAGCCATATCACCGTCCCGGATCAGTTGGTTCTTAATGGGAAAAATCAGGGGGCTGAAATACACAGTGCCTTTCACTTTCAACATTTAATGGGGGGGGGTTACAATTACTTAGCATTCTCTATAGTAGTATTCTTTAAAAAATTGTAACTAATGGCTGAACTTTACAATTACTTAGATAAAAGAGGAGAGGGATAATGGAGTTTTGCAAACTTCTGAAGGAAATTCTACAATGGATTATTATCTTTAATAGCTAGCTTTGGAATTCTTTCAACAAGTGATTATTTCCCTCTATTCATACATTCTTATCAGCCCTTCTCATCCCACAAAACAAATTGAAAAGCACAAAACGAGTGAAAAAAAAATCAGCTCAATTCCACCGCCTAGGTAAATTTCACTTTTCAGTTTTTATCTAAACACGTGCCGTTGTATGTATTGCTTTGTAATGTGTTTTGTTTCACTTTGGAAATATATTTCTTGTGATCATTTCCCCATGTAATAACATATTCTTAGGTCACTTCTAAACTGCTTTCATTCTTTTCCTTCTTTCTAGGATACCAGAGGCAGGGGAGGCCGAATCTTAGAGCGCCACTGGGAGTGCTGGTGATAGAAACAATATGATTAAGTTTTAGGGGCGAGAGAGGGGTGAGGGCGGTAAAGATGCTTTGGGAGAGAATAAAATGAAGCAAACTCCACTAGAAGACCTATGAAATTTACAAAACTAGAAGATTTGCATGTAGTTTTTAATAAGCTTCAGCAGGGGGCGCTCGGAAATTGTCGCCAGTTTCAGCACAGCCTCCCCAACCTTACCCTCTAGAAAATTGTACGGTGTTTCCGGCTCTTCTCAGTCGCAGAGGTTCGTAAATTTTCGGAGAAACTCGGGGACTCTCCGTCTTGCTTTCCCTGTTCGAGCGCCCGGTGCGGTGGTGCAGGGTCTGGGGCTACTTAATGGCGTCCCCTTCTCGGAGACTGCAGACTAAACCAGTCATTACTTGTTTCAAGAGCCTTCTCTTGGTCTACACCTTCATCTTTTGGGTGAGAGTCCGTGGCGCTCAAGAACGGCGGGGGTCCCGGGCTTAGGTGGGGGTGTGACCTGAGCGAAGGGAATTTCGGTCCGGAGTAGGGTGGGGTTTGGGCGACTGTCGCTCCTGGGACCCCGCCGCTGGCGGAGGGCCTGGGGCGCGAGCTTGGAACTCGGACATCGCGTCTAACCCGGTGCCGAACAAAGGCAGCCCACAGCCTGAGCTGGGCCCCAGACTTGCCAAGGGTTCGCTGCGCGAGGGGAGGACATGAATTAAACCCCAGAGGACGCCAAGGGTGTCCCTGAACCTTGGAGAGGCAAGGCTTGTCTGGATCCTTTGAGTGCTCACTTGCATAATAGTACTGAATCTTTTCTTTTCACTGCTTCAGGAGAGGGGAGCGTTTCACAGGTGAGTATGGTATGCTGCACTCCCGCCAATCTGTCCTTGAGTTTACTTTTGTGTACTGTCCCTTTGTATCCTGTGTTCATACCTTAACTGGGGGAGGGCGAAGGGAGATTGCTTTTTTTTTTTTTTTCCCTCCAGGGTTTTCTTCCTAAGTCAGGGGAGTAAAACAGTTAAGGAAGTTTTGATCCCTACGGCAAATACTGTACACCCTGGGCTTGTGTTTACACACACACATGCACACAGGGAAATTTAAAGAATTTTGGTAAGATGTCTTGTTCACAGCTTACCTTTGTGTACAGATCTCCTTCCTACCCGCGTCCACCCTCCCCCTTTATCCCAGCCACAGGACTGTGACCACCAGACTGCTAAATTAATTCTCACATCCATTGTGCCTTAAATACTTCCTGGTTTATAATTTGAAGATGCTAGTGTATACAGGGCCTAACTATTTCTATTCTCTAATTTCTCACATAGATCACTGGCATAATCCTTCTTGCTGTGGGCATTTGGGGCAAAGTGAGCCTGGAAAATTATTTTTCCCTTTTAAACGAGAAGGCCACCAATGTCCCCTTCGTGCTCATTGTCACTGGCACTGTCATTATTCTTTTGGGCACCTTTGGTTGTTTTGCTACCTGCCGAGCTTCTGCATGGATGCTAAAACTGGTGAGTCCTTGTTTTCCTTAGAATTGATTCTTGGTTTTAGAAAAGCCTTGTAAGTTGTAGGCTTTGTTTCTTGGAGCTGGCCATAGCCTTTTACACTTTTTCCTGTTCCTCATGAAAACTTACGGAGTAACAGTTAAGCTGCCAATTTCCACTTTCAAAATAGACATTTTGATATTGTTTTCCCTGTCCTTTTTAATAAAAACACACTGAGCTGATAGACATTTTGATATTGTTATCCCTGACCTTTTTAATAAAAACGCACTGAGCTGATAGACATTTTGATATTGTTATCCCTGACCTTTTTAATAAAAACACACTGAGCTGATTGAGAACTTTTTCCCTCAGTTTGACTTCCTTTGCAGCTGTGATATGTCTTATTTATGCTGACTTGCACTTTCTTTTTATCCCACAGTATGCAATGTTTCTGATTCTCATTTTTTTGGTTGAACTAATCGCTGCCATTGTAGGATTTGTTTTCAGACACGAGGTAAGCCTGAAATAGAGAATCTTAATACGTTAAAATTTATCTTCTAAAAGATAAAAATCGATTAATTTAAGTGGCAGAGATAGGGAATTTTTAATAGTTTAAAAATCACAGCTGACTTTAAAGCTTCTTACTTTTCAGCCTATAGCTGACAGTAATGGCTTTCTAATAAAAATTTTGGCCCACTTTTAATATAAATGAAAATTTGGAAGTCACTAGCAGAGAATTAAATTAAAGGTAGTCATATGGGTACCAGTTATTTTTCTGTGCATAAGTACCTATTCAAAAGGAGATAGTACAATTTATAACTTTATACTGATAGAAAAATAAAATACAAAATTGATAAAATTGTTACCTTCTCCACTTAAGCCACACATTTCTTTTTGAGACAGAGTCTCACCATGTGGTTCAGACTACCCTTGAGCTCATTGTGTAGCCTAGGCTCGCCTCAAACTCACCGTGATCATCCTGCTTCAGCCTCCAGAGTGCTGGGATTATAGGCATGCAATGTACCACCATACCTGGCAAGCTACACATTTTTAAAAGACTAGATATACTTAATGCAAATAATCAAAAACTTAATATTGAATTAGAAATAAGGTTAACCTGGGGTTGTTAGGAAATCATTCAGTGTAGTGACAACTCATCAATGAGAACATTTTGCATACTATTAGTGCAGTCTACCAAAGTAAGGTTTTGTAGATTAATTCCATAGGCATCGAATTTGTATTCAATTTAAAGTGGGGAAAGATTGTGTGTGGGGGAGGGAGGTAAGGAGTAGAACAAAGCAGTACAGAGCTGCCACTGAGATAAATAAATACTTGCTCCCACTGCACTTTGAACTTCGGAGTAATCAATCATCTTATATGTTTTGCTTAGTAGTTCCCTCAGCTAAACGGGATCTCTTAGAGGACAGAATTGAACAATGGAAGTTAATTACTACATATCAAAGATATCACCATTAGTCAGATGTGAGAATTTCTTCCTTGACCTAGAACTAGAATATTTACTGGTGTTTTTCTTTTCTTTTCTTTTCTTTTTTTTTTTTTTTGGCTGTAGATTAAGAACAGCTTTAAGAATAATTATGAGAAGGCTTTGAAGGAGTATAACTCCACAGGAGATTATAGAAGCGAAGCAATAGACAAGATCCAAAATATGGTAAGAGTTTATAGCTGGTGGCTTTTCTAGAAGGGGACACATTCACTATCACCTTACTGAAAAGGATAAAGCCAAGCTACTACATGTCGTCCACCTGTACAGGAAAAAATGTGGGAAGATGTTAAGTGACATACCTACATTTCATTCTCCTCACATGTGTCCCTGTTCTCTTCCCTCTCCACTTATATCATAGACAAATACTATTAGTGCCAACTACAGCAGGAAAGTAACGTCAATCCAAAACTGTCACGGTTGGTGTTAGAATCAGTTGAGGAGAGAGATCAGTGTAGTAAATGTTTTGAGTGTAAACTTTAGATGATGTTACTTTGAATGTTTGACTACAAAGTTGTAATATGTAGTATAAATGCTTTTGTTGGATTTTTCAGTTGCATTGTTGCGGTGTCACTGATTATAGAAATTGGGAAGATACTCGTTATTACTCAGAAACAGGATTTCCCAAGAGTTGTTGTAAACTTGAAGATTGTTCTCCACAGAGAGATGCAGATAAAGTCAACAGTGAAGTAAGGAGTCTTTAAAAACTTACTTGAAAATATTTGAGAATATAATATAGAATTGACTTTACTTAATTTTTACTAACATTAGTACACATAATCTGAAGCAGGTAGGGCAGATAGGACTTGATTTTATGCAGCTAGCAAGTAGTATGATCAAAGAATTTATTCTCATAAAGAAAAGCAGAGATTGCTTGTGTTGTACTTAATGTTCCCCTCCCCCCATTAGGGTTGTTTTTTAAAGGTGATGGCCATTATTGAAGCAGAAATGGGAGTTGTTGCAGGAATTTCCTTTGGAGTCGCTTGCTTCCAGGTAAGTCCTTGTAGTTTCATAGGCAATGTTTCATTTCTCTTATAGATTTTCTCTTTTAAGGCTTGAAGGTTTTGCTTTAGGGCCCTGGATCAAGTGAGGGCAGTAAGAGAAGTCACATTTTCACAAAGCTTTCTGTTACCAGTCTCAGTGTAGAAATATTTTTATTTTTCTTATAGTGGAATGAATTGTATATATAGTATTACTGATTTTGGTTTGTGATTGGGTCCTTATTTGGGTTTGTTTTTTAAGAAGGGGAGGGCAACTTGGATTTTAGGTTTTCTAACACTGGTTTCCACAACTAGAGTTCTCTACATTTATATTTCTGTTACCATGGCCAATCATGACTTGAAACTACAAAAAACAAGACTTAGAACTATCTCATGGCTGTACATATCTTTTAAAAGTAGTTAACTTTGGGAACACCCAGTGTCTTCTTAGTTACTAAACAAAATATGAAACAGATGGGAACCTTGTTTTTCTCTGCAATCATTCAAACATCTAAAAATGTTATTAAGATATTTCTTTCCTGGCCTCCAGTTGCCTAATGGTTGCACATGAGTGCCAACCTCTTAAAATTTAGATATTAACCCCACATTCAATATGTGCCTATTTTGTATAGATGCTAATGTAGTTTGAATTGACTTTCCAAAGTTCTGCTTCTTATTGTAGCATGAGTTTTTATTATCGTTCTAAATGACTTTTTTAGGGTGTGGGTTTTTTCCTTATATTCAACATTGTGGAAATAAGACTAATTCAAGGCTAGTCCTAGTATACTTATAAACAAGCATGCATACCTGTCTATATCTGCACTAATACAATAGCCACTAGCCTCCTATGAACAGTTATAAAATAAAAACCTTAGTTGCTTTAGCCCCATTTCAAGTGCTCAGTAGCCAAATGGAGGTAGTGACTACTATATTGGACGACATAGATATTGTAGAACACTTACATCATTACAACACTGCTTTCCTCATAGATGGAGATTTTACTTGATAAGATGCTTATTCTAAGCCATATCATTGTTTTATTTTCTGCCAACTGAGGGTTTCCCCAAAACTCATGACTCATGAATTTTCCTTCAGTGTTAGTTGTGAAATTCTGAGTCACAGTAGTTGTAAAACTTCACTTACATTCTTTGAATGTATGCTGCAGAGTTTCAAACATAAATCTTGAAAAACTCAAGGAAATTATTGGTGAATTGTAAGTGAAAGGAGAGTACATCTGTAACCTGGGTCTTCAAGGGCATATGTGTGTGTTTAATTTTATTAATATTTTCTTTCCAGCTAATTGGAATCTTTCTAGCCTACTGCCTCTCACATGCCATAACAAATAACCAGTATGAGATAGTGTAACCAGCATATACACAGGCTTATTCCTCTCCAACTTTAAGGTGCGTTCATTTTGGTCCTCAGGTCTGTTAAAGTTGATATTTACTCCAGCTGTGCATGTGGTACATGGACTGTTTATCAAGGTCTTGTCCAGTAGCATATTCAAATCTTGTTAGTGTTGTGTAAACCCTGCCGCAGGCCAATTAGGTCCCTTTATATACAAGCCATGGCCATAAAGGAATAACTTAGCTTGTCTGTGCAGCTTTCTCCATTTATGAAACCAAAGGTTCCCTCTGGATTTACATGTTTACATACACATATCAACCTAAACGTCATAAATGGTTCCCTATCTCACTTATTTTGACCTAGACTGAAGAGAAACGAATCATAGTAAGTGACCATATTCATGAGGTTCCCTGGCAAGTATACTCTGCTTTTGATCAGTACTGGCATTTTCCCTCGCTCTTTACCTAGTTTTCATTCACCAGTCTTTATCAGTGCTTGAGAGTGTTGCTTTCTTGGCAAAAATATTTGTTAGGAGCCATGAACTCACCTAGCCTAACCAGGAACTAGATTTAGGGGAAATGGTAAAATATTGTGAGAACTGTTGACCAGGGCACACCTCACATTTTAATTGAGCCATAGACTGGGAACACATAGGAAATTATTCATAAGTAGGAATATATTAGAATGTAAGCAAATTAATACAGATATTGAGGTTTAGGTAATGACTAAATTAACTTTTTTTTCTTCAATTTTAGGACACTTAGGTTTCCCCTTTGAACTCTAAGATCACCTGAATGGAAGACTGATGATATTAATTACCAATAAGCCAAAAAACTATACCAATAGACTGATTTAATCAATATATTTGTTCAGTACATTCTAAGTCCACCTCTGTCCCATCCATGTTATGGCACTGAAACTTTGTGTCCTTCTGAAACACTGGAAGAGCTAATAAATTGTAAATGAAGTAATACTGTTTCTCTTGACTTTTATTTCTCTCACTGCGGAGCTTTTGAAAGGCACTGTAAATTTGCTATTTTGATATAGTGTTGGCGGAAACTTAACTCCTGCTGAATTTGCTATTGATTTGATGTGATAGAAAATTGAACTCCCTGAACTAGCCCCTTCCCAGCCAAGATTATATCTGGTTTAATTGTATAGTTTGTACCAAGAAGGTAAAATGTTTCATTAGTCACATTGTATAATTTAATTCCAGCTAGTCACTGGATGGAACCTATCATTGGAGTTCCTAGGGGGTGGTAACAGTCTAAAGCAGGTGGTGAACCTAGGACATATGTTCTGCAACCAGCTGTTTGTTATCATTGAAAGCTCTAAAAGGTTCGCCATGGAGACTCCCGGGAAGATGGCAGAGTGGTAAGCAGCAGAGAAAGAGCCTCTCTGAGAGTTGCTGTCCACACACTGGAATATAGCAAAGCGAGGAAGAGAAGGAGGGAAGTGGGTCCCCTGGACCCAGGAAGGATCTGAAGTGTGAATTGAAGCCCACGGGAGAACGAAGAGAGAAACTTCAACGAAGAAGAAGAAGGAGGTAGCCGGTGGCGCCTTCTCCCTGAGTTGGGACTCACTGCGCAAGAGGAGCAATTCAAACCTGCGGCAGTTCAAACCATGGTGACTGCTGGCGGCCCCAGAGGCCTCCATGGAGAGATGCAGCAGTGGAGGGGAGCAGTGGATGTGAGGGACTGCACTAGCTGGGGGTGAGTGCTGCGCAATCCAAAGTTCTGCTAGAGAGGGTGATTGGCCAGGAGCCATTTTGGAGAGGTTCCGGCTGAGCTCAGAACTCAGAACAACTGCTGGGTCCATCTAGTGGCTCCCAGCTGAGTTCACGTCCGCAGCAGGTGCGCTGACTGCTGCAGGCTGAACAGGTTTGGTCTAAAAGGTCCGCCATCACTGGTCTAAGGCCTTGGGTCTAAAGCAATAAAAGTAAAAGGCAGTGTCCATATTCTGTGATAAACAGGTTTTAGTGCACAATTTACATTTCTTAGCCTCAATATTAAAGCATTTATACTGATACTGTATTTATACTTTCCCATTTGTTTGAAGAGTTCTAATTCTTACTTTAGTGGTGTCAGAATTACTGTATTTTCCTTAGGAATTTAGTGGAACTTCATTAACATTAGCTAGAATTTCTTTACTAGATTGATATGACTTGTCAACATTATAGTCAACTTTAGTAGTCTTCATTTTGGTTTGTGACCTTGATTAATAAATATAAATCTGTTACATAATAAATATTGTTTTCCTGTAAAAGAATTGTGTTTTCCTCTAAAAATCTACTGGGATAACTGTTTTACATTGGGAAAGTGAAACCCCATATTTCTACTTGGGAATATATTTTTTAGGTATGAAATGTGACTAAAGCCTTGACTCTGTTGTTAAAAAAAATTAATGTCCCTGTGTAAAAAATTATTTCCTGTGGTAGGATCACATTCCACATTATGAAGTAGTATATGCTTAGCATTCTCCTAGAGATTAAATTTTTGATTGTATAGTTTGCATTGAAAAGCTGTATAGGAAAGGATATAACCTATATCTTCAAGATAATAAGGAAATAATTATTAAAATTTGTGTTGAAATGGGGGCATTATTTGCTTGGCTTTGAGTCTCACTATACATCCATTAGTGGTACCTATTTCATTTCTGATTGCCACACAGTCACCAAATTGATGATAAGGGTAAATGAATTACTGTTATAGGTACAATGGACGAAAAATGTGAGTTAAATAATGAATTTTGGGTACATGTTTTAAAATGATTGGAGTTACTGCATAAAGAAGATATTCTCCTTTAGAACATTTGATGGGGTAGCTTTTGACATAAGTGATAAACAAAATTGAAAAATAATATAGTAAATCAAATTTCTGGCTATTGATATAGTGAAGGTAAAGAAGCACATATTTTAAAAGATCATCAGAGCAATTTTCAAACAGGTATCTTTCACATGGATGACCTTGAGAAAACTTTTAAAGTTTTCTTATTTTTTCATTATTAAAAGGAAAAACTATAGAAAATTAAAATATGTAAAATAGAAAAAGGAAACATCACGCTTCAGGTTGGCTAGTTTGTTTTTAAGGTGGGTGTATTTAGGATGGCCAGTTACCAAAATCCCTTATAGCAGATTGTAAACCTTAATTCTGAAGGTAGTGGGTACGCTGATTTCACCTGATGATAAGTTGTGCAATGTAATGTTCACGCGTCTTTAATAATTTGTTAATTAGAATAACTGGTTTAGAGTGAGGAGATCTAGTGATATAAATCAAGCATGACCAGGACAGGCTGGGTGGAGGACATCTGTGCCTATGCATGGCAACATCCCTGATGTCAGAGGGGGTGAATTTGCTTAGTGCTATAGGCCTAGACTTTGGTCTTCACAATAAAATTCTTTTGAAGTTTTATTTTAAAAGAATCTGGTGAATTTTATATTGTACTCCACAATATATGTTTAGAATAATTATCTTTGATGTGCCCGTTGTATCCTGTGGGTTGCCTTATTTCCAGGCACCAGATTTCTCAATGCAGGGTGGCTCTGAACTCCACTTTGAAAAGCAGAGATCTGTAGGCATATGTTCTGAAAATGTGAGAAGCTTTGTAGTTTTCCATGGCCTATCTCACATGGCCTTTTGGGTTTAGAGGGTAGGCATCAAACTTCTGTGTAAATACCTAATACAATGTATAAATACCATTTCTGTTTTTCCTCTAGAGCTCACACAAGTTTGAGACTTGCTGTTTTTAACCCATCCAAATCAGTATCTGACCAGTTACATGACCAAAGAAATCTGTTAAATAATGAGATCAAGGCAATATAAGCATACTTTGTGTGTGTGTGTGTGTGTGTGTGTGTGAGAGAGAGAGAGAGAGAGAGAGAGAGAGTGAAGAAACTGGTTCCTTTAGACTATTCTGCATGGGCTTTTGTGTTTGCAGAAAAAAACTAACAGGATATAAATACCATTTCTGCTTTCCCTCACAGTATACATGAGATATTTTGAGATTTAATTTTTAAGTTTGCTGCCCCCCAAGTTCACAATTAATTACATTAATTAATTTAATTATATTAAATAATTTGCCCCAAATCGTATAGCTGATATGTGGCAGATCTGGGATTATGAATTCAAATCTGACTCTGAACCCCATGCATCTTTCCTTCCTTCCTCCCTTCCTCCCTCTTTTCTCTTTTGTGGTATTTTGCCCTGAGCTACATCCTCAGCCCTTTTAAAATTTTTCTGTTTTGATACAGGGTCTTGCTAAGTGGCACAGGCTGGGCTCAAACTTTCGATCTTCCTGCCTCAGCTTCCCGGAGTGCTGGGATTACAGGCCTGAGCCACCACACCTGACCTGTGTTTCTTTGGATTTTGCTGCATCCTGCTTTTTTTTTTTTTTCCCAGTGTTGAGAATTGAGCCCAGGGCCTCACCCATTCTAGGCAAGAACTCTACCTATAAGCCACGCCCCTAGCCCTGGTTTTGCTGAATCTTAATAGCAAAGGGGATTGTATGACATAGCCTGTAGCCACAGAACAGAAGTAAAAAATAAGAGTTTCCTTTAAATATCTTTTGCTCAGTCTTTATTAAATATGAAATATTTCAAAAGAAAGTCTTTCCCATACTAGGCATTTGTAGAGTGTTAGTATACAATAAGCACATAATAAAAACAATACCAGTTGTTATTCTTGGCCCACAACATTATTGGACAAAGGAAATGATTAATATAAAGAGTTAATTAGGGCTGGTGAGATAGCTCAGCGGCCTACGCGCCTGCCTGACAAGCGTGAGGGCCCGAGTTCGACTCCCGGATCCCACATACGAAAAATGGGCCAGTGATATCACTCAGCGGCACCGGCGCCTGCTGGCGCGCAAAGTCCTGAGGTCGACCCCCGGTACCCACAAAAAAAAAAAAAAAAGAGTTAATTAGTTTAAGCATTAATCCTTCCCATTTTATTTTATGTATCTTGTCACACAGACTAATGCTTTCTAAAGCTTATGAGCTAATATTTTCTGTTAGTAAAGATTTTTCAAAGCATATTCTCATGTGAATATTTTTATTAAATTGTGGGGCATTGCCCCAGACAGACTGCTTCAGGCTTCAAAGCTCAGGGTGTAGATAAGGACACCTCTGGCCAGCTTTGAGAACATGATCCTATTATCTAGCACAGGTGCAGACCGGGGAGCAGTTACACAAGGATGACTTAGCTATGCATGCACAAGTTCAGTCAACATGGAAGAATGTAAATATGAGATAACCACCTGTATAAGAGTTAAACAAGGGCCGGTGAGATGGCTCAGCGGCATAAGTGCCTGCCTTGCAAGCGCGAGGGCCCGAGTTTGACTCCCGGATCCCACATACGAAAAAGGGGCCGGTGATATCACTCAGCGGCACGGGCGCCTGCTGGTGCGCGAGGTCCTGAGGTCGACCCCCCGGTACCCACAACAAAAAAAAAAAGAGTTAAACAATAAAGACACAGGCTGCTCTCTTGCTGCTGCCTGCTTTTTGAACTGATGTCTGCCCTGAGTGCATTCGTTTCCCTGGGGATCTCACCTGTCAAAATACCTCTTCAGGCCCCCAGCCAGGACAACTGGCATAGTTGGCAGGATGGTGAGGTGAGTGTCCCCTCCCCGGTGGCTGTGGAAACAGCACAGGATGGTGAGGAAGAGCCCCAGGGGAGTGCCGACATGTATCCCCCAGCCTGGCCTTGATTATCTACAGCCACCTTTTTGGCAGCTTGGAAGGCTCCAGAGGACTGGGATGAGGTTCGTCTGGAACCAGGGGATGTTTTGAAAGCCTCAAAAGTGTTAGACTCGCAGATTTCTCCCTCCCACCATGAGTGGGCTGGGTGAGTGGGTTGGCTTTTCTTTACCCTTTTCTGCTGCATGGGCAAGAAGTGGAAGCCCTCATCCAGCAAGTAGGGCAGCTGCAATGGATTGAAGAGGACCTGGAGCAGTGGCTCGCTGCCGTCCACATCATGTTGAGAGGCCCAGATGTACAGCCCCCTCCCACAGCGTTTTCTGAAGCATAAATCCCCACCTCCGAGAGGAGTTCCAGGAGGGTCCCCTGCTTTTGCATGCAAGACATGCCATTCGCCAGAAGATAGAGGAACCCCCAGCCCAGGGAGGAGGGCTGGGAGGCCCTCTTACCTTTACCTTGCACACAACATACATGACCTACACAGCCATGGAGTTGTGGGAGCTGGCAAAACAAAGCAAAAGGTGGGTGAGACAGTGCCCACGTGGCTGCTGTGGTTGTGGGATGACGGGGCTGATAATGTGAAGGTAAGGCCACAAGAGGTGTCCCAAATAGCTGATATAGCCAACACCCCTCCATGCACCGAGTTCTTCAGGATGTGCAGAGAACAGCCCCGCAGGGAGGTAACCAGACTTTGATAAACTGGTTAATGGCAGCAGCTCTCCTGGTTTGGGTGAATCTGGGTGACTTGCTAGAAAAAGTCATGAAAGGGGCAGCCTACCTAGACTTAGTCTCTGTGCTGAGGGAGATGGGCGTGTGCCAAATGTTTGCTATGCAGTATTGTAGCCCTGATGAGGAACTGCTTACGGCATGCATGAAGGACATGATCTTGGCAAGCAGGCTGGCTGGCATGTTTGGGATAGTGGCATCCCTTCTAGCCTCCTTAACAGATTGCCCAATCCATGACACTGTGGTCCCCTTGGCCTGGCTGGGGGACGTGGAAGTAAAGCACCAAGGTAAGGCGAGACCCATACACACTGTGCCAGCACACACTATACTGGCAAAGCGAAAAAAGTGGGCGGCCCCTGGGGCAAGCAGGGCCAACCTCCCAAGGACAGGAGGTGGGCCGCTGAAGGTCAGCCAGTGCCAAATTTGGATGGACCTGCTGGCTGCTAGTTTAGCCTCAGGGAAGATAGATGGAGAGCCCTTGGGTGTGTTGCTGACTTTGTGGCGGCAGCTGTGCCCTGAACGGCAATACCATCTGATGGGCCTGAAGGTAAAAGCAGCCCTGGTGAAACAGGAGGAAGTGACTCTGGCCTCCTTTTACTAGGACTAGGATGCAGGCTGAGGCACCCAGTTAGTGGGAAGCCCAGGGGACCAGAGGCCACATGTGGAAATGAGTATTTATTGGTCCCCAAGGAGCATACAGCATGTACTAGTGCTGGTGGATACCAGAGCCAAGTCAATACTGATCTATGGCAAACCGCACCATTTCACAAAACCTACTGAATGTATAGAAGGGTACGGAGGTCAGTACATCACAGTCCAGAGAGCCCAAGTGACATTAAGTATTGGCTCCTTGCCCTTATGATGTCTATGTTTCCCCCATTGCTGAATACATCCTGGGGGTGAGCCCTGAACAAAGACAAGGTCTAGGGACCTTGGCTTATCTGTCAAAATCTTGGGTGTTATCTGGTCTGGTAAGATGAAAGTAATTCCTGATGTCATAATTGATAAAATCCAGGCATGCCCCAGACCCATGACAGTATGCCAATTACAGGCATATGTGGGCTTCCTAGGTTTCTGGTGGACGTTTATACTGCACCTAGCCACACTGCTTATGCTAGATGACCAGAAAGGGTGAGACATGGGACTGGATACAGGCAACGGAAACTGCTTTCCAGGACTTAAAGAGGGCAGTTGCACAGGTACAAGCCCTCAGGATAGTTGACCCCACCCCGCCATTTACCATAACTGTGAGTGTAGATGATTATAGGTTTGGCTGCAGCCTATGGCAGAAACAAGGGACGTGGAAACACCCTATTGGATTTTGGTCACAGTCATAGAAGGGAGCCAAAAGCCGATATTCCTTAATTGAGAAACAGTTGGCAGCAGTGTATGCTGCTTTGGATGCCTGTGAGGGGATCATGGGGCAGCAGACAGTAGAGGGCTGGGTCCATACATGGATGTCGTGTCCCAGGAGTGGAGTGGGCCAGGCCCCCACCCTCATGTGCTGGAGGGTGCACTTGCAGCAGCAGGCCTCATTCTTGGCTAGCCTGTTGTCAGCCAAATTGGCAACAGTGTTGGGACCCATGATATACATGGCACAGGAAGCAATACAGGACAATAGACTATAGGTCATGAGACCTAGCCCCTATGCAGAGGGGAAAGAGGGACCTCTGGCTCATGCCTATTACACAGATGGGTCTAGCTGTGGCACAGCCCCACAGTGGACAGCAGTCATTGTCCAGCCTAGTATGGAAATCCTCTGGTTTGAAACTGGAACTGGCAGGTCGAGCCAATAGGCAGAGTTGTAGGCAGTGTGGCTATTTGTAATGCGGGAGGAAGGTCCCCTACATGTCTACATGGACAGCTGGGCTGCATTTAGAGGGCTGACACTCTAGCTGCTTGGTCAGACCAGGACTGGCAGGTAGGGCACCAACCTTTATGGGGTGCTGACTTATGGTGAGACTTATGGGAGCGTGGCCAAAAAACTAACCATGTAGTGTGTCATGTGTCAGGATATAAGCCCCTCCTCTCACCAGGGAATGACTTAACTGATATCTTGATGAGGGTAGCTGCTCTCCAAGGGCTACCTTCTGCTGTGATGCCTTGGCTCCACAAGAAACTGGGACACGTAGGACCTTGTACCATGCAAGCTGTAGAACAGGGGTGGCACCTGGACTTGACTCCTGCTGAGTCAAAGGCTGCAGTACAGGTGTGTCCCCAGTGTACCCAGTTGGCGCCTGGAGGAAAAGGGTGCCCACACAGCTTGGCATAGTACTGTAGGCACTCCACCTGCTACAGCAATGGCAGGTGGATTACATCGGACCCCTGCCTCTCTCACAGGGACATAGATATGATTTGACAGCGACGGATACAGCCACAGGTATAGGCTTTGCCTACCCTATTCCTTCGGCTGATCACGCCCATACCATTAAGGCATTCAATGGTTGATGGCTGCATATGGGATGCCACTAGGAATAGCATCTGACCTGGAAACCCATTTCGTAGGAGCTCAGGTGAAACAATGGGCCAGAGACAATGATGTCAGATGGCACTTCCATTTACCCTATCGTCCACAGGCCACTGGTATGATTGAGAGATACAAGGGGCTTGGAGGCCCTTATCAATGGACTCGGGATTGACCCACAGACCACTTGATGGGGAACCGGGTGTTTCTCTTGGAACCCTGGGGGGAAGGACTAAAACGTGCCCTAGAAGTACAGCCTTGGACTTCAACATGGCCCTTAAAGGCCTCAGTGTGCTATCTGCCTGGTACCCGAGTCACCATTCTGAAAGGGAGTGATATGGCTGCTTGGCCTGTCCCCCTGGGGGTGGTAGATTTAGCCCCGACTCCCTTACCCTCAGTAGCAGTGGGAACTCAGTTGTGGTATTCTAAGCTGGGGGGTAAGATGATTCCAGCCACAATCCCATCACAGGATGAACATGTGGCTTGCATCCTCCTAGAAGGGCAGGATCTCCCTATAATGGTTCCTCTTTCTGTCCCATCCTTCTGACCAGGATGAGTCACAATAACAGCATTGTCTCCTGGGCACACACATTTGCCCATGTACACCAACAATTGCATTGTTGGGTGTGTACTAAACTCCCGACCGATGCAGCTGAGGAGAATTGCACCAGCATCCCTGCTCAGTTGGACTGGCAGCAACAAAACTGGTTCAGCTCTACATGGGATCAACAGTGCCAGGCCACTGAGGTGCTTATCTGAAAGAGTATGACCACCCCACAGAGACTGGGACCTGTTATGTACAGTGGTTGGGGGCGGATGATGGGAACTCCAGTAACATTGCTGGATGTAGCCCTGCTTTGTATTCAGCAGGTGAATGCATTGGTGGGAATCCAAACTATGAATACCCCCTGATCTCTGTAACCATACATTGCTGATTATTGACACAAGTGGTGGGATGGCCAGAAACTTATCAGTATGGTGCCTACCACTTGGCCCATGCAGAAGCCTTATGGGTCTGTGGCAACACAGGGTGGCTGTACCTACCCACACACTGGACAGGACACTGCATCTGGGGATTTCCTATGTCAAGGGCATGATCAGACCCACCCTTGTAGACACATCCCACAATTGGAATGCTGTGTATTACAGGCGGCACCATACTAAATGTGTGGCCTGGTGGTTTTACCCAATGGCCTTGGTGTTGGCAGAGGCAGGGACAATTGACCTAGCCCTACAAGTTGAAGCCCTTGCTCAGCATATGGCCCAGGCCCTGAATGTTACATGGCAGGCTTTGACGTTGCTCATGGATGAGACATCTCAAATGAGAAAGGTGGTTTTGCATGGCTCTCAACTTGCTGGCTGCAGTGCAAGGAGGCACTATGCCCTTTTACATGTGGAGTGCTGTGTTTTTATCCCTGATCACCAGATGCAGGTGCAAGAAGCCCTGCAGGAAATGGATGTGGAGGTGTCCACCATCCAAGCCTTGCAGCAAGACTCCCTCATCTAATGGTGGGAATCCTTGGGATCCACCTGGTGCTGCTAGCCATAAGCTGCACTGTGGTGGCAATGGGGTTAGTAGTGTTCTGTTGTTCTCTATATTGTCGTTGTGGTCTCTGTGCACAAGGGTCAGATCTATGGGCCACTCACAAGAGATAACTTGTCCCCGACCTTTGAGGGAGTGGGATATGGGGCACTGCCCCAGACAGATTTCTTCAGGCTTCAAAGCTCAGGGGGCAGATAAGGATGCTTCTGGCCAGCTTTGAGAACATGATCCCTTTGTCTAGCAAGGTGCAGACTAGGGAGTAGTTACACAAGGATGACTTAGCTACGCATGCACAAGTTCAGTCAACATGGAAGAATGTAAATATGAGATAAACACCTATATAAGAGTTAAACAATAAAGACACAGGCTGCTCTCTTGCTGCTGCCTGCTTTTTGAACTGATGTCTGCCCTGAGTGAATTCTTTTCCCTGGGGATCTCACCTGTCAAAGTACCTCTTCAGGCCCCCAGCTATGACATAAATTAACCCCCCCCTCAAATCAAAATAAATGACCCTCTGCTGTACAGACGCATTTACCAGAGGCAGAATCGGTCTCATCCTATTGCACAAATTTAAACTCTTATTTTTATTAAATGAGTTTGTTTGCATGTGTGCACAAGCATGTAGAGAATCTATCCTACAGGACCGCAGCAATTTCCCAGGCAGCCGTCCCCCCCTGGTGTGATTCAGGGGATCCCATGGAGTTGGGAGCTTAACACTACAGCTCAATGCAGCCTTTGAATCCAGCCTATATTATTTACTTTCTCAGTGCTGAGACAAAATACTCAACACTCAACAAGTTAAAGGAGGAAAGGTTTATTCTGACTCACAGTCTGTACAGGTTTCAGTCTATATTTTGTCGGCTGGCCTCCAAGGCAGGACTGCTTGGCAGAGGGGCAAAGCAGAAGCAGGAAGCAGAAAGCAGTAAAGTGAGAAGGGAGGTAGAGAGAGCCTTCTATGCCATGCCCTCAGTGACCTACCTCCTCCCAACCAGTCTTCACCTCGGAACATCACATTTAACTACAAACTTACCAGTGAACTAATCCACTGATGAGTATTATGCACCTATGATCCAATCATTTCCCAAAACCCCCACCTATGAGCAGATGAGACTTTGGGAGGACATCCAGATATATAGCATAACATTCTACCTCTAGCTCCCAAAAGACTCACATACATCCCTTTATGCAAAATGTTTTTAGTCCATTTCTAAGAGTTTCCAAAATGCTAATAGTTTCAGAATTGCTGAAAAACCCAAGTCAAAAGTCTCCTCAGATATAAGGCAAACTGATAGCCATGAGCCCCTGTAAAAATTAAAAGAAAGTTAAACACTGCTGACATACAAAGGTAAACATTCCCATTCCTAAACTGAGAAGTAGGAGGATAGAAAGGAATGGGACAAGAGCAAAGTTGAAATCCAGCAGGGCAAACATTAAATTCCACAATTCCATGTCCAGCATCCTAAGCAAATTGTGGTGAGATGGAAACTCCAAAGGACTTGGGAAACCGCTCCCCTAGCACATTGCTAGTGGTTGTAGCCCTCGTGCCGTCTCTCTTGGGCTAGCTTTACTCACTTCTTGTGGTTTTCCTGAGACATCCCACCTTCCTGGCTTCTCCAGCTTCCTGGGGTCTCCACTGTGCTTTGGCCTCACACTCACAACTTCACATAATGCCTTCTCAGGGGCAAATGCCTGGCTTCCCAGGCCTTCTGCTGAAATCTGAGTGAAAGTCTCCCAGACCCCACAACCCTTCCATTCTGCATGCAGGTAAAACCAGCACCATGTGAATGACACCAAGGTCAGCCACCAGCTTGAGTAGTAGCTGAGCCCTTTTACATCTTGCTGGTGGTTTCAGAGACCTCTGAATTCCTGGATGGCTAAGAATGGTGAACCGAATCAATTCCCCATTCCCTAGGCTGTCACCATTCTGTAGCAGTGCTCTGGGACTCTCTTCTCAAAGCAGTCTTTCACTTTTCCACACTTGAGTCTGCAAAGGGTGGGGTCTCTTAGATTCCCCTCATATCCTCAAGTGTCTTGGTTACTTTTCTCATTGCTGAGATAAAATACCCAACACTGAAAGTTGTAGGAGGAAAGGTTTATTTCGGCTCACAGTTTGTAGAGGTTTCAGTCCATGGTCATCTGGCTCCAAGGCAGGGTGGCACGGCAGAGCAGCATCACAGAGGAGAAACAGTCTATGGAAAAGCAGGGCGGGCTGAAGGCAGCCAGCAGCAAAGTAGCAAGTATCAAGTGATGACAAAGTAGCAAGCAACAGCAGCAGCTGTCTTTCTGTCCTTAATATTCCATCCAGGATACCTACCCTTACACTCAGACCCAGGGTGCACACCCTTAATCCTAGCATCATATCTTTAATCCCAGCATCACACACTCTAGATCCAGCCACCTCCCAATGGCCTCACCTATGACCACATGAGGCTTTGGGGGGTCATCTAAATACAAACCATAACATTAAAGCATGCTATGTATTGAACAGACACAAAGTACTTGGTTTCTTTTTAATGCTAATATTTTCAGCAAACAACTCTGCTCAATCTCTGCAGGCCTGAACTTTACTGCAGATTTCTTTCTGGTCAAACTCAAAGCTTTTTAAATCATTTGCTCTTGATTCTCAGTGTAGAGTTGGCTAAAAGCCCTCAGCTGTACCCAAAGCCACAGCCTGAATGTTTGGCTGCCTTGAAATTTCCTCCACCAGATTTAGTCCATAACCCTTAATCTCAGTCTCCAGCAAAGTCTCAAGACAGGAGCAAAATGCATACAAATTTTCCACCAAATCATAACACATATGATCTAGATTCCAGCTTCCAATGCAATCCTTGTTCCCAACTAAAATTTCCTGAGCCTAGTCTTTACTGGCTGCATTTCTACCAGCATTCAGGACTTCTGATCTCTGACCAGAATCTCCCATCAAACTGGCCTTATAGCATTCTAGGTCTGCTTCTCCAGGTGGCATCTACAAACCTTTCCAAAATTCTTCCTTAAACCAGTTCCAAAGGCTTCTAAACCACATGGACAGTTAGTCACAGCAATGACCCCATGTTTCTGCTACCGAAATCTCTCTTAGTTACTTTCTCATTGCTGGGACAAAATAGCTAACACACAGAAGTTAAAGGAGGGGAGGTTTATTTTGGCTCGCAATTCATAGAGGTTTCAGTCCATAGTCAGCTCGCTCCAAGGCAAGATGGCATAGCAGCAGCGAGAAGCTGAGAGCAATCAAGGGAGGAGGGAGGGAAAAGGGAGGATAGACATTTCCAGGTCACTCCCACAGTGACCACCTCCTCCCAACCATACTTCACCTTCCAATTTAACATTTAACTATAAACTTATCAGTGAACTAATCTATTGATGAGTATCATGCACCTGTGATTCAATCACCTCCCAAAAGCCCCACCTATGAGTGCATGAGGCTTCAGGGGGGCATCTAGATATAAACCATAACAGAGCCCAATCATATTTTCTCCCAAGCAAAGCAAACAGCACATACCCTTCTTTCATGAGGTTTCCCTCAGCCCCTCACTCAGCCCTTCTTGGCCTCAACCCAGTCTTGGGGCATCGACATTGCCAGGATGAAATGTAGCAGAAATATGTCATGGCAATTATTTGAGAACTTTGCCTAAAGATATACCACCCAAAATCTGGAAAATATAAAAATGTTCAGGGAGGAAAGGGGAAAGGAAGGAAGGGAAAAAGAAAAAAAAAAAACGATATATATATATACAAGATAGTTAAGATAGTCGTACAGCTAGTTTCTCTTAGTTCATTGAAAAGAAAGGTTTGTGCTAATATTGTTTGGACAATATTTCATGTAACTACTATGAAGATAACAATACGTAATGTATTGTTACTCAATTAGTCTGTTTTGAAACTCTATTTTATTTTTCTTTCTATTTTTTTCACTTTAAAATAAAAAAATTCAGGGGAAATTAAAAATGTATAGTTTAACAAATTAAAGGTAACTAGTGTTTGATCTAAAAATTGATGTTTCCTACCCACAAAATGAATACATTGATCATTATAAAATGTATGAAAATTCAGAGTTCAATATAAAATAATATGCAAAAAGCTCCCTCTCCTGCTTACCCTCTTTCCTATGTTCCAGAGGGGATCACCAGTTAAAGTTCCTTCCACACATTACCACATACAAGAATATCTGTACATTCATTTTTTTCCTTCCACAAATGGAAAGCACAGAGGAAAGCAGATTGTGGAGTCAAACTGAGTTCAGATCCCATCTCTTTCTGGCTGTGTGCTTTGTGGCAAATTACCTACCTCTCTGTGCTTCAATTTCCTCATTTTTGAAAGTGATGGGTTCTAGCCCATATGGAGGCTGCTTAGTCATCATGGTGATGGTCCAACATGGAGGAGAGCTTAAAACGACAACATATCACCCCCTTTTTCTTGCTCCAGCAGGAAGTACCACCTCCCCTCACCTCGCATGCGCCCCTAACATCCGCCAGTCCCTCTTTGTAATGTCACTTTGCCCGCCCCTCCACGCTCCACCTTTAAACAAGCCCCATAAATACTTTGTTTCACAGCCAGCCCCTCTGAGGGTCCTTGCATCTTACTTGCAGCCTTCCCACACCCCTCCGCATTAAAGGCTTTTCTCAGCCTTTTCTTTGTCTTTACTCACGCCAGACCTAACAGAAAGAAGGATAAATAATATTATCTAGTTCTTAGGGCCGTTTTGAGAATTAAATGATTGCTGTATGTCAAGAATTTAAAACAGTGTCTGGTAATACTAGATGCTATATAAGTATCAGCTATAATTTTTACAAGGACTTTATTAAAATATAGTTTACACATCAAAATTCATTTATTTCAAGTGTACAATTCAATTATTTTCATGACGTTACTGAACAGTACAATACTAACAATAAATCAACTTCAGAATAAGTTCACCTCCTATAACATCACTTGTGCCTATTTAGAGTTATTTTCTCTTCCTACTCCCCCCCAATTTAGTCAATCATTAATCTTTCTCTTTTCTAGACATTTTATATAAATGGAATCATACAATATTTGGTCTCTTGTGTCTGGGTTCTTTCACTTCACAAAATGCTTTTGAGGTTCATTTATGTTGTAGTATATGTTAGCAGTCTGTTCCTTTGCATCTTTGAGTAGTATCCTATTATGTGGATATGCCACATTCTGTCAGTTGATGGACATTTAGGTTGTTTGAAACTTTGGCAATTATTAATAATGTTGCGGTGAACATTTTCATGCAAGTCTTTATGTGGACATATTTTATTTATTCTTAAGTATGTTATTCTTTTGATGCCATTTTAAACAAAATCTCATTCTTAATTTGATTAGAAATGCAATTGAGTTTTATATGTTGCTCTTATATCCTATAGCCTTGTTGTATTTCTAATAGTTTTTTGTTTTGTTTTGTGGCTACCTAAGATTTTCTCTATATAATGTTATGTCATTTGAAAATAGGCTAGTTGTTCTTTTACCTTTCCAGCCTGGGCAATAGAGTGAGATAACCACCTCAAAAACAAACAAACAAACAAACAAACAAAAAAGTATCCGAGTATTAATGTTGCATTATCTATTTCTCTCTTGAATTATATCTATTTTAATTCATGTATCTAAACCTCTTTTGTTAGGAGTATATATATTTAAAAATATCTTTTCTTATTGAGTTGACCCTTTCGTCACTATAAAATGTCATTCTTTAGTTCTAATAACAATACTTTTTGTCTTAAAGTATGGGTGTCCAAACTTTTTGCTTGCCTGGGCTACAATGAGTGAAGAGGAATTGTGTTGGGCCACATATAAAATATATGATAGAGTTAATATATAAGTAATAAAATTTTAATATTTTAATTTATTATTTTATGAAAAATAGAGGCCCAAATTTAATAAATAAATATACTTCCACATCTGCTTAATAACAATAAATACCTGTCTTCACAAACACACACATGTAGGTAGGTTAAAATACTATTATGGGAAATCACTGGGTTTTAGTTGCCAAGTTGCACAAGCACATGCAGTGTCTGATACATGCAGATTTCAATTTGACTGACTGTGTGGCAGGCACAAGAGACAAAGTTAACACTAAACTATATCTTCCCCTACACAGCCTTTCATTGTTGCCTGCACAGTCTGTGCTTGAGCACTGTGCATTGGAGTAATGAAATATATTACTAAAAATCACATAACAATGTTAAAAGTTTATGATCCTGTGGGGCCATGTAACTGGCTGTTCAGGGCCACATATGGACTGTAGGCCATGGGTTGGACATGCCTGCTCTAGAGTCTGTTTAGTTCACTATTAATGAAGCTACTCCAGCCTTTTTTTTTTTTTTTTTTGGTTACTGCTTCCATATCTTTTTGTATATGTTGCCTTTGTGTTTTTTTATCCTTTAACTTTCAACCTATTTTGGTCTTTGAATATCAGATGTGCCTCTTGTAGAGAGTATAGTTGAATTGTGTTTTTAATACATTTTATCTTTGTGTTTTATTTGGAACATTCACTCCATTTACATTTAATATAATTACTGAGAAAGAAGTGAGTTTTGACATTTTGCTACTTGTTTTCTCTGTTTTATAGCTTTTTTGTACCTCTTTTTTTGCCATTATTGCCTTTTATGTGATAAATAGGTATGTTCTAATGTGCTATTTTAATTACTTTAATGTTGTATCAGTCACTTTGTTGTCTATCTTTTATATATCTTTTGAGTTATTTTCTTGGTGTTTGCCCTAAGGATTATAATTACCATCTTAAAACAATCAGGTTCAAATTAATAAATTAATTTCAATGATAAATATAAACTTTGTTCCAATATAGAGCCATTCCTTCTTCATTCCTTTGTGCTAGTATTGTCACAGAAATTGCATCTTTATATATTATTAGACCATCAACACAATTTTAAAAGTATTTCTTTATGCAACTTTAAATAACAATACAAAATTTACAAAATTGTACTAATATTGTCTTTTTATTACAATATTCCTTTAATTTTTAAGAATTTGCTGTGTCTTTAAACATACTAATATAATAGGTTTGTCAATGTTTTCATAGCACTAGTTATGTAATCATAAATGTTTCAATTTATTTTTCCCATGAATCCCATTATTTTTCAATAAGCACTATTATTTTTAGTGAGCAGTTTTGCAAAGTATAAGTTTTGGATTTTTTTCAGAAACAGATATGTCTATCACAGTAAAAATTCATAATGAGAATATGTATTTAGAAATTAGAGCTAATACAATTTGTTCATGGACTTAATGTTAGATGGGAGAACAGGAGAGAAGTCATTGATGATCCAAGGCTTTTTGGCCTAAACAACAGAATATTAGAGTTTCTAACTGCTCAGATGAAGGAGGTATATGTGGGAAGCCCAGCTTGAGGGAAACAGTAAAGCGTTTGGTTTTAGACAGGTAAATTTTGACGTCTATATTAAACATTCAGGCAAAAATGTCAAGCAGTTTATTGTGTATATGTCTGGAATACAATTCAAGCTAGAGATACACATCTGTGCATCATCAGTATATAGCTGATACTTAAAAGCAGGAAATAATCCAGAGAGTGAATATAGACACAGAGAAGAAGAGCTCTGGGGCTGGGTTTTGAGATTTTCCAATAATTATTCATTGGAAAGGTAAAAAATCAGCAAGGGAGTCTGAAGAGTGGAATGCAAGATAGGTGGGAAACCTTCAGAATGTGGTATCGCAGAAGAGAAATGGTAAAAGTATTTTAAGAAAAGGCTGTGAACAACTGGGTCAAATGCCTTGATAGATATGTGGAGTGAGGACTGATCATTACCCACTGGATTTAGCCACATAAAAGTTATAGTGACTTGACAAGAGCTGTTTCTATAAAGTGGTACATATGAAAACTTGATTGAAGTGAATTCTGGAAACACCAGTAGGAGAAGAGGAGGACAAACATGCATGGTTAAGCTTTTCTTGAATATATGTGGTAAAGAAAAATGAAGAAATGAGGCAGAAGCTGGAGGGGGGGATGTGAGGTTGAAGGAAGTTATCTTTGTTTTAAATTTTTGAAAATTTTCTTTATGTACATTTTATTTTTATTAGTACATGTTTGCGTGACTATATGCCTTATGGGGAGTTGGTACATGTACATAACACATTTTAATACTTTTTCATTCCCTTCCCTTTTCTCCTTCACCTCTTCCTCCATCCCTTGGTCACCTTCCTCTATGTAAAAGTACTATCTCCCTATTTCCTATTATCTGTCTTTTATTTTGTTCTTTAATTTATTTATATTTTGGGATTGTCATACAAGAGAAGCCATGTGATATTTAAGCTTGTGTCTCTGATTTATTTTACCTAACATTAAGGTTTCAAGATGCATCCATTTTCCTACAAATGACACAAGGTTATCCTTCTTTAGGACAGAGTAGTGTTCCCTTGTCTATAAATACCACATTTTCTTTATCCATTCATCTGTTTATGGACATATAGGCCACTTCCAAAATTTAGCCATTATGAATTGTGTTGCTGTAAACATAGGTATGTATATATCACTGTAATATGATGTCTTTAACTCTCTTGGGAAGATACCTAGAAGGGGAATAGCTGGCTGGAATGGAATTTCTATTTTTAGTTTTTTGAGGAATTTCCATACTGATTTCCACAGTGGTTGTACTAGTTTACATTCCCACCAATGTAGAAGGGTTCCTTTCTTTCCTGCAGCCTCACCAGCATTTGTTGTTATTTGATTTCTTGATGATAGTCATTCTTTCTGGAGTAAGACAGAATCTGTGTTTTAATTTGCATTTCCCTAATGGCCATACATGGTGAGCATCTTTTTCATGTATATATTGGCCGTTTGTACTTCTTCTGAGAAATGACTATTCATTATAGTCACCTTTTTCATTGGGACTTTCATCTTAGGATGTCTATTTTTCTTTGAGTTCTTTATGTATTCAAGATATTAGTCCTCTGTCCAAGGAACAACCAGCAACATTTTCTCCATTCTGTAGGTTGTCTTCACTCTGTTGGTCATTTGCTTCATGGTGCAGAAACTTTTTGATTTGATACGATCCCATTTGTTGATTCTTGATGTTATTTCTTGTGCAATTGGGGTTCTGTTTAGAAACTCCTTGCCTATGCCTATCTCTTCATGAGTTTTACTTATTGTATCTTCAGCATATTAAATGTTTTAACATTTAGATCTTTGATCAATTTTTATTTTAGTTTAGTACATGGTGTGAAATATGGGTCTAGGTTCAGTATTCTGCATGTGGATACTAGTTTGCACATCACCTTTTGCTAAAGGGCCATCTTTCTCTTGTGTATATTTTTGAACTGTGTGTCAAAGATCAGATGCCTGTATTTGTTTCTACATCTTCTACTCTATTGACCCACATGCCTGTTTCTGTGCCAGTACCATGCTGTGGGGTATTATTTTTTTTTATCACAGCAGCTTTTTAATATAATGTGATGTTTAGGATTGTGATGCCTCTTGCTCTGCTCTTGTTGCCCAGGATTGCTTTTACTATTTTGGGTCTCTTTTGGTTCCATATAAATTTTAGGATTGTTTTCTCTGTGAGGAATAGAATAGGTATTTTGACTGAGATTGCATTAAATCTGACAATCAGTTTTGGAATTATGACCATTTTGACAATATTTGTTTGACCTATCCAGGAACAGGAGATATCTTTCCATTTTCTGATGTCCTCTTTGACCTCATTTTTCAGAGTGCTGGTGTTTTCATTACAGAGGTCTTTCAATTCTTTGGTTATGTTAATTCCTAAGTATTTAATTTTTCTTGATGCTATTGTAAATGGTATTCTTTTCCTTCTTTCTCAGTTAGTTCAATATTACTGTATGGGGACGCTATTGATTTTTGTGTGTTGATTTTGTATCCTGCTACATTGCTGAATTTCATTATGTGTTCTAAGAGTCTTTTGATGAAATGTTTTGCATCTTGGAAGTAGAGCATCATGTCCTTTTGCAAATAATGATACTTTGACTTCATCCCTTTTTATACACATTTTTTTCATTTCTTTCTCTTGCCTGATTGCTCTGGTTAATGTTTTGAGGACTATGTTGGACAAGAGTGGTGATAGTGGACATCTTTGTCTTGTTCCTGATTTTAGAGAAAAAGCTTCTAGCTTTTCCCAAGGCAATATATTGGTTGTAAATGGCTTTTGTCAGATTAATATAATGTCCTTCTCTACCTATTTTATTCAGGATTTTTATCATGAAAGAACTTTGAATTTTGTCAAAGGCTTTTTTCTACGTCTACTGTGTCGCATGATAATCATGTGATTTTGGTCCTTCTGTTTGTGTGATGTCTGAAATTAGTTGATTGCGTATGTTGAAGCATCCTTACATCCCTGGGATGAAGTCTACTTGATCATAATATTTGACCATTGAGATATTTGATAGTTGATTTTGCCAGAATATTGTTGAGGATTTTTTGTCTATGTTCATTAAAGTGATTGGTATGTAGTTTTCTTTTTTAATTGGGTACTTCTCTGGTTTTGGAATCAGGGTATTGCTAGGTTTCAAGAAAGACTTTGGGAGTACTCATTCCCTTTCAATTTATTAAAGATTTTGAAGACAATTGGTGATAGATCTTCCCTGAATTTCTTGTAGAATTCAGGAGTGAATTCACCGCATCCCGGACTTTTCTTGGTAGGATTTTTATTACTTTTTCAATTTCATTGCCTGTTATTGGATTATTCAGGGCTTTTATATCTTCTTGCTTCAGTTTTGGTAATTCATAAGTACTTAGGCATCTATCCATTTTTTTCTGGATTCTCCAGTTTATTGGAATATAGGTTTTTAAAGTAGTTGCTAATAATCTAGATTTCAGTGATGTCCATTTTAATTTCATTGTTTTCTTTCTAATTGCATTGATTTGAGTCTTTTCTTTCCTTTTTCAGTAAGACTGGCTAAGGATTTGTCTATTTTGTTTATTCTTTTGAAGAATAAGCTCTTCAATTCATTGTATGTTTGTGTGGTTTTTTTTTCTAGATTATACTAATTTCTGCTCTAGTTTTTATAATTTCCTTCCTTGTGCTAGTTTTGGATTTGGATTGTTCTTGTTTTTCTAGGTCCTTGGGGTGTGTATTAGGTTATGTGTTTTGGCTAACTGCTTTTCTGATGTGGACACAACAGAAGTATAAACTTCTCTCGTACAACTGTTTTCATTTTATGTTATACCTTCTTTTAGGTTGTAGTGGCAATATTATTTCTATCTAGGAACTAATTTCTTCCTTGATTTCTTCTGTGAGCCATTGATTATTCAAGGGAGTATTGTTTAATTTCCATGTGTTTGCATAATTTCTGTGGTTTCTTTTGCCATTGATTTCTGGTTTCATTGCAGTATGATCTGATAATATGCATGGTATTGGCAACCCTTTCCATGGTACCAGTTATCAGGGACCCCTGCAGTGAGTCCCCAATCTCCTGCCTGGAGTTACAATATATGGCAGGAAGAAAGAGCAAGAGACAAAATAGAGGTGCAGGCAGGGATCTGGGATGACCAGTTGTTCTTGGGGAACAAAAGGCCATGAATCACCCAGAACCTTTGTATTTATTTATTACAAGGACAATGAGTGAAGGGCAGTGGGTGTTTCTGGGAACAGTAATGGTGACTACCATGGGCTAGTAAGAAAAAAGCATTATTGCAAGGACAAGGACAGGACAAGATGGAGCAATGAGAAAACTGTAGCTTCCCCAGATGCCTATCATCTCCAGCAGGTCTTATCTTGCCCTGTGAACACCACAGCAGTCATTATTCCTAGAGCCTTCAGCTGCGACCAGAAAAGAGTGGGGAGTTTCCACATTCCAATCTGGCTCAAGGGTAGGACAAGAACAAGCATGGATGTCCCCTAGACTCAACTTATAATTTGTGGCCCACAACAGCATGGGATAATTTTGATTCTTTTGCATATACTTAAACATAATTTATGGGCTACTATGTGGTCTATTTCAGAGAAAGTTCCATGTGTTGCTGAGAGCAGTATGCATTTTGTTGTTGGGTGGAACACTCTAGATAGCTATTAAATTCATTTGTTCGGTTCAGCTCTCATATTTGTTGATTTTTTTTTCTAGTTGATTTATTTGTGGCATTGGGGTAATGTGATCCCTCACTGTAATTGTGTTGATGTTTACCTGATATTTTGTATCCAGTGGTGTTTGTTTTATAAAGTTTAGAGTGCCAGTGTTTGGTGCATATATATTTATAATTATTATCTCTTCTGGTTGAACTGTTTCCTTACCCAATATGCAGTGACCTTATTTGCCTTTTCCGATCAGTTTTTGCTAGAATTCCATTTGGAAATAAGATAGCTACTCCTGGTTGTTTTCAGGTTCCCATTGTATGGAATATTGTTCTCCATCTTTTGACTTTTTATATACGTTTCTTTTTGCATTAAATGTATTTCTTGTGCACAGCATATAATTAGGTTTTGTTTCCTTATTCATTTTGCCAATCTATTTCTTTTGATTGGGGAATTGAGATCATGCATATTGAGAATTGTTACTGAAATATATTAATTTATTCCTGTCATAGCATTATTTTCCTGTTGACAATTCCCTTTTATACCCTTTATACTTAATTGCTCACCCTTTCTGGTGTATTCATTCCATTAGGATTTTTGGCATTGTTGCCTTCATTGCCCTTTCTAGGATAGCCTTTAGAACTTTTCTGGAATGCTACCTTGGTGGTCTTGAATTTTTAAGGTGTTCTTTGTAACACAAAGATCTTATTTCTCCATCAATTTTGAAAGATAGTTTTGCAGTGTATATCAACCTGGGTTGGAAGTTGTTTTGTTTTAGGGTTTGAAACACTTCACCCCAAGCTCTCCTGGCCTTTAAGATTGGTGTTAAGAAGTCAGCTATAACTCTAGTGGGTTTACCTTTATAAGTGATCTTTTTGCTTTTCTCTAGCAGTTTTTTCTATTCTGTCTTTGTGTTGGACTTCTGGAATTTTGACTATGATGTGTTGTGAAGAAATTCTTTTCTAATCATGGCTATTTGGGGTTCTCTATGACTCATTCACCTGCATGTTAAATTATTTATCTATATTTGGAAAGTTTTCTGCTATTATTTCTCTGAACAGATTTTTATACCATTTGTGCTATCTTCTGATTTTTCAGTAATTCCAATTAATCTTACATTAGTCTTTTTTGTACTATCTAGCAGCCCTTGGATCCATTTTCATGTTTTCTTATTTTTATGGTATCCTTCAGTATATGATCACTGGCATCAACCCTATTTTCTAGGTCTGACACTGTTGTCACACTGGTCACTTCTATTACTCGTGCTTTCAATAGAATTTTTAATTTCTTGGATTTCAGTTTGACATCTTTTCTTGGACTCTAATTCTTTGTTAAACTAGTTATTCATGTTTTGTATCATTTTGTTTAGCTCAGCTAGATATTGATTAAAGTAAACTCACTGAACATTTGTATCATTGTCTATTATCCATTTATTTCTATCTTCTTTGTGCTTACCAAGAACCTTACTGATGTGGGTTTTTATCTCCTCTTTCATAATTGTAAATAATTCTTCCATGTGGCTTTTTATTTTCTTCCCATTGATAGCCCATCGAGCAGCTTTGGGGGAATTGGAAGTTTTTGGAGGAATTTTGTTGCCTTGTCTCCTCATGTTTCTGTTGGATTGTGTGTGTGTGTCCTGAGGTTTTTGGGTCAACTATAGTCAAAAGATTTTGTGGCTATTATGAAGATCAGTTAGTTTCTGCTTCAGTGATGCACTCTGAGTGTGGCTAACTGTAGGCCTTTTTCTTTGTCTCAATATCTGACCACCTCTGTTAATTTGGGAGGGAAGGGGACAGCATAACTAGATTAGCACCCTGCTCTCCAGGAACAAACCAAGTATTTTAAATGACACAAAGACAATGCAGATATTGGCATGCAGATAAAACCAATTGATAGCAATAACGATGCAACCCTGGTAATAATAAATTGAGCAGCAATAATAAAGTCAAAGATAAACTAGATATTGACATTCCATAAGACCCAATAATGTATTACCATTAACCATGGAAAGGAGCTCCCTATACTAACAAGAGAAAAAACATCAGCAGTAATAGTATAGTTTACTAACTTTCTAAAGATTAATAAGGCTTAATGGTTATATTAGTAAAGATACAGGGTTTGGAGAATGGGAGAATGAAATAAGAAAATTTGAAAAATTATGAGATGTAAGATGAGAAGAGAGAAACATGAGATAAAGGAACCTATTAAGGATTATAAGGAAATTAATAGAATTACATAAAAGTACCACAAGAACAAACAAAAACAAAAAATAAGAAAGCAGAGCAAATAAAGAAAAAAATATAAAAAAAGAAAAAAATCTACTCCTCCAAATGAAGAAAAAAAGAAATGAATAAAAAATATTCCTCTATTTCTGAATGAGTGGTTTCTTTCCAAGGTCTGCAGTCTCAGAATTCAGTGGATACGGAGCAGGGATAGTTCATCACTATTAAGATCTATTTTGTTTCCACACTCATGTTTCTGTATGTAAATGCTGAATCCTGCTCTGCCTTTCCCATAGGCATGTTTGGTTAATGGTGTCTGCCCTGAGGACACAGTTATTTTGACAACTCCCTGTTTCAGTATTTCTCTTCACACCACAAAGCATGGTTTTCTCCACCTTGTTTTATGGCTTGTGAGGTTGTGAGATGCTCCCCTTACTCCAGATGCCCCTATGTCCATACACTCCAGACTGTGGCAACCATCAAAACTGAGGCATATCCCTGATCACATTGGTAGATGAGGTAAGTAAATAGCCCACTAAGCTCTGTGTTGGGTGCAGGCAACAAGACGGGCGTTCAAGCATACCCCTGGATTTAATGCCAGCACTTTCAGATTCAGATGCCTTTGAAAGCTATACAGAGGCCTAGCTTGGCTTCTCACCAGGAAAGTGGGGCCCCTGTGTCCTTCTCCACCTGACCTTAATCTTCTCAGGGTGTCTATGTGTAGCCTGCAACCTGTCTATGACTGTCTTGTGAGTCAATTATAGTCAAGAGACTTTGTGGCTATTATAGAGATCAGTTAGTTTCTGCTTCAGCAATACACTCTGGGTGTGGCTAACTATAGGCCTCTGTTCCAATATCTGACCACTTCTGTTAATTTGGGAGGGAAGGGTACAGCATAATTGGCAGACTGCCACACAGTCACTGTGGTAATCTGACACTGGAAACCCTGAAGTCCATTTGTTCTGTAGTTGTTCTGTGGCTTAGTCTCAAACAATTAACTCCTTCCCAAATGGCTCCTGATTAAACTCTCTCAATTATGGCAGGTACCACAATGGATTGCCTTCTCTAACTCTAGCCTGCTATGCAAAAGTAGTCACTTTCAGAGGAAGATACCACTCTGTTTTTGCAGTTTATGATAACTGTAGGCTTTTCTTGGAGCTAGTGCTACTGGCCCAGTCCATTGTTTCTTCCTAGATGTTTTAGTTACTTTCTCATTACTGGAACAAAATACCTGAAATCCACAAGTTAAAGGAGGAAAGGTTTATTTTCATTCACAGTTCGTAGAGGTTTCAGTCCATAGTTAGCTAGCTCCAAGGAAGAGCAGCATGGCAGAGGAGCAACAATCCCTGGCAAGGCAGGCAGGAAGCATCAGGCAGCAAGAAGTAGCCACCTTCCTTCTGTCTTTTTATATTCCACCCAGGCTACAAGCTTATTGTTTGGTGCCACCCACACCCAGAGTGGAGCTTCCACTCTCCATAGTCAGAACTATGCTAAACCAAAATCTCTTTTAGTTACTTTTTTCTTGCTGGAACAAAATACCTGACACCCACAAGTTAAAGGGGGAAATGTTTATTTTCACTTACAGTCTGTAGAGGTTTAAGTGCACAGTTAGCTAGCTTTAAGGCAGGGCAGCATGGCAGAGAAGAAACAGTCCATGGAAAGGCAGGCAGGAAGCAGCATACAGCAAGAAGCAGCTTGCCTACTTTCTGTTCCTTTATATTCCATCCAGGTTACAAGCCTATTGATTGGTGCCACCCACACCCAGGGTGTGGCTTCCACTTTTCATACCCAGAACGGTGCTAAACCAATTTAGTTATGACACACTCTTAATCCACATTCACACACTCTAGATCCAGCCACCTCAGAGAAGGTCCATTTATGAGTTCATGAAGCTCTGGAGGCACATCTAAATACAAGCTGTAACACTGGAGCTGCTGACCATCTCTGGGCTTCCCCTGTGTCAGCAGAGAGAGGTCCTCCTCCCCAGGAGCTGGTGTGAGCTTTCCAGATTGCTTCATTCTTTTCTCTGCATTGTGCTGTTTCTCAAGCTTCTCCATGGTTTCTAGTTTTCCTGTCAGCTTCCTCCAAATTTTCGAGGATCTACTTTGTTCTCTTCACTAAGTTGTTACTTTCCAGGTGTCTGGATATCATGTTCCAGAGAGATTATATTTTGCTGCTGGTCTTTACTCTGCCATTTTAAATTCTCTACTGTCTTTTTTTTTTTTTTTTAATATGGGTACCGGGAGTAGGCCTCAGGACCTCGCGCTTGCCAGCAAGCGCTTGTGCTGCTGAGCAATATCACCGGCCTTTTCTTGCCTTTATGTGGGTATCGGGAGTCAAACTCAGGACCTTGCGCTTGCCGAGCAGGTGCTTATGCCACTGAGCTATCTCACCAGCCCTCCACTGTCTTTTATATTTCTCTATATTGTTATTACTTGTGTTTGTGTGCATTTGAGTTACTATTCAGCTCTTTATAAGTGAAAAACACTTTCAGTTTTTTAAAATATACTTAATTTTGCTTTCACTTAAGAAAGTAAGTTTTGGGGCCGGTGAGATGGCTCAGTGGCGTAAGTGCCTGCCTGGCAAGTGCGAGGGCCCAAGTTTGACTCCTGGAACCCACATATGAAAAAAGGGCCGGTGATATCACTCAGCGGCACGGGCACCTGCTGGCACATGAGGTCCTGAGGTCAACCCCCAATTCCCCTCAAAAAAAAAAAAAAAAAGAAAGTAAGTTTTGACAAATATAGAATTCATGATTGACAATTATTTTCCTTTCAGCACTTTGGGTATGTCATCTCAATCAACTCTGGCCTCACGATTTCTGATGAGAAATCCACTGTTAATCTTACTGAAGATCATTTGTACGTGATGAACTGCTTCCCTCTTGCTGCTTTTAAAGAGGTTTTCTTTTTGTTTACCTTGAGTTTGTCCTATTTGAACTTTGTTGAGCTTCTTTGATATGTACATAAATCAAAGTTCTTCATGTATTTTGTGAGGTTTTGGGCTATTATTTCTTCAAATATTCTCCCATTTTTTATTACTCTTTCTTGTTCTGGAATTCCCATTGGTATGCTTGATGGTACCCTACATGTCTTTGAGGTTCTGTTCACTTTCTTCATTCTTTTTACTTTCTGTTACCCAAAGTGGATTATCTTACTTATATTTGCTTTCTCTGATTTTTGTTTTTCTGCTAGCTTAAATATACTGTTGAACTCTTCTAGTGAAGTTTTCATTTCATTATTACACTTCTCAACTTAATATTTTTCTTTGGCTCTATTAAGATTTTCTATATTTTTGCTGATGTTCTGTATTTGGTGAGACATTGTCATGCTTTTCTTTAATTCTTTACATAGCCTCCTTTAATTCTTTGAACATAATGTCTACAAAGTGTTTTGATTCATTGTCTAATAAATCCATGTCTGAGCTTACTAGGAGTTTCCACTGATTACTTTTCTCCTCTATATATGGGCTGTAGAATCCTTTTTCATTATTAATTTTATATACTTTTGTTGAAAGCTGGGCATTTTAGATAATATAATTTGGCAACTCCAGGTTACATCTTCCCCCCTCCACAGAATTTGATGTTGTTGCTATTTTGTTTGTTTTCCTGTTCCTTTCTGTTGTTCTTTTGTTTATGATTTTCAAGACTAATTCTATAAGGTTTATATTGCCTTTAGTATGAGACAATATAAGTCTCTGCTCAGCTCAGCAATAAGCTAATGATTTGTTGGATAGTTCCTTAAATATCTCCAAACAATAATTTTTTACCCTTTGACAGAAGGGAGGAGGCTCTGTTACATGTAGGGCATACCTCCAATATTCAGGCAGTCTGTTTATAACGTTTTTCTGGGCATGTACACAGCCCCACTCATACATGTAGCTTTCTAGACCCTTGGAAGTACCTCAAACTCTTTAAAACTCAGTATGGACATCTAGACCTTTTTGTAAAGTTTCTTTTAAGTTATCTTAGGTAGCTATCTGTTAAACAACTGCAGTTGATTATTGTTGACAAATACACTACAAACTTTTTTCATGGAGAAATCTTTGAGTCAGGTCAAATAATGAAAACAAGCTCTGTAAATGAGCTTTTCTAAGGGAGCAATGAGACAGATCAAATAGTGACATACTCTGGAGAAGGGCTTTTTGAGGAGCTCCATATCTGGTCTACCTCCTTTGGTGGTTGTAAGGCTATTGTTTGCCCTTTGAAATTTAGACAGTTAGCATAGCATAGTAATTAGGTATTCAAGCTCTGGAACCAGAATGCATATTCTGGTATCCTGGATCTGCCAAAGTGTGTGATCTTGAGAAAAATCTTAGTTTCTTTAATTGTAAAATAGAAATAATAATAGTTCTTACATCATCCATGGGATTGCTATAAAGATTAAGTTAGTTAACAAGGAAAACACTTAGTACTGGGCCAATAATAAATACACAATAAACATTAGCTATTTTTTTATTAATTAAAAATGCCCTCCTTTGCCCAGGCACCAAACAAGAGCCAATAAGACAGGTAGCAGCAGAGAGCAGGGAAATTATGAAAGAAGGGAAATTAGAGGCTTTTCCCCAAACCTACCAAACAGATCATAGTTCTGATGATGGTGTTGCTGACATAATAGTCAGTAACTGTTCTATTACTATCTGGGTGTTTTGTAAAATGTATGAATGTTTTTGAAAACATATGTCTGAGCTATTTGCATCAGAATCAACAGGGGAGGAAAGAACTGGTAAAATGCAAATTCCAGAGCTTCATCCCAAAGCTGAAGAATCAGAATTACTTGACTGCAACCTAAGACTGTACTTTTAAACAGGCACCTCAAAGGCCTCTCAGGTAGACTGCAATTCGAGAACCACTAGACTCTGTATATTTAGATATAGTTTGACCAGAACACAGGAAGCCTGCATTTACAATGATGTCAAATAGTACTTGTATATGGAAAATGTAATTTTTGAACCCAAGCAGCAAGATAGATATCCTGTTTCTGGGCATGATAAGGAAAATTTTAATTCCTAGATTTATAAGGCTTTTGCAAAATAAATTTTTGATGCTGGCTGTAGTTCTTGATTTTATCAGTAGAGAGCATAGTTATTCTATTGATTTTAAACTCTGAATGACAAAGAAGTCTGAGATGGTCTTTTCTCTCTTTACTATGGAAATCATCGTCCTAGTTGTATAGTAAGACACAAGGGCCATGTCTCTGTGTCCTCGCAATATGACTGTCATGTAGGGGTGCTCATTTTTTTTAAAGATGACAGAATGAAACTGACAGAATGAATTTCATTATATATGAAAAATATGATCTCCTAGGCATACTATTCCATTCCTTGAAATAGAGCTATTGTTTAATGAATAGCTTGGGTTCCAATTGAACACTTTTGATGAGTGCGTGAAAAGTAGAGAAATGTGTAAGAAAAATTATGAGATGTTGAAAAGAATGTGCTTCAGCATGTGTAATTAGATACCTACAGGGAAATACTTGAATGCCTGAGATTTAAATTTTCTGTAGTTGATGGTGTTTTCTTCTCAGCTCTCTTGGGCTACTTAATTATCATCTAAAAAAAAATGGATGGGCTGGGCCTGGTGGCACACACATGCCTGTTATCCCAGCCCTCTGGGAGGCTGAGACAGGGATCACAGGTTGAAGCCCAGCTTGGGCAATTTAGCAACTTAGTGAGAATCATGTATCAAAAACAAATACACAAACAAAAAAATACACAAACAAACAAACAAAAAAAACCCCAACAAATTAGACCCATGTCTATCACCATGCACTAAACTAAAGTTAAAATGGATCAAAGATCTAAACATTAAAACAGAAACACTAAATCTACTGGAAGAGAAAGTAGGTAGAAATCTTGAAGACATAGGGGTAAGCAGAGAGTTCATGAACAAAACCCAAACTACATGGGAAGTACTTCAAAGAATCAACAACTGGGATCTCATCTTATTACAAAGTTTCTGCACATCAAAAGAAATCACCAACAAAGTGAAAAGAAAAATTTTAGCCAACTGTCCCTCAGACAAAGGACTTCTATCTAGAACATATAAAGTATTGAAAAAAATCAGGTCCCCAATTTCAAAGACCCAATCCAAAAATGGGCAACTGAGATGAATGCACACTTCTCAGATGAAGAAATACAAGTGGCAAATAAATATATGAAAAAATGTTCAACATCATTGGTCATTCAAGAAATGCAAATTAAAGCAACACTGACAGTACATCTCGCCCCCGAAAGAATGGCTATCATCAAGAAATCAGCCAATAATAAATGCTGGAGGGGCTGTGGGCAAAAAGGAACCGTTCTCCACTGTTGCTAGGAGTGTATACTGGTACAACCACTGTGGAAATCATTGTGGAGATTCCTTAAAAACTAGGACTAGAGGTCCCGTTCGACCCAGCTATTCCCTTTCTGGGTATCTTCCCAGAAGAATTAAAAACATTGTACCACAGTGATATATGTGCACCCATGTTCATAGCAGCACAATTTGAAATAGCTAAATCTTGGCAACAACCCAAATGCCCATCAACCAAGGAATGGATAGAAAAGATGTTGTATTTTTATATAATGGAGTACTACTCAGCTATAAAGAAGGATTAATTTGAGGCTTTTGTAGGTAAAGGATGCAACTTGAGACCATATTCATAAGTGAAATAAACCAGATGCACATGTGTAAACATTATATTGTCTCCCTAGTGTAAGAAACTGAAAGAGTAAATAAGATCCAAAATGTATAATAGATATTGTGAAAGTGGAGGAAACTGCTCAAAAGGAAAGAACAACTAGGATGGGGGAAAGGAGCAAAGGAGGAATGGAAAACACAAAAAATATATATACATATATACACATTCACAAGATAGCTAAGATAATTATACTACTAATTTCTATTAGTTCATTGAAAAGAACGGTTTGTGCTTATACTGTTTGATCAACCTTTCATGCCTATATCATGTAATCTGAGCAACTACTTTGAAGATAACAACACGCAGTATATTAACCGTTGTTAATCTCTTATTATCTTGTTTTGAAATTCTGTATTGTTGTTCTTATTGTTTTTTCTTTTAAAATAAAAAAAGCTGGGGATGTAGCTCAGGGCAAAGACTCTGGATTTAATTCCCAATACTATAACAAACAAGCAAACAACCCCTGCAAAACAAACAAAACAAAACAAACCCCACAAAAACAAAACCAAAAAACAAATAGCAAAATCAACTAGATGGGCACAGGTTTGAGGGCTTTGGAAAAAGCTAAAACATGAGTCAGCTTTCCTTCTCCTTCCCCCAAGTGCCCAAAGTGAAAATATCTGAGACCACCATAGAAATGCAGTACCCTCAAATGAAAAACTTATGTCAGTGTTTTCTTAAGAACTTTTTATAAAGCCAAACATAAGAATTGGTTCATTAATAAAATGACACTGGGAAAAACAAGTTTTAGGATAAAAAAATTGGACTGAGTATCAAGATAATTAGAATTTTTGTGAAACAATTTCTCAGCACTTGAAGTAGGCTTCATTCTTATGATACCTAAATGTAATACTGGGTCAAAACACTGTTAGTTAATGTTTATTGAGGATTCACAATGAATGCTCAATAGGGAATCAGATTGTGTTAATTGTCCTAAAGACTAAACAAGTTTCAAAAGAATACTTTTTTTCTTTATTTTTTCTCTGGTGACCTGAATAGTCATCATAACTCCTCTGAATATAAAGGTTTATGCTGTTGGGATTGTTGTAAAAATTGGTTACAGCCTTTCATATCTCCAAAAAATATTCATTGGGATGACTGATGGGATCCACTGATGGTGCAAAAGATGAAGGTTTAGAAAAATAAGCGTGAATTATTGTATACTGGAAAGAAAAGGTAAATTTCTCTGGGCAACAGTAAAATAAAACTTGTGTTTTCAGACCTCAGATTCTCACATCTACTCTGTGTATCATGTGTCATGAATTTTGCTCTGCTAGACGCATTTTGATACCTTGCAATGTGGAACATGAACTTTCTCCAGGCAATGTAACTCTGTCAAAACAAAACTTATTTAATAAAAAATATTATTATATAAGAGTCTTACTCCAGAATCTAATGAAGATTTTTGAAAAGAACAATCTGTCCTCACACTTTTATTCAAAAATATGGTCTATTTTGATTCAAGAGAAAGAACTATGGTTATTCTAAAGGTTTTCTTTCTTTCTTTCTTTCTTTCTTTCTTTCTTTCTGTCTTTCTTTCTTTCTTTCTTACTTTCTTTCTTTCTTTCTTTCTTTCTTTCTTTCTTTCTTTCTTTCTTTCTTTCTTTCTGTCTTTCTTTCTTTCTTTCCTATTTTGAACTTATTCTAAATCTTTTAATACCCCCACCCCACCTGCTGTTAAAAATGAAAAACATAAAAACCTGGGAAAATATAATAACAAATTGAATTGCTTGCTTTGTCATATATTATCTTTGGATATAATCTATAAACTATAGCAATTATATACCATTGTGTTAACCTAAATATGCGAGATCAGTCTGGAACAGTAAAACCCTGTGAAGTCAGCAAAATTGTTCTTGGTCCTCTTCCTACTCTCAGCCTTTCCACATGTAGTGCCTCAACTTCGTAGAGTCCTCTAGATGTTTTCCCTTAATATATCCTTTGTTTCTCCATGACTGGTTTTGGTTCCTTTCTCGTTTCATTCTTGAGAGAAAATGTTAATCTCCTAGACTGTTTTTCAATCCTATGTGAATGAGTCTTAATTTGTTAATATTTTACCACATTCAAAGTAATGTATTTGCATTTAACATATATTTTAAGGGCCAGAAACTTAATACAAAAGGAATGACTTTTTAATAAGAGGGATTATAGATCTCATGACAGGTTACTAGATATTGGGAAGATTGCTAGGACTATATCCTCTAGTATGTGTTCTCACCTCCTTCTTCTTGGCATGGTAATGCACCCAGAACAAAGACTATTACCAGTTTTCTTTGAAGCTATGTAAGGTGCAGTATCCATAAAAGATAGGGGTGACCTTTTGTCCAGCCCAGCTTCTTTTTGATGCCAATCTGAAATTTATATGTAATGGTTAGAATAACAGTTATTTTTAGGTCATGAGATGATCTTCAGGATGAAAACCATACATTGAGGGTGGTAGAACAGAAAGAGGTGCATGGGTAGTTGACTGGGCAACCTGGACTACCTACTTCTTCCTTTAGTTATATATTTTGGGGATTTTTGGTATATACAGCTAAACTTGAGTCTAAGGCTATAGAAAACAAGTATTTTTGGAAAATCAGCCTTTGCAATTCTTTCAGAATAAGTGGTAGGTTGATTCTGAGAAAACACTGTTGGCTTTTGAGGAAAATGTTTGTTCTCTGAGAGCATTTAAAGAATTCTTGTTGTCCTGAATCCTCCTGAAAAAACTTCTGTCTCATACTTTATTAGTTGTTTAGAGGGTATAGAACTTATCATGCCAAACATTTTATAAATGACTGGATAATGAAGAGGACCTTATTTTCTATATGCTATGCCAGAGTCTAGAGGAGTGTTAGAGTTTTCATATCTTGTTGATCATATTAATGTAACAGTTACTCTAGGTTGACATGCCCTTGTAGGAAGAAACTCTCAGAGAAGTAATTTAAAGGAACAGTGAATGTAAAAGGTAGAGCACAAACCATTCTGATTTGAGCATGATACAATTTAGCATAACAAAAACATCAAAAGATATTAGGAGGACATGGGGGATTTACATCACAGCAGTTCACTAGATATACATGGCAAGAAGAGCATTACTGCATAAGAAACAACCCCAACACAAAGAATCGGTATCAGTGGACACAGTGAATTTGTGAGTCAGCATACCACACGGGCCCCTTTGCAAAATAAATAAGCTCAAATATACTTGTTCTATTTCTAAATAGTCACACTGCTGTTTTTTACTTTCTGCTTCAGCAGCTCAAACATGTCCAGGTCTTGCACACTAAATTCCTTGGCAGATGTCTTGTTTATTGCTTACTGATGGGTGATAAGCATGTAAACCTTAATTTTGTTCTAGTAGCCAGCACCTCTGTAAGACCAGCAGAAACACTGCTGTTGGTAGAAAAATCAGAATGGCAGATGATAGCTTCCAGCAGAAGATAAATATAAATAAAATATTAATATCACTATCAGAGCTCATCTCAGTGCTATGGAATTGCTAGTTTTTTGTTGCTATTTATTTGTCTGTTTTGTTTAAGTTATTTACTGTGGCTTGGTCTGATTCCCTTGTTCAGTTGCCTCTCTTTCTGAGCCCTTTTAGCAAGAACAATAGACATGAGTATGTAACAAGAGACTGGAAAGACCAAATATAAAAGCAGCAAGTAAACCAGTAACTATTTATTCATTGGGCTACAAATGCCAGAGTTGAATATTGATCTAGACAAATTATCATCGTAGTCATTGGGTAAACAGCTTTCATACAAATTGATTAAAGATATCCTAGGATAATTTGGAACAGGGCTTTATAAAGCCAGGAGCAATATTTTTTATGTGTACATTCATATCTAGTTTTTAATATGCAACCACTTTCCCTCTTGTTAGGGAACAGCATGCTGTCAGCAAAATTAAGCCCCAGGATAAAACTTCTTCAAAAAAAGGAAAGCCAAAATAAAATCATTTTTAAGGGTACAAATAAAATAGATCCACGCATTTCCTGACAGCCTGAATGAGCAGGTCCATATTTATCTCAGTAAGCTTTCAGTGTTAGACTTTAGGAGCCAAAATGACAGTTTTGGACTCAGCCAGACAGTGATCCTTATATATATAGACTCAAAATAGATTTCCTTTGCCCCTAGCCCTGCCAAAGAGCCATTTTAGGTGTGCAGGAAGGCGCTGAGCACACTAATGCAGCGTCCTTATGCTGAGTGGGAGTAATGGATGGCTTCGCCTTGTCTGACTTTTCTTGATTGGAATTTAGATCCCTGAAGAATATGAAAGGTAATATGACATTTCTTGTGATTTCACAGCAGATACACTTTTTCCATTTTTCTTTTTTATGCATATAATCATTGAAGATTGCAATGAAAATGCAAAAGGCCTGCATTTGTATAATGGAGATAGATCACGGAGCTGTGGGCAATCATCGATGCATATGATTGTTCTGGGATTAGAGGAATTCCTCACTCTTATAGAAATTGTCAAAAGATGAGGAATATAAAAATAGATTTAAGTAAGGTAAGAAATTTTATCCCCAATTTGGACAGAACTCAAGACCAACTTTTTGAATAAGGGTCTGAAGAGCTTTGTAGCTGTGCTTTTGCAATTTCTTTTTCTTCTTTCTTGCCCTCTTTTACTCATTGCTTTCAATTAAAACAACATTTAAAAGTCACCTATGTTTTAGATACTATAGTAGGTTCTAGACAGAGCAAAATGGGAGAGGGTATACATGCCCTTCTTTTTTTAGAATGCATATATTAAAGTCATATCTAAAGGGCATGTACATTAAGCAATATTAACCTATACAGGCATAGAAGGAAGTGGAGAACACTTATATTTCATGTTTGGGCAAGAGGAACATGGGATTTAAAAAATTTCATATTACTGAGAGACAACTCCGTAAAAGGGGTGAGGTGACTGGACAAATAAAGCATGAAGCTAAGGTGCCTGAGAAAAGCCAAGTGGGTCAGTGGGAGGAGAAAAGGAATAGGAGGTGGTACTTGTGAGTGGTTTGGTTAAGGACATTTTGAATGCAAGTGAGGCCTGATCCTTCAAGCTGTAAGTAGCTATTAAACTCTCAGAAAAAGAAATGGCATTAATAAATTCTGTAAGTGAAAAATAAACTTTGTATAAAGCATTTATGTTAGTTTCAATCTACACCCTGGCAACTTCAGGAGAGAGGAGGTAGCAAAACAGCTGAGCTATGAAATAGATTGTGACCTGAACTATAAGCATAAGTGAGGGATGATTTAGTAGGGAAAGTTGGGAACATATGGCAAAAGACTGCAGTAAAAGAGGGAGGTACATTTAAATTCCAGCCAGATTTCTGGCTTGGGAGGTCAGAGTTACTTAATTGTTTCTCCTTGTGTGGGGAGGCTGGGCTCAGGGAAAACTGGTAGAAATAGGAGAGGCTGTTGTAGCTTTTACTGAGTTGATCTGAGGGCAGTATAATGCATAATTTAATGGGTCTTAACAGAGGATTCAAATAAGAGATAAAAATCTATGACAGGAGAGATATCATAACTTCTTTTCCCACCTGGCCTCAACCTAACATGAAGTGACAGACTGGTGTGTTTGCGTTTGTTTGCTGTTTTTTTTTTTTTTTTTTGTGGGTACGAGGGGTCGACCTCAGGACCTCACATGCCAGCAGGCACCCATGCCGCTGAGCAATATCACCGGCCCCTTTTTTTGTATGTGGGATCCGGGAGTCGAACTTGGGCCCTTGCGCTTGCAAGGCAGACGTGTAGGCCTCTGAGCCATCTCACCGGCCCTGTTTGTTTTTTTAACCCGAGTTTTTTCTTCTCTTTTCTTTTTTTACCTGGTTTAAATCCTTTTTTTGAGCATGATCTTGCCTTTTCTTTGTAACTCATGGTCTAGCTTATTAAGAGATCATACTTTCTTACTGTGAAATTATTTGGAGATTGAAGTATCTAATTTGAACAAGAAATGCTTTCTGAAGTAAAAGAATGTAAATAGGAACTCTGAGCCTGAAAATGTGATATGTGTTTGTGTATGTTTATGCACATAGCATATAAAACTGTAATTAGTTGTGTATAAATTCCTGTATTGGTTCTTAGGTAGTTTGAGTATCTTATCTTTCTTTGGAAATTCTTTCTACTTTATTTGTGTCTCCCACAGAACATGGTGCACATAGTATGCTAGAGACTGCATGAAGTAGAGTGTCTCAGGAATTTAAAATTATTGGCTGATCTTTTAAAAATGTTAAAATGGGGGCCAGTGAGATGGCTCAGCGGCTTAAGTGCCTGCCCAGCAAGCGCGAGGGCCCGAGTTCGACTCCCGGAACCCACATACAAAAAAGGGGCCGGTGATATTGCTCAGCGGCACGGGCGCCTGCTGGCGCACAAGGTCCTGAGGTCGACCCCCCGGTACCCACACACACAAAAAAAAGTTAAAATGAATGATTTATTTAAAACAATGGCAGAGAACATTACAAAGTCCACAAATCTCAAATTAATCTCATATTTTACATTTTTCTATTTCAACTATAAATTAATATCTGTTATAATAATTTAAGCACTCCAAAGTGATTAGATGTCTTCTGAATCATTGATAAAAAGAAAATATTTCTATGATATACATTGTTAGATATATTTTACTGTGCTCTCAGCCTGTGAAAATTAGTATTCCAAGTATGGCATGGATACTACTAATGACTAGCTAATCTTTGCCCTGAGCTACATTCCCAGGCCTTATCTTATTTTTCATTTTCAGATAGGGTTTCCCTAAATTGCTAAATTGCCTAGGCTGGGCTCAAATTTTCAATCCTCATGCCTCAGCCTCCTAGAGTGCTGAGGTTACATGTGTGTGTGCCACCATGTCTGGCTTGACTAGTTAATCCTAACAGCCTTGGGGAAAACTGTTTCTATGTATTTTCTTAATTATTAAATGGGAGAAAATGACTCTTGGTCCACAGGCACCTTGGTGAAGATTTATTTGAAAATATCTTTCTGATAGAAAGATACAGACAAGTAATTTCATGACTCAATAACTTTGAAGTTAAGCAATGAAGGATGCTACCTTCAAATGAAATTAGAAGCATTGACAGATTGGTAGAGCATGAATTTGGAAAGTTGACCTGGCTTGGACATCAAGGTTAACATTACCCACTAAGCAATTCTTTTTCTTTCCTCTTTGTCCATTTTCCCTTTCCCAAGCAAAATATGGGGAAACTGGAAAGTAGGCTCTACCCTTGCTTTAAGCAAGTGGCATACTGCCAGTTCCCTCTGGTTTGGGAAGAGAAATCCCATTTGTTTCTTCACCTGAATGACTTCCTACCATGCCTATCTCTGTGAATGATATTCATGAATCCTGATTTTCAGATAATTGCCTTGGAAAGTTGTGTAACCAGACACTGACCTAAAGAGAAGTCAGTCATAAAGGTTATACAATGTTGAATTTGTCCAAAGTTGAGTTCCTGTTCGCAAGAGGAGAGTCTAGGACCCTTTTTCTAAGTTAGGTTTCTCCTTTTCTGAGTCTGAGCACTTGGAATATTTTAATGTTAGCCTTCTGTGACTCACTGCCTGTCCAGCAGCTTAATAGACCCTGAGACAAGTCCACAATATGTCTTTCCAATAATTAAGCACTGGGGCTATGCACAAAAAGATATATTTTTATGCATCACTTATGGGACCATTTTGTCATCATCCCCACATTTCTACTTACTCAATAAAATGTGAGAATAAAATGTGAGATTTGAGAATTATTATGCCTTATCCTTTTCTACTCTCAAACCTGATGATAAAGTGCAACCTTCCATTGTTGCCATCTGTGTTACACAGATCTACTGCATTTCGGTTACCAGGAATAGTCTTAGCAAACACTTACCCAGCATGTTCAGCAGCAATCAGGCCATTGGTGATGATGTAGAAGTTTATTAGAACATGAAGATAGGAATTACCTGTAAGTAATTCTGAAGAACTGGCTATTAGGAGCTAAATGTCTTATAGGCATAAATTCATTGAATAGCATGCATCTATTATATGTTGGCTGACAGAAGGTTAAGTATTTGAGCTCAGTCTTCCTATTAGACCCTCCCCAGCATGCGGGCCACCCACCAATTGCAAGGCATGATGACACGACAGATGACCCGTCCTCCTTGGTAGCAGTATGGATATGGGTAATAACCTAGTAAAGGTTCACAGACGCGACGGCAGTAGCGGTTGCCTCGACGGCAGTATATACAACAATAACCTCTTTCATCCAACATGGGGTCAAATTCTATTCCATTTTCTGTCTGAAAGATGAAGAAGACAACGTTGGAAAGAAAAGTTTACTAAGAAGAGGCTCCATCAAGCAGGGAAGAATTACATAACTCTATAAATTAAGGGGCTGGTGAGAAATTAGGTTTCTCAGGCTGACCACAGGGATGTATCAGTAGAGACTGATTGGTTTTACATAAGCCTTCTGGAGATTCCAAGTTTCTTACACATTTGTTTGTTAAAACCATGATTGTTTCAGTAACTGTGATCTGAGGGGTAGTAAGTTTTATGAAGGGTTTTTCATTCTCCTCTAAAAAAGAGTAAGATTAACATAACTCACATAGTCATTTATTGGAAGTTCTTCCTCACTTGCTTGTCTGGTGTGACGGCTCTTCTCCACCTTTACTTGAGGGACCACCCACTGCTCATTATGTTCAATCCCCTTTTTTCCATTGATGGGAAAGTGAAGATCTTCACCATCCTCCTCAAAGTCTTGTAACTGGGAAACTAAGATAATAAATACAAGATTGTGATGCTACTGCTCTGAAAGTGTTTCTGAAAGAAGTGTTTGGGGGTAATAGCAGTTGGGGATAAAGATTTTCATCGTGTCTTCTGACTGGCATCATTAAGGCACATATGGACCACTTTTACAAGCTTCTTCAATTGATATCTTGAGTATTTTCCAAAAGAAGCCTCACCATTCCCATACATACAACTTCTTTGCTCATTTGACATTAAACTTCCACTGCTTTGCCTTATTAGTGTACTACATTAAAAACTGAGAAAAAGGGACTTCTATGTATTCCACAATGATTTATCCATAAGTATTCAAAGATATTTCTTGGTTGTCTAATTCGATTTGACATTCTCCTTTTATCTCTTCCCTTCTCTTTTCTTAAAATTTTAATTAGGGGCTGGTGAGATGGCTCAGCGGCCCAAGTTCAACTCCCGGAACCCACATACGAAAAAGGGGGCCGGTGATATCGCTCAGCAGCATAGGCGCCTGCTGGCGCACGAGGTCCTGAGGTCAACCCCCGGTACCCACACACACAAAAAAATAAATAAAAAATTTAATTAAAAAACTCTCTACTTAGAAATAATCTTACATTTATAGAAGAGCTGCAAAGATAGTACAGAATACCCATATACTCTTTACCCAGTTTCTCCTACTGTTATCTTACATAACCATGGTAAAAATGATCAAAACTAAAAAGTTAGCATTAAACTGTCAAAAAAAAAGTATTTGTACAATACTATTAACTAAACTATAGACTTTATTTGGATTTCATCTGTAATTCTACTAATGTCCTTTTTTTCTGCTCCACCATCCAGTCTAGGCTACCACACTGCATTTAGTCACTTTTTTTTAAACCTCCAAAGAATATCAGTAGTTGCAAGCATCGATGAGAGTGTCCTCTGTAGAGTAACAAAGTACTGTGTGCTGTCAACAATTAGAGAGATGAAAGTCTGTATTAACTAGACAGAATAAAATGTCTAAGGACCTCTCTGGGCTGAGTAGAAGTTGAGGGCTAGACTTTTCTACTCAATTGCTTTTTACAATGATTCTTAAAACAGCCACAAAGAACTTTGTACTGCAGTGATTGCCTCTGCAGTACAAGTACTGCAGTGATTCTCTGTCTTTTGCAGAGAATGCCACCATTTGAGATAGAGAATCCTTGAGACAACACAGCATTGTTTTGGCCCTTCTCTCCTCTGCTCTTAGCTTGGACCCACAGTGGCTTGAGTAATTGTGAGGCATTCCTCCTGCTGTGAATATAAATGTGCAAAGAAAGACAGATTAGCCTTTTGCTATCATTAGATACATTGGAGTGGTATTACCTTTGCTGAGATATTTAAAAGTCTGTCAGCATTCATTTATCTGATTTATAACCTGGCTGTGAAAAATTCCCTCCTTACTGGCAGTCAGCACATACAGTTTCATCCAAGAAGATATACGCTGATCATTTGTTTTCCTAGAAATGTAGTTTTTCAGTGCTGGAAATATTAACTGTTACTGTGTTTGGGAGAAAGAGAAGAAGGAGGATAAGATTCCATACCTGCTATTAGAGTGGGATTGATCCAATACATGGTCACATTATCACAAATCTCCAAAATTTTGGAATTTTTAA